>JAHSPW020000008.1:17966541-18564041 GCA_019985065.2 Arctostaphylos glauca | reverse complement strand
CCAACGGATTGATAAAGAGCGTGTTTATGACTTCCTTGCTGGCCTTGATAGGGAGTATGATCAGATTAGAGTTCAGGTATTGGGCCGGGTTCCGTTTCCGTCCCTGGCCGATGCATATGCTATTGTTCAGCAGGAGGAGAGTAGGCGCAGTGCCATGCTTGCTTCATCTACTTCTGAGCGTTCTGCTTTAGCTGCTATCCTCATACTAGCGTTGGGCGAGGATTCGGATCTCCACAGAATGAAAAGGTACAGTCTGGCAGTCATGGTGGATCTAGTGGACAGCGTAAATGTGATTATTGTGATGGGACCAATCACACCCGAGACACCTGTTGGAAACTACATGGGCGTCCTCCTCGTGACACAGGAGGTGGACGACGTGGTGGTGGTGGTCGAGGCCGTGGTTATGGGCGCTATCATGGCCAGGCTCATTTCACAGAATCTGCAGCTGTTACTGTGCCTGATCCCGGACCGATTATTGGAGTTCAGCCACATGGTGAGTCTCATGGGGGTCTTTCTCAGGGGGAGTTGCAGGCTATCAGGCGTCTTTTGTCCGCGAGGGCTGATTCTTCATCTACTGTAGCCCCTACTTCCACCGCTCCTACATCCACTCCGGCCTCATCATATTTTGCTCATTCAGGTATACTGTCCAGTGCTTTCACAGCGTCTTCTTCTTCCACTCCTTGGATTATAGACTCCGGTGCGTCAGATCACATGACAGGTTGTTCCTCTGTTTTTGATTCCTACTTCCCTTGTTCTGGTAAGGATAAAGTTAGAATAGCAGATGGCTCATTCTCTGCTATTTCCGGCAAAGGTTCTGTTTGTTATTCTCCCTCAATTTCTCTATCATCTGTTCTACATATTCCAAAGTTTGCCACCAATTTACTTTCTGTTAGTAGTTTTACTCGTTCTGCCAATTGCTCTATAACTTTCTTTCCTACTCATTGTGTATTTCAGGAACTGAAAACGGGGAAGGTGATTGGCAGTGGTAAAGCACATGGTGGCATCTACTATCTGGAAAATGCACCTTGTCCTCCACCAACACTATCATGTGGTCAAGCTTTACAAGCCGATACGGGTTCTGCTTTATCCTTACTACACCAGTGGCATCGTAGATTGGGTCATCCCTCTTTTGGGATTTTAGAGAAACTTTTTCCTACTTTAGTCAAGTCTTGTCCTAGGAGTCAATTTTTTTGTGAAGCATGTGAACTTGCTAAACATAAACGCTCATTTTATGCACCTATTAATAAGAGAAGTGATTCTCCTTTTTCAATCATTCATTCTGATGTTTGGGGTCCTTCCCCCGTTACTTCATTAAAAGGTTATAGATGGTTTGTTACTTTCATTGATTGTCATTCTCGTGTTACCTGGGTGTATTTGCTCAAAACTAAAAATGAAGTCTTTTCTTGTTTCCAATCATTTCATAAGATGGTGAACACTCAATTTGACACAAGCATTAAAATTCTCCGTAGTGACAACGGTACTGAGTACATTGATAAATTTTTTCGTGCATATCTTGATGAACATGGCATTCTTTTCCAAACAACTTGCGTGGATACTCCATCCCAGAATGGTGTTGCCGAACGAAAAAATCGCCATCTGGCTGAGGTAGCCCGCTCTCTTATGTTTACCATGAAAGTTCCTAAATATTTTTGGGGGGAGGCTATTTTAACTGCTGCATATCTCATTAATGGTATGCCCTCTAGTGTGCTTCAGTTCAAAACACCCATTGAATGTTTACCTAGTACTTGTCACGCCACGTTTATTCCTCCACGTGTTTTTGGCTGTGTGTGTTTTGTTCATGCTCCTCACCCTTCTGGGGGAAAGCTTGGACATAAGGCACACAAATGTGTTTTTGTTGGGTATTCTCCTTCCCAAAAAGGCTACAAATGTTATGAGCCCCGGTCTAGGAAGTTTTTTGTGTCAATGGATGTTACCTTTTGGGAGACAGAGTCTTTGTATATTCCTTCATCTCTTCAGGGGGAGAGTGTTGGTCCGGAAGAGATGAGAGAGGAAGGAGGGGTGTTCCAATCTCTGGAGTCATCATGGTCATTGTTGCCTTCCTCTTTTCATAGTGAGGGGGAGAATAAGGAAGAAGACGAATTGGTCTCTGCTGAGAATGTTCAACCACATGATGGTGATGGGCAAGTGGATGAGAACGTGCATAGATTGCCAAGAGAGTGGCCTGCCACCTTGGCAACGTATCAAAGGAGAACTAAAGCTCCATGTGCTCCACCACTTTGCCAATCAGCAGATCCTACTTCAGTTCCAGAATCATCTTCAGCCTCTTCACCAAATTCATCGGGTAATGAATCCTTTCCTCATTGTGATGACCGTCCTATTGCTATTCGGAAAGGTGTCAGATCATGTACTCAGCATCCCATTTCACATTATGTCTCTTATAATCATTTATCTCCTTCGTACCGTGCCTTTGTTGCTTCTCTTTCTGCTATAACTGTTCCACAGAATTGGAGGGAAGCATTTATGATACCTGAGTGGAAAGGGGCTATGGTGGAGGAGATGAAAGCTTTAGCAAAGAATGGCACCTGGGAACTTGTAAATCTTCCGGAAAGAAAGAAACCTGTAGGCTGTAAGTGGATTTTCACTGTTAAACATAATGCTGATGGTTCAGTTGAGAGATATAAAGCGAGATTGGTAGCCAGAGGTTTTACGCAAACTTATGGCATTGATTATGAGGAGACATTCGCACCAGTTGCAAAGATGAACTCGGTGCGTACATTACTTTCATGTGCTGCGATCTTGAATTGGCCACTTCAACAGTTTGATGTGAAGAATGCTTTTCTTCATGGTGATTTGGAGGAGGAGGTGTATATGGAGGTTCCCCCAGGATTTTCTTCCCCAGTTAGTGCAGGGAAAGTGTGTAGGTTAAAAAAGGCTCTTTATGGATTGAAGCAGTCACCTCGAGCCTGGTTTGGCAGATTTTCAAAAGCTATGGTGAGCTTTGGGTACAAGCAGAGCCATGCAGATCACACAATGTTTGTAAAGAGAGGTACTGATACAATTGCTGTCCTTATTGTTTATGTTGATGATATAATAATGACAGGCAATGATGTGAAAGAGATCCAGACTCTTAAAACTCGTTTAGCTCAAGAATTCGAGATAAAGGATCTAGGATCAATGCGGTACTTCCTTGGCATGGAAGTGGCACGGTCTGATAAAGGGATTTTTATCTCTCAACGGAAATACATTCTCGATCTATTGGAGGAGACAGGTATGTTAGGTTGCAGGCCTGCAGATTCACCTATTGAGGTAAATCATCACCTGAAAGGAGATATGGGAGAACGTACTGATAGACAGAGGTACCAGCGACTTGTGGGTAGATTAATCTATCTAGCTCACACTAGGCCAGATATTTCTTATGCAGTGGGGGTCGTTAGTCAGTTTATGCATAATCCTTGCACCGCCCATCTTGATGCGGTTTACCGCATCCTGAGGTACCTAAAGTCAACCCCTGGAAAAGGTATCCTGTTCTCTAATCATGGTCACTTGTGTTTGGAAGCATTCACCGATGCTGACTGGGCTGGCTCTGTGGATGATAGACGATCGACTTCGGGCTATTGTACTTTTCTTGGAGGAAATCTGATTACATGGCGAAGTAAAAAACAATCTGTGGTGGCTAGGTCCAGTGCAGAAGCCGAATACAGAGCCATGGCTCATGGTGTTTGTGAGCTTCTTTGGCTTCAAACATTGCTGCGTGATTTGGGTTTTAGCAATAGTGGTCCAATGAAACTCTACTGTGATAATAAAGCTGCCATAAGCATTGCTCATAATCCAGTTCAACATGATAGAACGAAACACATAGAGATTGACAGACACTTCATTAAGGAGAAACTCAGTGAAGGTTCGATATGTATGCCTTTTGTGAGATCTGGAGATCAACTGGCTGATATTTTCACAAAAGGACTCGGCAGCAAGAGTTTCCACACTATTGCATCCAAGTTGGGCTTGAGTAATATCTTCGCACCAACTTGAGGGGGAGTGTTAGCATGTACCATACTTAGCTTGATAGTGTTACCATAATTATCTTGATAGTGTTACCATTCTGATTTGATTCTGATTGTGTAAATAATAGGTTGTAATTAGGCTGATTTTATTTCCGTAATTAGGTCTCCTCTACCTGTATAAATAGAGGACCCTTTTGTACAGTTTAATGATCAATACAATACATAATTTTCTCCCTTTGTTAGTTTACAACATGAGATTTGAATCTTTCCACCTAGGGACCTTAACCATTATAGACAACGGACTAAGCCATGATTCGACCTCCTCGTGTGCGTCCTTCAAGGTCTGTTAAGTAGGATGTGACATGTATAGCTTTGATGATCCCAACACTACATGCAGAACTTATTTGTTTAATTTCTTATGTCTCATACTTATTTAAAGACTTTTACACAATTTATAACATCCCTTGAAGATCGGTGGATAATGAGCATCTGATTAAAAAAAATTGTCACTTTAAAACACTTGTAAATGATAAATCGACATTGAACCAAGTACTCTCGAGGCATTATACACCACATCCATAATTGCATGCATATTTGTCCACCATGATATTATTATTCGATTATGATGAAACATTTATAAATTTTGAGAATATCTTACTTGGACTTAGGGTTCCGTAAACACACTCAATCATGATGCGTGACAACATAGTCCTAGAGATTTAGGACTCTGATAGTATACCGAATTGTCGATATTACAGTTGTGAACTGTTGATGCTATCGACATCCCGATCGTTGTGAACAATGGACTATGATATGCTTGATTATTGGTGGATACTATCAACTTCCCAATCATTGTGAATGATGGACTCCGATATGCTTGATTATTAGTTGATGTTATCGGCGTCCAAATCATTGTGAATGACGGACTCCGATACACATTTGGCTATTAGTTGATACTATTGGCGTCCCGAGCATTGTAAACTCAGACTCCAATATGCTTGGATATCAACATGGCAATTATCACGTATGTTGGGCAACGCTTGTGACGACCCGATGAGCAACACTTGTGTCAACCCTAAATTTGAGATATTTACGGGCAACGCTTGTGACGATTCCGGTTGGAGAATTACTGACATAGAAATTATCACGTGCTTACGATGTTGGTGCCTCGGTTGTGAGAGACAACGAGCTCTGACATGCTATTAGAAAATGTGATCGACTAAAGAATTACTCTTGATATTGTCTTATTCATTAATTTCAGTTACATGTATCTCAACACTTTTTTATTGCTTTCGCTATTCATTACATGCTCACATCATGTGCATTTTGATATGTAATATAAATTGGGAGTATGAGTAGGATTTATTTACTGAGCTTTATGCTCATGATGCAATTTCCCTGCCCTTAGTCTTCCATCCCAGGTGTTGAAGACAGCACTGACAGGCTCGACATCCAAGGCATCGAAGATAGTGCACTCGAGGAATATCAGATTGCACCCTGGTTTACTATCTGATATTCCTTGGGATAAAAGATAACCCTTGGGAGATGAATCCACCTAAATACCTAGAAAATAGCGAAGAGGACCTAAATCATTCATCTGAAACTCGCGAGATAGGTGGGACTTTACGTCACTAATGGCATCAGAATCAGAACCTGATAATCAAGTTAGCTACATATAACAGAAGAAGGAATAACCCCGAAGATGAAGACGAATAAAGAGAGCAGTCGTGTACTCGGTTGGAAACCAATCTGTAGAGCAACAAAGTGAAACCGCTCACACCAAGCATGCAAAGACCGTTTGAGATCATAGAGTACATGGCGAAGATGACAAACAAGCTCAGAAGTATGAGAAAGCCCCAAAGGGGGCAGGTATAGACTTCTTCAGACAAAAACCTATTAATAAATGCATTATTAACATCCAACCGAAAGAGAGGGCACCGGTGCATAGCGGCCACAAATATCAAAGTGCGAACGGTGGTCATCTTAGCAACAGAAGCAAAAGTTTCCTTGTAATCAATCTCATATTCTTGAGCAAATCCCTTAGCCACTAAGCAACTTTATATCGTTCCAAAGAGCCAATAGAATAGGTTTTGACATTGTAGACCTATTTACAACCAATGGGATCTTTACCAACTGGCAGAGTTACCAAATTTCAAGTTTGAGTTTTAGTAAGGGCAGTAAGCTCATCATTTATAACATGCACCCATTTAGGATCATTACAAGCTTCTTTGTATGACCTCGGTTCAAAATAAGTATAGTTACGAGAAAGAAAAGAACGGTAGGAAAATGAGAAACAAGCATTAGTAAAACCAAGTCTTACTGGGGATAGCGAGCGCGAGTAGGACAACGGTGGTTAGACGAAGCAAGGTCCAAAGAGGCAGATTCAGGGGCAGTAGAACAAGGAGCCGGGACATAAGGCGGAGAAGTTGCATGTTGACGAGAGTAAAATACAAGAAATGGGGGAAATAAGGTAGAAATAAAAGGTAGAAGGAGCAAAAGTGGCAAGATCAAATACTTCAAGAGTATAGATATACTCCTTGGAAGGCACATCAATGGGGAATGTATCTGTTAAGAAATATATTTTCTGTGTATTCTTCTCCTAAGAGGAGGCACAATATATATAGAACAATGTACAGAGTGAATCCCTAATTTATCTCTAACTGAATCTCTAATTTATCTCTAACTGAATCCCTAAATAGGCTCCTAATTATATGCCTACTATTTACATAGTCAACAAAGTAATTATAAATACAATCTAACACTCCCCCTCAAGTTGGTGCGAAGATATCGATCATGCCCAACTTGAACACGATAGGGAATAAACTCTTGCTACCCAGCCCTTTTGTGAAGATGTCGGCCAACTGGTCTCCAGACTTCACAAACGGCATATATATCACACCCGCGCTCAGCTTCTCCTTGATGAAGTGTCTGTCTATCTCTATGTGCTTTGTTCTATCATGCTGAACGGGATTGTGAGCAATATTAATGGCAGCTTTATTATCGCAATAGAGTTTCATCGGGCCCCTATCAGAAAGACCCAAATCACGTAACAGGGTTTGAATCCACAAGAGCTCGCAAACCCCATGAGCTATAGCCCTATACTCAGCTTCTACGCTAGATCTGGCAACCACTGATTGCTTCTTACTTCGCCAAGTAATCAAATTTCCTCCAAGAAAGGTACAGTAGCCAGAGGTGGACCGCCTGTCATCCACAGATCCAGCCCAGTCAGCATCAGTAAATGCCTCCAACCGAAAGTGACCATGATTAGAGAACAAAATCCCTTTTCCTGGAGCTGATTTGAGATACCTCAAAATACGATAAACTGCATCCAGGTGTGGAGTACGAGGATCATGCATAAACTGACTAACAACACCAACTGCATAAGAAACATCTGGTCGGGTATGAGCTAAATATATCAGTCGACCCACAAGTCGCTGATACCTCTCCTTATCAGTACGCTCCCCCATATCTCCACTCAGGTGATGGTTTGCCTCAATAGGCGAGTCTGCAGGTTTACAGCCCAACATACCTGTTTCTTCCAACAAATCAAGTATGTACTTTCGTTGAGAGATAAAGATGCCTCTATCTGATCTTGCTACCTCCATTCCAAGGAAGTATTTCATTGATCCTAAATCCTTAATCTCGAATTCTTGTGCTAACCGAGACTTAAGGTTATGGATCTCTTCCTCATCATTGCCTGTCATTATTATATCATCAACATAAACAATAAGGACAGCAATCTTACCAGCACTCCTCTTGGTGAATAGAGTATGGTCGGCATGGCTCTGCTTGTACCCAAAACCCAGCATAGCCTTTGAAAACCTGCCAAACCACGCTCTAGGTGACTGCTTCAGCCCGTAAAGTGCCTTCTTCAACCTACACACCTTTCCCTCACTGGCAGGGGAAGAAAAACCCGGTGGTATGGCCATATACACTTCCTCTTCCAGATCACCATGGAGGAATGCATTCTTTACATCAAACTGTAGAAGAAGCCAATTCATGTTGGCAGCACAAGACAAGAGAGCCCGCACAGAATTCATTTTTGCTACCGGAGCAAAAGTCTCCTCATAGTCAATACCATAGGTTTGAGTAAATCCCCTGGGCAACCAGTCTGGCTTTGTATCTCTCAACTGTACCATCAGCATTGTGCTTTATAGTAAACACCAATTTACATCCCACCGGTTTCTTTCCTCCAGGAAGTGATACTAGATCCCAAGTACCATTCTTCCTCAAAGCTGTCATCTCCTCTACCATAGCTCCTTTCCACTCAGGTATAACAAAAGCATCCTGCCAATTATGTGGAATAGATATAGAAGAAAGAGACGAAACAAAAGCACGATATGAAGAAGATAAACGATCATAGGAAACAAACTGAGATATTGGATGTAGAGTACATGACCTCTTTTCTTTCCTAAGAGCAATTGGGCGATTGTCAATAATAGGAGGTTCAATAAGAGAAGAGTCACTACTAGAAGAGTCAGCAGAGAGAAAAGATTCATTACCGGATGAGTCAGCTGGGAAGTTTGGAACTGGAGTTGGAGGCTGTGAATGACGAGGTGGTAATGTGGGCCTTTCTTTACCCCGTCTAGCAAAGGTCTTTAGGTCAGTTCTTTGCAGCCGTTGTCTCCGTTCCTTAATATCACCCCCAATGTCATGCGTTTCTGAGTCAGCAGATATTTGTTCCTTTCCCGATTGATCTCCCAGTTCCCCCTCACCATGAGTGTAAAACAAGGGTTGCTCCCCCTCACCAGTATAAAAGAAAGCCATCTCTTCCTCCTGACCAGTCTCCCCCTGAAGAGATGGGGAGTAAAAAGACTCTGTCTCCCAAAAAGTGACATCCATAGAAACGAAGAACTTCCGAGAATGAGGATCATAACACTTATAGCCCTTTTGGGTAGGGGAGTACCCAATGAAAATGCACTTATGGGCTTTATGACCTAACTTACCCCCAGAGGGATGTGGGGCATGGACAAAGCACACACATCCAAACACTCGAAGGGGAAGTGTTGTTACCCGATAACTGCGAGGAAGACACTCTATAGGAGTTTTGAAGGTAAGGACACTAGAAGGCATACGGTTGATAAGATAAATTGCTGTCAAAATCGCTTCTCCCCACAAATATTTTGGAACATTCATGGTGAACAAAAGAGAGCGAGCAACTTCAGCAAGATGACGATTTTAGCGTTCAGCAACTCCATTTTGTTGTGGAGTGTCAACACAAGTCGTCTGAAAAAGAATACCATGCTCATCTAGACATGCCCTAAAACGCCCGTCTATATACTCAGTACCATTATCACTACGGAGAATTTTAACATTTGCATCAAACTGAGTACACACCATGGCATAAAATGAGCGAAAATAAGAAAAAACCTCATTTTTTGACTTTAAGTAAATACACCCAAGTAACACGAGAATAACAGTCAATAAAAGTGACAAACCATCTATGACCTTTAAGAGAAGTAATAGGTGAAGGTCCCCAGACATCAGTATGAATAACCATAAACGGAGAATCACTCCTCTTATTAATGGGTGCATAAAAAGAACGTTTATGTTTACCAAGCTCACAGGCTTCACAAAAAAACTGACTCTGAGAACAATACTTTATTAAACTAGGAAACAACTTCGCTAAAATCCCAAATGAGGGATGACCCAATCTTCGATGCCAATGATGTAACATAGAAAGAGCTGGACTCATATCTGCCTGCAGAGCTGAACCACATGACTGCTGAGGGGGACAACGTGCAGATTCCAGGTAATAGAGGCCATCATGTGCTCTACCACTGCCAATCACCTTCCCCGTATCCAATTCCTGAAAGACACAATGAGTGGAAAAAAATGTCACTGAGCAATTGGCAGAACGAGTAAGACTACTAACAGACAAAAGGTTAGTAGCAAAGTTGGGAATATGTAGGACTGAAGAAAGAGATATTGAGGAAGAATAATTGACAGAACCTTTCCCTGAAATAGCAGAGAACGATCCATCCGCTATTCGGACCTTATCCTTACCTGAACAAGTAGTATAAGAATCAAATACAGAGGAACAACCTGTCATGTGGTCTGAAGCACCAAAATCTATAATCCAAGGAATGGCAGAAGAAGCAGTAAATGCCTTAGCTGGAATACCTGTGTGAGCAAAATTGGAAGAGGATGGAGCGGCGGTAGAAGTAGGAGCTATAGTAGATGGAGAATTAGCCCGAGTCAGAAGGCGCCTGAGAGCTTGCATTTCCCCCTGAGAAAATCCACCAGGCTGATCAGAAAACACCTGAAACTCAGTATGAGGCAAAGTAGCAACTGCAGACTCAGAAACATGGGCCTGAGGTTGAAACGGAGAACGCTTACGGCCTCCCCCTTTCCCGCGAGAAGGAGGTTTTCCATGTAACTTCCAACAGAACTCCCGAGTATGATTGGTGTTGTTGCAATAATCACACCGAACTGACCCATTGCTAGTACCAGACTGTGTTTTACCACTCGGTGCCGAAGAGATAGGGCCGCTGCTAGGACCAAACTAACCCTTAGGAGTGGCAATCAAAGCTGAACGATCAGGGGCAGGAGTATGCAACATAGCACCCTTCCTACTCTCCTCCTGCTGTACCATGGCATATGCTTCACCCAGAGAAGGAAATGGAACGCGACCCAACACCAGCATACAAATTGGATCATAAACATCGCCATTAAGACCAGCAAGAAAATCATAAACACGCTCCTTTTCAATTCTCTTCAGCCAGTTAGCAGCATCAACATCACACACAGGCTGGAACCCTTGATAAAGATCAAATTCCCGCCAGGCTGCATTCAAATCAGCAAAATAAGCAGCAACAGACCGATTTTGTTGGTCCAATGACCGGAGCCTCTTCCTCAAATCAAAACACTGAGCATCATTACCGTGCTGAGAATAAGTTTGGGCTGCAGTTGTCCAAACCTTATGTGGAGTATCAAAAAGCAAGAAGGTATGACGAATATCAGATTTCATAGAATTAAACAACCAAGTCATAACCAAAGATTTTCTAGATTTAAATCTCCGCAACTCAGCAGGTTCAGTGGGCTGAATAACAGCGCCCTCAATAAACTCAGACAATCCTTGTGCTTCAATAGCCAAAGTAAAAGTGCGAGCCCAAACCATATAATTGGTACCATCCAACTTAACATGACAAATATCAGTGGGGCACCCCCAAGAGTTGTAATACGACTGGTCCCATTCTTGTCCTCAACCTGAATATTCTTTTCCTCTTTCTTTTCTAAACCCTCTGAATCCGACATAGTGCAACACAAAGAAATAGTAACTAAATAACAAACCCAGTAGATGAAATAAATACCAGGAGACTATTCCTTGCAAAGAGGAATAAATACCAGGAGACTATTCCTCAGATCTGATCGCCAAGTTCAAACCCTAGAAACCAAAAGAGGAACGGCGGAGGCCATGGCCAGGACCTTCAGCGGCGATGAACCAGCCATGTTCAAACCCTAGAAACCAGAAGAGGAACGGCAGAGGCTACGGCCAGGACCTTCAGCGGCGATGAACCAGCACCGTTCTTCGGTCTTCTCGGCGCTGCAGCGGCCTTAGTCTTCTCCTGTATAGGGGCGGTGTATGGGACGGCGGAGACGGAAACAGAGGTCACGGCGCCGCTTCTGCGGCCGCGGCAGGAAGCGAGGCCGACGACTCTAGCGATGCTGTTGGGTCGGGCGTCCGGGCGTCGGGGGTCGTCGATGCTTGTGCGGGAGACGGCGGCGCGCCAGAAGGAGGACCGGCGAGCCGACTGGGTTACTCGAAGAAGCCTCAACGACGGCGAGCCGACTGGAGTCAGCGTCAAAGGCGTGCTGTTCGATGGAAACCAGATGGAGATGATGATAATGACGTCGGCGTCGGAGAAGCCTCAACGACGGCGACGGAAAAAGAAGCCGACGATGTACGGCGGCAGCAGCGGAAGTATATGGCGGCAGGTACGTTACCGCTCTGATACCATGTTAAGAAATATATTTTCTGTGTATTCTTCTCCTAAGAGGAGGCACAATATATATAGAACAATGTACAGAGTGAATCCCTAATTTATCTCTAACTGAATCCCTAAATAGGCTCCTAATTATATGCCTACTATTTACATAGTCAACAAAGTAATTATAAATACAATCTAACAGTATCAATGAGAACTAAGTTGTCCTTTAGCAACAGGTGGTAGTTTGGGTGGAAGGGAAAAATACGGCACACGCTCGAGAAAAGTTACATGTTGAGACACATACAATTTCTTGGTCACACTGTCATAGCAACGATAACACTTCTAATTGATGTCATACCCTAAGAAAACGCAGAGAGCACGCCGAGCGCTAAGCTTACTGCAGTCCCTCTTGGGGAGAAGGACGAAGCAAGCAGAAAACAAAACATTTTCAAAGTAGGGAATAATTGAGAATCTAGCCATGGAGATGCTCGTACCAACAATTACCTAAAAGAATAGGGGTAAGCATCCGATTCAGAAGATACGTTGCAATGAGCACAGCTTCTCCCCAAAACACAAAAGGAATAGAGGACAAGAGAAGAAGAGATCTAAAACTTTCTAAGAGATGAAGGTGTTTTCTCTTAGCTCGCGCATTTTGGGCTGGAGTACAAAACATGAGGATTGGTCAATAGTCCCATGGAAAAATCTGTAAACTTAAGAAGAAAGTATTCCCTGCCCAAATCAGATTAAAGGATTTTGACCCAAGTAAAGAATTGAGTTCGCAACCAAACCAAACCAAACTGAGCCTTATGTCCCAAATCAATTGAGTTCGCAACATAGTGTTAAAATTGCGGTAAACTTTGAAAAATCAAATTTGCGTGTCAGTAAATAAACTCATGTATACCGACTATAATCATCGACAAATGAAACATAATACATAAAACCATCCTTGGTTGTAATTGGTGAACGACCCCACAAATCAATATGAACAATAAGAAACAAAGAGGTAGAAATAGTTACTTTTATTAAAAGACAAGACGAACATTTTAAGAAACTTACAACCACTACATTCAGAAATGTCACTAAGGAAGATTTGACCCAAAAAACTAGACTTAACTAAAGGTTTCAGATGCTCACTAGATAAATGTAATAATCTAGAATGCCAAAGATAGAAAGGAGAATATTTTAAATCCAAAGAAAAAGACAATAATGCAGTGGAAGGAGACTCTATAGGAACGTGCAAGCTCTCCAAAGTGTAGAGATCTCCAACTCTACGGTAGGTCCCAATCTACTTCTTAGACATCCGATCATGTACAACACAACCAAAGGAAGAAAACTTCAAAACCCAAACCGGAGGCTTCTCCAAATAAAGCTTAAAGACAATTGAAAGAAATAGAAGACATTTGGGATGGACAGTATAGAAGATGAGGTAGGGAGACTAGAACCAACAGAAGCAACATGGACAGGGAATCCATTTCCAGTGGCAATACGAATGGGGAATGTAGGGGAATACGATTATTAAGGAAAGGCAAATGGGGGTCATATGATGGGAAGAACTGAAATCAAAATCCATGTCAAGGGTTAGATACATGTTGTGTTACAACCATGCAAACCTGAATGAGTGGTAATCATAGCAGAAGCTTGTTGAGAATCTTTTCCTGAGGTAGCCATGAAAGCCTGAAATTGTTGATACTGTTCAAATGAGAGGGAGGATGGACCACTTCTAGAGGTGGAAGTTGCAAGGGATGATAGAGGACGATGGGGTTGCTGTGGTGGCGGAGAAGATGACGAAGTAGTCAAATGAGAATAATTATGCCCCTTAGGTTGTACAAGCTTAGGACATGCATTCTTCTAGTGACCCTTCTGATGACACAAACTATATTGATCCATAGCAACTTTCAGTTTTGGTTTCCCAGTAGCTTGAATCGGATGTGACGCGTGAGTAGGTAGGATATGTGCAAAATACTGGCTAGATGGAGCAGCTAGAGTAGCAAAGACAAACTAGGCGAGAGATGTGACATAGGAGACTTTGAACCTAATTTCCTCGACAATAAGTTCACAAACTGAACCATAAATTGAGGGTAAGAGAGATCGGTGCAAAATAGCCCCATGAAGAAGCTCAAATTAATCTCAAAGAGCCATAAGCTGCACAAGACGTTTCTCACGATAATGCACATATCTATCAAGTAATTGGAGATTTGAAGGTTCTACAAGAGCTAACTGATCCCAATAAATAATCATCTCATCATAGAATTCATGAATCAACTTATCCTTTTGAGTGGTACTCCAGATAGACATCCCAGGTTTATACTACTGAGCAAAATTCAAGGTACATAGTCCGCAAGTAATCCCACACTTTTTCTGGTGTATAAAATCTAGAAAAGTTCATGCCTCGGAGTTGTGAAACCAAGTGAGAATCCGAGCATTCTCCATATCCCATTTTGCAAGTGCAATGGGATATGGAGAATGCTCTAAAACCCTTCTCAGTACTTCCCTTTGGCTTTTTGGTTCACCCACTAACTTAAGCATTAGAGTGCTTCCCGGATGAACACCGGCCGGTGAGCACTAGTTGGTTGTGGTTTTTGCAGTACTTGGGGAGTTTAGGAGCACTTGGACTGAAGCCCAATCGGAACGACGTATGGATTAAAGGACTCCACATTGATCATACCACATCCTTATTTGTCCTTCATTGTAACAAGGTGCTCTTCCCCATTGCTTAACCATCATCGATCTTTCATTTTGCTTGTCATTCATCCATTATGCTTATCATTGCCTTGACTAATGATCCATATTAAAAAACACCTTTTATTCCCATCTGCATCGTTCAAGACCAACTAATTGTTGGTGCAAAATCTGGAATCTTCGGAATGTGAACAATATGATGAACTTGCTTCGAGGCGCGTTACGACGTCGCTTTCCGAAAAACAGTATTCGCCCCCACCAATTGGTGTGCACCGGGTTGCAGCGAATATGTTTCGAAGATACAACGAAGCCCGATCGAAAGATCTTCTGTCTGCGTACGCACAAACGAAGAACAGACAGAATACCGAATCAAAAATAAAATAAAAGAACCAAGGGACTGTTAAATCCGTTTTTGCAGAATAACGAATTAACAGCACAAGAAAAACGAATTTTGGAGTGAGAGAGTTTTCTGGTTAATTCAGTGTCTAAATGGCTGTGATCTGGGCTCTATTTATAGACCCAGATGCACCCACTCGCGCAGGGTTGTACCTGTTCGCGAACGGACACGCCCACACCCAATCGGTTCACCCGAACGGGTACGAACCATGGGTCGCGTCCAATCCAACAGGCGCACCCCGTGTGACTCAACCGCCACACGTACGCAACGCGTGTGCCACGTCAGCGCAACCTTACTGCCAAATCGCAATAAGAAAGGGCGCCTACTAGGCGCCTCGCGCCGACGTGCTAAGTGCAAAGTGCGCCATCAAAGCGCCACACAGCCCACTGCCACGCGCACGCGCACGCGCACGAGCACAAGCACGAGCACACGCACGCATGTGCGAAGCACACCGGCTTTGCCGGTTTAAGGTGCGGAGCACCTTAATTACGGTGCGAAGCACCTATGAGCCAAGCCACTTTAGAGCTAAGCTATTAAAGTAAACTTGATAGGTGTGCTCCCTTATATAGACCATTAGACTTTCTCCCACCTAAGCAATGTGGGACAAACCTCTACACTCTAAAATAGGTTTTCTCCCACCTAAGCAATGTGGGACAAACCTCTACACTCTAAAATAGGTTTTCTCAAGCACAAGGAAATTTTGATAAAACACCCAATTAAAAAACCCATTTTATTTTGATAATTTCAACACTAATCCATTATCCAAAAAGTTATCGAAAGAAAGGGTGGTTTTTTAGAAGGGTCTCTGTTTGTTCCTGCCATATTTTCCACTCATCGTTATATTCATACTAGTTTCCATCTCCACAAAACAAATTGCACCATCCAAATTCATCTGAAGCAGTTTGCACAAATCTGATCCTCAAAAGTACGGCTGTGCATTATTGAAAGATTCCCCTTTTTAAGGTTAAAAAATGTGAAAATAATGAATAGGCCAGAAATGTAAGACAACTTCGTAACGATTCTAAGACATGAAGTTCACTGATTTCATTAGCTGGGATATGAGGACAAAACAAACAGATCAACTGTTACTTCAAATCAACCCATAAAAAAGAAAATTCAGGCAATGGAACTACTATCCTAGCAATAACAAAGTATATTTAAATACACATAAATCCTAGCATAATAACAAAGGATATTTAAATACACACACACAAACACAAAGCTACAGATATATACATGTTTATATAACCCCATTGTAAAGAGAAGCCTGCTGCACTAGCTATGAACTTCTTTTCTATATGTATGTGCATATATGTAATGGAAAAACAAAAAGGAATGGATAAATAGCAGATCATTTTTCACAAGAAGAAAAAATTACGAACCAGGACGATCTGCCCTGTATCAGAAGAGCAAACTGTCTTGGTCATGCTAGTCTTGAAGTTCCACCGAAGAGTTGACATTAAAGAACTTTCTCCTGCCAATTCAAGATCTGGCAGGGACCTGTCAAAAAGGTAAAATGAAACAATGAAAAAAGGGCCACTTCAGATAGTTCCTTCAAACAAATAACCAATTAGTCAAGAAAAACTTCATTCTAGTAATATCACTAAGCATTTTAGTAGGAAAAGCCAATTAGTCATCAAAGTGTCGTAGCCAACAGCAGCATAATTGGAAAATGAAAAGAAAAAAAAAAGAGCTTGAAATCAAGCAGTTAACCTTATCTCAATCAGTCCAGTCTCGTAGACTAGAATCAATCCACAAGCTTTTCCATCTTTCTTTATGATTGTGGTCCAACGACATGGTTTTTCAAGCTTCACTTTATGGATGGACTCACTCTCTCCCTGAAACAAAGAAAATTGCACTGATTTTTGCATGAAACTACAGAGTAATTTCACATGAAATGGATGGGAGAAGAGGCACCTTAACCAGAGACTTTAAAGAGTATAAATACAATGAGTCCTCGCAACAGATTAACACAATTGAGTCAACAAAGTTCTGTCCTACATATGTGGCTTGGGCAAAGGCATCAGTTTTGGCTTCAACAAAATCATGTTGATGCTGAGCGTCAACTTTTGTTGGTTCAGATTTTGCTTCTGGATCCAGAGAGGAGATCATCGAAGGATTTTCTTTGGACCTGTCAGAGAAAACATTGCTCTCTGCATACAAAGAGTTTGTGGAGTTTTAACAAAAACTAACTGTAAAATCATAAACTAACATTGCTCCTAGATGACTTTACTTGCCTAAAATATAAAAAGAGATTGGAGATAACTCAGTTTGGTGCATCGAGAAAGAACTCATCATATTGCCTGTGCTGCTATCCATCACAAAAATGTGTGCATCTCTCGTCAAGATGAAAATTACTTCCTTTGTAGATTCATTTGAACTTTTGTTTCCGGAGTGATCCAAATGACTAAAAGTGTTGGGGAATGTTTGCATAGCCAGACACAGAGCTGGCGAATTTGGATTGGAAAGACAGTCTGTAAGAAACAAAACTGAAAGTGACCTGATATCAAGCATCGCGACCTGAGATGTCAAAAAACAACAAAAATTTCATATCGATGACACCGCGACCCGTCAAAACCAATAGCTCAAATTTTATGAAGAGTAATAAATTGATAAAACTACCATATGTTGCTTACAAGACCACCTTCAAATCCTACTGCTAGTCTGTCTCCAGAGTTCACATACTGCAGGGTGCGCACAGGAGAATTAAAGATGGAAAATATAGCTTTACATTGAGCTCCACTGTCATTATGCGAATTGTGAACTGCAAAAAACATATGCTATAGTCATCATGTTGACAATAAAGGAACGGGAAAATAACATAGTGAGCACTAATGTCATTGAAACTATATCAGTATATCCTAAGACAGAGAGCAGTAACTTTAATTCAAAAAAAATGGGCTGGACTATTCAAACAAATTCCCCCTCCTGCAAAATTTACACAGATGATATAAAGAAATATACGTAGACGTAAGTCCACCCAAAACATAATTCAGTGCGTGAAGGCTGGGGTACTCTTCTGCAAGAAAATGCAAAGAGGTAGTACTATGTGAAGAAACAATAGAATATGATCCTAGACAGAAACCTAAGCAGGTTTACGTAACAAACTTTGAACTGTTTCAACAATGCCTTGTAGGGCTGAGTTTAGAATCTTTAGTTTTTGAAGATTGTTTATCTTCAGTCTTTCCTAATTAATCTTCTACGATTTATTCAACCAAAACTTGAACTTTGTTTCTACATGGTCTGATATTTTTTTTTTATTGTTCAGATCGTCTGTCACGTAAAAGAAAATACTCCTGCAAGTTCCTGGTGAGCGTTGGTTCCCAAGAATTCGAGCAGCTATACACATCTGAACCCTCGTGAAATCCATAGTAACATTGTTCTTTCTTAACAGCAGCTCTCAAAATAATAAAAACACCTACAAATAGAATGACATTACTCAATCAAGAACTAGAATTAACTAAGATTTTCCTTTGGCATTTTTAGGAGGTAAAGTTTCTCTCTCAAGCACTTCAACCAACCTGGAATTATTTCTCCATCTAAAAACTAGCTAGATTAGAGGTTTGGTCAGACAAGTGTAAAAAGTGATCACAACCCAGCCTAGAAATCTGGTCTACACAAATTGTTAGAAAAATTGAACTTTTCTGTTTAGCATTTATAGCTTAAAACAAGCACATTATTATTACGTGACAAAAAGAACTGCCCCTTGTACCGCATTAGAGCATGTGGGGTACCACGTTCCACCAGATGTTAATCTTACTAGAATGTTCCGCAATAGGAACGTAGCCCAGGTTTCCAAGCAATTACACAAGGACAAAATTTGAATATTTATAACATGATATAAAAAAGTATAAATTCAAAAATCTGATTTTGAACTTGCAACTTCTTTCAAGCTGTGTTACTGCAACCGTGTTTCAAGCAATTATTTGACCACATACCAGGCATGACAACAAGTTAAAGTAGTAAAAACAAATTAGTAGTACCATTTACAAAGCACACCTTCACGCTTGGTTTCTGTCACAAAGTGCAAACTCGTTTCATCTGAACTCCTACTTAGCCCATATAGGCGAACCTACATGGACCCGAAAAAGAAGGTGAGGCAACCACAAATATGTATCATCATTGTTGATGCTTGTTGCCCTTAAAAAGAAGCATATTTACATGCACAAGCATGTACACATCCTACACGTGTATACATAAACACGTAAAAGAAAAGAATATTACCAGACCATATTCGTTACCGATTGCTAAACTTGAAGTGGAGGAGAGAAAGTCCAGTGCTGACACCGAAGCATTTGTTCCAGCAACTTCAATGCCTTCTACCTGTGCATCACAAAATTTGCATTCTGTTTGAGAACAGTAGTCCAGTCGGACTAACTGGTGCAATCAAAACGTCCAATGTTCATGGCATCCCAGAAGTATTTGACAATTCGCAAAACCTTACTAACCTCAGATTCTAAGATAAATATGCAAGACAGAACAGGAAATGTGGCATCCCATATGTAAACAGACCCATCTTGATATCCTGCTATATATATTCTCTTAATTACATTACCCTCAGCAAAGGACAGTTGACTGGGAACACCGCCAGTCAGAGGCCACATACTATTCGGTGTAGTTGCAGTCTGCCCTACTCGATGTTGAGCTTTGGAAACTATCTATAGCAAAAATAAGTGAAAATGAAATTAAAACAAGGACACTGAAACATAATGAACCATTCCAGAGCGACACAGTGGAAGGCATTCAGTACCTCTGAAAGAGAGAGTTTTGCTACAGTCATGTATGGCTCGACGGTAGGTATAACCTCACGATATAGAACTGCACGAATAGAATGCTTCTTCTCTGGTTGAGACATCAAGACAGACAAGCAAGAATCATCATAAAAATGTAATTGTCCGGGGTTGCTCAGCACAAACAGTGAAGAGATGCCATATCCCTTCGTTGCACTGGCATTTGACACTAAAATCATGTCCGCAAAAGCCCCGTTAAGTGTGAGGTCTACACGGCCAACACATTTTAAATTTTCTATGCCAGAAGACCAATTGAGATTGAGGATCTGAAACATAGGAAACAACAAACATAAGCGCAAGACTGAAATAATTGATACAGTGCCCACGTCCACACACAAATCGAACGCAAATCAATAACTCTTATACCATAGGAAATGGAAAAAAATCAGCTGTAGTGTCAACATTTGCCCCAAAAAAAAGACAAAAGAAAGCGAGTGACCGTAACATAAGGTATCCACAATGTGCCAAAACCAAAAGCTGTCCTTTGATTCACCATACCCTTGTGGTAATCTTATTCCTCAAACATATGCACTTCCCTTTTTATCAAGAAACAGTTTGTAGTGACCGTCCCGGTCTTGTAATTTATTTTAGATTTTGATTATTCTGAACGATTGAGGAATCGGGGGATTTATTGTAATATCTGGAATGTATGGGACTTAATTGGAGATATTGATGAACTTTGGGGCTTGAAGTGTAATTTGATGATTAAAAAGTATATAATCAGATTTTTAACCATAATTTGTTCCTTCTATCAAAACCCTAACTGAATGTTTAAACCCTTGAGTGCCTCCTTTTCTTCTCTCGATTGCTAGATTGATTATGAGTGTCCACCGTTTAGATTCCCAGAGAACGCAAAGAAGGAACATCAATCCAGGCGTCAAGAGCTTCGAATCTAGCCGGGTGTTGGTGGTGTTCGCAGACAAGCGAAAGAATCACAAATTTTCTAGGTTTTGCAAAGTCTTCATATCGAGGTAGGATTACATGTTAAACTCATATTTAAAATTGTTTAATTTGTCGTAATGTCATGTTTTGATTGATATTGACCACAGTGTGATGTTCGTTACGTGAAAATCAAGGTTTGGTTCAAGTCCTATTGCATTTTGCACTTTTCACGGAAAAACACGTTCCACAGGTAGATAGGGGTTTTCAACGGGTGAAAGTGATTTTGTCAGACTTTTCCAAAATCATTTTCAAAGGTTGGAGTTTTGAACTAGTAGAGGCTATTTTAACAAAATATTCCAGTAGTTTTTTGAACCGGGTGAATGGGCCTTTCAACCAGTAGAACTTGTTTGAAAATATTTTCCAGACACTTCTTTCAACAGGTGCATACATGTTTTCAATCAATAGAACTGACTTACAAACTTCTTTTCCAAAAACGTTTTGAATCGGTAGAACAAAGTCTTTCAACTGGTAGAAAGACTTGTTTTTTTTTTTTGCTTTGCTACTGGTGAGATTATTTTGTGCAGATATTATGAAAAGGTTCTAGAAAGACATTATTGGCATGTGTATGGCCGTGTATTGATGGTTGTTGTCCATATGCATTGTAATGGTCGAGTCGTGATTGCCCCAATGACATCATTCCGGCGGTGCGAGCCCGTAAACCTAACGAAGGTACGCCCTGTGTGGGTATTCCTGCGATGAGAGCTCGTAAATCTAACAAAGGTGCCCCATGTGTGAGTATTCCTGCGGTGAGAGCCCATAAATCTGGCGAAGGTGCTCCGTGTGTGACTGGAGATGGGAACGGGATGTAGATTCTCGCATAGGTTGTCTGTTGTGGCAGGGTCTCATGTGATGCATGTGATTTTCAGTTGTATATTTGTAGGATGAAAACATTTGCGAAATGTATACTTTGTACAAATTAAAACCTGTATATTTTGATACAAGACAGGTCTTAAGCTTCATTAACCAATTGTTTAACTTGTTATCTGTTATAAGAGATGAGAGAAAGTGTATAGGGTGTTAATTAACCCTAACACATAAGAGTTGTATTTATATTATTGCTCACCACATTACATGTCATAGTTAAGCGATGTGGGACAAACACATAAACTAACTATTCTAACACTCCCCCTCAAGCTGGAGAATAAATATCACAAAATCCCAGCTTGTTACATAAAAATTCAAAACGTGGTTTAAACAACGACTTAGTAAAAATATCTGCAATCTGAGCTCCTGTGGATACAAAAGGTGTAGCCAAAGTACCACTATCAATCTTCTCCCGAACGATATGACAATCTACCTCAATATGTTTGGTTCTTTCATGAAACACCGGTTTTGAGGCAATATGTATCGCTGCCTGATTATCACAATGCATAGAAATTGGTAACTGCACTGGAAATCCAAGCTCCTCAAGAAAGGATTTCAGCCAGACAACCTCACATGTAGTATGTGCCATAGCACGGTACTCTGCCTCTGCACTAGACCTTGCGACAACGGTTTGCTTCTTACTCTTCCAGGTAACTAGGTTGCCACCAACAAAAGTACAATAACCAGTGGTTGAACGTCTATCAGAAGGTGATCCTGCCCAATCTGCATCAGTAAATGCCTCAACACGCAAATGACCATTAGAACGATAGAATAAGCCACGTCCAGGGTGAGCCTTAAGATACTTCACAATGCGAATGCAAGCCTCCCAATGTGGAATACGAGGAGCAGACATAAACTGACTCACCTTACTAACAGCAAATGAGATATCAGGACGAGTATTGGTAAGGTAAAGCAACTTACCAACTAAGCGACGATACTGATCCGGATGAGGAAATACCTCCCCCTGATCAACACAAAGTTTCACATTAGGATCCATTGGGGTATCCACAGGTTTTGCTCCCAATAAACCTGTCTCCTCAAGAATATCCAATGCATACTTCCGTTGGGACAAACTGATTCCGTCCTTGGATCTTGCTACCTCAATACCCAAAAAATACCGTAGCTTACCCAAATCTTTAGTATGAAACTGACGCTGTAAGAACTGCTTCAATTCATCAATACCTTTCTGATCATCTCCAGTAATAATGATGTCATCTACATACACAATTAACACTATTTTCCCACGCTTTGACTGAAGAGAGAAGACAGAGTGATCTGAATGGGATCGACGCAAACCAAACTGCAGCACAACATCACTAAACCGACCAAACCAAGCTCGAGGAGATTGCTTCAGACCATATAAAGCTTTGCGAAGACGACAAACTCTAGAACGCTCCCCCTGAGCAACAAACCCAGGAGGTTGCTCCATATAGACCTCCTCGAGCAGATCACCATGTAAGAAGGCATTCTTGACATCCAATTGAAATAAGGGCCAACCCAGATTAGCAGCAAGTGAAATAAGAATCCGGACAGAATTTATCTTGGCAACTGGGGAAAAGGTCTCTGCATAATCAACCCCATATGTCTGGGTATAGCCTTTGGCCACAAGACGGGCCTTATAGCGCTCAACAGTGCCATCCGGATTATACTTGACAGTAAAGACCCATCGACAACCAACAGTAGACTTTCCTGACGGAAGAGGAACCAACTCCCAAGTGCCATTGTCATGGAGAGCCTTCATCTCAGTCTCCATTGCTGTCCGCCACTCAGACAAAGAAAGGGCCTCCTGTACAGTGTTAGGAACATATATAGAAGAAACTGATGAAGTAAAGGCCCGAAGGGAAGGAGACAGGTGATCATACGACACATAGTGAGAAATGGGATGAGAAGTGCAAGTGCGAGTACCTTTACGTAGAGCAATAGGAAGATCAAGGTCGTCAGGATCCCGCAACGGAGGAGAAGACGGAGCGGTGGGTGAAGGTGGGGTTGTGTGCTCAGATGGTACAGACGGGGATGGTGCTAGCTGAGATGACACTGGTGGCTCAGGCAGAGATGGCAATATTGGAGGTTTAGGACGACGAACATATACCTGTAAAGGTTTTGGTGGAGGAGGTGTTGGTGGAGGACCAATACCTGACGGGACAGCTATAGGAAACACTGACTCAAATGCAAGCCGATCATTGACAGTAATAGACTCCGAATAAAACGGGAGTGACTCATTAAATGTGACATCAGCACACACAAAATGACGACGTAAAGATGGAGAATAACACTTATACCCTTTCTGAGTCCGAGAATAACCAAGAAAAATGCACCTAATGGAGCGAGGGTCAAGTTTGCTCCGGTCAGGATCCAGAGCATGAACATAGCACGTGCACCCAAAAATTCGAAGGGGTAATGAGTGGAGGGGACGACCAGGAAACAAGACATTATGGGGTATCTGACCTCTAAGAACAGTAGAGGGCATACGATTAATCAAATAGCAGGCGGTAAGAACCGCGTCACTCCAATAAGACTTAGGAACTTGCATTTGAAATAACAGTGCCCGCATAACTTCTGATAAATGTCGAATCTTGCGTTCGGCAACTCCATTTTGTTGTGGAGTTCGAGCACAAGAGGACTGGTGGATAATACCGTGATCATCAAGAAACTTAGAAAGAGTATTTTTAAAATATTCACGGGCATTATCAGAACGAAATACGCGAATGCAAGTATCAAACTGGGTTTTGACTTCCATATAAAACGACTTAAAAATAGAAGATAACTCCGATCTCTCTTTCATAAGATAAAGGTAGGTAACACGAGAGAAATCATCGACAAAAATAACATAATACTGAAAGCCAGAAATGGTAGGAACATGCATGGGGCCCCAAATATCAGAATGAACTAACTCAAATGGATGCGACGCACGATGCTCAATCCTAGGATAAAATGATACTCTATGATGTTTACTAAACTCACAAACTTCACAGGGCAAAGTGTTGACACGACTACATGAAGGAACTAGTCTTTTAAGGGTTTGAAGGGATGGATGACCAAGACGACAATGATGTTGATATGGTGAAACTGATGACTGGAGAGCAATAGAGCTAGGGTGAACACCATCGGTAAAGTAATACAGGCCACCACGCTCAACACCGCTACCAATCTTTCTCCCCGTCTTGAGATCCTGAAACACACAACCATGAGGGGAAAAAGTAACAGAACAATTCAAAGACTTTGTAAGTTTACTAACTGACAGAAGATTTAATGGAAAACGAGGAACATGCAATACAGAGTCCAAAGTAAGAGAGGGGGTAAGTGGAACAGAACCCAAACCAATAATAGCAGTAGTAGAACCATCAGCTAGAGTAACATGGGATGGTTTACCGATAGACCGATGATCAGAAAGAATGTGAGAACTACCAGTCATATGATCTGATGCACCTGAATCAATAACCCAAGGAGTGGAAGGAAGAGAAGATGCAACACAAGTAACAGAAGGACCTTTCTGAGATAGCGTAGCAGTGGCAGAACCTGACTGAAGTGACACGAGGCGTTGGTACTCCTCTGCAGAAAGAGTCACCCTACTGTTGGCAGACGGATGAGTAAACTGTCTAGCATCCTCAGAAATAGTAACCTGATGAGATTGAGAGAAACCATGAAGATCATAACAATACCCCACTGTATGATTTGTACCCCCACAATGGGTACACTGTCGAGTACCACGACTGCGACGGAAAACACGACCAGAACTACCTCCCCCTTGACATGCGACCATAACGAAAACCACTACGACCACAGGACTCACGTCCACCAAAACCATTAGAAATAACTGAAGCAGTCTTCATCATAAACAAACCAAAGCAACAACGAGGATATCACGGGCAACCAAACAAAGCAACCAGGTAACCAAGAGCTACCAACTAATCAAACGTGAACCAACATCATCACTGGTCAACAAAGCAAATAATACCATAAACAGAACCTGATGAGCAACAGCGGAAGAACAAAAGCAACACCGTGGAGCATCAATACGAGCCGAAAGCCAAGAATCGAAGTACCGGATTACCACGAAATCACCCCGACAAATAGGGCAACGATCAACCACAGCAACCAACCAAACAGAGGCAATGAACCACCACTTTAACTGATCAATATCCACCACGAACACCACCAACAGACGAATCAACCCAACCAGCTGATCAATTTTGTGTACGATCCACCATACACAATCAACATCAACCAACAAATCAACCAATCGACAACTAACAAATAACCAGGTATGACAGATCCCCAATACTAGCACCAGCAAGAAGCATATACGATGGACCAAATAATCAAACCAAATAAACCCAGTGGAAAAGTATACGAATAGACCAGTGGCCAATACACCTCATGAGGAAGCACATGAGGAAGCACATGAGATAACTACACCAGAATAGCGACACAACAAAAGTATACGAATAGACCAGTCGTTGAATCAGTGATTGAATCAACAAACAGAGGTCGAAGAGACCAGTGCGGCAAACATCATAGACCTGGGAAAAACCCTGTTTGGTTATCGTCTGGAAATGCGGCAACAGACCAAGGGAAATGGTGGTTGGATATGGCTGTTAGGGTTCGGCAGTATCAACACCAACAGGCGGAATAGGGATGTGGCGGCTGAGGCTGTAAGTGGTCGGCGGCTGATAGGAACAGAGGTTGGATCAGAAGGCGCTTGGATCAGAAGACGCTCGGATCAGAAGGTGCGGCTTAGGAACAGAGGTTTAGGGTTTGCTTCAGGACGTGGTCAGAACAGTGGCGGTCGAAGGCTAGGGCGGAACATCTGGTTGGAAGGCGGCCAGGGGCGGCGAGTGGCGAGGCCAGGGGCGACGGTGACCAGGGGCGGCGGGGCCAGGGGCGGCCAGTGGCGACAGCTGAATACAAGGCTGATGGTTGAGGGTTTAACTAGGGTTAGGGTTTAACTAGGGTTTAGGGTTTTAAAGTGACGACGGCTGAATATACCACTGATGGTTGAGGGTTTAACTAGGGTTTAGGGTTTTAAGGAGGGTGCGGCTAGGTTTAGGGTTTAACTAGGGTGGAACACAATCCATGGCTTTGATACCATGTTATAAGAGATGAGAGAAAGTGTATAGGGTGTTAATTAACCCTAACACATAAGAGTTGTATTTATATTATTGCTCACCACATTACATGTCATAGTTAAGCGATGTGGGACAAACACATAAACTAACTATTCTAACATTATCCAATACAAGCTTCGACTTATCTGTTGTTAACAATTTCTCAGGAGATGCCAGAGATCGAAGGGGTTAGTGCCTTGGTGGTCTATGCTCTAGTGATAGGACTTTGTTTACAGTTTTTATTTAGACGTTTTGATTGGGCGATTGTGGGCCCGGTTTGATTGGACATTTGTTTATCTGGAGACTTGATGTAATGGATTATAAATTTTATTCGTTAAATTTATTGGGAATGGTATTATGGTTTATTCAACATATTTCATACCTTTGGAGTGTGGGGTGTGACACAGTTGCACTTCAAGTCAACACTGAATAAGCAAGTATTCGAATATAAGAGCTTTTACCAGTACATCTGTAAACTATGTCTGTATTCCGTAATGTATTATGCCAAAACAAACCAAAGATTGTGGGTTTCATATAACGTGGCTTCTGCAGTAGATGAGATACAAAACCGACAACACTAAGACTGGC
Source organism: Arctostaphylos glauca (assembly GCA_019985065.2). Lineage (NCBI taxonomy): Eukaryota > Viridiplantae > Streptophyta > Magnoliopsida > Ericales > Ericaceae > Arctostaphylos > Arctostaphylos glauca. The sequence goes on along the minus strand of JAHSPW020000008.1, from coordinate 18,536,783 downwards.
CCTTCTGTGGAAGTTATCAAAACCAGCACACGTGATGGGAAGGATAATGTGACAGAAAAATTCCAATTAGAAACACCCAGCAATTTACGAAATAGCCTAGGAAGGTTAGGTGAGCTTTTTGACCGTGATGTTCCTCCATAAAGACAAGATAATATGCATCAATGATAAATAAATATCAACCAAACAAAACAAAACCAAGCCTTCTTGAGCGGCAATTAATTGGGGTACCACCACTATATCAAGAACAAATTTACTGAGACATATCTACCAAAATATATCTATAACTGTGGCAAAAATGCGCATAACCAGATCTTGTTTAGAGCTAACCGTTAGAACTTCTTCAGATCCAATTTCATCACCACCATAGACAAAGAGTTGGCCCCCACAATTTGTATGTGATCTATTTTCAGAGCAATGTAATATAATGACTGGGAGTCTCCTGTTGCTTGATGATAATTGGAGCTTAATAACATTAGATGCCTTTTGACCTTGGCGATCTTTGCCAGAAGTTGCGGTCGACGTGTTCCACAACAAGATATCTCCGTCTATGTAACCAACAGCAAGAATTGATCCATCAGAAGATACCCAGCAGAGAGAGCTTATCTCTTTTTCTGCTTGTTCATGGTCTAATGTATCAGTAAACTGCTCATGGGTCATGTCATTTGGAAAATCAACCACTTTATCGCCCTTCAGTTGGAGATCCTTGTTGCCTCTGACAAGAACTGCCCGGTCTTCTGTAACATCCCAAAGAATGATCAATCCATTCTCGTAGGCAATCAACACTCTGCAATTATTTTGTACACGGTGAAACGCTCAACATGTATTTCAAGCCATCCGGTTGATGGAAATTCTTAATACCCCGGGTTGAAGAATTAGTTCACAAGCATCCTCAGAAAGAAGCAAACACATGAATACACTTCAGTACACACCAAGCTGAATAGATAATAGAAGAGATTAGATAGTTATTGGGCATGGACACGGGAGTTAACATAAGCCCCTGCTTTCCTTCATGTCATGACTTGAAACCTTTCAGATTTCAAGCAATTGACACATATCAGGGATTAGAAGATTGTTTTTCCTTTTCTTCGTTTCACTGGTAATGTATGCGCAGTATAGGCTTTTTATGTTCAGGCTTATTGTGATTAAAACTTCTCAGCACAACTTCTTACGGTCCTTGAGATTTTTATTGCTATAGCAGCTCTTGGATATGATAGTTACCAGCTAATTGGACTTCATTACCATAAAGTTTTTAGTAGGACCCACCTATGATTGGTTGTTTACATCCAATCATATTCAATCTTATCTGATTGCATCAAATCAATGTGTATTGACTATAGTCATTTTCCTGCAGCAGAAGGGGATGCGGTATTCAACAAAGATAACACACGAAATGCCCACGTTTTGAATAAATTTGTTCATAAATTAATGCAGTTAAATGCACATATGAGATGGATAGTTTAATATGCAAAAGATATGACAACCAACTTCAAGAACAATCCATTCACAGGAGATCAGTGGAAGCAGCAATCGGCAAAAGGTCAAGAAAATATACTTAGATGGTTTAGCATGCATAAGAGATGAGCAAGTCGGAGCAGAGAGTCTATATTTTTAAGGTGTTAGAAACTTGGAGGTGCTTTGATGAAGATGAAAACAATGCATCTTAAGGTAGTTTCTGGATGAAATATAGTACGTGGAGCAAAGTAGCAGAATCGCACAGCTGCACCTGGGCTGGTATAGCAGGGACAACATTGTGGAGTAGAGTTGAACGTTGTCCTTATTCATAATGCTTTTGTTGTAAAAGGAAATCACCAAAAAAAAATTCAGAAGGGGACAAAGAGAGAGAGAGAGAGAGAACACTGGCACGTTAATTGTATTCAATCTTTTCCATTAAGGGTCCTCTTGCAATATAACAGGCATAACCATAAATAAGACTCATGTCTTGCACATGTTTTTGTAAACGTTGTATGATGATAAGTTATGTCACAAAGAAAAGAAGGAATGAACAATAAGTAGTGAAAAGAATTAATATATACTAATCAATCTATTAAGTTATTATATATTCTGCTATATAGACCAATCCTTTGTCTTCCAATTGACTATATTTTCATATTATTATGCTTTTGTAGCCTGTGTTGAGCCTTCTATGGCTGCATACCCCTTCGTTTGTTATCAACAAAATGCTTCTATTCATCAGAAGTTACAACCCGTCTTTTGGCAGAGCTAAATTTTGGGGATCATAGGAGCTAGCAAATGAGGGATTTAAAATACAAAGTACGGTGATTGACCAGTTTAGTAACTAGAAAATGTAAGCTAAGACACTAGAGTCCTTAAGGGACAAAGATTTTGTTCCTATTTTTTTCAATCTAGGTCAGCGAAGTCAATCCAAAAGAGCAAAATCTTCCAAGCCACAAGAATGTTCCGCAAGTGACAGAAGATTTTGTCTCAATGTTTTCTATGTAGGTCAGTGAAGTGAGTCCAAAAGTGTGAAGCAACCAGTTTAGTGACACATAGGGCTAAATCCACCAAATTGACACATTACGTATCAATATTGTGACTTTTATTTTTCACTCTAAGCTAAAAGGGTGTCTCACAGATGAATCGGCTTGATTTGGAGGGTATAGCTCATATTGCAACTCACCCTGCTCCTTCTACTTCATACTTTTACCCCACATAGCATCCACCTTCTTCTTCCGAACCATTAGCAGACCAGCAGTTATTATCTTTAATTCGATATTGTCAGAAACAGTATTCCTTCTATATAGAGTATCAAAAGCTCAAGCTAACAAAAATTGATGCATGGTGGCAAAGGATAAAAAAATAAACAGAGAGGGTTCAGGTATTTTTTGTCTTGCCTATTTCCAAGGGAACAAGGTTGAGAAATCACACCAACAACTGATTGATGACTTGGCAATGAAATCCCAGTTGCTTCTGCATAAGATTAGAAAGGATAAAACAAAAGATCAGAAAGGATAATACTCACAAAACTTGAAGAAGATGCAATTTTCCATAATTTTGTAAGGGTAGTTCAACCATCCAAATGCATACCAATAGATTTTAGAGAAGAAAAACATTCTTGACTGAGTATCTAGTGGATGGCCGAAGGGAAAAAAAAGGTATTGGATGCTCAGTTCAAAAGATATGGGGCAGGTCATAATCAAGCAACCCTTATTGTTTTAAGGGCAAGCATCCCATCCCATGAAGTGTCTGAGCTCGTGTTTAGTTCAAGTTAACATGTATCCATTAATACTTCTGAAGGCAGTGGAATTGTCTGTGTTCAGATTTGTCAGACACGGTCTTTTGGTATGGATCCATGGGTATCATTTTGGAATCATGGTTTATTAACAGCCATCCATAAGTTCTTGTTAGTTGTTACATATTAGGTTAAATGTATAGGCTAACCCTAATGGGCCTCGGTGACTAGAGCCCATTGGGTTAACCCTAATCTCATTCATCTTACTATAAATAAACGTCCCACCCCTTTCTATAGAGTGGGTTTTCTCCTAACATGGTATCAGAGTTGTGTTAAAATACAAACAAAACCCTGACCCTAGCTTACTCCATTGGCGCCGCCGCTCACTCCGATAGCTCTCCTACCGATGCTGCTGCTGCTCTTTCCAGCAGCCCCTCTGCTGCTGCTATTTCTCTTTCCGGCAGCCCTTCTGCTGCTGTTGCTGCTCCTCCTCTCTCCTGCAATAGTCTCATCCTACTGCTGCCTCCTACTACTATCTCCTTCGACTGTCCTCCATTGTCTCTTACTGTTCCAGTATGTCCATCTGATCTGGTTACAGTTACTCCTCGATTATTGTTTTAATCCGTTCTAGCACCTGTTCTTATGAGGTCCTCGTTTCGTGGTTGTATTCAGTGATCTTCGGTGAAGCTGTTCTAATTGTTGCAAACAATGGTACTCTATCATGTCAACTACCGATGATTTTCTGTCCTCTGATCTGTCAGCCTCACCTGTGGTGCCTTGCGAGACACCCCGGCCTCAGATATTCTCCTCATCCACCTGCTTGGTGGAAACCAAGCTTCCTGGCCCGTCCACCAACGTTTTATGGCGTAAAAAGGTCCTAAAGACTCTTCAGGGCATGGATCTGGATTCACATCGACGGACAGTCCTCCTCCCAAAACTGCTCCTATGTACTGTTCTTGACTTAGAGATGATGCCCGACTATTTACTCATATTCTAAACTCCATGGATGAGTCTGTTGAGATACTAGTCTCCAATGCCGATACTTGCGGGAGATTTGGCAGTCCTTGGCCGATACATATTCCACAGCTAATGACCTGTTCCGCCTATTTGATGTGATGAAGGGTTTCTTCCAACTCACGCATGAGGGAAAAACTCTTCAAGAGCACTATGCTGAGTTTAAAACCCTTGCTGATGAGTTTGACTGCTTGCTTCCGATTACTTTAGAACCTACAGTGTTTCGTCGTCAGCGTGATCAAATTATGGTGGTTCTCTATTTAGCCAGTCTTGGTGGTGGTGACTGTGAGGCTGCTCAATCACAAATACTTGCCAGGGACGGTATTCCATCTCTCCCAGAGGCCTTTCGTCAAGTGAGTCGCTTAGTGAGTCACTCTGATGCTCGAGGTTTGCCCCTTGATTCCGCTGATAGAGTTGCCTGTTTATCTTCCCCAGGTGGGACCCATAGCGGCCGTCGGGGCCGGGGCGGGTGTACGAATGGTCGTACTGGATCTCCGGAGACTTGCACTTATCATCATTGTGGCGTTGTTGGCCACATTCATCCGCAATGGCCCTAGTTGGGCTCTAAGCCTTCTTCTATGGCTCATGCTGCCACTGTGCCTGCTTCTTCTTCCGAGGGCCACATGGTCCATATGTCTGATGCTGAGTATGACCGGTACAATCAGTTTCCTGTGCTCTCTTCTCCTACTGTTGGTACATTTATTACAGGTAACTCCACAGCCTACATAGTTACTCCACACACTTGGGTTATCGACTCTGGTGCTTCAGATCATATGACCGGGACTACAGTTACTCTTTCTGAGTATTCTCCTCTTACTGGAACTGGACAGGTTACGGTGGCCAATGGTTTTTTTCTTGACATTCAAGGTTGTGGCATTGCTACACCCACTTCCTCGTTGACCTTGCAACATGTGTTACATAACCCTGACTCCCCTTTTAATCTACTTTTTATAAGTCGCGTTACTAACAATTTAAACTGCTCAGTAATGTTTTTTCATGATCATTGTGTTTTTCAGGATCTAGTGACGAAGTGGACTATCAGTAAAGGGAGTGTTACAGGAGCCCTTTATGTGCTTGATCAACCGGTTGCCTGCGTCGGGCTCACTTCGTCTGCCTATGATGCTCACTGTCTTTTGGGTCATCCCTCTTTAACTAGTTTACAGTCTTTGTGTTCTGAATTTAATTTTATTTCTCATTTATCTTGTGAGTCCTGTCATTTAGCCAAACACCACCATGTGTCTTATCTCATTCATAATAATAAAAGAAGTTCCATTTCTTTTGCTCTTGTCCATACTGATGTGTGGGGGCCGCGTCACATTACTACATCGTTAGGCTACAGATATTTTATGACATTTGTGGATGATTATTCTCACTTTGCTGCCTGATTTGTCAAAGTGCATCTCGATGGCTCTGTTGCTCAGCTTAAGGCTAGCCTTGTGGCCAAGGTTTATGCCCAAACATATGGTGTCAACTATTTCGAGGCCTTCTCCCCAATAGCCAAAATGGTCTCCCTCCTTCTTCTTCTGTATTTTACGGTTACTCATTCTGGGCCATTATACCAGCTGGATGTGAATAATGCTTTTCTTCACGATGATCTCACTAAGGAGGTGCATATTGAGCAACCACCCGGGTTTATTGCTTAGGGAGGGGAATGCCGTGTCTATTGGCTTCACCGCTCTCTTTAAGGGTTAAAGTAGTTTCCAAGGGATTGGTTTGATCGGTTCAATCAAGTGGTTACTAGTTTTTTATTGATACAATTTGCGAAGGATCATTCGGTCTTCTATCGCCACCTACCTTCTGGATGCATCATGTTAATTGTCTATGTGGGTGATATTGTCATTACAGGTGATGATGCACAGGGAATTATTGATCTCATGCAATTTCTCAATCAGTATTTTCAAACAGAAGACCTGGGCAGTTGAAATATTTCCTTGGCATCAAGGTATTGTGCAGAAAGAAAGGTATCGTTATCTCTCAGCGCAAATGTCTTGGATATTTTGTCTGATGTAGGGTTGTTCTAGGCAAAGGGGACAAATTCCCCTATGGACCCAGAGGCCAAGTTACTGCCAGATACTTGTGAGTTATCCCCCGATCCCGATCAGTATAGGTAGTTGCTTGGGAAGTTGAATTATCTAACTACAATGACTAGGCCAGACATTGCTTACCCTGTCAGTGTTGTTAGTCAATTTGCTCAGAACCCACGAGTTCCTCACTGACTCGTAATTCTACGTATACTCTGGTATTTACAAAGCAATCCAGGAAAAGGCATTCGGTACCATAATCAGGGACACACACGGATAGAGGATACATCGATTCCGATTGGGCAGGATGCCCAACTGATAGGCGGTCTACCTCTGGATTTTCAGTCACCATTAGGGGTAACCTGGTCAGTTGAAAAAGCAAGAAGCAAACAGTGGTGGTCCGTCCAAGTGCAAAAGCAAAGTATAAGGCTATGGCCTAGCCATTTTCGAGATTATGCGGATTCAGCAGATCCTCTCTGAACTACAAGTAGTAGTAGACAGACCGACCCAACTATGGTGTGATAATCAATCTGTCATACATATTACCACCAATCCTGTGTTCCACGAATGGACGAAGCATATTGAGATCGACTACCACTTCATCCGCAATGAATACAAGAAGAGCACGATCACTTCTAGTCATGCGCGCACCTGTGAACAATCGGCGGATATCGTCACTAAACCACTAGTTGGGAGTCGGGTTTCACATATATAACAAACTGGGCATAATTGATGTATATGTGTCAATTTGAGAGAGGGTGTTAGTTGTTACGTATTAGGTTAAATGTATAGGTTAACCCTGAAGGGCCTCGGTGACTAAAGCCCATTAGGTTAACCCTAATCTCATTCATCTTATCATAAATAAACTTCCCACCCCTCTCTATAGAGAGTGGATTTTCTCCTAACAGTTCTCTTTAATAGGACTAGAACAATAGTAGGGGTCAAGTCCTAAGAGTTTCCTATTTAGCAATCATATTCCTAGGGCCTAATTCAAGTATGAGTGTTTCAAAGCTTACACGGTTATCTATGCAATATATAACTGTATTGTCTAACATTTGAAGGTGAAACGTCACAGCTTAGCAAGATTCCTAGGATCAAAATTCTATGAACCTTTTTGAGTGAAGGAGGTTGAGTAAGCTGGTGAAGGGAGCCTTTCGTGAAGTAAGGTTGTTGCAAGATGGCACTGAGTCAACGAAGAAAGGCAAGGTAACAGCAAATATCTTAGGAAGACAGAACAGTAAAGGAGATGGAGACACCAAATTCCATGTAATCCACGGAAAAGAAAGAAAAAAACACGATGTGGAATTGGGTTGTGTTTGAAGGCACGGTATCTATTAGGGCGTATTTGTTAACGGTCAAAGTTATGGCTATCCAACTTGTCATATCCGGGGTTTGTTTACTTCTTTGGAACCCAGATATGATATCTGGGGTACTATTTTATCCGCTGGAGGGGATGAAATTATCCCACCCCTTTTCCTATCCATATCTTGTCCCCCTTGTACATTCGCCTTCTATTTATGCAAATTCAATTCTTAATTACGAGAATGCCATCTACCTACACATATTACCAATATCCTCCTTCCTCAAAAAATACTCAAACAACCCCTGTATAACTATTCACCCCTTTATATTAAATCTCCCCCTTCTATTATATCTCCTCTCTTACTATATCCACCATATCCCTTCCAAAATTTTGACCACCAACAAACAGGCAGTTAATATAAAAATTCGTTGAGACTTGTTCTTTTCCATCTAATAAAGATTTCATAGCATTACAGTAGCAGTTATGAAAGAATGAGCCATTACCGCTTATAAGATTTGCAGGAATGTGATAGGGCAATTGTACAAGTTTTCCCTTTTCAACGTCGTATTTCAATATGGATACGAAACCAAATTCGTCTCCAATGTACCTGAGTGTACCGACGAAAAAGAAGATCGTTTAGGCTACAACTGATTTAAGGTCTCATTATTTGGCAAGTACAATGGAATTAGTTGGAAACTAAATTTTGCAATATATACATATATTGAGTGCCATGGATAACTGAAAAGGCAGTGATGTTGGACTCCCACTGCATTTCAGAAACAATACACCTGTGTTCTAGATCCCAAACCTGCCAAAATCGAAAGCATGTAAGCTATTATAAGGGAGAAGGAGAAGAGATTGTATGCAAAGATAACTAGAGATTGCAAGATGCAAAAGGAAGTTCCTAGCAGTAATTTTTCACGAGATCAACTTGAAGAACCTAAACAAAAATCAGTACCTGAACTTCATTTTCATTCGAGACACTGCCTAGAAACCCTTGGTTTTCTAGGAACTGCAAGAAATACAAAACAACGATATTCAAAAAGAAAAAACATGATATAAGGTAATGATTTCTTTCAAGATAAGAGTATGAGCAAAAAATGTTGAGTAGAATTGTGAGCAAAAGGCAGGAAGAAGTATCATCAAACAAAAACGCAGCATTTCATCTCTCTGTTCTAAAACATGTTCCAACACCATCATCAATCAATACTGGAACAATCATCAAGAAAAGCAAAAAGCGAATATAATGGATAAGTAAATAAACTAAATGCAAACAAAACGAGTTCCCTGCATCTGAAATTAATTTTTTTACTCAGAACATGCCAGTACACAAGGAGATGTCATTTAATGCATGCACATGCAACTTCAATTTTACTCAAGTATGAATTTGTAACCTTCCCTCCAGTAAATTTAACCAGGCATCTGAACTACTTTGCTGAAATATATGAGAGTAACTTAGGCAAAATATCAAAAATTCTACACATTGGTTCTTGAAGTAGACAAAATACAACTGAACAAAGAAAAACAATTTGGAATAATTGTTACCATCCAAGAACTTGGTTGCAGACAAATATATATGTGCGTTTAGATAAATTTCCAGCAATGGAAAGAAACAATTAGCAGCACATCATGCTATAGAAATGCACTGTGAATGTAGCAAATTGAAATTTCAGACAAAGAAAATCCAAAGCAAACTAAAATAAACTGCCTAAGTACCACAACGAATTTGAATTGTAAGCAAGAAGATAAAAAAGACACAAATCACTGTGCATCTGGTTCACTGACCTCTAAGTATTTGAAGGGCACTGGTTTGTCAGATAAAAGAAGACATTCAATATTGTCACCGCCAATCACTTTAATCCTACCATCACTGCAGCAAGCATAAAAAACAGAAGTCATCTAGCAAAGGACTACAAAGCAAATTGATATTCAAAATTAAAACCCCATTATAAGTGCCTCATACGCCAATAGTCAGTTCTGACAGCCACCCCATGATGTAGATATGCTCTAATTTTATGGGTTTTCAAAATTTTTGTGAACCTCTACATATGGAAAACACTTACCCATGAAACTTATGTTGTTAACTAAACTGGGGGTCAGCAGAAAAGTTGATGCTACTGCCCTCATCTGATGGAGCCAGACTCGACCCACTATCGCATTGTAAGGGCTCGGCACATCAACAACTACACACTCGCATTGAACTGTAACTGATCTGGAATGTATCGGCACTGATATCTTCCCAATGGGCCAGACTTGAGCACCGTTAAAACCGACCAGAGGAACTTCGGCCGACTGAAGGTCGAATTCGGATAGGCCAAGTTGCTTGAACACCCCTAGTCAACCAGAATTCTCCGAACATTGCATGGTCTGAGGAGAAGCGTAACTACCAAGGCGTCATTATGAGGGAGTTGTCCGTCATTATCGGAAAAAGAGATTAACTCAGACGATGTGAGTCCATCCTCGGCTTCTTCAATGGTCCTTCGATGCTCATCACCTCTTTTGCCGCTATTGCCTTTGTGTAGCTCGAATAATATGCATTCCTCTATTGTGGCATCAACCATTCCGTGAATCACATTAATTGTTTGGACCTCCTCCGTACCATCTCAGTTCTCCCTTCTCAGTGGCCCAGTAGCTGTCTTCTCAACATCAATGTACTTCTAACCCCGAGGGGTTAGCTTGGTGGTCAAGGGGACTTAGGAGTTTGCTTCCTCCTAAGGTCTCAGGTTCAAAACCTCTCATGTACTATCAACTCTTATGGGGTCAGTCTATACAGGCCTTGCTAGTGAATGGTGGCATTGGTCCCCCCACCCCCCTCAAAGATTAGTCGAGGTTCACATAAGCTGGCCTAGACACTCTGAGTTATCAAAAATCTATGTACTCCTTCAAATACCCCTCGGCCAACAGCTTCTTAAACTTCTTGAATGGTTTACAGTGGGTGGTCAAGTGACCCTTGTCCCGGTAGTAGGAGCACCTCATATGGGCATTATTGGGTTTCTGATCTCCCCACAACGCCTTCAAAGGCCACTGAAAATAAGGCTCGTTTTCGATCTTTCTAAAAAGAATGTAGATTGGCAATGTGAAAACAGTTAAAATTGAAACAAGCTCATAAGGCCAAGGACCCCTCCTCTGCCCAGTTTGGGAGACATTGACTCCCTTTCTTCCATGCCATTTCCCTAGTTCGGGTTCGGCGCTAACTATGCTGACAATCTTCTCTCCTGTCTGGCCTCCTCAAGTCGGCAATGTTTATCGATCCAGCACTTCAAGTCATCCATGTCCGAAGGGTTGGACAACATAATGTCCTCAAAGATTCAGCTCATATGGTCAAGGCCCAACTTGAAGGACATGACTGCTATGGCCGGATCGCATCCCTGAATGTCATTATATAACTCCCAGCACTGAGCTACATACTGCCGGAGTGTTCCGTTTGCTGACTTCCAAAGGCCGAGCAAGGTGTCGACCTCCTTCATCTGCCTTGTACTCGTGACAAACTGAGCCAAGAAAGTGAGGGATAACTCTTTGAATGAAGAAACGAAAGCCTTCAGCAATTTATAAAACCAAAGAAGGCCGAGCTCACCTAGACTATAAGGGAAGAGCTTGCACATCAAGGCATCATCTGAGCTGTAGAGGGGCATCATCTGATCTGTAGTGCACCAGATGGGTATAGGCATCTTTTTTCAAGTCGTACTTTTGGAATTTCGAAGGATTGAACCCACGATCGACATCATGTTCTCAATCTCCCCAGAGAAGGGCGAGGAGATGAGTTGTTCATGCACCACGTCAAAGCAGGACATCGTCGGTCGAGCTACTGATTTGGCCGGCCTCCTTCGTTTGTTATCCATTTTTCCCTCAGATCAACTTGGTCATCAACGTGTTCTCTACGGGGGGAGCGTTCTCTTTGCCTCTCTGGTCTAGGAGACCACTCCCTGTGCTGGTCGTTCTCATGCCGCCCCTCCTTGCGCCTACCCTCATGCAACCTATGATGTTTCATCAGTCTTTCATGGTTTGTTGTCGGGTTGCTGGCCATGTCACAAGTATAGATGGAGAGAGAGTTGGCCACCAATCATTCCCCCAACCAAAACAAGGCTGGAATGCAAGGGTTTTCACCACACTTATCGCCGAGATGCTGATCTGGCATGGGACTTCGCTCCTCACAGAGTCTGCCCCTTCCACCGTCATGGTGCTCTGCAATGCCATGTTCACCACGGCCTTCACTGAGATCCTCCTTTTAGTCCGATGGCAATCCAAAGTTGGAGAGCGATGGCGGCGCCATGATGAGCTCCATAACGAGATCCGTCACCAGATTGTTGAGAGCAAACCTCTGGCCTAGGTCTGGTTACCTCCTCTTGGATGGTCAGAATGAGCCTGTCCTCCTCGTTCATCCTAGCCTCTAATTTCTCGAGGTAGGCTCTGGAATTCGAATCCATGGTGGTGGTGTCCGATGACGGCAATAGGTTGCAAGAACCACTGACGACGTGTTCCAGATACACCATGTTCTTGTCGCGAGCAGTGTTGGTTCGGCAATCACCTTCGACACAAGCAGCCCTGAGAATTGCAGAAGACAGGTTCGGATTTCTGAGTTTATGAGGAAGGTGAGCAAATCGAGACGAAAGTGATCCCACTATGATTTCCAATTGTGGAGTCCTTTAATCCATGTGTTGCTTTCATCTTCTAGAACTGTGTGCTCCGAGATCTCTCACTTGAACTCTGCAACAACCAACAATAGTTAATGCTTATTGAACGGGGTTCATCCAGGAAGCACTCTAATGCCTAAGTCGGCACTTGAAAGAGATGAGACAAAGGAAAATGCAACCAAGGTTTTTAGAGTGTCTACCGTACTTCCTCAGGTGTTGCCCTATTTATACTCGGCTAACTTGAGCACCAAGCTCACGTTCGCTAATGATCATGGCCCATAACTGGATTCTATCATGACGTCACCCCATGACGTATCGACATCAGCTCGGAAGTCACGTGTAGTGGCCGAAACACCTGTTCGCTGGTGGACTTTATTCTGTACCACGTGGCATGGGTTGGTCTAATGGGCCCGGGCTCAATCCGGCTCCAAATGATGCACGCTCAGTCCTATGAAGTGGAGACACCGGTAACTAGTTTGAAAAGTAGTGATGAGTTTGACCGTTTATTGATGACAACTAAGGAGTGAATGTGAAAACCTTCGTAATCTCAGAAGCCAATATTAGGATGCCATGTCCATGTGGATTAGGAACTAGTTTCAATACACACTCAACGGGTTCCATATTCTGCGGGTGAGACTAAACCAAAACCGGTGCCAATGAACCATCTAAATATTTTTAACTCATTAGATCCACTGTCGACCGTTCAACCCCAGAAATCTAACCGTTGCAATTTGAATACAACCGGGTCTATCAATTTGATCGGGTTTCTTGGATTTTTGCTCACCCCTACCCTGCATGACAAAGTAACTAGAACAACAACATCAAAAGCAAGAACAAGCTCATCAAATTGTTCAACATCAAATGCATTTCAATTGGTAGATGAAGAGGCAAATTTTGGAGACACGGAAGAAGAGGAAGGGATACAAATACGTTGATGAAGATGAAGATGAAGATGTCGATTTCCTTAGTGTTGATGTTGAGTGTTAGTGCTAGGTTTAGCTCACTGTAAACCCTAATGGGCCTAGGTTGTTAGGGCCCATTAGGTTAATCCTAGCACAGTACTTTATTATAAATAAACACCCCACCCCTCAATACAAGTGTGGGTTTCCTCCTAACATGGTATCAAAGCCGTTTTAAGAAAACAAAGAAAGAAAAAACAAAAACAAACAGTAGCAACCCTAGCGCCGCCGCCGTTCCACGCGCTACCACCTGATCCGTTCCGTCGTTCCGCACGCTATCGCCTAATCCACGCACCGCCTCTAGATCTTTGCTGCTACTTCTCTACCGACATCGTTCCTCGCACTGCCGCCCGATCTGGGCTACCGTTTCGTGCGCCGCCGCCGCCAGATCCGCCACCACCCGATCTGCGCTGCTAATTCTCTTCCGGCACCGGCACCGGCACCGTCGCCGCCGCGCTAGCCTCCTCCGGCGGCCGTCGTACCATCCTGTTGCCTCTTCCCACTGCCACAACCTGGCTCCTCCACCTGTTACTGCCGTTGGTGCTTCTCCAGTCTCTCTATACCACTGCCTCCACCTATTGCTGCCCCTGACGTCTGCTACCCTTCATATCTGACATCCCTTGGCTATGGCAATTGTTCAGTTCCAATTCTAGACCTCGTTTTTGTGCAGTAATGATTTGGTGATTCGTGTTTTGGCGCCTTCACAAGTTGTTCTGGTTGTCGAAGGAGGAATCTACCTTCTCCTCCATTATTTGTTCCCGTAGTCATGTCGACTACAAATTCTTCGGATGCTGTTCCGTCTGCTCAGCTCGTGGTAGATTGTGAGCCACCCCGGCCTCAAATATTCTCCTCGTCCCGCTGGTGGAAACCAAGCTCACTGGCCCGTCCACTTATGTTTTATGGCGGAAGAAGGTCCTGAAGGCTCTTTAGGGCATGGATCTGGATTCCCATCTGACGGACAATCCTCCACCCAAAACTGCTCCTACGTATCGTTCCTGGCTTAGAGATGATGCCAGACTATTTACTCAAATTCTCAACTCCATGGATGAGTCTGTTGAGATACTAGTCTCCAATGCCGATACTGTGCTAGAGATTTGGTAGTCCTTGGCCGATACCTATTCCACTACTAATGATCTGTCCCTCCTCTTTGATGTGATAAAGGATTTCTTCCAACTCATGCGTGAGGGAAAAACGCTTCAGGAGCACTATGCTAGGTTCAAAACTCTTGCTGATGAGTTAGACCGCTTGCTCCCGTTTACTTCAGAACCCACAGTGTTTCACCGTCAGCGCGATCAAATTATGGTAGTTCTTTATTTAGCCAGTCTTGGTGGTGACTGTGAGACTACCGGGTCCGAGATCCTTGTCGGGCCTATATTCCCTCTCTCCCGGAGGCCTTTCGTCGTGTGAGTAGTTCGATGAGTCACTCTGATGCTCGAGCTATGCCCCCTGATTCTGCTAATAGGGTTGCCTGCTTTTCTTCTGCGGGTGGGGCCTGTGGCGGCCGTCGGGACCGGGCCGAGCGTACAAGTGGTCATATTGGATCTCTGGAGACTCGCACTTGCCATCATTGTGGCATTGTTGGCCACATTCGTCTGCAGTGTCCCCAGTTGGGCCCTAAGCCTTCTTCTATGGCTCATGTTGCCACTATGCCTGCTTCTTCTTCTGAGGGCCACATTGTCCATATGTCTGATGCTGAGTATGACCAGTACACTCAGTCCCATGTGCTCTCTTCTCCTGCTATTGGTATATTTATTACAGGTAACTCCATAACCTGCATGGTTACTCCGCGCACTTGGGTTATTGATTCGGGTGTTTCAGATCATATGACCGGGACTACAAGTACTCTTTCTGAGTATTCTCCTCTTACTGGGGCTAGACAGGTTACGGTAGCCAATGGCTCTTTTCTTGACATTTGAGGTTGTGAAATTGTTACACCCACTGCCTCGTTGACCTTGCAACATGTGTTACATACCCCTGGCTTCCTGTTTAATTTGTTTTCTATCAGTCGCATTGCTAAAGATTTAAACTGCTCAGTCACGTTTTTTTCTAATCATTGTGTTTTTTAGGATCTGGTGACGAAGCGGATTATCAGTAAAGGGAGCCTTACAGGGGGTCTTTATGTGCTTGATCAGCCGGTTGCCTGCGCCGGACTCACTTCCTCTGCTTATGATGCTCACTGTCGTTTGGGTCATTCCTCTTTAGCTAGTTTACAGTCTTTGTGTCCTGAATTTTCTTCTATTTCTCATTTATCTTGTGAGTCTTGTCATTTAGCCAAACACCACCGTGTGTCTTTCCCATTTGTAACAATAAAAGAAGTTCTATTCCTTTTGCTCTTGTCCATACTGATGTGTGGGGACCGTGTCCCGTTCCTACCTCCTTAGGCTACAGATAATTTGTGGCATTTGTGGATCACTATTCTCGCTTTACTTATAGTTATCTATTGAGAGCTCGTTTCGAAGTCTTCTCTGCTCGGAGTTCTTTCTTCTCCGAGATTCGCACCCAATTTGGTCACACTATCCGTGTTCTTCGTAGTGATAATGGAGCCAGTCTCTTTGTCACCTGATCCGGCCTCTCCCTCTGAGGCTCCCCGTGCACCACCCAGCCGCCCCTACCACTCTTGCTGTGATCACCCTTTATATGTTACCTCCTACCATGGTTTGGCGGCTCCTATTCGCTCCCCGATTGTTGGCTTGGAGTCTGTGCCCACGCCTCGTACCCTTGGTGAGGCTTTGGCCCATGCCGACTGGCGTGCTGATAAGCAGGAGGAAATGCAAGCCTTGGAGGCTAATCATACTTGGGATCTTGTTCCTCTCCCCCCCTCCCCCCCGACAAGAAAGCTATTGGGTGCAAATGGGTTTATGCCGTCAAAGTGCATCCTAATAGCTCTATTGCTCAGCTAAAGGCTCGCCTTGTAGCCAAGGGTTATGCCCAAACATATGGTGTCGACTACTTTGAGACCTTTTCCCCAATGGCCAAAATGGCCTCTCTTCGTCCTTCTGTCTTTAGCGGTTACTCACTCACTCTTGACCTTTATACCAGCTGGATGCGAAGAATGCATTTCTTAACGGTGATCTCACTGAGGAAGTCTATATTGACCAACCACCCGGGTTTGTTGCTCAAGGAGAGGAACGTCGTGTCTGTCAGCTTTGCCGCTCTCTTTATGGGTTAAAGCAGTATCCCAAGGCCTGGTTTGGTCAGTTCAGTCAAGTGGTAACTAGTTTTGGGCTGATACAGTCTGCGAAAGATGACTCAGTCTTCTATCTCACCTACCTTCTGGATGCATCATGTTGATTGTATATGTGGATGATATTGTCATCACAGGTGATGATGCCCAGGGTATTACTGATCTCAAACAGTTTTTCAATTAGCGTTTTCAAAGCAAAGATCTTGGGCAGTTGAAGTATTTTCTTGGCATCGAGGTGTTGCGAGGAAAGAAGGGTATAGTTAAGCAAATATGTATTGGATATTTTGTCTAATGCAAGGCTGTACCAAGCAAAGGTGGCGGATTCACCTATGGACACAAGGGCCAAGTTACTACCAGATACTGGTGATTTATTCCCTAACCCAGATCAGTATAGACGGTTGGTTGGGAAGTTGAATTATCTAACTATGATGACCAGGCCAGACAATGCTGACCCTGTCAGTGTTGTTAGTCAGTTTGCTCAAACCCCACGGGTTCCTCACTGGCATGCAGTTCTACGTATCCTCTGGTATCTACAAAGTAAGGGAACAGCATTCGGTACCATAATCAGGGACACACCCAAATAGAGAGATACACCGATGCTGATTGGGCAGGATGCCCAGTAGATAGGCGATCCACCTCTGGATTTTCAGTCACCATTGAGGGTAACTTGGTCAGTTGGAAAAGCAAGAAGCAAGCAGTGGTGGCCTGTTCAAGTGCAGAGGCAGAGTATAGGGTCATGGCCCTAGCCACTTCTGAGATTATGTGGATTCGGCAGATCCTCTCCGAATTACAAGCAACAGTGGAAGGCCCGACCCAACTATAGTGTGATAATCAGTCTGCCATACATATTACCACCAATCATGTATTTCACGAACGGACAAAGCATATTGAGATAGACTGTCATTTCATCCGAGATGAATACAAGAAGGGCACGATCACTCGTAATCATGTGCGCACTGGTGAACAATTAGCGGATATCTTCACTAAACCATTAGTTGGTAATCGGTTCCTATATATATGTAACAAATTAAGCATGATTAATGTATATGCACCAATTTGAGGGAGAGTGTTAGTGCTAGGGTTAGTGCTAGGTTTAGCTCACTGTAAACCCTAATGGGCCTAGGTTGTTAGGGCCCATTAGTTTAATCCTAGCACAATACTTTATTATAAATAAACACCCCACCACTCAATACTTATTTATGCAAGTGTTATCAAATGTTTGACATTTGTCAGATGTTTTATGGCTTTTTTAAGTGGTGTACACTCTCAAATTCATTCTTGTTGTTTATATATATCATGTATTTCTACTTGCTATATTTTGTTATCTTCTCTCACCTAGCTGCATCTTGCTTCAACAAGGTATGCACCTCGCCTAGCACCTCGCGCCTAGACCCCAAAACTTTTGTGCCTCGATGCACCTCTCGTGTTACATAACTTTGCACACAAGTTCCTAAAGCATTTCCATAGAATATGAGAGTTACATTTCAAGCTATTAAGTTGTTGAACCCTATGACCTTGTACACGGATCGTATTGGTAAGAGAAATGGGAACGGAAACGTGGTATGCCACGTGCCCAAATCGTGGTACACTAAGGCTAGGCTTGTATACAAAACTAAATTAAAACTTACTACACAAGTGATAAACATCTAGTAAAACTAAGTTCTACTTTCTCAAGTTATTAATATAAAACACATTTCTTGGAGCATACTGACCACTTTTCTACTTTTTCTCCCACCAAAATTTCACTCTCTATAGATTTTTGCCTTAATAAGTTTGTTAGAATATTAGATTAAAGTAATCAGTTTAGTCTCACATTGCTTACAAGAGAAAACATGTAGTCTATGCACTTAATATAAATAAAACTCGTGTTAGCATGTTAATCATCCGATACACTTTTATCTCTCTCTCTTTCTTTTTCATCACGTTAACATGGTATCAAAACGAGTTCTGATTCCACCATAAACCCTAACCCTAACCCCAAACCAAGCCGCCATAAACCCTAAACCTAACCCTAACCCTCTTTCAACCAAACCCTACACTCCTATCAACCCTAATCCTATCAGCCATAATCTGCCTAGAACCAGTAGCCGCCACCTACCCAGCAGCCACCCTGCTGCCAGCCACCCCCAGCCGCTGCCCAGTGCTGCTGCCCTGCTGCCCCTCCGCCCTACCTGCTACTATCGCCACCTTCAGCTGCTGCTACCGCCCTGCTGCCCAATCTCCGCCCAGCCGCTGTGTTACCCTGCCCAGCCTGCTGCCCGCAACCCTCAGCTGCTGCTGCTGCCCCATCTGCCTGCCGCCCAGCCACTAACCCCTGCTGCCCAGCCGCCAAACCCTACTGCCTAGCCGCTGCTGCCCTCCCTCGTGGCTGGTTTCCCACTGTTGTTGCTCCTTTGGTTGATCTATGTGCTCTCCTTGACTCATTATGTTTGCTTCCGCTATTGGTGGTCGATCTGATCCTCGTGCCATTTTTCGTTGCGTCCTGCGATTGATTATCGCGATCTGTATGTCTTTTTGTTGATTTGATCGGATCTCCCTATTTTATGTTGTTATCCCCCGTTATTTGGTTGATTGATTGAGGCCGTCGTTGGTTATTTGGTTGCTTTTTTCTGTGTGGCTTATTCATTGTTTTTTGATGCAATGACTGAAAAGGGCTCTGGGTCTGCCACCTCTCATGTTACTTCTACTGTTCCTAGTTCTTCCCGCTTTCGTGACACGCGGTCTATTACCTCTATTCTTCTGAATGATAAGAATCATGCTCTTTGGGCTAAAGCTGTTGATGTATATTTTGAGGGCAACTCCACCTCACAGTGGCTTACTGATGATCCTCCTCTTAAAACCAGTCCACTATTTTCGGCCTGAAAATCTGAAAATGCTCGTATTTGTACTGACTTATGGAATAGTATGGAATCTCATATTAGTGGTCCTTTGATGTTTTTACCTACCGCCAAGCACGTCTGGAAACAGACTCAGGAGCTGTATTCTGGGATTAATAATCTTCGACGGACATATGATCTCCATCAAACGTTTTTCTCTCTGACCATGGGTGAACAAACGTTGGAATCTCATTATGCTCGGTTTTGTGGTCTTTGTGAGGAGCTCAAGATTGCTGAGCCTATTTCTACTGATATTCAGGTTATGGAGCGCCAGCGACAATCTCTGTTTGTTGCTCGCTTTCTCTCCAATTTGCCTCCTACCTATGATTCCGTCCGTTCACAGCTTCTGGGTGACCGGACATTACCCTCTCTTGGTGAGGTCTTCAGTCGCATACGTCAGGCCACCATCTCTGACATTGGTTCCACTTCTGGATCTCAGTTACCATCTGACTCCTCTGCTTTAGTTACTACAGTTTTTCCTGGTGGTTATACCCGTGGTAGCTTGCCGTCAGGGGGAGTCAGTCGTGGTAATATCAGTCGTGATTCAAGCCGAGGAGGATTCAGCCGTGGTAGTTTCAGCCGTGATTCGAGTCGCGACTCCAGCCATGGAGGTCGATCCCCTGGAGGAGGTGGCCGAGGCCGTGGGTGAGTGCCTCGTCATTGCACTTGGTGCAATGCTGATAATCATACCACTGACTATTGTTGGGATCTCCATGGCCGCCCTTCTGCTCACCAGGTCACAGTTTCTGAGAATGATAATATACAGTATTCTTCCAGTACCGCTCCTCGTGTAGTTACTATTCTAGAAGAAGAGTATCAGTAATTTCAGCAATATCAGTCTACTCAGAATTCCACCTCCACTACTACGCTTGCTCAGACAGGTCCACCTTCTGCCTATTTTGCTTCCAAATCTCCGTGGGTCATTGACTCTGGGGCTTCTGATCATATGAGTGGTGCTCCTACTATCTTGTCTGATTGTCGTCCCTCTGGGACATCTTCTATTACTCCTATTGCTGGTTTGGATTCGGTCACTTTAAATTCTTCTCTTTGTTTAGACTCTATTTTACATATTCCTCATTTTCCTTTTAGTTTTATTTCTGTGAGTAAACTTACCAAATCTTTAAACTGCTCAATCACTGTTTTTTCTAATTCTTGTATCTTTCAAGATCTCCGGACGAGGAAGAAGATTGGTGGCGGTGTTCAACGCGGTGGTATATACTACTTTTTGGATGGCAAGCCGTCTCCCTCCATTACAATTCAATCCACCATTTCACCTTACCAACACCATTATCGCCTTGGCCATCTGTCGCTTTTCACCCTTAAAAAGATGATCCCTTCATGTAGTAGTGTCGAGTCGCTTCCTTGTGAAACTTGTGAATTTAGTAAGCATCGTCGTGTTTCTTTCTCTCCACGAGAAGAGTGTCGTGTGTTGAGTCCTTTTCATTTAATTCATTCAGATATTTGGGGTCCTATGTGGTCCCCTCACATTCTCACTTTCAGTATTTTGTGATATTTGTTGATGATTATTCTCGTGTTACTTATATTTATCTTATGCAACGCTGGTCTGAGTTGTACTCCATTTTTAAATCATTTTATGAGGAAATCAAAACACAATTTGGTGTGCCTATTCGCTTGTTTCGGTCTGATAATGCTCGTGAATGTTTTCATCAATCTTTATTGCAATTTTTAGATGCACATGAGATCCTACACCAGTCCTCTTGCGCTCGCACTCCACAGCAAAATGGAGTTGTCGAACACAAATTGGGCCACATACTGAACGTCACTCGTGCTCTTTTGTTGCACATGCAGGTCCCCAAATCTTATTGGAGTGATGCCATCTTTACTGCCGGTTTTCTTATTAATCGGATGCCATCTCCTGTCTTAGGTGGCCAAATCCCATATACTTTACTCTATCCTGCTCGCCCACTTTACCCTCTTCCTCCTCGGATTTTTGGGTGCACCTGTTATGTTCATGTCCTGGATCCTGGTTGGGATAAACTTGATGCCCAATCGACCAAGTGTGTGTTATTGGGTTATTCCCGCACTCAAAAAGACTACAAATGTTATTCACCTACCCTTCGCCGTCAGTTTGTATGTGCTGATGTTACTTTCCATGAGTCTGTCTCTTATTTTGCAGGTTCTCCTTCCTCCTCTGAGGCTACACCCGTTCCCATGCCCCTTTTGGACCCTTTTTCGCCCCCACCTTTACAGGTCTATGCTCACCGTCCCCAAAAGTTTTTTGGCTCCGCTTCCACCCGCTCCTGACTCCTCTCCTCCGCCACCGTCTCCTCCTCCGACGCCTCCATCTCCCGCTTCCTTGCCCATTGCCCTTCGCAAAGGTATTCGTACTTGTACTACTTCTCACTCTCTGGCTTATTTTGTTTCTTCTGATCATCTTTCACCCTCTCTGCGTACCTTTTCTTGTTTTGTTTCCTCTATTTCTGTTCTTAACACTGTTCAGGAAGCCCTGTCTATTTCTGAGTGGCGGATAGCTATGGAGGAGAAGATGACTGCTCTTCACACCAACCATACTTGGACATTGGTCTCTCTTCCGCTTGGAAAGTCTACCGTTGGGTGTCGTTGGGTGTTTACTGTTAAGTTTCATCCTAATGGGACGGCTAAGCGCTACAAAACTCGTCTTGTGGCCAAGGGCTATACTCAGACCTATAGTGTCGACTATGCCGAAACTTTCTCCCCAGTTGCCAAACTCGGCTCAATTCGTCTTCTTATCTCTCTTACCGCTAATCTTGGCTGGCCCTTTTTCCAGTTGGATGTCAAAAATGCCTTCTTACATGGCGACCTTGCCGAGAAAGTTTATATGGAGCAACCACCTGGGTTTGTTGCTCAAGGGGAGTCCTCGCACGTATGTCGCCTTCGGAAAGCTCTCTATGGGCTAAAACAATCTTTGAGGGATTGGTTCGGCAAGTTCAGTGATGCTATCCTTCGGTTTGGTATGAAACGCTGTCATTCTGATCATTCTGTCTTCTCACTTGCATCTGACCAAGGGAGAATACTGTTGATCGTCTAGGTAGACGACATTATTATTACAGGTGATAATAAGAAAGACATTGATGATCTGAAATTGTTCCTACAACGTCAGTTCCATACCAAAGACTTGGGAAAATTAAGATATTTCTGGGGTATTGAGGTGGCTCGATCTAAGGAAGGTATTAATTTATCACAGAGAAAGTATGTGCTGGATATCCTCGAAGAAATTGGCTTACTAGGGTCAAAGCTTGTCGAGACTCCTATGGATCCTAATGCCAAATTGTGCGTTGATCAAGGGGAGTTACTTTCTAGTCCTGATCAGTACTGTTGCTTTGTTGAAAAGCTGAATTATCTTACGGTTACCTGTCCGGATATTTCCTTTGCAGTGAGCCTGGTTAGTTAATTTATGTCTGCTCCTTGTCTTCCACACTGGGAGGTTGTTCTAAGAATTGTGAGGTATTTAAAGGCCCATCCGTCTGTTTTATCGTACTAGTGGGCACTTGCGAGTTGGGGCCTTCACTGACTCTAATTGAGCAGGAAGCCCAACCTATAGGAGATCCACTACAGGATATTGCATCTTCCTCGATGGAAATCTTATCAATTGGAAAAGTAAAAAGCAGACAGTAGTTGCGCGGTTTAGTGCCGAGGCCGAATATAGAGCCATGGCTCACACGACTTGTGAGATTATGTGGATTCGTTCATTCCTTGAGAAAATCGGGTTTCCAGTACAATTGCTTGTAAATCTGTATTGTGATAATCGAGCTGCTATTCACATAGCCTTTAATCCAGTTTTCCATGAGAGAACTAAACACATCGAAGTAGATTGTCATCTTATCCGAGAGAAATTAACCAGTGGTGTTATTGTTACTCCTTTTGTATCTACCAATGCCCAGTTAACCGATATGTTTACTAAGCCGTTATTCAAACCACGGCTGGAGTTACTTTGTGACAAGCTGGGACTTATTAATATCTACTCTCCAGCTTGAGGGGGAGTGTTAGAATATTAGATTAAAGTAATTAGTTTAGTCCCACATTGCTTACAGGAGAAAACATGTAGTCTATACACTTAATATAAATAAAGCTCTTGTGTTAGGATGTTAATCATCCGATACACCTTTATCTCTCTCTCTCTCTCTCTCTCTCTCTTTCTTTTTCATCTCGTTAACAAAGTTGATTTATTTGGGAAAATTTTGGGGATGGCTATGGATTGCTAAATTTACTTTTTGGAACGAAAGTGTACCATAATACGGAACGTGAGTACAAAAATGTAATTAGCCTTCTCTAGTAACCTAGGTTCAACATGTAGAGACCGTGCCCAGTTTTATAATTTATATATTGAGATTTTCGGAGAATTAAGGGCAAAATTATAATTTTGGTAAGTTTGGAGACTTAATGTGAGAATGAATGAGACCTTGCGGTTTAATGTGCATTTTGTCCTTTAATTAATATTTAATCAACAAATTTGATTGCATTGAACGCCTAACAAAGAGATTGAACGTTCAGAGAGAAAACCCTCGAGTAAAGAGAGAGAGTTTCCTAGAACATCCACGAGCGTTTGATCGAGAATTGATGCAAATCTTTTGGATTCTCAAAGGACTCGTAGAAGAGGCATCGATTCCGGTGTTCGAGGCATAGATCGAACCAAGGGTTGGTGGGTTCGCGAACAAATCGAAAGGATCGCTCAGTTGCTAGGTTGTGGATTCATCATATTTGAGGTAGGATTTTGGTTAAACTAGGGTTTAAAGATGTTTAATATGTATTGTGCCGTATTTTGGTGTTTTTTGATGATATAGGTGGTGGTGTTCGTGAAAATAGAGTTGCTTCAATAACATGTTCGAAATCTATAACTTTTTTCGAAAATCGCATCATGACCGGTCAAGGTGTGGGTCTTACCGGTCAAACTGTCTTAACGAGTAATTCCATAATCAAATCGTGACCAGTCAGGATGACACGTAACCAGTCACGATATGTTCCATGACATTCCAGTAGCCATTCCTAACCAATCAGGATGGTATTGTAACCGATCAGGATATGTCTCAAGATATTCCAATAGCCAATCCTAACCGGTCAGGATATGTTTCATGATGTTCTTGTGGACAATCTTAACGAGTCAAGACTAAACTTTGACCGGTCAAGACCCAGTTTAATCAGTCAAGAGTGGCTTTGACCGATTAACCTAATAAAGATTTATACTTTCTAAAACTCCATAAAATCACTTGAATTTTATAAAAGCTTGGCTACTGAGTGAATACCTTGGGACATGTGTTGTGTAATGATCCTCGCTTGATGTTATATCATGTGCATTGTCAAGTTGTGTGGGTTGGAGTCCATATGCATGGATGTGCCAATTCTATTTCTTTGACCATGTTCTTATCCATCAGCCTTTGTTCTTTTATTATGATCTTGGTTTGAAGAGTCTCCAGTTGTGTTTTCAGGTCAATAACTGCATCCTCTATCACTTTAGCATCATTTCAAAGTCTGGATATCTCTTCCCTTCCCTCTTGTCAATGCTTTGCAATACCATTCAATTCTTGTGAACATCCTGCCTCTTCCCTTCGCTATTCGTATGTCCTTTTCCCACTTTCCTCTCCATTCTTTAGTAGCAATGTTCACTAGTGTTATTGTTGCGAAGCACCCGCCCGTAGGTTTTAAGACATCGGTATGATTGTAAGATGTTATAACTCATAAGGCAATGACAGAGAGTATTATTAACAACCATCTCGCTCACTAGTCTTTTCAACCGTATTCTCGACAATGATTGAATCCCGCCCACATTCGAAATCCGGCGAAGTCCTTAAATCAGTAGGGCAATAGCATAGCTATTAGTGACCTTACCCCTCTCACTTAAAGGCAGGCCTACTTTCTTCAAGAAACAAAATGAGCAACCGGAAACGGTTGTCCCTGTTGTCTTTTAGATGGAGTCATCAACAGGGCTAAAAATCTTACCTTTACTTAGAGAGGGGCAGCGGTACCACGCTCTTCCGCGCTCGTAGGTTGACTCCCCTATGCATCCCGACTAAGGTCTCACAAACATGCACTTACCTTATGCATCCAACCGCTGCACTAATGTGTATAGGTTATAAGAAGGGTGGGTTGGTTATATACTCTTATGCGCGTCGATTGTCGTCGTGATGATTATCCTTACTGGTCTCCATGGACTCTATGGACAGTCGTCGATAAAAGGCCGTAAAAAGATACTCGTCTCCATTGTTGACATGGACAACCGTCGATGAAAGGCCATAAAAAAATATTGGTCCTCATGGTCCTCATGGGCAACCGTAAGCGAAAGGCTGTAAAAATATATTGGGTGTCTTTGTGATTCCTCTGGCTCAAATCCATAAAAGGTTGGAGAGTGGCAAGGGATGCATTGATTGCGACAATGTGGCAAGTCTCACAATTTGCATGTAATTCTCAACTTTATATTGATAGTATAAACCCTTTCTGAGATGTATATTTCTGTACTAACGGAAAACCTATAATTTTTGGCACGAGATATCTTAAATTTGTTTAAATTGTGGTTTAACTAGCATCCTATACAAGTTTCGGCTTATGTTGTTGTGTTTAATCATATTTACAAGAACTGATGTTGAGCCTATGGGATAGAGCCGGAGTTTTGACTAAGTAGCTTAGAGTTTATTTTCTATTCTGTTAGACTCTGATTTGTTTTTGAGCAATGTGGACCCGTTTTAATTGTTTAATTGTTCTAATTGGAAACTGATGTAATCGAGTTACAGTTTTAGGATATTTTATTTATATTTGGAATCGCTTTATGTTTGGTTGATGCTCAATTCATGCGTTCGGAGTTGGGGTCTGACAAACCTCCCATTTCCATCGGACTAGGACTTAAAGACCAAGAATTACTCACAGTGTTGCTATAGCCAAAAGACGTTGGATGGGGTCAAACGCAAGAATTGATGCAGTGGATGGGATTCCACAGTGAACAGCAACACGAGGATCCAAGTCTTCCAATGTCACACTTCCCTGGGGCACATTATGCCAAAGAAGAAGAAAAAAGACGACAATTCAGCATATTAACGCTGAGACATAATGCCAGAACAAAAAAATGCAGTGATAGTAAATGGGTTTTGGATTTTTCCAATTAAACTAATGCATTTCAATCTAACATGCTACTGTTTCATAAAAAGCACCACACCAATCTACCACAGAAGCTTCTCCAATTTGCTTATTTCACGAAGTTAGACTCTTATCATGTGACATAATGCAGCAGAGACTAATCCTGGGCTACCTCCAATTCAAAAGCAAAATTGAAGCTAATGCAGTCCCCATTCAAGGCTCAAGGAAACAAGGAAGTTCAAAGAAGCGTCCAATATTGTAGAATAATGATTTTAACGTAATTCCTTAATGCAGTCTACCATTTGCTTGTTGATAGGCACTCAATCCAATAATAATCCTTCTCTTTTCTAAGCAATTATTAGCTATTCATACTCTCCTCTTAGCAATCCCTAAGTGTGGCTCGGTCACAAAAACCAAATATATAAACCACCAATAGTAAACTGATGTTCGATCCAACTGCCCCTTTGCTTGGCGGATGAAAAAGCTCAGATAAAGAAAATTGTTACGAACAATTTAGCCACTAATACAACAAAATCCAAAACATAGCAATCTCCTTGGACAAATTATGCACGAAACAAAAGGGAAATTCGCGATCGTCGCTGAATCTGATCCGTAAGAGGGGAAGATGAACAAGAAAATTTTCAGCAATTTACCCGAGGAGATTGAGTGGCCTTTTGAAATAATTTGGCGAGCATAGCCATCGGAGCTATGCGTAGCCGTTATGTTCTTCAATTTCTTGATCTTAGCGTCTTTTCCTTGGGGGTAAATTGCTCGATCTTAGCTTTATCCACGTCTTTTAATTAGTACTAACTGAATTATTGCATTATTTTTTATTTTCCAAAAAAACTGTATCTTTTAATTGTGCGCTTAATTCTTATAAATTATTGATTTACCTCTAGAGAATCAAAAAATTACGTTTAAAAATTAAGAAAAAATATAAATAGATATTTTTTTATTATTGCATTGACCTCGCCTGAGGTTTTTGACAAATTGCATTGACCTCCCTTAAGATTTCAAATAATACAATCAACTCTCCAACTTTTGAAACTATTAGATTGTTACTCTCAATGTCATTAGTTTTCTATTAACACCCTCAATCTTTATTGATAAAAGACTTAAATGTCCCTATTAAGATGCCTCCTCTTAAGTTTTTTTACTTTTTAAAATATATTTAATTTATTTACCTGTGCACTTAAATATAATTATATATACAAACATATATAGTGTAAATTAATTTTTAAAATTAAAATTTTAAATGTTTAAATAAAATTAGATTTAAGTTATATGCTTATCAAGTTTGTGCAAATAAATATACATCTTATATATTAATAATTTTTTAAAAAAATATTTTAATTTATCACTTAATACATATTGTTAAGTGTGTATTCTTTATGTATATTTAACCTAATAAAAGTACATATATATTTTTAGTTTATCTTATTAAAAAAAGTTATGAATTGATATGCCAAGTTTGCTTCTTATTTGTATTTTTTTTGTATTTGAGGCTACCTTACGCATGTATCTCAACTAATTTGAATGTTCAATTGAAATCAAATAAAGTTCTAAATCAATTAATCCCTTAAAAGTTAATAACATATAAAATGTTAGAACTTCAAGATGATTAGTTTTTAAATTTTAGGCCTGACTACGGGACCAAGTACTTGAGGTTGGTGGGTTTTGCTCGTTACACTTCTCTCTCTCTCGCACACACATCTAGTGTTTAGGGGGAGTTCACTTTTGTACATGACATTATCAAACTCTGGAAATATGCTATCTTTGTGATAACTACTATTAATTATCTTTTCGTTCTCTAAATACTAGCTATATGGTTATTGGTTGAGTTTTGATTTCATTACAATGCTAATCTGGTTCCACAAGTTTTGGTTAGTCTTCATGTGTTTACAAATTTTATGTTACTTTCTCAACCGTGTTGCCTTTGATGCATGTTACTTTCTCAGCCATGTTGCCTTTGATGCTTCATCAAAATTAGATGTGATTTTGGTCCCGGAAATGCTAAAGGGGGAGATTGTAAATTTCATATTTTATGGAGATTGGCACTTTCCTGCAGAACTAGGATTCTTATGAATTGTAATTCCTTTTTTCTTTTTAGCTTAAATGTCTTAGAGTTATTGTTGAAGACAAATTCGCGTTAGATAAAGGCTTGAGTCGTTTTGGATAAGACTTGAGAGTTGTTGAATCAGATTAGAAGAAATCAGAAGAGTTTATTGCGGATCTAAAGTTCTGAAGGCGGCTCGAGCGACCTCCAGCTCACTTGAGTTTAAATGTCTTAGAGTTATTGTTGAAGACAAATTCGTGTTAGATAAAGGCTTGAGTCGTGTTGGATAAGGCTTGAGAGTTGTTGAATCTGATTAGAAGAAATCAGAAGAGTTTATTACGGATCTGAAGTTATGAAGGTGGCTTGAGCGACCTCCAGCTCACTCGAGCGAGTTCATACGTCAAAAAATTCCAGTAGCCTTCAAAAGACCGCTCGAGCGAGGTATCGAAATATCGAATTTTTCTATAAGTACTTCCAATGCATCCAACGTTCAACCTAGTCATCCAAAGCTTCTTTAAGAGACAAAAAAGTCAGAGAGGGTTGGTAATATTGCGAGTGGGTGATTACTTGAGGAAATTAATGATCTGTTGATCAAAGTTGGTGACATAACCTTTCTCAAAGTTCTTTGGTTAAATATATCCTGCGAAGTCTTCTGAAGGCGATCAGAAGCAAGATTGGAGGAAGATCTAAGGAAGCATCCTGTGACAGTTCTTAGGATTCGTGGAGTCGAATCTTGAAAAAGGCATCTATTGAAGTGAGCAGTTCACGAGGAGTCGACAAAAAAATTCTCAATCAACATAGAAGAATCTAGGTTTGATTGTGAGAAACTTTTTGTTCTGGGACAGTTTATAGTGCATTCTTCCCTCCAGTGGTTTTGCCCCTCCTTGGGGTTTTCCACATATATCTGCATGTCTTGCCTTATTGCATACTTTATTTACTTATCTTACATGCACACATAGATTATCTCTTAAATTAATCGAATAAATATTTAATAACTGTAAATCAAACTACGTTTCATCTGCTGTGGTTTTTCATTATTGTTATTGTTCAATTAATCATCCTAAAGGATTATGTTTCTGCTAATAGTTGTGTGACAACTATGCCACCCTTGTCCAGTACTTCAGCTTATGCTCGAATAGTTGATGTTTGAGCCACCTCATAACAAAC
The DNA here is from genome assembly GCA_019985065.2 of Arctostaphylos glauca. NCBI lineage: Eukaryota > Viridiplantae > Streptophyta > Magnoliopsida > Ericales > Ericaceae > Arctostaphylos > Arctostaphylos glauca. The sequence goes on along the minus strand of JAHSPW020000008.1, from coordinate 18,507,320 downwards.
TAATCGGGATTGCATCGTGTTAAGACTTTAGACCCTATAAACTGCCGAATCTTGATAACTCTTAATCTGACATAAGTATCAATTGAAGTGACTCCTTGATCTCTAAACATTTGATCACGATATGAACATATATAATAATAACAGTTGGTGTTTTAATACTCAAGCTAGTGTTTCGCTGTTCTTTGCGAAATTGGCATCCTTTTTTGGTTGGTCTGATGTGGTTTGAGTGAGTGATATGTGTTGTTTCATTGCTTCACTCGTTTCCTTCTTTACTTGTTTACCAATTCTTGATTTTCATTAGTGGGGAAAAGCTATTAATGCCTGCATTTCTTGAACAATATAGGGAGCAAGTGCTGAGGGAGTCCAAAACGTCTAACCTATGATGAAATTCAGAGCAGGACATACCTAGAGGTAAAAGGAACTGGAATTGCTAACCAATGCCCAACCATTGAAAGCGGTGTTGATAAATTCGCCTTCAAGCCAGGCAAATACAACATGAAGAAATTTTGCTCGGAACCCACCTCATTCACCGTCAAGGTAGAGAGTGTGAGCAAAAACACCCCACCCGAATTCCAAAAAACCAAGCTCATGACCTATTTAACCTACACCCTAGATGAGATTGAGGGACCCTTTGAAGTATCTTCAGATGGAACTGTAAAGTTTGAGGAGAAAGACGAAATTGACTATGCTACTGTCACCGTGCAACTGCCAGGCGGCGAGAGGGTCCCATTCCTATTCACCATCAAGCAGTTGGTGGCATTTGGTAAACCAGAGAGCTTTAGTGGGGAATATTTGGTACCCTCCTACCGGGGTTCATCTTTTTTGGACCCAAAGGGCAGGGGTGGGTCTACTGGTTATGACAATGCGGTTGCACTGCCAGCAGGAGGGAGAGGGGACGAAGAGGAGCTTGTGAAGGAAAACATAAAGAATGCTTCATCATCAACTGGGAAAATGACCCTTAGTGTCAGCCAGAGCAAGCCCAAAAGTGGGGAGGTTATTGGAGTGTTTGAGAGTATCCAGCCATCTTACACTGATTTGGGGGCGAAGGCTCCAAAGGATGTGAAGATACAAGGGATTTGGTACACTCAACTAGAGTAATAACGGTTTTAACATTGATGTATTTATTTTGGGTTCAGATTTTGTTATAAGTTGAAGTCCTAATGAACTTTACTACAACCATGGTGGAGAAACAGAGATTATTGTTGTGCTTGTATACTAGCATGGCTATATTATGTTCTATAACTCAAGTTTTCTATATAATAAAGTGTTTCTTGCAAACTAGTAGCCAGTAGATTGTTGCGGGTGATGAGTCCTCTAGAGTTTTGATTTCTTTAGCACGTGATGCAATATGATTTACGGCCCACTTGTTAGCGGTCAAAATTTTGGAAGGGATATGCTGAATATAGTAATGATGGAGATATAGTAGAAGGGGGATTTATTATAGATGGGTGAATAATAAATTGTTTGTTTGAGTATTCTTTGAAAACAAAGGATCTGGTTGATATGAGTGGGTAGATGTCATTCTTATAATTGATAATGACATTGCGTAAATAGAATGAGGATATAAAAGGGGATAAAATATGGATAAAGAAAGGGGTTAGATAATTTTATCCTCCTCCAAGCAGATAAAATAGTACCTCGAATATCATATTCGAGATCCAAAAAAGTAAACAAATCCGAAATATGACAAGTCAGATATCCACGTCTGGGGTGATAGGTAGTGGACCATTCTTTAACCGCTAACAAACATGCCCGGAGGTTTATTTACACTTTTCTCCCTCAACTATTACCCTTTTTACCTTATTTTCTTGGTTGTTTTTTGGGCTACAAGTTACCTCATTCAACTATGGCAAGGTGGCATAATAGCCTTCTGTTAATTTTCCGTCCAACATTTAACAGTAAATGTCATGTGTTGTACACATGTGCCCTTAAAAATACTAATTGTGACTAGAATACCATTCATTCACACACGCAAACATGTGCTCACGCTCACGCGCACCCACGTATATATGTTTATAAATACATTACAAATTAGGAACACATAATTACATATGTATGCAATATATGCATGAGTGTGTAGAGTAAGTTTCTAATAAGGGATTCCTTATTTGGTACGGTGCGTACCTCTTATTTCCTGATCAAATTTTGATAATCTGAACCGTTCGATGTGTTTAAAACATATTTTTAAGGATTGAAGCGAGAAATCAACTCAAAATATTGTACGAAAATGGTTGATCCATTCAATTTTTCATAAAATTATTTCTGTCAGCATTTATCAAAAACTATTTAAATCAATCTTTCTCAATATTGTTTTAAGCCGATTTCTTCCGGATACCTTTAAAAATATGTTTTAAAGATATTAAACAGTTCGGATTATCAAAATTTGATTAGAAAATAAGAGGTCTACACTGTAGCAAAATAAAATATTCCCTATTACAAGGGGACTGATATAATATATACACACACACACATATACACACCACACTAATTGTGATGCCCCAATATTTCAGAGTCATTGAATAATAGAAAATTAACTGAACCAAAATGATTTTTCATCTCACAATTGATAAAATAGGGTTTGAATTACAATCACCATGATTTAAGGAATTTACATCTAAATTTGAAATTTCAGAGCCAAAAGTAAAACTAGATATACCAGGGTACAATCTAATCTTCCTTGAGAATGTTGTCTTTTGTTGGAATAAATTATGGAGTAAATTTTCAGTATATTCTTCTCCTAAGAGGAGGCACAATATATAGAACAATGTACAGACTCAAACAAGGAAATACAAATCAGTACCAAATCACCTATCATTCTATATTCCTAATTTACCTCTAATTGAATCCCTAAATAGGCTCCTAATTATATGCCTACTATTTACACTGTCAACACTCTCCCTCAAGCTGGAGAGTATATATCATGAACACCCAGTTTGTGACAAATAGAATCGATGGTGACTTTGGAAGAGCTTTGGTGAAGATATTCGCGAGTTGAGAACCGGAAGGAACAAAGGGAGTTGTAATCTCCTTCGACTCCACTTTCGTTCGAACAAAATAACAGTCAACCTCGATATGTTTGGTTCGCTCATGAAACACTGGATTATTAGCTATATGAATAGCAGCCTGATTATCACAGTAGAGCGGAGTCAGATCATGAACTGGAAATCCAAATTCTTGAAGTAGTGTTCATAACCAGGTCAACTCACAAGCGGTATGAGCCATTGCTCGATATTCTGTCTCAGCACTTGAACATGCCACGACTGATTGCTTCTTACTTTTCCATGTTACAAGATTACTCCCTATAAAGGTGCAATAGCCGGTGGTTGAACGACGGTCTGCAGGGGATCCTGCCCAGTCAGCGTCAGTGTATCCTTCAATCCGGAGGTATCCAAAAGATTTATATAGAAGCCCTCGATTAGGAGCATTTTTGAGATACTTTAATATACGAATGACTGCTTCCATGTGAGGAGCTCGAGGACGAGTCATAAACTGACTGACAATGCTGACTGCATAAGATATATCGGGCCGAGTGATAGTAAGATAAATGAGTTTACCCACTAGCCTCCGATACATCTCTGGGTCGTTAATTAATTCGCCATCATCAGACATTAGTTTGAGATTAGTTTCCATATGAGTGGCCACAGGTTTAGAACCAAGATACCCTGTGTCTTTTAGAAGATCAAGAGTGTACTTCCTCTGGGATAGACTGATACATGCTTTAGACCGTGCAACTTCAATTCCAAGAAAGTACCGGAGTTTACCCAGGTCTTTGGTGAGAAAACTAGAACAAAGATGACTGATCAAAGTCTGGATTGCATGACCATCACTCCCAGTAATTACAATATCATCCACATATACAACCAGAATCACAATGCCTTTGTTGGTGCGGTTGAAGAAGACAGAGTGATCAACCTGATTGCGAGTCATACCATGAGAGATAACCATATTGCTAAAGTTATCGAACCAAGCTCTGGGAGACTGTTTGAGTCCATAGATAGATTTGTGAAGATGACACACAGACTCCCCCTTGGACTCAAAACCGGGCGGTTGAGCCATATAAACAGTCTCAGATAAATCCCCATGTAAAAAGGCATTTTTAACATCAAGCTGATGAAGGGGTCAAGCAAGATTAGCCGCAAGCGAAATAATAATGCGAATGGAGTTGAGTTTGGCAACAGGGGAAAATGTCTCGGTGTAATCAAGGCCATAGGTTTGAGTAAAACCTTTAGCCACAAGGCGAGCTTTGAGATGGTCAACAGTGCCATCAGGATTGTGTTTTATAGTGAAAACCCAACGACAACCAACAATATGGGCCCAGAGGGCGGGGGCACGAGAGTCCACGTATGATTCATGTCCAAAGCACGCATCACTTCTTGCATGGCAGAGTACCATCTAGGATGAGAAAGAGCATCCTGGTAAGACTTGGGAACAACAACCGAGGAAAGAGACACAAAAAAAGCTCGGAACGAAGGAGATAAATGGTCATAAGAAATGAAGTGAGAAAGAGGGTGAGAAGTGCGAGTACGTGAACCTTTGCAGACAGCGATGGGAAGATCAAGAGTGGGGTCCTGTGACGGTGGATCTGCAGATGGTGAGGAAGACGGCGGGGGAGAATGAGAAGTGGCCTCAGGAGCGATCAGCATAGGTGGATGGTGTTGGCGCCGAACATAGACCTGAGTAACTGGTGGGTGAGCTATAGGGAGCACAGGAACGCCGGAAACAGTAGTTTCAAGAACATCAAAGGGGTGACCGGGTCTGGAGAGGAGTGGATCCTGTAAGTTGTGTCCTTCTGCGGAATAGTAGGGCACATCTTCAAAGAACATGACATCAGCACTAACAAAGTGCTTCTGTAACAAAGGACTATAGCACTGTTAGATTGTATTTATAATTACTTTGTTGACTATGTAAATAGTAGGCATATAATTAGGAGCCTATTTAGGGATTCAGTTAGAGATAAATTAGGGATTCAGTTAGAGATAAATTAGGGATTCACTCTGTACATTGTTCTATATATATTGTGCCTCCTCTTAGGAGAAGTATACACAGAAAATATATTTCTTAACATGGTATCAGAGCGGTAACGTACCTGCCGCCATATACTTCCACTGCTGCCACCGTACATCGTCGGCTTCTTTTTCCGTCGCCGTCGTTAAGGCTTCTCCGACGCCAACGTCATTATCATCATCTCCATCCGGTTTCCACCGAACAGCACGCCTTTGACGCTGACTCCAGTCGGCTCGCCGTCGTTGAGGCTTCTTCGAGTAACCCAGTCGGCTCGCCGTTCCTCCTTCTGGCGCGCCGCCGTCTCCCGCACAAGCATCGACGGCCCCCGACGCCCGACCCAACAGCATCGCTAGAGTCGTCGACCTCGCTTCCTGCCGCGGCCGCAGAAGCGGCGCCGTGACCTCTGTTTTCGTCTCCGCCGCCCCTATATAGGAGAAGACTAAGGCCGCTGCAGCGCCGAGAAGACCGAAGAACGGTGCTGGTTCATTGCCGCTGAAGGTCCTGGCCGTAGCCTCCGCCGTTCCTCTTCTGGTTTCTAGGGTTTGAACTTGGCTGGTTCATCGCCGCTGAAGGTCCTGGCCGTGGCCTCCGCCGTTCTCTTCTGGTTTCTAGGGTTTGAACTTGGCGATCAGATCTGAGGAATAGTCTCCTGGTATTTATTTCATCTACTGGGTTTGTTATTTAGTTACTATTTCTTTGTGTTGCACTATGTCGGATTCAGAGGGTTCAGAAAAGAAAGAGGAAAAGAATATTCAGGTTGAGGACAAGAATGGGACCAGTCGTATTACAACTCTTGGGGGTGCCCCACTTGATATTTGTCATGTTAAGTTGGATGGTACCAATTATATGGTTTGGGCTCGCACTTTTACTTTGGCTATTGAAGCACAAGGATTGTCTGAGTTTATTGAGGGCGCTGTTATTCAGCCCACTGAACCTGCTGAGTTGCGGAGATTTAAATCTAGAAAAGCTTTGGTTATGACTTGGTTGTTTAATTCTATGAAATCTGATATTCGTCATACCTTCTTGCTTTTTGATACTCCACATAAGGTTTGGACAACTGCAGCCCAAACTTATTCTCAGTAGGGTAATGATGCTCAGTGTTTTGATTTGAGGAAGAGGCTCCGGTCATTGGACCAACAAAATCGGTCTGTTGCTGCTTATTTTGCTGATTTGAATGCAGCCTGGCGAGAATTTGATCTTTATCAAGGGTTCCAGCCTGTGTGTGATGTTGATGCTGCTAACTGGCTGAAGAGAATTGAAAAGGAGCGTGTTTATGATTTTCTTGCTGGTCTTAATGGCGATGCTTATGATCCAATTCGTATGCTGGTGTTAGGTCGTGTTCCATTTCCTTCTCTGGGTGAAGCATATGCCATGGTACAGCAGGAGGAGAATAGGAAGGCTGCTATGTTGCATACTCCTGCCCTTGATCGTTCAGCTTTGATTGCCACTCTTAAGGGTCAGTTTGGTACTAGCAGCGGCCCTATCTCTTCGGCACCGAGTGGTAAGACACAGTCTGGTACTAGCAATGGGTCAGTTCGGTGTGATTATTGCAACAACACCAATCATACTCGGGAGTTCTGTTGGAAGTTACATGGAAAACCTCCTTCTCGCGGGAAAGGGGGAGGTCGTAAGCGTTCTCCGTTTCAACCTCAGGCCCATGTTTCTGAGTCTGCAGTTGCTACTTTGCCTCATACTGAGTCTCAGGTGTTTTCTGATCAGCCTGGTGGATTTTCTCAGGGGGAAATGCAAGCTCTCAGGCGCCTTTTGACTCGGGCTGATTCTCCATCTACTATAGCTCCTACTTTGCCGCTCCATCCTCTTCCAATTTTGCTCACACAGGTATTCCAGCTAAGGCATTTACTGCTTCTTCTGCCATTCCTTGGATTATAGATTCTGGTGCTTCAGACCACATGACAGGTTGTTCCTCTGTATTTGATTCTTATACTACTTGTTCAGGTAAGGATAAGGTTCGAATAGCGGATGGATCGTTCTCTGCTATTTCAGGGAAATGTTCTGTCAACTATTCTTCCTCAATATCTCTTTCTTCGGTCCTACATATTCCCAACTTTGCTACTAACCTTTTGTCTGTTAGTAGTCTTACTCGTTCTGCCAATTGCTCAGTGACATTTTTTCCCACTCATTGTGTCTTTCAGGAACTGCATACGGGGAAGGTGATTGGCAGTGGTAGAGCACATGATGGCCTCTATTACCTGCAATCTGCACCTTGTCCCCCTCAGCAGCCCATGTCATGTGGTTCAGCTCTGCAGGCAGATACGAGTCCAGCTCTTTCTATGTTACATCATTGGCATCGAAGATTGGGTTATCCCTCATTTGGGATTTTAGCGAAGTTGTTTCCTAGTTTAATAAAGTATTGTTCTCAGAGTCACTTTTTTTGTGAAGCCTGTGAGCTTGGTAAATATAAACGTTCTTTTTATGCACCCGGAGTGATTTTCCGTTTATGGTTATTCATACTGATGTCTGGGGACCTTCACCTATTACTTCTCTTAAAGGTCATAGATGGTTTGTCACTTTTATTGACTTTTATTCTCGTATTACTTGAGTGTATTTACTTAAGTCAAAAAATGAGGTTTTTTCATGTTTTCGCTCATTTCATGCCATGGTGCGTACTCAGTTTGATGCAAATGTTAAAATTCTCCGTATTGATAATGGTACTGAGTATATAGACGGGCGTTTTAGGGCATTTCTAGATGAGCATGGTATTCTTTTTCAGACGACTTGTGTTGACACTCCACAACAAAATGGAGTTGCTGAACGCTAAAATCGTCATCTTGCTGAAGTTGCTCGCTCTCTTTTGTTCACCATGAATGTTCCAAAATATTTGTGGGGAGAAGCGATTTTGACAGCAACTTATCTTATCAACCGTATGCCTTCTAGTGTCCTTACCTTCAAAACTCCTATAGAGTGTCTTCATCGCAATTATCGGGTCACAACACTTCCCCTCCGAGTGTTTGGATGTGTGTGCTTTGTCCATGCCCCACATCCATCTGGGGGTAAGTTAGGTCATAAAGCCCATAAGTGCATTTTCATTGGGTACTCCCCTACCCAAAAGGGCTATAAGTGTTATGATCCTCATTCTCGGAAGTTCTTCGTTTCTATGGATGTTACTTTTTGGGAGACAGAGTCTTTTTACTCCCCATCTCTTCAGGGGGAGACTGGTCAGGAGGAAGAGATGGCTTCCTTTTATACTGGTGAGGGGGAGCAACTCTTGTTTTACACTCATGGTGAGGGGAACTGGGAGATCAATCGGGAAAGAAACAAATATCCGTTGACTCAGAAACGCATGACATTGGGGGTGATATTGAGGAACGGAGACAACGGCTGCAAAGAACTGACCTAAAGACCTTTGCTAGACAGGGTAAAGAAAGGCCCACATGTGTTGTACCACCTTGTCATTCACAGCCTCCAACTCCAGTTCCAAACTTCCCAGCTGACTCATCCGGTAATGAATCTTTTCTCTCTGCTGACTCTTCTAGTAGTGACTCTTCTCTTATTGAACCTCCTATTATTGACAATCGCCCAATTGCTCTTAGGAAAGAAAAGATGTCATGTACTCTACATCCAATATCCCAGTTTGTTTACTATGATCGTTTATCTTCTTCATATCGTGCTTTTGTTTCGTCTCTTTCTTCTATATCTATTCCACAGAATTGGCAGGATGCTTTTGTTATACTTGAGTGGAAAGGAGCTATGGTAGAGGAGATGACAGCTTTGAGGAAGAATGGTACTTGGGATCTAGTATCACTTCCTGGAGGAAAGAAACCGGTGGGATGTAAATGGGTGTTTACTATAAAGCACAATTCTGATGGTACAGTTGAGAGATACAAAGCCAGACTGGTTGCCAGGGGATTTACTCAAACCTATGGTATTGACTATGAGGAGACTTTTGCTCCGGTAGCAAAAATGAATTCTGTGCGGGCTCTCTTGTCTTGTGCTGCCAACATGAATTGGCCTCTTCTACAGTTTGATGTAAAGAATGCATTCCTCCATGGTGATCTGGAGGAGGAAGTGTATATGGCCATACCACCGGGTTTTTCTTCCCCTGCTAGTGAGGGAAAGGTATGTAGGTTGAAGAAGGCACTTTACAGGCTGAAGCAGTCACCTAGAGCGTGGTTTGGCAGGTTTTCAAAGGCTATGCTGGGTTTTGGGTACAAGTAGAGCCATGCCGACCATACTCTATTCACCAAGAGGAGTGCTGGTAAGATTGTTGTCCTTATTGTTTATGTTGATGATATAATAATGACAAGCAATGATGAGGAAGAGATCCATAACCTTAAGTCTCGGTTAGCACAAGAATTCGAGATTAAGGATTTAGGATCAATGAAATACTTCCTTGGAATGGAGGTAGCAAGATCAGATAGAGGCATCTTTATCTCTCAACGAAAGTACATACTTGATCTGTTGGAAGAAACAGGTATGTTGGGCTGTAAACCTGCAGACTCGCCTATTGAGGCAAACCATCACCTGAGTGGAGATATGGGGGAGCGTACTGATAAGGAGAGGTATCAACGACTTGTGGGTCGACTGATATATTTAGCTCATACCCGACCAGATGTTTCTTATGCAGTTGGTGTTGTTAGTCAGTTTATGCATGATCCTCGTACTCCACACCTAGATGCAATTTATCGTATTTTGAGGTATCTCAAATCAGCTACAGGAAAAGAGATTTTGTTCTCTAATCATGGTCACTTTTGGTTGGAGGCATTTACTGATGCTGACTGGGCTGGATCTGTGGATGACAAGCGGTTCACCTCTGGCTACTGTACCTTCTGTCGCGCCCGGAAATTTCCTTGCTTTTAAATGCGACGTTTTAATGAAAATTGTTTAACAGCTGAGACTTATTTAAAACTCAGAGTCGCCACTTGACATGAAATTTAGGTGTGTCAAGTCACCCTCTAAGGCCATTTTCAAAGAAGAAGTCCTTAGAAAAATAATTTAATTTTAAACTCAGAAATATGATTCTGTTTATAAAAATGACTCCTTTAAAAGAAATCTGGTCTTGAAAACAGAGATGGGTTCGGGGATTCACTGTTACGAGTTGGGAAGGTGTTAGGCACCCAACATCGCCCTTTCGGTACTTTATTTTCCCAATTAATTTTATTTTATTATCCTTGGCCAAATTTAAATAATATCTAGTGATTGTTGTACAATTGGAATAAAACAGGTGCGGGAACAGGACCCCGGCTTATGCAATTTAGTTTTTGGTGGCAAAAAAGTTGGAACGGGTATATGTTAATGGATTACCATGTTAACTTTCTTTTTTGGTTTTATTTATCTGCAATTCTTCATCCCGACAGCTACACAATCACTTACGGTCCAAATTGTAGATTTTAATAAATGTCACTTCAATCACGATATTCTGTCGTGAAAAGATAACGTGCATTGCCCGTTAAATTTTCATCCAAAAAACACTAACATGGGCTACCTATGTCACCCGCGTGTTTATGGAATTCCGAGATTATCGGGATTTTTAACCAAGTGATATGGATAGTGTGTCAGCGTGAACTAACAACACTATTCATATAACTTGGCCATGAAGTAACGAATTTTCCCTTTTAACTGGTTTTATTTATCTGCAATTTTTCATCCTGACAGCTACACAATCACTGGCGGTCCAAATTGCAAAATTTAATACATGTCACTTTAATCATGATATTTTGTCGTGAAAAGATAACGTGCATTGCCCGTTAAATTTTCATCTCAAAAATACTAACATGGGCTACCTATGTCACCCGCGTGTTTATAGAATTCCGAGATTATCGGGATCTTTAACCAAGTGATATGGATAGTGTGTGTCAGCGTGAACTAACAACACTATCATATAACTTAGTCAAGTAACGAATTTTTTCCTTTTATTCATTTTAACATAAAATAAAAATAAAAGAAGATAGTGGTATCTGTTACGGGGAACGAGAAATGGGTAAAAAAAGAAAGAGTTACGGGAGATCGGGGAAAGGAAAAAGTTAGTAGTTAGTTCCGACAGGGGCCGACGCAATCGAGCGATATGCCGGAGTATTATTTTTGTTTAAAGTGATTTTTGTTGAAATCACGAAAAGTACATTAGCATAGGCCAACACCGACTTTCGTGATTAAAACAGGCTAAATCACGAAAAGTACATTGGCATAGGCCAACACCGACTTTTGTGATTTAGCGGGCTAAATCCTGACATTCTAGAAGTGCAGACTAGAAATTTCTAGAACTGCGGACTAGAGATGCGGACGCCCAATTAATATTGACATAAAAAAATACAGAAAGAATAAATAAAAATGTTCTGACATTCTAGAAGTGCGAACTGAAAATTTCAGAAAAAGGACTAGAAATTTTCAGTACCGCGGACTAGAGATGCGAACATGGCTTATAAGCCTAATCTTAATACTGATAACAAAGAAAACGAATTTACAGAAATTGAATTTACAGAAGTTAGATAGACTGAACAGAGAAATAAACAGAACAAAGGCAAAATAAGTGTTAAAACAATTACCTTATATTCACTGTGAAGATTACAACGGTAGGGGTGAAAAATACTTGAACGCCTAAATAAAACCATAACCTGGTATAACGTTGAATTTTAGAAATTCTTGTTATCCCGAGCTATGCTGATATAAACGGTCACTCAAGCTTCACCGGAGCTTGAAAAGAAAATTGGGCAGAATTTCCTCTTGCTAAACTGAGCCTAGCAATCCTAAATTTGAAATATCGTTCTCTGTATCGATAGTTCGAAACTAAAAAGTTTAGAACGTATCGGATGAAGAACGTAGTCTGGGAGAAAAATTTGGCCAGAATCTCCTCTTAACTTTTACTAAAACTAAGCCTAACAATTTGAATATTGTTCTCTGTATCAATAGTCAAAAACTAAAAAGTTTAGAACTTATTGAAGAACAACTCAAACTCTCTCTGGAAATTTTATTTCGAATACTTTCTACTCTCAAAAATTCTTCTTATTCCTTTCTCAGAACCTTTCCCTCTGATTTTCCTTTGATTTTTCGATCCCCTTTTCCTCTTTGGAAACTCGGTATTTATAGGCAAACATTTTGCCCTTTCGACGAAGTAAATAGGTGGCGGCCGCCCGTGTAAACCAATCACAACCAAGCCGGATCAAAAACCAATTGCAGCCCTGGAAAAACGTTGCACGGACCAATCAACCCGGAGTCGGCCGTCCAAATCGCCGCAATGCATAAAATCCAGCCGAAAAAACCGTTCAGCCGACCAATCGCGCACAGCCTGAACCGGTGAACCGCCTCAATAAACCAATCAGAACCGAACCAGTCCAAGAAAAACCGGGCCCGAAAGCCGGGCACGGCCTAGGCGCCGGGCACGGCCCAGAAGCCGGGCACGGCCCGCTTGCCGGGCACGGCCCAGCCCAAGAGGGAAGAGAGAGAGAGAAGAGAGAGAGAGAGGGCGGGTTGTGAGAGAGAGAGAAGAGAGAAGAGAGAAGAGAGAAGAGAGAGAGAGAGAGAGAGAGAAGCCGTGAGAGAAGAGAGAGAGAGAGGCGACACGTGTCGCCCTGTGGAGAGGAGAGAGAGAGAGCTGGTGAGAGCGGACGGATCCAATGCGGGTGAGAGAGGAGAGAGTTTGACAGGTGGCAGTGGGTGATAGGCGCACGCAGGAGAGAGAAAGAGGCGGTACAAGTCAGCCAAATAGGAAGCGGCCACGTCATCGTTGCAACTGGTCACGCCCGTAGCCGATAATCCCCAAAGCACGGCATTTAAGCCGGGCACCTTCCACGTGTCGTGCACGGCCGGCGCGTGGCCTACACGCGCGCGTGACTGCGCCTGGCGTATGGCTGATGTCAGCTTCTTTTGGTATTTATAAAAATGCCCCTGGTTTAAAAATTCCTTCGCGCGCTATTTCTTATATTCAGATGTTCAAACGAACTCGGATTTGACCACGGATACAGCCAATGGACTCGTATCGTCGAGAGGATCATTTTGAGCCTAATATTTGATTTATGGGCATGTCGGCTTGCAAACCTAACTCCCAAATAATCACCGGTACACCACTACCATTCTTTAAAATGTCATTTCTTGAGCTACCGAACTCAGATTTGACCGTGGATACAGCCGATGGACTCGTATTTCTGTGCTGATCAATAACATGTGCCTCTCGATGTCTGAATATATCAGCTCGTAAATTGTGCCTCCGAGACCCCGTTCTAAGCAATCAAAAATTGTCGGCGTTGTCCGATTTCACCCCAATCACTGTCACTGGACTCGTGTCGTCGTACTGATCAATAGTATGAGGTTCTCATGACTTGATGAAGTGGTCTCGTGAATAGTACTCCCGAACCCCAAATTGTGCAAGGGCAAAATAGTCTTTTTGTGTACAAATTCTTTTAAACCCATTTCGATGGCATTCTTCATAATAAATTGAGCGGTGGGGGCAAAATCTGGTATCAACACCTTCCTTGGAGGAAATTTGATTACTTGGCGAAGTAAGAAGCAATCAGTGGTTGCCAGATCTAGCGCAGAAGCTGAGTATAAGGCTATGGCTCATGGGGTTTGCGAGCTCTTGTGGATTCAAACCCTGTTACGTGATTTGGGTCTTTCTGATAGTGGCCCAATGAAACTCTATTGCGATAATAAAGCTGCCATTAATATTGCTCACAATCCCGTTCAGCATGATAGAACAAAGCACATAGAGATAGGCAGACACTTCATCAAGGAGAAGCTGAGCGCGGGTGTGATATGTATGCCATTTGTGAAGTCTGGAGACCAGTTGGCCGACATCTTCACAAAAGGGCTGGGTAGCAAGAGTTTATTCCCTATCGTGTTCAAGTTGGACATGATCGATATCTTCGCACCAACTTGAAGGGGAGTGTTAGATTGTATTTATTATTACTTTGTTGACTATATAAATAGTAGGCATATAATTAGGAGCCTATTTAGGAATTCAGTTAGAGATAAATTAGGGATTCAGTTAGAGATAAATTAGGGATTCACTCTGTACATTGTTCTATATATATTGTGCCTCCTCTTAGGAGAAGTATACACAGAAAATATATTTCTTAACAAGCACCGATAGCCTTTTTGAGTACAAGAGTAGCCAAGGAAGATACACTTATGAGAACGGGGATCCAATTTATCACGACCAGGTTGTAAATTATAGACAAATGAAATACATCCAAACAGTCGAGGAGGGAGAGGAAATGGTTCAATTCAAGGGAACATAACCTGGAAAGGAGATTTGCCTTGCAAAACCCGAGATGGCGTGCGGTTTAAGAGAAAACTGGCAGTAAGAACAACATCCCCCCAGAAAGTTTTAGGCACATGCATGTGTAGCATAAGAGCCCGAGCAATAGCAATAATGAGGCCATTTTTGCGTTCAGCAACCCCATTTTGTTGAGAAGTAGTGACACATGAAGTTTAATGAATGATGCCACGAGAATCGAGGAATTGTGTAAAGGGTTTAGAGGTGTATTCTTGTGCATTATCACTACGGAGAACAAGTAATCTGGCATTAAATTGATTTGTGACTTCAGCATAAAAAGACTGAAAGACAATAAATAACTGAGAGCGATCTCTAATTACATATACCCAAGTCAACCGAGAGAAATTATCAATAAACGTGACAAAATATCGAGCACCATATAAACCAGTAGTTCAAGACGGTCCCCAAATATCAGAATGAACAAGAGCAAAAGGTTCCAAACTAGATAGTTCAGTGCGTGAAGGAAAAGAAACTCTCCGATGTTTACTAAGTTCACAAGTATCACAATTAAAAGTAGACACTGTAGGTAAAGATGGGACTAATTGGCGGAGATTGGCAGATGAAGGATGTCCAAGACGGCAATGTCACTGGTATGGTATAGTGGTAGAATGAAGAGCAGATGACTGGAGAGAGCCGGTCGGCTGGAGATAGTACAAACCATTCTTCTCATATCCCCCACCAATCCTCCTCTTTGTCTTTAGATCCTGAAAGTCACAATAAGAGAGATAAAATGTTACCGAACAATTGAAGACTTGGGTGAGTTTGTGAATGGACAATAAATTAAACGGAAACTGGGGTAAATATAAAACAGAAGAAAAAGTGAGACCAGAGGCGCAGTAAGTGTCAAGGCTGTGAACTCGAATTTTAGTACCATTGGCAATAGTAACATATGATGGAGTAGATGGATAAGCGATATTAGATAAAAGAGATATATTACCTTTCATGTGATCAGAAGCACCAGAATCTAAGATCCAAGGTGCATGAGAGGCAGAATAGAGACATGTGTTACTGATGCAACAAGGGTAGCAGTAGAAGAAGAGGATGCAGTGGCTCGGTGGACTATTGAGTCATACTCAGATTTAGAGATAGTGATGCTATCTGAAGTGACAGACTCAGATGGCTCCCCTGCAGATGCAGCCTGATTAGCCCAAGCAGGCTTGCCGTGAAGTCGCCAACAGAATTCAACCGTGTGGTTAGTCTGATGACAATGAGTACATCTCTTAGAGCCGCGGCCGCCTCGCCCTCCCCAGCGACCACCACGAGTGGAGGAACTATTATGATGTCGGCCAGACATATGATTCCCAGAATCGCCAGAGGGGGGAATATAACGCTCAGTGGGAGCAGCAAGAGCGGACTGAGGAGAACTCTCCGGAATAGAAGAGTGGGTGGCAGCGCGGCGAATGCGAGCAAAGGTCTCTCCAACTGTAGGAATATCTTTACCGGACAAGATCGGAGAACTCAAATGAGCTAGGTTGGGTTTGAGACCGGAGAGGAATTTAGCAATCCGAAACTCCTCCCTGTATTGTTGTTGTTTCTGCAAGTCAATTGTCAAGAGTTGATAGATATATAACTCATCCCACATGCCTTTTAACATAGAAAAGTACTCTTCAACTGATCGATCCCCTTGTTGAAGAGAGAAAATACCCTCATAGAGTTGGTAAATCCGAGAGAGATTCTGATCGGAAGAATAGAGTTCTCGTAGTGTATCCCATATGGCTTTAGAGGTGTCCAAACAAGCAATATTATTGAAAATATCCGGTTCTAGACTATTCCAGAGGAGACTCATGATGCGAACATCATTTTGACTCCAGTTGGGATCAGTAGAAGGGGCATCAGTGATGTAGGAGGTTTCACCACTCGCACGTAGTGAGACAGTCACAGTTCGAGACCAAGGAAGGTAATTTGACCCTTTTAATTTAATAGTAGTAAGGGTACGGTACAAAAGGGTCTCTTACGTCCTTGATTTCTCGTAAACTAGTTTCTGTAATTTTCACATCAGATTCTGTACTTTTCTCAGCCATTTTATATAGTATAAGACGGCAACGAGTATAAAAGAGATCGAATACGGTTACCACTAATATCCAGACCCAGCGAATCTGTGCTGACGTGGACAGAATAGGGAGAAGAGTCACGAAAAACAAAGCCCCGATGTTTTGGAAGAGATCCGGCGGGTACAGCGAGCTCCGACGGAGCTCTGGCAAGTGCTGCTGATGGTCGGTCGGTGGAGATCAAGTGACCAGATTGCAGATCTGTGGGTGTCAGTGGTCGGGAAGCGCAAAAAATGGAGCTCAGAGGATTGGAAAGGGCCGACGCCGATCCGGCGAGGCTCGCCGAAATGTAACGGAGCTCCAACGAAGGGTGACGAACGGTCAGCGAAGGTCGACGACGGACGGCGAAGGTCGGCGAGGGACGGCGAAGCTCGTCGAACGGGCGGCGAAGCTCGTCGAACGGGCGGCGAAGGTCCGCGGACGGGCGGCGAAGGTCGGCGAGTGGGTGGCGAACGGCGGCGTTGAGATCTGGGTTCTGGGTTTAGGGTTTATGATGTTCTGAGTTAGGGTTTGGTGTTTTTGATGATGGCGTGCGAGGTAGACTGAGAAAGAGAGATCGAGTACGAGATATTCAATCAAGTCAGATTAGGGTTTTGAAACCCGCTCTGATACCATGTCGGAATAAATTATGGAGTAAATTTTCAGTGTATTCTTCTCCTAAGAGGAGGCACAATATATAGAACAATGTACAGACTCAAACAAGGAAATACAAATCAGTACCAAATCACCTATCATTCTATATTCCTAATTTACCTTTAATTGAATCCCTAAATAGGCTTCTAATTATATGCCTACTATTTACACTGTCAATATCTTTAATGAACTGGCCATTAGTATCCTCCTCATTGACCTTGGTACTTGGCGTGAAAAACCAAGGGCAATAAAATTGCACCATGAGCAATAAAGCTTCTAATTAAAACGTGAGGGATGAAGAGAAGGGAAATGGGGTTTTAAATAGGGAAAAGTGGAGTGTGTTTTTCAGCAAATCTTGGCGGGAGATTTTGCATGTGAAAAGTGGAGGTGGAGTGAAGGATGCCAATGGCTGTCATTGGACAGATGCATAGCCTGAAGTGGTTTTGAGTCCAGAATCAAGGCTGTTGTGTGGTTTGGCTACATCATAGAGGAGCTACATCTGACAAAGGGTTGAGTGAGAAGGAAGAGGACAACCACCACTAGAGAGGGAAGATATGGTTTGAAGAATGGAAGTTCAATCCAGAGAAAGACCAACGGGGGAAAATTTTGGCATGTGGATGAATCATGATAGAGAAAATAATTTGGCGTGGTTGCTCCCACAGACAAAGTGTAAATAACCCTCAGACTTATACAGAGAAAAGATAGGCCATAGACAAACATTTTAAACAAGCTCAAACAGTTATGGTATTGCAAAATGTCAAATATGGGATTAAACAAGAAGTAGAACCAATATGCCGATCAAATAAGTACGTAACTATTTGATAGCATAGCCAGGTTTGGCTTTTTTTTAAATGCCTTATTGTGAAATATTTTACTACTTAAGAGAGTTGTTGAACAAGTTTCTTGAAGTGGATTGTTCTGTTGCATGGAAGCCTGGATGTGTTGATTCTAATGAGATGACATCATCCTATGATTCTATAGAGAATTTTCCCCTTTCACATACTCATCTTCTCGTCCCGGACTCCCAATCCACTCGAATTTTATGCAGACTTGCAACATCCAAAATTTTACAACCCTTTAAGATATAGCAACCCCATTGCACATACCAGCAGCTATGGAAGCCCAAGTTCCTTCCATTAACCCATCTCAAATTAAAAGATAGGATAGAACCAGCAGAACCAGATCAAATCGGAAGCATCTATATCATTTCACTGGACTTGATCTTTGTCCATACCTTGACTCCACTATATAACTGATTTAGGGTCACCAGAAATCTCGACAGGAACAAACCCCGTCCCTGAAATGGTGAAACCTTAAAGAATCTCTCACAATGATCTGCACACCTACAATCTTAGCAATGTACTTAATTGCATTATGACAGTCTCCGCATATTCTCAGATTCTTAAATACCCGAATTGATGTTTCCCCATTCAAATTAAGTATCCCGCATGCAGTGGCAAGCTTCTCACTATGATTGCACAAAAGATCTTCTTTCTCCTGTTGATTTACATCTTGCAAAACAAATTCTGTCGTCGGCTTATAACCTAATAATCTCATCTTCTCAACCAATTCATCCAAGAATCTGTTTATCTTCTCTATTTGGTCATTCCTTTTATCACCAGCAACAAAAGTGTGTACTTTATTTCTCACCTGCACCCAACTACAACCTGGTAGTTTCATAATTCCTCTGTCTCTCATTAGTTTCCTAGTCTCAGAGGCCTCTTCCCATAATTTGGCAGCAACAAAGATGTTGGATAATAGAACATAATTTCCGGGGTTGTTTGGTTCAATCTCAAACAGACGCTTTGCTGCAAGTCGTCCCAAATCAACATTCTTATATACTCTACATGCACCAAGTAAGGCTCCCCAAGCACCAGCTGTCGGGTCTATAGGCATTTTTTGGATGAACACATATGCCTCTTCTAAGCGACCGGCTCGACTAAGTACATCAATCATGCATGAATAATGCTCAGCATTCGGTTCAATCAAGTGATCCCTTTTCATTGAGTGGAAAATCAAGAGAGCTTCTTCAACAAGTCGTGAATGGCTACAACCAGACAAAACACCAATAAAAGTCATGTGATTTGGTTTCATTCCAGAGTGTAACATTTCGCGAAAGAGTGACAAGGCTTTCTCTCCATTCCCATGCATTGAGTTTGCAAAAATCATGGTGCTCCAAGCAACAGCATCCCTTCTGGGCATCATGTTAAAAACTCTATGACTAAGTTCCAAGTCACCACACTTAGCATACATGAAAACCAGAGCAGTTGCAGCTGTTATATCTTCAAAAATACGATGTCTAAATACATAAGCTTGAATCTCCTTGCCTCCTCTCAAGCTTTCTGAAGTTATGCAGGCAGGTAAGAGAGTAGTAATTGTGGTTTGATTAGGTTTGAATCCCAAGTCTTGCATTTGGTCGAGAACCTTCAGCGCTTCTTTGGTTCGCCCATTTTGCACACACCCCCCAATAACAACATTCCAGGAAGCATAATTCAACTCGACTCCTTCAGTTCTCATTCGGTCAAATAGACATAGAGCCTTTTCACATTCCCCATTACAAAAAAAAGCGGTTATAATTGCATTCCAGGACACAATGTCTCGCTGAGACGTGTTTTCAAATACCAACTGAGCTTGCTTGATACTTGAACAACATGCATACATATTCACAAGAGCACTACTCACAAATATATTGTCTTCCAATCCGTTCCTTACCACAAAACAATGAATCTCTCTACCAGAACTCAACTTCATCAACTCTGAGCATGCAGGGAGAATGGAAGATATTGTAGTCGAATTGGGTCTCACCCTGTTTAATCCCATCTCATGGAAGACTTGAAGAGCGTCCCCTGGCAACCCACAGTTCATGAAACAAGAGGCAATGGAAGTCCATGAAATCACGTCTTTCACATGCAAATGAGAAAAAACTTTAATCGCACCCTCAGAGTATCTGCATTTGCCATACATATCAATCAAGGCATTACCCAGAATAAGATCCGACCCGAACCCATATTTGATAGCGTCCTTATGAATTTGTTTTGCTTTGTTGACATCCACTGACACAGCACATGCCTTGACAACCGATAAGAGTAGCAAATTATCTGGTTTGATGCTCTTCTTGTGCCATTCTGTGTACAGTTCGATTGCTTCGTTTGGAAAACCGTGTTTTGTGTAGGCATCAATTAAAACAGTCCATGAGGGCAAATCTGGTTCAGAAATTGTGTCAAATACTTGGCGTGCACGACGTAAATCCCCAGAGTTTGTAAGAACCCTGATGACCTTGAAAGTCGGATGAGGCAGAAGATTTGTTGATAGCTTTGAAAGCATGTGATCTTCGGATCTTTTTCGTGTATCAAAAGTGTAAGAGGAAATGAAACATGTCATATCCAATAATGCTCATTTCGCCGTCAAAAACCTTACTTCCACGCCCGTACCAAGGATTTGTTGTTATTATTATAGTATATATGAACAAGAGGATCTCAAGTTTCTTTTACTTTCCAGTAATTTTCTCAGTAATCAATCGGAGCATTAAAGCCAACGAAAAGAACACTCACATTATCCAGTTTTGGACCCTATACTTTTAGCAAAATTACAATGTCAAACACTCTCCATTACAAGGTTTTAACAGAATTGTCAATTTTTTCGAAATTGTAAACAATTTATTTTCACCCCTCTTAACTACACCAAATACACAAAACATACCTAATTGTGATATTAACCATCTTGGGGAACCAATTGAAGAAGTCAAATATTGCGCGCATATAAGACTAGAAAAAAATTTCAAGAACTAACAAACCTACAATGTGGTATTAAGGTTCGAACGTCCGAGAGCTCGCTAAATTCACAAATAAAAGACATGTGCATATTGACCACAAGTTCAACTGCACCTTACGATCTTCTATTGTATTCTTGTTGTTTACATGTCAATTTGTATTCAAATAAGAAGAGGACATGTGGCACCATAAGTAGGCGTTCGTGCACAAGATCAGAAGAACGTGGGCAAAAGACGAAGTGGCGTCGTTTTGACAAATGTGGTCAGTTACTAGCAGTTGAAGGTCCTCACAACCAAAATGGAAGAATTAAGAGGGTTGTACTGCACTTTGTGGACTAAGGATAGGTGTCTAGAGAAGAGCAAATGCCTAAGAAAGAGGTTATGTGTGCATGACCATGATCCAACCATGATTTTTCAAAGTATCAACTTGGAGTCGCAATCTTCATATCTCAAGCAAATTTTGAAATCGAATTTTTAATTTTCAGCATGCAAACCTTGGATTTGTAATTTTCAAAGATTTTTCAAACTTTCAACTTGGAGTCATAATCCTCAAGTCTCTCATGCAAACCTTGAAATTAAATTTTTAAGAATTTTTATCACGCAAACCTTAGAATTGAATTTTTAAGAATTTTTAGCATTTTTCATAGACTCGAATGTTCCAGAAAATTGTTACATTTTTGTTTTCCACATGGACTCGAATGCTCTAAAAAATCTTTATATTTCTGTTTTACTCATGGACTCGTATGTTTCAGAGAAACCTTTTACTTGATTGGCTTAAAACCATAGTTTTCAACTCACACCTCTTCCCATGAACTCGTATGCTCTAGGGAATTTTTACTTTTCGGCTTGAAGCCGTAATCTTCAAGTCTCATGCAAAATTTGAAATTGCATTTCTAAAATTTCCCTTGGAGTCGTAATCTCTGAGGATGTTACAAATTTTGGCTTGAAACTGTAGTTTTCAAGTCACATTTTTAAAATTTCCTTTGAAGTTTTATTTCTGACTTGGAACCGTAGTTTCAATTCTCCCTTTCAAAATTTCTCTTAAATTCATAAGCTCCGAGGATGCTTCAAATTTTAGTTTGGAACCGTATCAAGTCATGCTTTCAAAACCATGAAGATCATGCAATACTCCACCATAGGACTTGTTCCCCCACAATTAGTGCACAATTGCGAACCAAGACTTCGATTACAATTACCTCCCCCTGGCTGGACACCTCCACAACTGTGATAATAGCGACCTTTGCGCCATGACACACGACCACAACTGTGACCATGACCAGGGAAATTACTAAATCCACCAAAAACAACAAAACACAATGCAAAACGATTAGATGGAGGGGCAATAGCGGGGTTGGTAATAAAAAAAAAGACTGACAAAGCCAACTAAAGACCTCACTCAAAGAAGGTAGGTCACCCCAACAATTGGGAGCGAATAGGATCATAAGAAGAGGGTAGGCCAAATAAGAACTGAGCCACATGCATAGACTCACATTGGCGGTGCATAACTTGAATATTAACAGAAATATGATGACAAATATTGAGCTACTCACATATACCACAAAAATGAGCATAATAATATTTTAAAGATTTCTCAGCAAGAACAAGAGAAAAATACGTTTGATGAAGATCATATATCCTTCGCAAATTATTAGCACGGGAATACAACTCTTGAGCCTAACGACATACAAGTTTGGCAGTAGGCAACAAAACCAAGGTACTACTAGTCTATGGCTCTATACTATTCCACAACCTAATACGAACCTGAGCATCATTAGCATGCCAATCATCATACTTTGAATTAGAATTTGTAGGATGATCATGTGTGTGGAAATAATGCAACTTCTTGCACATAAAGTACATTTCAACAACCTTTATCCATGGAACATAATTTTTTCCATTTTATTGCATGGAAATGATAGGCGCTAGGGAATCAAATAAAACAACAAGACTAGTGGAACTAGAAACCATTGTGTGGTCCGATGCATTGGGAAACATTTTTTGAGAAACTCAGCTTGCATAACTGCCCAAGTTGGTACCGAATGAGATTTTAGAGTAAGAAGTCAACTTTTGGCTTTATCTTTTAGTAAAAACAAAAAAACCTCATTCGAGCCATCTCAATCTACACCATATTATTTGTAAAAGTACTAACCACATCTTCAAATTTGCGGATATGTAGGTAGGGATTTTCTAATTCTATCTCATGAAAAGTAGGCAACATATTAAGCATATTGGATTCAACATGGAATACGTTCTCATTCGGCAGACATGCGGGCACAGTGAAGCAAGATAGTGTAGTTGTACGTGTCGGGTGCAAATAATTTCGCATGGCATGTACTGACTACCTAACATTATTGGCCCGCTATTCAGAAGCCGCAATGTTGTTGGAGAGGTTTTCTATTCTAACAAGATAGCTCGTGTTGTCTCGAGTGTAAAAATGCATACACCAAAATCCTCTCCCCAATAAAGATTGATAAATAGAAAAGAAAAAATTTTGACAACTACAAATTTATATACCTTTCCTTAAATTGTTCCCCAACAACCGCACTAAAAATATAATCGATCGGCAACAGAAATCGTTGATGTGCCGAATCAATCAATATTTATTTGTAAAACTGAACTACTCCTCGAAAGTGTAAAATCAATAGAATGACAGGTCAGAGTATCGATCCATGAGGAACAATTTGTTAAGAAATATAAAGATTTACGGCTGTAACATTTCGGAAGCTAACTTCAATTTTGGAAAGACTTTAGAGTCCAAAATTGCAAACAACTAACTAGATTTGATCAAATAAAAAAAGCAGTCTAGGTCTTCGGAATTTGTTCACCCTGGACTTCAATAATCTACATCTCATCAAGCAGTGTCAACAATACTTATATTTATGCCATGTAGGTGTCGACATACATACGTACTCACACATGCGCACAAATGTAATATAAACAAGTATATGTAATATCCGACAAACTATAGAAATGACTACTTACAAATTCGAACGGTATTCCACAAGAACGAAAATAAATAAGATCCTCCCAAGTACTAAAGCCATGATCCGTGAAAAATGAGAAGGTAAAGACGATGGCTCAGTTGAGGGACATCTATCACATACCACGACTTGGGCAAACATTTGCAAAGTGGGACGGGTCACCACAAACATAACACTGTCCACCAGATATGGGGTGGCCTGTTGCTGACACAAATGTCGTGTCAGCAGCAGCATGCCCACTCCGGCCTCCCCTGCCACGGCCACGGCCAACCCTTCGTAGATTTGCTTGTGCCCCACTTCTACCCCCATTAATGTTGCTTAGGTTATCCTCCCATCTGCAATTTGGTGGAATAAATGAAGTGTTAAAACTTTAGTTTCCAGTATGATGCACGCTTCTTTATCCCATTAATAAATGAAGATGAGACTTTCGGCCCTTTGTTTTGTTTTGGAAAAATGCTTTCGCAAGGAATGAGCTGATGGATAACAGGAAAGGAATGAAAAGGTGGGCACGATTTAGAGCAAATAGATGTCCATACAGTTCATATGGGCAAGTATTCTATATGGAATCTACCAGTACTAATCTAAATGACATACATAAAGAAATTGCACCGCTGTGATTGACAAGAATAAAACTTTCTTCCCCTGTTGTTTGCAGAGTTCGCAGTCCGCAAAACACATGGTGTGCCACATGTTTCACAAGGAATAGAAGAATCTCCTGCATTATCAACAAATTAAAACAAAAATAAGAGAAGGCATACAGTCAAACCACAGAGTGGTAATAAAGAAGCTATTCTACACTAACCAATCTTTACAAGTAGTCTTCCATGGTCAAACTCATAAGCTCGTAGATATTAAGCTAAGTGTCTCTTAGAGAAAATGACATACCCTGATTAGAGAATAATCAATAATCTGTACTGGTATGACGTGAACGGAATACGATTAAGGCACTGATCACTTTACATCAAGGAGTATGAACAAAAGCACAACTTGCAGGAAGACAACATATTTTTCTTTCTAGTTGAAACCAGCAATTCCTTCTTATGGCATCCAAAACAAATTCTTTTCGTGTCAGTCTCTCATCACAGTGAACTTTCCAAGGGACAATTTTCATGGGCAGTCAGGCACTAATATTTTCATGATCGCGCACCTCTCCCTGGATGTATTTTTCTAGCACGTCCTACGTTGAACAGGCAAAGTGGCACTTCACCAGTGACATCTCCCGGATGTATTTTTCTAGCATGTCATACCTTGAACATGTAAAGTGGTAATTTATTCTAAAGCTGTACAGAGTCTGAAAGAATAAGAAGTAATACAATACATATTGGCGAAGAGAAGCTCAAGATAACTTACCATCTTGTTGGTTTGTACCCTGAGACCGAGCCGTAGAAGGGTGAGAAACATGCGACGGGCAGGCATTTGAAGAATGCCCATATTGCATGCAATGGGTGCAAGTAATCTGGTTTGAATTACTTCGGTGGGTACGGCTAAAGGATGTAGAGGGTCCTCGACCTCTTGCTGGAGAAAATATTTCAATAGTATTCAGAATTCAGATTGTTGTTTACTGCAACACTGATGCAAAATTACCTGAATTTCAGAATAGCTTCTCCATAACCACAAATAAAAAACTCAATAATCATCCAACACTGATGCAAGATTACCTGAGTTTCTCTTGAAAATTTTACTGGCCTACGTTTGTTACATATGGAAGCAACTTATGGAAATATTAGCTCTTCCTAAGACCTTCACCCTGCCCACAACTACTTCTATATCTGATAGTCAAGAGAGTTTGGTAGGGAACAAGTTAGGTTATTTGTATTTGATTGTTTGGTTGGGGGGGGGGGGGGGGGGGGGGGGGGGGGCGGCAATGTGTGGGGTTTGTGTGGTGTTTATCTCTGGTGTCATTACACATAAAAGGATATCATCAAGTAGCTTATCCATTAGATAATGTTGTCAGGTTATGATTACATACAAAAGGATGTCATCAAGTAGCTTATCCCTTAGATAATTTTGTCAGTTTATCTTACCTTCATTCATAATTATCATTTCGAAGAGCTGATTAAAAAAATTCTTCAGATATTGTTGTAACAGTTGATGGTATGGAATGAATTTCTCTTGGGTGGATGCCACAACACTAATGTGGATTTCTAAGGTTTCTTAGTTGGTGATTGCTAAGGTTCTACAGAGAGAGTTCATCTCAACCACCAAGATCATAAATAGCAAGCAACCTCTGCCAACCTTCATTGAAGATCACCAACCAGGTCCAACAGCTCGTCGTGCCCCATAACCGTCCAAACCAGATCACAGCACTGTCATTCAGACCAAAGGAAAATCATCATCACCCACTTCGAGCCAGACCACCACAAGATATTCCAACTGCGACCAGCTTCCGGTAATCAATCATCAGATTCCGGCAACCATCACCATAATCCATATTCAATCTTGGAATGCCACAGAGTGACCATTCCTTACCTGTATTGTGTCACCATTCAACGCATAATCTCATTAAGACACGTAACGAGCCACATGGCTGTTACCCAACCCTGACCCAATGTTTCAACTCTTACCCGACCCAAAAGTATTTTGTTTTAATACGGGTCCAATTGTATATTAGTAGTGAAATTAGACAAAATATGTAATTAGCTTAGTGCCAAGGGTCGTAGCTTAATTGTGTCACTGATGTACCCATATATTGATCACAATAAGAAATAAACCCTAATATTTTGGATGATTCCAAACAGTTGATTATTATTTTACATGGTATCAAAGCGTCGATCACTACCTTTGTCTACGATCAATCGATCTCTCTGTTTCGTCTGAGTTTTCTCCAACTGACATTCTTCGAATCCCTCGCTATCGCAACCATACAACCTTGTCGACGCGTAAACAGTATGCGTGAATCTCTATGCACGTGAATCTTTGTAATAGTGGTTTGTATCTGTGAACAGTGTTGCCGGCTGTCGGACCTCCAGCGACCACTTATGCGGTTGTTTTGGCTTCGAGATCTTCTGGGTTTGATCTACTGCATTCGAAAACTATTGGGTTTTTTTCGTTTTAGGTCATTCAACGATTGTTGCAATGTTTCAGATTTGTTTTATCTGTTTTTTATCATTTTGAACTATGGTGGAAGATCCTAAAATTGTTTTGCGGTGGTGCAAGTGGTGCGAAAGATGAGTCGAGTCATGTAGGGACTCTTGAAAACACCCCTTCTATATTTTCCCTATTCAGTTGGATGGTACCAACTATTTGATTTGATCTCCCACATTTGGCCATTGAAGCCTGAGGGATGTCTGAATTCATTGAGGGCTCTCTTGAACTGAAAAGGTTTAAGTCTCAGAAATTCATAGTCATGATTTGCCATACCTTCCTGCTTATTGCAATCCACATGAGGTTTGGACTACTGCAGCTCATACTTATTATCAGCAGGGTAATGATGCTCAGTGTTTTGAGTTGAAGAACCGACTTAGTATATTGGATCAACACTATCGTTCCGTCGCTGAGTATTATGCTGACTTGAGTTGCGCATAGCATGAGTTTGATTATTATCAGGGATTTCAGGTTGTGTGTGCTGAAGATGCTACCAAATGGCTTAAACAGTTGGAGAAAGAATGTGTGTGACTTTCTGTCTAGCCTTGATATGTAGTATGATCCGATTGGGTCGTGTTCCGTTTTTCATCATTGGGAGAGGCCTATGTCATTGTTCAACAAGAGGAAAGTAGGAAGGGTGCTATGTTGCATACTCCTACTCTCCGATGTGATTATTGTGATAAGACTGGACATACTGGGAATTTTTGTTGGAGTTACATGGTCGTCCTCTCGTGGGAAAGGCAATGGACGTGGGTCTGCGCGCTCCAGGCCCAGGCTCATATTTCGGAGTATGCAGTTCCTACCTTGGCTGATTCTGGGTTCAGTATTGGGGTTCATTAGTTTCTAATCATATAGGTGGCTTTTCTCAGGGGGAGATGCAAGCGCTCAGACACTTTATGACTCGAGTTGATTCTTCATCTACTCCAAAGTTTCTCTTTGCTCTCATTATGCTCACACAGGTATCCCAACTAGTGCATTTCCTACCTCTTCTAGATTATCGACTACGGTGCTTCCGATCATATGACAGGTTATTCGTCTGTTTTTTTTTTTATTACTCTACTTGTTCTAGTAAGGATAAAGCTAGAATAGCAGATGGATCTCTCTCTGCTATTTCAGGAAAAGTCTCTATTCGTTATTCTCCTTCTATTTCTCTTTCTTCAGTTCTACATATTCTAAATTTTTTCACTAATCTACTTTCTGTGAAATCTTTCCTACTCATTCTGTTTTTTTGGAACTGAATACGAGAAGGTGATTGGCAATGGTAAAGCACATGATGGTCTCTATTTTTTGGAGTCTGCACCTTGCATATCTAAGCTACCTTTGTCATGTGGTCGGCCTCTGTAAGCAGACGCGAGTTTTGTTCTTTCTTTGTTGCATCAGTGGCATCGAAGATTTGATCATCCCTCTTTTGAAATTTTAGAGAAACTTCCCCATTTGACTAAGCCTTGTCCTAGGAGTCAGTTTTTTTGTGAATCCTATTAGGTTGAGAAACATAAACGTTCTTTTTATGCACCTATTAATAAAAGAAGTGATTCTCCGTTTATAGTTATACACTCTGATGTTTCCATGTTACCTCTCTTAAAGGTTTTCGTTGGTTTATCATCTTTATTGATTGTTATTCTCGTGTCACTTGGCTGCATCTACTTAATTCCAAAAGTGAGGTATTTTCTTATTTCACATATTTTCATTGGATGGTGCGCACCCAATTTGATACCAACATTAAAATTCCCGGCAGTGATAATGAGACCGAGTATATTGATAGGTTCTTTAGGGCATATCTAAATGAACATGGTATTCTTTTTCAGACGACTTGTGTTGACATCCCACAGCAAAATGGGGTTATTGAACGCAATAATTGCCATCTTGCTAAAGTTGCTCATTCCCTTCTATTCACCATATCTTCCCAATTTCTTTTGGGGTGAAGCGATTTTGACGGCCACTTATATCATCAACCGTCTACCTTCGAGTGTTCTCCACTTCAAAACTCTTATTGAGTGTCTCCCTAGCCTGTGTCAAGTTTCCTCTCTCTCCCCAAGAGTCTTTGGTTGTGTATGTTTTGTCCATGCTCCTCATCCCTCGGATGGAAAGTTAGGTCAGTAAGCCCATAAATGTGTCTTTGTTGGGTAGTCTTCCACCCAAAAGGGCTACAAGTGTTACAATCCTCACTTCTAGAAGTTTTTTGTCTATGGATGTCACCTTTTGAAAAACTGAGTCATTTTACTCTCCCTCCACTCCATCCCTTCAGGGGGAGTCTGTTAGAGCAAAAGAGGTGTTCACCACTCAGAATCAAGAGTTGTTGTCCTTACTGTATCATAGTGAGGGAGAGAAGGAGACATCTACTGTTGACAGAGAGGAACCAATATCTACTCACAGGGCATACCAGAACACTGGTTGAGAGGTTGGGCGTGAACAACAACTGATAATTCCTGTTTTGCAGGCATACAAGAGAAAAGTAAAATCTTCATGTCTGATGCCACCTTGTCAATCAATCACCAATGCCTACTCCAATTCCAGACTCTACTGCTAACTCGTCTGGAAATGAATCTCCACCTATTGAACCTTCCCTTATTGAGTTAAGTGATCTTAATATCCTTGTTACTCTTCGGAAAGGTGTTAGACAGTGCACCCAATATCCCATTTCTCAATTTGTCTCATATGATAGTTTGTCTCCTTCGTACCATGCCTTTGTTTTCGTCCATTTCTTCTATATCTATTCCAAAGAACTGACAGGATGCATTTATGATATCTAAGTGGAAGGAAACTATAATAGAGGAGATGACAACTTTGAAAAAAAATGGTACTTGGCAACTAGTATATCTTCTCAGAGGAAAGAAACCAGTGGGCTGTAAATGGGTGTTCACTGTTAAACAGAATGCAGAGTAGACAGTTGAAAGATACAAGGGGAGACCTGTTAAAGGTTTTACTCAAAACTATGGCATTGATTACGAGGAGACCTTCGCTCCTATAGCAAAGATGAATTCTGTACGAGCTTTACTTTCTTGTGCTGCGAATTTGAATTGGCCCCTTCAACAATTTGATGTGAAAAATACTTTCCTCCATGGCGATTTAAAAGAGGAAGTATATATGAAAATACCAATAGGATTTTCCTTGTCTGCAAGCGAAGGAAAGGATGTAGATTGAAAAAGGCCTTGTATGGGTTAAAGTAATCACCAAAAGCTTGGTTTGAAAGGTTTTCGAAGGCTAAGAGGAGCTTTGGGTACCAACAAAGTCATGCTAATCATACTATGTTCATCAAAGAAACTGGTGATAAGATTGCTATCCTTATTGTTTATGTTGATGATATAATGACAGGCAATGATGTGGGTAAGATTTTCGACCTTAAAGCTCGACTGGCTCAAGAATTCGAAATTAAGGATTCAGGATTAATGAGATACTTTCTTGAGATGGAAGTGATAAGGTCTGATAAAGGCATTTTTATCTCCCAGTGGAAGTATATTCTTGATTTATTGGAGAAAACCGGTATGTTAGGTCGTCAATATGCAGATTTTCCTATTGAGGTTAATCATCATCTTAGTGGAGATACAGGGAAATGTACTGACAAAGAGAGATATCAAAGACTTGTGTGCCAACTGATTTATTTAGCTCATAATAGACCGGATGTTTCGTATGCTGTGGGGCTTGTTAGTCAGTTTATGCACGATCCACACGTCACACATACGGATGTTGTTTATCGTGTCTTGAGGTATCTTAAGTTAGCTCCGAGAAAAGGGATTTTATTCTCCAGTCATGGTAATTTACGATGGGGTATTTACAAATGCGGATTGAGTTGGTTCTGTAGTTGATAGACGCTCTACCTCTGGCTACTGTACTTTTATTGGAGGAAATTTGGTTACCTGGCGGAGTAAGAAGCAGTTAGTAGTCGCTCGATCCAGCGCATAAGCTGAGTATAGAGCCATGACTCATCGAGTTTGCGAGCTTTTGTGGCTCCAAACCTTGTTGCGCAATTTGAGGATTGGAGATGATGGTCCGATGAAACTCTACTGTGACAATAAAACTGTCATAAACATTGCTTATAATCTTCTCCAACATGATAGAACGAAGCATATAGAGATTGATAGGCAGTTCATCAAGGAGAAGCTGAGCAAGGTTTGATATGCATGCCTTTTGTGCAATTTGAAGATCAATTAGTGGATATATTCACAAAAGGATGGTTTCATCCCATTGTGTCCAAGTTGGGCTTAATAAACCAACTTGAAGGGAGTGTTAAGATACGGATCCAATTGTATATTAGCAGTGAAATTAGACTAAATATGTAATTAGTTTAGTGCTAGGGGTTGTAGTGTAATTGTCTTTGTTGTACCTATATATTGATCGCAATGAGAAATAAACTCCCACGTTTTGGGTGATTCCAAACTGCTGACTACTATTTTACAATGTACATACATATTATATAATAATTAATTAATGAACATTAATACTACTCAAACAAAACAATAATACAATCAAGACAAATCAAAGAGATGTATGTATTATGTTTGAATTTATTAAATATATTGAATAAAAAAATAAATATTTGGAGCAAGAAACGTACCATTGTACCAAAGATCATTGTGGAGATGTAGATGTGTAAACATAATTTAGTATTCTGTATTTTAAACACAATCTCCACTAATTGTGGAGTATAATCTGTTAAATCAAACTAAATCAAATTAAATCACTAAATCCTAATAAAGGAAAAGATCTACGCCCCAATAAAGGAAACATCCATAATTCAGGGATTTTAACACTCCCCCTCAAGTTGGATCATATATGTTAAATCATTTCTAACTTGTTTATGAAATCATCGAATCTTTGTCTTGCAAGCCCTTTGGTGAAGATATCGGCAGTTTGATCTTGTGTAGGTACATAGGTCATGCAAATGATTCCCTTCTCTACCTTTTCTTTGATAAAATGTCTATCCACTTCCCTTGGTGCCTTGACTTAGGCCTCCTTGAATAGACAAGCATCTCTCTCTGTCATTTTGCGTTTCCACATCTCCCCCTGAGTTCAAGTTTCCTTCTGTATATGGCATATTAGAACTGGAAGGAATGGTGCTTTCAGTGTGTGGAAGAGATTCAGAAGGAAGAAGTTCAAAGTTCAAAGTCCAAAAAATAATCTTCATTCACACTCTCCCCCTAAAAGGAAGGTTTTTGGAAGAAGGAAGTGTGTTCAAAGAACGTAACATCAAGACTAACAAATACCTTTTTTGTGGATGGATCAAAGCATTTATAGCCCTTTTGGCTAGGAGAATATCCAATGAATACACACCTGGTAGCTCTCAGATCTAATTTACTTCGATTGTGAACATGAACAAATGTGGTACAACCAAACACCTTGAGAGGCAAATTTGAGGATAGACGAGAGGTAGGAAAGAATGTTGTTAGGGTACCTAGAGGTGTTTCGAATGAAAGAACTCAACTAGGCATCCTATTGATGAGATAGGCAAAGGTTAGAATGGCATCTCCCCAGAACAGTTTTGGCATATTTGTAGTGAACATCAAGGCACATGCTACTTCAAGTAGATGTTTGTTTTTTCGTTCGGCAATCCCATTTTGTTGTGGAGTGTCGACATATGAACTTTGATGAATGATTCCATTGGCTTTAAAGTAATCCCCCAAGACAGAATTAAAATATTCCGTGCTGTTATTAGTTCACAAAATGTGAGTTTGAAATTGCGTTTGAACCATGGAATGAAAATTTTTAAACACATGGCTTACATCAGTTTTTTCCTTTAAAAGATAAACCCAACAGACTTGAGTATGATCATCAATAAATGTGACAAACCATTTTGTGTAAGTACGAGTCAGAACACGAGATGGTCCCCATAAGTCATTATGAATCATGGTAAAGGGTTTGGAAGGTTGATATATCAATTTTGGAGAGGAAGTGCGTTGATGTTTGGCAAGTTGACAGATTTCACATTAACAAACAAAATATTTATTGGGGCAAATGGAAGGAAATAAATGTTTCAAATATTAGAAACTAGGATGACCCATTCTAAAATGCCATAAATAACTTCACTATCCTTAGAAACAGATGCGAAATCACAGATCGCAGCTTGAAGTTGTCATCAAAGTAGTAGAGTCCCTCACGCTCATCATAACTGCCAATCGTCTTCCCTGATGACAGGTCCTGAAAAACATAATAAGAGGGAAGGAATTTAGCAGAGCAATTGAACATGAAGGACAAATTCTAGGGCTACAAAATTAGAGATTTGGACAGTTCCTTTTCTTGCAACAAATGAGAGTGAACCTCTGCAATTTTAACTTTAAGATGGCCAACACAAGGTGAATATGTGGAAAAAATATAAAAAGTGCCGGTCATATGATCGAATGCACCGGAATCAATAATCTAAGGAATTTTGGTTCGGGAAGTGATATTCAAGGCTTTCAGAAAATTACCTTTGTGGGCTAATGAGCCAGAAGAAACATTATTGGAGGACTGACCAGTGTTTTGGAGGTTGGAAAATATTTTGTGAAGTTGCTGCACCTGTTCCTGATAAAATAGAGCTTTGGACTGATGGTCTTTGCTGTTGGTTGGCATCTTCCTCTCGGTCTGGTCATCAACAAAAGCTTGATAGCCAGAATTTCTGTTCCCCTGCCTTGGTTTCCAGTCCAGTGGCTTTCCTTGTAAGTTCGAACAGGTTGCTTTGGTGTGTCTAGATTTTTGGCAGTGCTCACACCAGGGCATGTTGCTCTGCTGACTTGTGTCTAGCCCATTAGGTGGTGTTTTTTTGTTAGTAGTGCAAATGTCTCTTTTTCGGCGGGTCCAATGGAGCTATTGGATTTCAGCATCACCTTGCACCGATTTTCTTCTCGCCTCACTTCTGAAAAACCTTCTCGGATCGAAGATAGTGGTCTTCGACCCTGGATTCTTACTCTGACCTCATCCAACTCATGATTCAGCCCAGCCAATAATTCAAAAACTTTCTCATTTTCTAGCCTTTTTTTGTACCTTACATTGTCTCCAGCGCATTCCCATTCCTCTTCATAGCGTAGAACAACTTCTTGCTGTAGGGATTTCATCTCTGTGTAATACTCAGCGACTTCCTGTCCTTCCTGCTTCATCTGCCACAGTCGTGTCTTGATCTCACATATTTGATAGGAATTTTCTACATCAAAATACGTCTCACGAACAACATCCCGGATCTCCTTTGCCGATGGGAGGAACAGTAGGTCTTTCCGATGGAAGGCTTCATGGAGTTGACATGCCACGCCGTCAACATTGAATTCTCCGACTTCCATTTTTTTAGAGAGGCATCTTTGGAGGGAGGCTTCTTTGTTTCGACAGTAAAGTAACCGAGTTTCCCTTTTCCATCGAGCACTAGTTTGAATGATTGGGCCCACTCGAGAAAATTTTTCCGGTTGAGCTTTTCTATCGAGAGTTGAAAGGTTGAGTTATCGAAGATACTCGAACCCATAGTATCCATGACCTCCGTCTCATTGTTGGTAGTCTCAAAGGACATGGACCCTCAGCTACCAACGGTGGTTTCCACCATTGATTGCTAAGATTGGAAAACCCACTGCTTTGATACCATGTAAACAGAATGTAGTATTCTGCGTTTTATTTCTTAGTGAAGACAGTACATTCTAGGGTCTTAATTATAATACAATTATGGAAACACAATCTCCACTAATTGTGAAGTTAAATCAAACTAAATCAAATCAAATCACTAAATCGTAATAAAAGAAAAGATATACACCCTAATAAAGGAAATACCTATCATTCAGGGATTTCAACAAGATGAAACGTAAATCTGTTTGGGTATTTTATGGTTTTAAACCTTTAATTATAGTTTTAATCTATATATTTACGTAATAACATATTTGCCTCCAAAAAATAACAAATCTACCCCCGTCGTGTCCCAATCCGTGTCCCCCTTCAAAAAAATAAATTAAATTAATTGGACATACGTTTTTTGGCGTGTCCCCGGAGTGTACGACACAGGTATGGAGAGGAGTGTCCATGGTACATATATCACAGAGAGTTGCTTACTAGTCCTCACCAGTATCATCTATTGGTTGGTAAGTTGAAGTATCCCACCACCATCTGTCCTCATATTTCATTTGCAATTAGTTTGGTAAATTATTTATGTCTACACCTCGACTCCCTCGTTGGGAGGTTGTTCTTCGCATTCTGAAGTATCTTAAGGCTCATCTAGGACGAGATCTGTTTTATCAAACCAGTTATCTTTTACGTGTAGGGGCATTTACTGATTCAGATTGGGCTGGAGGACCTTCTCACAGAAAATCTAGTGGCTACTGTCTTTCCTAGGTGGTAATCTTGTAACTTGGAAAAGTAAGAATCAAACCGTTATTGCAAGATCTAGTGCAAAAGTTGAGTATCATGTCATGGCACACAAGAAATGTGAGATCATTTGGGTATGGTCCTTCCTTGAAGAGATAGGCATAGGTGTGCAAATGCCCATGAATATGTATTGTGATAATCAAGCATCCATTCATATTGCATCTAATCCTGTGTTTCATGAGAATACCAAACATATTGAAGTCGATTGTAACCTTGTTTGAGACAAGGTGCATAGTTGTGTGGTTGCTATTCATTTTGTGTATTTGACGCTCAACAGGCTGATACCTTCACCAAGCCAGTGCAACCCACGATTAGAGCTAGAACGTAAGTATGTTGCCTAATCTAGCGTAGTATTAAATAAGGGTATGTTAGTCTTATGTAATTAGGGTTTCCTCGATATTCTATTTAAACATGTACAATGCTTTGTAATATTAATTCAGTCAATACAGAACTTCAGTATTCTTTTCTTCGCAATATTCAAACATGGTATCAAAGTCATAAGTTAAGACCTATTTGATTCTAGTTTACCGGCGGGCGGCTTGGCCCTCACTGCCATCTGCCAGGCTACATTGCTTGTTTTCCTAATGTTCATCACTAGTCATTGCAATATTTTTCAACGGTGTTGTTCCATAACTGTTTGCCACTGCTCTGTACTATTGAAACTGTTCCGACACTGTTCGAATCTAATATCTGCTTGGTTTGGCGGTTTTGAACCCGATATGTTCAGCCTAGGCGCCTTTTGCTTGCAGTTCTTTCTCTCTGGATCTGCAGCTCCGTCTACTATCTGTTTTGCACCAGTTAGCCCCTCTTCTTTCATTGGATCTGAATCATTCTCTTTGGACTACATCGTTTTCTCTAGTATGCATCTACATCTACAGTCTTTTTTGCACTAGTGGACTCCTCTTCTTTCACTGCATATGCATCATTCTCTGTGGATCTACATCTGTAATCTATTTTGAACCAATGGACTCCTCTTCTTTCACTGGATATATTTGCATCTTTCACTCTAGATCTGCATCATTCTCTCTGTTTGTACTAGCCGAGATACTCGCTGACCATCAGCAAACATTTGGTGACCCTCACCAACCACTGTCAACCACTGGCAAACTTCAGTTTCGTTTTCTACTTGGCAAACTCACAATTCTCTTTGTCATCGCATCCTGAGTTTGACGGCGGGTGTGAATATATATGTTGTCTAATCTAACGTAGTATTCAATAAGGGTATGTTAGTCTTTTTATGTAATTAGGATTTACTCAATATTTTATTTAAGTATGTACTACGTTTTGTAATATTAATTCAGTCAATACAGAACTTCAGTATTCTTTTCTTCTCAATATTCTAACAATAACAAACTGGGTTTATGTGATACCTATGTCCCATCTTGAGGGGAGTGTTAAGAGTTATTATGCATGTTTATTATTCTTAGGATTAGGGTATATGTGTCTTTTTACCCTGACATCATTTTCTATGTATAATGTATGTGCCTTAGCGTCATGTGATTAAAAAACCCTAAAGACTTTGATTAATATGTGATAACAATCATCATCAATTCCATGTCATGCTTCATGTGATCTAGAACTGTTAGTAAAAAACAATATGTATTTCCTAGATGTGTTCAAGTGATACCAATAAGCATCTAATACATACCATGTAAGGTTGAAGCATTACAAGAACCAGTTCCACAAATTTCTACCAACTGCTTCAGAATCTCATCACAACCACCAATGCAACCTGGGAAGGAACGAAACATTGATGCCAAATCAAAAGGTACAAATATACAAAATCATCACCTGCAGAATATACAAAATCTTCCAAATTAGAAAATGAATAGCACATAAAGAAAGGGCTTTCAGAACTACAATCCGAGTCTCATCTTTTGATGCGCCTTGTCCCGTTCATACACCGCTTAATTGAAGCACTGATTATCCACAGACTAAGATCTTTGGTCTGAGTCTCGTCTTTTGAAGGGTCTCGTTCCATTTTTTTATGTTCTAGATAAGTAAGACAAGCGCTCAATCGATGTTTACCATATGATTCATACTTGCATACTCCAAGGACCGACAAAAGCAGTTCAATACTCACCCGATGATTACCAGATTACTTGTGACTAAAAAATTTGAATACCGGTCTTACGTGTTTAGAAGTGTGTAAATGGACAGCGATTTTTCAACTTAAACAGTTTGTGCTCCTAAACAAAGTTGGAATTACATCCAAATGTGAAGTGTGTAAATGAACATTTGCTTATTTATTGCAAACGACAAAGTGAAGATAGCCCACCAACAATTAACGGACACTCAAATTTTTCATTTATGTCAAGTACTTGACATGCAATAGATACACCTTGTTGGTGTAGAAGTTGAAAAAATACAGTGTTGCTAAACGCAAGATGAACCCCTTCATGAGAATGGAAAACCTCTCTGCCCTACCTCAGAATCTGAATGAAGACTTTTTAGCAAAATCAATCACAGAAATAGCGTCTGGATGATTTCAACCAATTACAACCAAACTAAGATCAACCTCAATTCCACGTCCCTTACATGATCCTACTCCTAGAAACTTTGTGGCCATTTTTATTGATATGCACCTCTACAATTGGAGTCCACTTGCGTGAGGATATAATCAAGGGTATCAGTACGTCTTTGGGAGCTTTGCTGTTATCAGAAATTCTGGGCTAAAAATACAGTCAAGAGGGTATTAGGTGCATTAAAGATCGACTTGAGTAAATTGATATTGGCTTTGATTTCTTGTGAGGACCTAAGTCCGAGATGTTGAGTATTTTATTTTATTTAAATATTATTTTCAGTGATTTAATGATTTATTGTGTGATTGTGAATTGTTTGAGGTAATTTTGAAGTGTCGGGCTTGAAGTAAACACATCGGAACTTAGAGGCTTTAGTGCAATTACCGAATTAATGAATATATAAAGTTAATGAAACGCTAAAAATCAGTTTTTATAAGAAAATTATAGATGTTCGTTATATTTCCTCCAAGCCCTAGTTTTGTTCGGTTGATTGAGGAGGTAAACGAACGAGTAGACACAAGAATCTCGCGAAACGTTTAACTAGAGATGGGATGCCTCAGCCAATCATGGAACAACGTGTGGCAATGCATTTAATGAAAAACAAGCGTTCGCATGCTTCTACAGACTAACGCATGCGGCATGTCCTTTCAGTTACCGCCAGTATAACGAATGATTGTCGAGTGTCCAAGATGATCAGCAAAAAACTTTATTTCAGATCGGCAACGCCATGTACAGAGCTGGCCTCTTGATATTCAACTCTTTTTTAGTCGACAGAACCAAGAGTTGAGGGGATATTCTAGAGGACCACATCAGCACAATGCACAACCAGGGCCGATTTGAGATCAG
The DNA here is from genome assembly GCA_019985065.2 of Arctostaphylos glauca. Lineage (NCBI taxonomy): Eukaryota > Viridiplantae > Streptophyta > Magnoliopsida > Ericales > Ericaceae > Arctostaphylos > Arctostaphylos glauca. Next base: position 18,468,900 of record JAHSPW020000008.1, on the reverse strand, counting down.
GCTGCAACCAAGCTGGGTCCAAAGACGGCACCCTTTAGCAGCATCGGCCGAGCTCCGATCAGGCCCACGGTTATCGTCATCACAGGAGGTGAAAGTGTGAATCACACATTCACCTTTTCTGCCACCACTTGCTTGGATGAGAGTGTCATTGCGGTTGATAGCAATATGGGGGAAGTTCCCATCAGGCAACAACGGTTCTGTATGCCAAGTATTCAGTTACTTTCACCAGCCCAGATGGGGAACAAGGTGGGTCCGGGCCGGCCCAATAGAGAGAGTGATGTTGGACCCAGCCTTGACTAGGCCCATGATACACATCGTTTTCCCTCAGTGTAGGGGCACTTTATGGGTCCAAATCAAGTAGGTTGTCACTACCGAGCCGATCTCGTTTGTATCAAAATGAGATCTCCACCTGGCATTCAGTTGGACCAGCAAGTGAAGCATGAGTTGTCCTTCAACATATCAAAGGGCGAGGTCATAACAGAATTCGGTTATGGGTCAATATCATCAGAATGTGCTCTACACATGCCAATCCAAGCTTGGTGCTCAAGCCAAGAGATGTATATAAGCTACTGTACTTGGAGGAAAAGAGGTAAACGCATAACCTTTAAGCTAATTTCATTACTTTCATCCTTCAAGAACTGATTTAGGCATCGGAGTACTTCCCAACCAACTTGAGGCTGGTGGGGCGCTAACTTTCCGGCCGGTGGAGTGCTAACTTTGGTTGTGTTTGCAGAATAAGGTACTCAACGCTTCGAAGAATCTTGGACTTACGAGTACCCCTGAAAGAGAGGACCCGACACCTATGACTGGATGAGTGAGGATTCAATAGTTTTGGCACGGCTTCGAAATAGTTTGGAATAACAACTTGCTACTACAGTTGAATTTTGTGCCCTTCTAACAAGAATCGGGACTCCATTGCAGAAACGGTTTCACATAGAAGTAATGTTTCTCAATTTATGAGCTTCACAAGGAGAATTACACTTGAGGAAAAGTAGTTCTTTGATGACAGACTTGTCAGAAATTATGGGACTAAATACAGCAGCATCAGCCTTTTCGTATTGATTTGGAGTACAAAAGCAAATTTGAAAGGAGTGAATGATTTTGTCCTCATTATCTTGTTAAACTTGTACTATGTGGTTTCAAAGATAGGATCTTGCTAGTGAGAATTGTGTACTGCTGCTAATACCTATCCTCAAATATTGTGCTCATCATCGGGAAAACTCAACGTGATTGAGTCTACTACCATTACTTTAGGGTGTGTTCGGTTGAGTGTTTCTGAAATGATTTTTGGGGAAAAAAACTCTGAGATGTCGTTTGTTGTAAGTGTTTCAGAAAAAATTTGGGAGTTAAATTTTTTCGGCGTTTTCGAAGTGTGTCTCTCTCTCTCTTCTTTTATAGAGAGATAAAGTTCTTTGGGAAAAAAGTAAAAGTGTTTGGGAAAAAAATTTCCAAACAAATTCAGAAAAATATTTGGAAAAAAATTTCCCAAACAAACAATCGAACGCAGCCTTATATTCGTCAGGTTCAGTTTCGAGTAGGGGGAACCTAATGGGTGGCTTCTGTTACAATCCCTGCTGGCTACAAAAGGATAGTTTATACTTGAAGACAACTATTTCTAATAGAATTCTGAAAACCAACGACAAGAATGCAAACTTCACCATGAGTACCCTTTATTTCTAAAGAGAGAACATGAGAAGTTTCATTGCATTAAAAAAATAAACGTTGCAACCAACTATGGCTAGCCTAGTTAGCCACCCTTGTACACTCTCTACAGAGAGGGTCAAGGGTCAAATCTTGCCCTAGGAAAAAATTGGTTCAGTTCTCGTGTATAGGAGTCTTTTCTTATCAGTTTATTTCTTCCCCGTATGAAGCTGTTTCTTGGGTTGTTCTGTATTGAGCTTAATTTAGTGGCAGACCTCCATGATTCATGTAGTGTCCCATTACTGTAACTCTTTTGAGTATAATTCTCCTACCACTTGACATAGAAGAATATAACAAAAATTTAAATTTGTAAGAAATAAGACATTATATCTAACTGAAAAGATGTTCAGTTAACAAATTCACCTCCAATAACTATGACAAAAATGTACTTCTACTTTAACATAACATATATAGTTGTTCCAAGGATGAAGTAAATCAAGTCCTTGAATAACTTTCAAGCAAAGCATACCTAAATAATCAACATTGTAGTTCCGTGGTATCTCCAGCTGGCGAAACTTAAACTGAATCATGAAAACAGGGCCTGTAAAACAACCATCTACTATCAACCTATCAAACGAGAAACTGAGAACTACATAGACTATAACTATTATCATCACATAACTAGATGCAAATAATAAGCAGACAAATTAATCAGGTAGCAGTATATTAAACAGGAAGCAGCATCTGGATAACCTGGTGTGCATATGCTGCAAGTATTATTGCTAACTGCAGCTTCCGCTACGGATCCAGGAAGCCAGACAACATTCCTGCACTGCAAAGATGCAGTAGCAAGCAGCTTAGTCAGCAAAAGGAAAAGAAATTCTGAAAAGTCAAGCAGCAGAAAAATTCATTGCAGGTTCATGAGAGAGATACAGAAAGGAAGCAACTTAACTTTTATCCACCTTGACCCATCTCTCAACAATATGGAAAATAGAAGAAAAAATAATATTTTTAAGAAATGGAAAATGTAAATGTGAGAGAGTAAGTGTTTTGGGTTTAATCACTTAATCATAATAACATATAATTTAAATTGGGGTCCTATTTCTATATGCAACAAAGGTTTTCAACTCATCGAGAATTGCGAGTTATGTTTTAGTCTTAACTTTACATAGTTTGACCTATTTGCCATTATTTTGAATGGTAGGTTTACCTTTTTGTTCTTTTTAAGTGGTGTCATGCAATCCACAAATTGGTGGATTGAAATCATATCCATTTATATAGGCTTGATACTGAGATTTGGTTGTGGGTTTAAATGCTTCAAATTAGGAAACAATGGTGGTTCTGTGTATTATGTTTGTCTAGTGACTGTTTGAAACTTTGAGTTAAACCTGGTTTTTTGGGTAAATTTTCTATTAGTGACATTTCTTAGTGCAATGGTTGTAAGTTTGCTGAAACGTCTACTTTGTCTTGTAATAAAAGTAGTTTCATTTATGCCTCTCCTTTTCATATTGATATTACAGATTGTTGGAGTCCTTCCTCAATTGCAACCAATGGTAATTTTATGTATTATGTTTATTTGTATATTGTATTATGTTTCTTTTGTCAATGATTACAATTGGTACACACAAATCTGATATTTTCGAAGTTTTTCGCAATTTTCAAGCTATAGTGCAAACCTAGTTTTCTACCTCTCAAAATACACTCTTTCTGAGTTAACAAAATTTTAGCGACTCATGGGACAATTCACCAAGCCTGTTCTAATACTCCAGCCCAAAATGATCGAGTTAAAAGAAACCACCAGCATCTCCTCGATACTACTAGATCTCTTCTTTTCTTATCTTTTGTTCCTTCTGTGTTTTAGGAAGGCGTCGTGCTTACTATAGCTTATCTCCTGAATTGGATGCCTACTCTTTTTTATGGTACTTGTCTATACAAGCATCTCTATGGTCAAGTTCCCAACTATTTCCTTCTTTGTGTGTCTGGTTATGCTTGATTTGTCCTTCTCCTCAAGAAGGACCGCAATAAGCTTAGTGTGCGTTGTGTACTCTGTGTTTACTGGGGATATGATATCAATCAAAAGGATTATCGTTGCTATGACCCTATGACCATGAAGTTGCATTGTGTCTGGACATGTTGTTTTTCTCGAGCGTCTGCTGTACTTCTCTCTTCATTCGAAAATAGCACTTGCTGCTAAAGATGACTTAATTCTTTGTCATCTATTCTTTGTTGATGTCCCTTATGAGGTGTACATCTTTACTCTCAAAGTATTTGATCTCCCTATTGCTTCTTTTGCTCCCTCTACTTCTACCTTAGTTAGGTCATTTTCTTTAGTCTACCCTGACCATTGCGCAGCTTCTCCGGCTCTTGCTTTGGCTCCTTGCTCTACTGTCCATCAACCTGCCTTTTTGACCACGATCCGTTAGGCCACCATTATCCTACTCGTAATCGACGTGTCGTGGTAAGACTTTAGTCTACTAATACTTGTTTCTCTTCTTCCTACTATTATTTTCTCTCTTTATCCATACTTATTTTGAACCTGTGTCATTTAAAGAAACTTGTAATGATCCTAATTGGGTGCATACCATGAATGATAAGCTCACTGCTTTTCCTAAAACTCAAAGTTGGGATTTGTTACATCTGTCAGCCAGGAAAAATCTTATAGGTTACAAACGGTCCAGAAAGTCAAAACCCATTCTGATGGTTCTTTTATTGCGATATAAAGCTCGCTTAGTTTCTAAGAGGTTTGCTCAAGAATATGAGACTAATTACAAGGAGACTTTTGCTCTTGTTGCTAAGATTACCACAATTCGCACTTTGATCTATGTTGCTGCATGCACCAATGGCCTCTCTTTTAGTTGCATATAAAGAATGCATTTCTTAATGGGTACCTATCTAAAGAAATCTATATGCACCCTCCCCTGAGGCTCTCATACTTCTGGTCTTGTTTGCGTCCATGTCATGCACTCTATGATCTCAAACAATCTCTTGTGTTTAGTATGAGCAGCTTAAAAACACTGCTCTACAGATTTGTTTCCAACTTAGTACATGTGACTGCTCTTTTTATTAGTCAATCTTCTACTAGGTTAGGTCTTCTCATGTTATATGCAGACATGATTATCACGGGTTCTAATTTTGCTACCATTAGTGACGTAAAATCACATCTATTTTGCCAGGCTGAGATGAAGGATTTAGGTACTCTTCGTTATTTTTTGAGTATTGAGGTGGCTTCATTCCCTAAGGGTTATCTTTTATCTAGATCATATAGGTAGCTAATGTTCTCCATCGTGTTAATCTCACTGACGAGGAGGTTGTCTACACTACTATAGAATTGCATGCAAAGTTCTCTGCTTCTGATTGTGTTCTACTTGATGATCCGACCGTGAAAATCGGTTGACTACTTGGTATATCCTATTGTGAGTCACCCTGATATTGCTCATGTCGTTCATATTGTCAACAAGTTTGTGTCCACTCTCTATCACTGTTTACTACTCTTTTCTACTTCGAGTTTGACTCTTCGGACATATCCTGACGCCGATTGAGCTGATGACATTACTGATTAAAAATCCACTCTACATTTATGCGTCTGCTTGGTGATTCTCCCATCTTCTGGAAAAGCAAGAAACGGTTTTTCACTCGTTCTACTAGTGAAGCTAAGTATATCACTACGCCTCAAGCTACTGCTGAACTTGTTTGGAGTCCGTTGGCTTTTGTCTGACATGGGTGTTTCCCTAGATTCTTCCACGCCTCTTTATTGTGATAGCAATAGTACCATTCAAATTGCCCACAATTCAGTTTTCCATTGAACGTACAAAGCATATCGAGATTGACTGTCATTCATTCGCCAACATCTCTAGTCAGGCACAATTAATCTACTTTTTGTTCCATCCTCATTTCAGGTTGTTGATTTCTTTGCTAAGACTCACACAGTTACTTGTTTTCGTTTTCATTTTCGTTTTCTACTAGGGAAACTCGCGACACTCTCTGCACTCGCATCTTGAGTTTGAGGTGGGGGGTCAAAGCAAAAGAGTAGTGTAATCTTTTAGTTGCATTAGGGTTAGCCTATACAAACCATCTTAGCCTTGTATTAGTTTTTCATCTACAGCAACACAATTAGTTTTTTCTTTCCTTGTATCATGGACGCCCAACTGGGATGTCTTAGATGTTTGCTTAGCGCTTTGAGGCAACATCAGCTCTTTAGAAGGAATGTGGGGGAGTATGAGATCATTCCAATTAAAAAGGTTGCTATATGAATCCTTCAATGAAAAATTATAAGGTTGAAGCTTTCACGTCCTCGAATTTAGGATTCCTGTTGGGTAATCTTTCGAAGGCTAAGCTTGCCTGATTACATGGTTGTTTTTTAAAGGAGTCTAGGAGATTGAAATAGACAATAAACATCGGAAGGAGGAAAGCTTTTCCATACCAAGAGCACTCCACCGAGTTTGGCTACATAATCTATGCCAATACTTGTCATCACACCTTCCGAGACCAAGCACACCCAAAAGTTTGCAAAGAAATTCATTTTGCGTGTTTCGCCGAGGAGTCTAAGTATAATCTTGTCAATAGGGACCCAGTTTGCACCATGATTAGTAAGGGGAATTTGGAAGTAAGGAGGCCCCCTACCTTGAATCAGATTTCGGTGCAAGTATTTATGAAAATCTACATGAAAGAGAGAGAGAGAGATGGTGGAGGAAGCAAGTGAGCGGTAGACATTGATGTGGGCAAGGTAAGTGGACCTATTTGGAGGTGGTGATTCCTTATAAGATAGGGCTTTGAAAAGTGGATTAAAGATGTTGGGATGATTGAGACATATTGCATGCAGTTGGGGGATGGGAGGAGGGTGAATTTGTGGGATCATGTGTTTCTGGAGGAGAAACTACGAGATGCCCATCCTATTATAAATCAGTTGACAATTAATGGAGGTGCTTCTGTAACATATTACCTTAGAAGGGATGGGTATATGGTGGTGTGGATATCATCCTCATACGAAGGTTATCTGATGCGTGTCAATGGTGTCGGAAAAGATTCCTTGACGTGAAGCCCTTCGTTAGCTTGGACGTTTCAAACGAAGTCCTATTATCATATATTGATTGGAGGCACACTTTCTTGCAAGGCTATATGGGGTACTCGTAGGCCTACCAAGGTCTCGTTCTTTGTGTGGTACATGGAACAAGATAAGATCCTCACTTTTCTGTCTGGACAAGATGCAAACCCAAAAGGATACTCTGAAGAGCATGCAGTTGATAACATACTTGGCCAAAATAATCTTCTTTTAATTGGTGTTAGCATATATTTGAGGGATGAGAAGTCGGTCACAAATTTGCCCATACATTGCCTAGTGGCTAGGAAGTTATCAACATTGGTTATTCTTCGCATGTCATTCCTTGAATTCCCGGCAGCAGTGATTAGAGTTCCTTCATGTTTGGCATATGGCAAGAGTAGGAGGAAGATATAGCTCTGCTTGAACTGGCTTGTGAGGAGAGAGTTGCATCAGAGTCATTTTGATGGTGTTGAGATTTCTTATATAGCCTTGTTGTCGAGCCCGGAAATTTCCCCAGGCCCCTCGTGAACAAGACGCTTGGGGCAAAATGTGGTGTCAACACTTAGTTCTTTGGCTAGTAGTTTGTATGGTTGGGAATCGGGAGAGTGTAATCCAACTCCCGATCAGATCCCTGATTTGATAATCTTTTTTATTTACAGTGATCTATTTTGACGTGGGTGGCGTCCCCTAAATGCCATCTTTCTAATAAAATGTTAGTTACAAGAAAAACTATACACAATATAATACCAAAGTAAAGGACACTAGACCAGTAACCATCTGAGAACAAACACTTACTTGTGGATAACCCAAGCACCCAACCATGAAATTTCCATCCTGCAAAGAGGGAGCAAATTCTCAATGTAAGAAAGGAGTAGCAGATTTACATCCCTAAATGCCACCAAGATCAAAATTTCAAATAAAGCAAAGTTCAGTTCATAATACCGCCTATCTTATTTGGGAGAGAAGAAAGAAATATCTTATGGCTGGAGGTTTACAAGAAAGGCTGGAAATAATTGAGAAATTTCATCTGAAAGAAAAATTTGTTGAAAACTGATTATCGTACTAAATTTCCAACTTTGTACCCTGGGAATGAGATGAGGAACAAATAATTTACCATTGGCGTATTTCACGTGTTATACGAAGACACTGGACTACTTGAGAGAGCAACAAAAGAAACAGTTCCAAGAAATTAAACACACAGATATCAGACGTTTCAAGCTCTATCTATACCATATACTAATCACATATATGACACATGGCATGCTCTCCTTAAAAAATATTACACAAAAATCCAAATCAACACTAATATTTCTTCCCTTATTATTCCTTTTCTCATTCACAAGAAAAAACCTTCAAACTTCCCCACATTCAAACATTTTCTCTCAACATATTTTCATATTAAGTTTTAATCGTAATTCAATTACCACAGTTGTAAAACCTATGCAGCAGTGTTAACAGTTAATTTACCATTTATGATGCATAAATATGAGCTACGGGTACCGCACTTGTAACTATGTGGCAGTGTTAACAGTTAAATTAACCATTTATGATGCATAAATATGTGCATCGCTTCTCAAGCTTTAGAGGTATCTGAATATAGCTTTCCAAAAAATGTGAAACATACGAAACTTTGAGCAAAAATAGTGCCGCCAATTTCAGAACAATGATACAGGGAAAACATTTCATTGTTTGTTTACATAAGTCTACCAAGCAAAGAGCTACCGGTTTCCGCTTCAGCACCATATCTGATTCCTGACAAACACCACATTGCCGAATGACATCTCGACCTGCACGCTGCTCGTCTGCACCTGATCTACCAGATCTGCAAAGGACAGCAGAAGACTGTAAAAATGAGGTACTATTGCAGAGGGGCTGCAGTAGATCTGAGGCTTTCGTGCCAAACAACTTTTAAATTCAGGCTAAGCTAACTATTTTGACAACATGCTCAAGGTCATATCTAGTGTTCTTTTCTTTGTTAAACATTGGCAGCCATGAGCCAGGTAAAGGGGAAGGGTTGTCTATTATGTAAGCAACCAGCATGTAAAAATGTCAATGGATCCTTACGAAGGTAAATCAAAAAATTCCAAGGGAGGGCGGGCTTGGTTAGTTTAACCTTAAAATACAACATGATGACTCTTCCGAATATTGCAAGTGGAGTTTTTAAGATTGATTTAGAGTGACTTGCAGATCTAAAAGGAAAAAGTTGAGAGAAAGGCGGAAGAGAGGTGAAGTAACTGCACTGTGAATTTTATCCCAATTGAGATCCATGTACAGATAGATAGTCTGAGAAGGAATCACCATACTTTCTTTCATCTCCTCTCTCTCCCCCTCTTAGTACTTTGACTAAGAAATGTGTCCCTTCTTGTCACCCAAATGTAATCAATTATCACACTGAGGAAAAAGCTCATGATTGAAATTATTTGGTTTTACAAGTAAAAAAGGAGTTTTGGGGACGAGAAAGCCCTAGAGGCTAAGAAGCACAGATACTGACATTTTTTCTTCTCCTTACCAAATCTAATACTATACTTTGCACTACTTACCTTTTAATTTTCTAATATTATAACTTACATGATGGGTTAAATAAATTTGAAATTTTTTCGTTTCTAATCTTTACCTTATATTTCTTTGATATCATAACTTTAACCTGCAGAATGTTTTTAAAATTATATACAACCCATGTTGTATCCCCAACCACGTCTAACTTGAGATGCTCGATTTCCGAATGTGTCCGCAGCGTGTACCTTACATGTCTCTAGTATGCCCAACACAAATGCAGCGACCAGTTAGTTGGGTCGGTACTTTTCAAGTCACAACTACCAAACTAGTCACCAATCCCTACAGGTTGAACATGCTATTCTAATTCACTTAAAATCCCAAGTAATCTAGAAAAGACAAAAAAATCAACTCAAGCCATTATTTCTTACATTATAACCACATTTTTGTTTATCGGCTACATTACAAGCACTTTAATTCATAAAGAATCACTTATGTACAATGAGAAACTAAACTGGCATGATTGGAGGACCTTCAATTATAATTATATGAGCTGCCCTCAACCTTGCTCAAGCTAGGCTCAATCTTCTAACAAGCCCAAATTCTCAGGCTTCAGCCTGCTCAGGTGTTGAATTTACTAATGAGCTTCTGTAACCATCTTAGCAGACCAACCTCGAGCAGTTCATGAATAGCTCATTTCATTTGCAGTCATGAATACTATTAGAGGCAATTGAGAAAGATATGGAACAACCTTTCAAAGAAAACTTCCATGGCTTCAAATAATTTTCCTCTATTTGATCGTGCCTGCAAAAAAATTAGGATAATTCCTCACTGGATAAACTATTAATATTGAATGCAGTGGACAGTCCTTTACACTTCTGATCTTCTAAAGTGGACAGTCTTCGAACATGTGGGAGACACACAAGCCCATCACTTAGACGAACATGAATACCGTCACAAGTTTAGAAATATATTTTCAGATCTAGTGATGAAATGAAGACAAAGTACTTTTTGACCAAGAAACATATCTTCTTCTTTGACTTTTTAGTTAACCAATTTGAAATCCCAAAGCTAAATAACTTTTATGAAATGATTCTTTAATTTCGAAGTAGGTGTGTACACACTTTTCTAATAGAAGGTAGAGGGCAAAAATTGTTCACTCTGCTTAACATAAAATCAAGCAACTACTTTGATGTGTATACACATCCATATATGTATTATTTACACATAGCTAACATGTTTATTTATGTACATACGAACAGTCCAAACAGTTTGCTGTTTTCTTTTAATTGTAGTGTCAGTGTGTCCTTGTCGTGTCTTATTTGTGTTCCTTGCTTGTATCAGTGGTCGAAGGTTGAAGCACAAGATAATGTTGCATGCTCTTCGCAACACAAACACATTGCATGCACTTGTAATGAGGTCACAGATGAACAAGTTGTGTGTCAGATCATCTTAATATTGGATTTTTCTAAACATCAGCAAAAGTCATGAATTAAACTTCATGAATGGCTATAGGATGATTTGGATGGTTGGCAGAAAATGATTTTGTTGAACAATATCCGGCATGCATCATTTGTCAATTGGTCATGAATTAACTTACATCTAAGAAGCAAGCTTTCATTTGTTCCAAGCATGTTTGCAATACTTCAGCTTTTCTCTTTGCCCCGGTGCTAACTAATTTCATGTCACTCTCCATCATAGCTCGAAGATATGGCTTCCAAAGTTCATAACTGACAAGAAACAGATCCATTTGTGATTCCACATAGCCAATTGATACAAAGATTCCCTATGGAGACAAACACTTAATGGCATAGTTTGTAATTAAGTCTAAGGATGGGATAGCAACCAATTGATGCAATTCTCATGCAATTTTCTCATAGAGATTCTAGATATCCATTAACATGCATTAGGTCGTGGTCAGTTTTCACACTTCATTTCAAGTTGGGGATGGAGATTTTATAGGATTTTCAAGTAGGGGAGTTTTTTTTTTTTTTAAATTACCATTTGCTTCCAATCTTGAATTGTTTAACTTGTTCACATGAAGTTACAGTGCCTCTAATATTTCCAGCCTTGAGAAAATTAGAATTTATTTAGAAAAGTAAATGATAGGGAGGTTAAGGTTTTTGGCCTCTCCATTATCCAATCACTTGGGATGTTCTTTTGAGGTGTCAATAGTATCGATCAAAGGATGTGGACCTTTCAGACGCCTTCAGTCCCCATGGTAAATCAAATGTACCCCCCTTCGCTCCTATTGAGGTAATTTGGAATGCAAGTTCGCCTCTTTAAATCCATAAGTAGCAAGTCTTTGGCACAACACTAGAGAAAGGGGGCTAATTGCCTTTTATTTCCCCCGTGTAGCAGAAGCGAGAAAAAGCTTTCCAATTCCAATTGATTAATTGAGAAAACAATACAAGGCTAAGAATGGATTATGTAGGCTAATCCTCTTAACCTTTAATGAAATTGAAACACTACCCTTATAACAAAATATATAATAATGCTACACCATAAAAGATAAAAGACCCTAATCACTTTGTCTCTAAGAACATGGTATTAGAGTAGTGATCCACCGCATTTGCAACCACCAGCATTGCCACCCATCAACGTCAGTCAACACCCAACGAAAATCCTGTTCAGCCAAACCACTAGTCGATCAAATCAAAACTCCAGTTTCATCACGCATTGTTCGATCGATCGGTTTAGTCAATTAGTTGAATCCCAATTGAGTAGAACACCTAGCTGATCAAATCAAACCTAGTTGATTGAGCCTTATTTGATTGATCTTGTTTAGTCAAACCCCTTATTCGTTCGACCCTGACCATTTGTTCGATAATGTTAATCGATCAGCACATGTTGATCATTGGTTGTTGATCAAACTAACCATTCCTTGTTGTCTTTGGACTCGTATTATCGTGATCTGCTATCTAACTTTTGATCCCTCTCTTCATTTGTGTCGTATTGCTTGTTCTGATAGCTTTTACTTTATTCGTGGAGATGGCTATTCTTGTTCTCCGTGTAGCAGCTATTCATTCTACTCAATGATAAATATACTTTCTCGCTAATGGGTAATTTTCTTTCTTCTTGTTCGATTCTTCATCATGCTCCTATGTTGAGTTTTGATTGCCTCATGATATGTTGGGCTAGTCAGCTTCTATGGTTGATTGTTCTCTTGCTAGTCAATGGACCTATGAAGCACGGATACTCCGAAACTAGTCACTTACCTGTATCGGATACTTCTCCAATACCGATACTCACCCGATATGTATCGGATACGCCAAATAAGTATCCAACACTAAAATTAAATCAGTTTAATTTCAGATACTTTTCGGATACTCGGTAGATACTTCTAGAATACGGCCAGATACTTTAGCAATACGGCGGGAGATGCATTTGATTCGCTTGAGGGTGTCGGTATACTTGAAGTTGCTAGTCTTTTCCTTAATGAGCCGGATATAGAAGCTATAATATTCTCCGATGAAGGCTGAGAGGATGTAATTGAATGTTGATATGGATAAAAATTAATAGGAATTATCATTCCTTAATTTAGACTTTAGTCACTTTCTTTCTATTTTGAATGACTTTTGAAAATTAACTTGTGCTAAATGATTGGTATAATATTATTAGCAATTCAACTACTCTTCTAGTTCTTTTGGCTTCTTTTTACGCATAGTACATAACCGATAATTATTTTTAAAAAAAAAAATTATAGCCGTATCCCCGACGTATCCGTATCCTTTTTTTTTAGGTTTTGCCGTCGCCGTATCCATATCGTATCGTATCGTATCCGTATCCCGTATTGGTATCCGTGCTTCCTAGTGAATGGACGGATTCGATGTTCGTACAACATGGCAATTGGTTGTTATTTGTTTGTTCATTGGCTATATTAGTTGTTAGTTCTATTGCCCATAGTTCAATGATTTGTTTGCAATCGCATCTAGTTCAAATTCTACTATTGTTGGTGGTTTGTCTAATTCTTGGCATCCTAATATGATGTCCATTACCTCTATGCGATTAAATAGCAAGAGTTATGCTCCTTCGGCAAAGGCTATTAACGTGTATTTTCAAGGTAGAACCAGTATACTGATCCTCCTAAGGAATCCGATTCAAAGTATGTTGATTGGAAGGTTAAGGAAACTTGTATTCGTATTCGTATGTCAAATAGTATGGACCCTCAGATGAGCAGCACTCGCTGTTCCAAAAGTCGGTCGGCGGTCCCCATGCGGTGGCCGCGGTGGGCTGATTAATTGACACTTACGTGCTAGTCAATGGCGGTCCGACATTGCGATGTTTTAGGCGTATATTAAGCATTTTGGCATTAGTCAGTAATTAGACGGCAAATAATCATGTATCCAGTTTAATCAGAGGATTGACTTAGTAATTTATTTCTAACAAATCAGGCTTAAATTAGAATTATTATAAATCAATTTATGGATTGTGTGTTAATTTCTTTATTTAATTTGGCTTTCAACATCTGTGTGATATCTATGTCCTAACTTGAGGGGGAATGTTAGGTATTAGTTATTGTAGTATGTGTTTAGTATTTAGGGTATGAGGGTCCCCTAGCCATTTTACAATATGTGTTTAATTCTGATTACAACATCAAATATGCATTTTAGAAGTTGAATGATAGCATTGTCTTCATAATTTGCTAGTGCTTATGATCAACCTTTGTAATGTTAGAATTTAGAAACACAATATTCTGGTAGTACAAGTATGAGAAAAAGAGAATTCCTAATTGCATTTGCACCTTTCCTAAAGAGAATTGCCAATGATACTATCGTAGAAAATGGAAAACCATAAGGAGTTGCTCAAGATCAAAGCCTTCAACACCCTTCAAAGTGATAACATAGAAAAATAAATATAACATCAAACATGCATCTTAGAGATCAAAGGATACTCCCTACCAATGATGCAGGCTTCATAAGTATTTGTAATCAACCTTAACAATATTAGTAACGCAATAATCCGGTAGTACAAGTACAACGAAATACTAAAACAGAGTTGCTAATTGCATTTTGACCTTTCCTAATGCCTATAACTATGTCATCTAAAATATCAGTTTGGGGGTTCATCTAAGTTGACTTCTTTTCTACACCCATCAATAGAAGGCAGAGGTCGTGCAGTAGGCAAAAGACCATTGTCTATTATAGAACTATCGCTAAAGTGGACTACTTACCCCATGTCATCATATCCCATTACTAGCGCCTCACCCTGAAATTAAATAAGACCCACAATCAGTTGATTGAAATAATATCTTGTAGAAGTGGCACATAGCCTAAATGCAAACATACCATTAGTGTTACAGCTCCCCCATCAGACAACAACAATATATCTTAATAAACAATATTGATAAATCTGAACAACATAACAACACAAAATAATGAACATCTGCACAAACATACAGTAGTCGCTCCCCACAAGAAATCAATGGCTTGTATAGCAAACAAAACCTCTTTCTGTGGTGTTCACATGCCAAATAATTAGCTGGCACAGACGGTTGTATAACAACAATTCATAAAGAATTGCAACTGCTAAAGTCCTCAAGATCATTGCACCAAAGTTTACCCGACAATCTTCACGAAGGGAATTATCTAAATCAAGTTGCCAATAGAGCTACAATAGGAGGTGGTGCCACATCCATACGAAGAAAAAGAATGAACGGATAAAGATGAGTTTGTTATTGTAGCTAAAGTACGAATTTTCTCCCATAAGCCCTCAACATTATCTAATGCATCATCAGCAATGGCCGAGTTCCTCATGAACTAAATAACCCAAAGAGCCGCAGAAGCTACACAGCATAGACCCTAGGCAATGAAGCACAGATACTCCGAAACTAGTCAAGTATGCGTATCAAATACTTATTGGATATTGTTGAAATTAATAATCCAGAATAAATTTCTTTTCATCAAGCATACTATTTATACAAGCAAAACAAATCCTAATTTAACTAGATCTCTAACTAATTCTACTTCTATTTTACATAGGGAAACAAATCCTAATCCTAATCCTAATCTAAGTAGAGTCATAATCACATAATACTTCTAACACTCTCCCTCAAGTTGGTGCGAAGATATCAATCAGGCCCAACTTGAACACAATGGGGTGGAAACTCTTGTTGCCCAGTCCTTTCGTGAAGATGTCAGCTAACTAATCTTCAGACTTCACAAAGGGCATACATATTGACCCATCACTGAGCTTTTCCCTAGTAAAGTGTCTGTCAATCTCAGTATGCTTCGTTCTGTCATGTTGAACAGGATTATGAGTAATGTTGATGGCAGCTTTATTGTCACAGTAGAGTTTCATCTGACAATCATTAGATATTCACAAATCACATAACAAGGTTTGGAACCACAGAAGTTTGCAAACGCCATGAGGCATAAATCTATACTTAGCTTCTACGCTAGACCTAGCGACCACTGATTGCTTCTTACTCCGCCAAGTAACCAAATTTTCCCCAAGGAAAGTACGGTAGCCAGAAGTAGCGTCTATCATCCATAGAACCAGCCCAGCCAACATCAGTGAATGCCTCCAACCGTAAGTGATTGTGATTAGAAAACAAGATCCCTTTTCCTGGAGCTGATTTGAGATATCTCAAAATATGATAGACTGCATCCAAGTGTAAAACACGAGGATCATGCATGTATTGACTAACAATGCCCACTGCATAAAAAACATCTAGTCGAGTGTGGGCTAAGTATATTAGTCGACCCACTAGTCATGATATCTCTCTTTATCACTGTGTTCCCCAGAGTCTCCACTGAGTTGATGATTTGCCTCAATCGAGGAAGTTGCTGGTCTACAACCCAACATACCTGTTTCTTCCAATAGATCAAGGATGTACTTCCATTGGGAGATAAAAATATCTCGATCAGACCTTACCACTTGCATTTCGCAAAAGTACCACAGTGATTCCAAATCCTTAATCTCGAATTCTTGAGTCAGACTAGATTTGAGACTAAGAATCTTATCCATATCATTTTCTGTCATTACTATATCATCAACATAAACAATAAGGATAGCGATCTTACCAGCACCTTCTTTGATAAACATAGTATGGTCGGCATGATTTTGTTTGTATCCAAATTACAACATAGTCTTTAAAAATCTGTCAAACCATGCTCTTGGTGACTGTTTCAACCCATAAAGGGCTTTCTTCAACCTGAACACTTTTCCTTCTGTCTCAGAGGAAGGAAAACTTGTTAGTATATCCATATATACCTCCTCTTGTAACTCATCATGAAGAAATGCATTCTTCACATTAAACTGATCAAGAAGCCAATTCAAATTTGTTGCACAAGAGAGCAACGCTCGCACAGAATTCATCTTTGCTACTAGAGCAAACGTCCCCTCCTAATAAATACCATAGGTTTGAGTAAAACCTTTGACAAGAAGTCGCGCTTTGTGTCTATCAATTGTACCGTCAGCATTCTGCTCAACAGTAGAAACCCACTTGCATCCTATTGCCTCCTTTCCCTCTGGAAGTGATATTAGCTCTCAAGTGTCATTCTTTTTCAAAGATGTCATTTCCTCCACCATAGCTCCTTTCCACTTACGTATCATTACGGCATCCTGCCATTTCTATGGAATAAATATAGAAGATAGAGACGAAACAAAAGTCTGATACAAAGGAGATAAACGATCATAAGAAACAAACTGCGAAATGGGATGTTGAGTACATGACCTAGCACATTTTCGAAGAGCAATAGGAAGATTATCAGTACACTGTTAGAATTAATAGAGGGAGTTTCAATGAGAGAGGAGTCATTACCAGATGGGTCCGCCGAGGAATATAGAACTGGAGTAGGTGATTGTGATAGATAAGGTGGTATCACATATGAAGACTTTTTGTTCTTTTGACTAGTGTATGTTTCAAAGTTCGTCGTTTGTAGTCGGTGTATCTGTTCCCCCATATCACCATCAATGTCATGTCTTCCTGCCCCTTCAGCAAATATAAGCTCCTACTCATTATGGTCACTGTGATTATAGAACAGTGGCTCCCTCTTAGCGGGATTATACCAGGTAGACATCTCTTCTTGCATAGACTCTCCCTGAAGAGATGGAAGGGAAGGAGAGTAAAACAACTCTGACTCCCAAAAAGGTGACATCTGTAAAGACATAAAAAAATTTAGAGGAAGGCTCATAGCATTTGTAGCGATTCTGGGTAGGAGCACCCAATGAAAATGCATTTGTGAACTTTCGGACCTAACTTGCCACCCGAGGAATGATAGGCATGAACAAAGCACACACAACTAAAAACACATGGAGGAAGTGTCGCGACATGGAAGCCGCTAGGCAGACACTCTAAAGTAGTTTTGAAGAGGAGAACACTGGATGGTCAGCAGTTTATAACGTAGATGGCAGTTAAAATGGCTTCGCCCCATAAAAATTTAGGATCATTCATAGTGAATAAAAGAGAGGGAGCGAGCTCAGCAAGATGCCGATTTTTGAGTTCAGGAACTTCATTTTGTTGTGGAGTATCAACACAAGGTGTCTGAAAAAAAATACCATTTTCATCTAGGAAGGCCCGAAAACTCCTATCTATATACTCAATGTCATTGTCACTACAAAAAATTTTGATCGGCTTATCGAACTGAGTGTGTATCATAGCATGAAAAAATTTAAAACATGAAAAGACTTCTCCTTTGGACTTAAGTAAATAAACTCAAGTGATACGAGAATAACAGTCAATAAAGGTGACAAACCACCGATAACTTTTGAGAGATGGAATAGGGGAGGAACCCCAGACATCAGAATGGATAACTTCAAACGTCACTCCTTTTATTAATAGATGGATAAAAAAAATGTTTACGTTTTTCAAACTTACAGGCTTTACAAAAAACTAACTCCGAGAACAATTTTTAACTAAATTAGGAAAAAAAATTTCTAAGATTCCAAAAGAGAGATGACCCAATAATACGGTGTCACTGATGTAACATAGAAAGAGCTGAACTCACATCTGCTTGCAGAGCTAGATCACATGACATGGGTGAATGAGATGGACGAAGGGCAGAGTCCAAGAAATAGAGGCCATCATGTGTTTTACCACTGCCAATCACCATCCCCGTATCCAGCTCTTGAAAAATTAGTGAAAAAATTTGGAATATGTAGAACTGAAGAGAGAAACAAAGAGGAAAAATAGCAAACAGAATCTTTCCCTGATATAGAAGAGAATGACCCATCGGCTATTCAGACCTTATCCTTATCAGAACAAATAGAATAAGAATCAAACACAGAGGAACAACCTGTCATATGATCGGAAGCATTGGTATCTATAATCCAAGGAACAGCTAAAGAGGCATTAAATGCACATGCTGGGATACCTGTGTGAGCAAAATGAGATGAAACGAAAGCGGCTATGGAAGCGGAAGCTATAGTAGATGGAGAATCAGCCTAATCTATAAGGCGCCGACGAACGTGTTTTTCCTGAGAAAAATCACCAACATGATCAGAACATCTGGAATCATGACCACGACTACCAACACCGCCCTCGCGCTCACGAGAACAACGACCATGTAACTTCCAACAAAAATTCATGGTATGGTTGGTGTTACGACAATAATCACACCAGATGGACTCACGATCATTAAGCCCACTGGTTTGTCCGTTGCTAACCATACTGCAACCCAAAAGACGGATACCCAACAACAAACTGAAAAAAAACGACCAAATAAACTGAGAATCCAAATGAATAACAATAGTTCCCAAAAAACAGTAGATCATAACCGGCAGATCGCACCACCAAAAAAACAGGAGAAACAGTGCAGTAAACAGGGAAGAAACGCGCGGAAACGAGCTGAAAGAGCGTTGCAACACGCTGAAACACACTGAAACAGCGCTGCAACATGCTGAAATTAAGCAAAAACAACAATAGTGCACACGCATGAACAGTGAACAGTGCGCGCGTGAACAGTGCCCGGTCCAATGAATAGTGAACAGTATGCGCGTCAAAAAAACTCCAAAAAAACTGTCGGACTGGGCAGTTGCCGCCGACAAAGACTGGACGGCTGGATTATGATGGGAGGCAGTAATATGATAGAGTGCCAATGCTTCAACCACAAAGGAAAAAACGAACACACCCACGGCGGCCGATAAATTCCGGCGATGGTGGTGGTGGTGGTGGTGGTGGTGGGTGACAACTTTAGGATTTTCCGTCCCGCTCTGATACCATGTTAAAATTAATAATCCAGAATAAATTTCTATTCATCAAGCATACTATTTATATAAGCAAAACGAATCTTAATTTAACTAGATCTCTAACTAATTCTACTTCTATTTTAAATAGAAAAACAAATCCTAATCCTAATCTAATTAGAGTTTCTAATTACATAGGACATCTAACAGATATCAGTGCGCCCCGATACGTATGATAAAATTAATCAATCCCAATTGGATTCGGATAGGGATACAAAAGAATAATACATTTTTACATTTTTAGGATATGACACATAAGTATCCAGCATTAAAAAAAATCATTTTTAATTTCGGATACGCAGTGGATACTTTTGGAATAATGCCAGATACTTTTGGAATACGTCGGGTGTAAAAATGAAATTATTATAGAAACGCAATGCATTTGTAAAAGAAATTGGAGTACCTGTTATTTCATTTTTTCCATGAAAGGAAACAAAATGACACAAGCAGAAAAATTGGTTTATGTGCACAACAATCTTCGTCTTCTATCAAGGAGAATTCAAGTATACATGGAAGGAGATACCAAATTATGAGATAGTGAAGATGCATTTGATTCACTTAAGGGTGCCGGTATACTTGAAATTTCAACTCTTTCCCTTGAGGGGTGCCGGTATGCGTGGTATAATGATATTCACCGATGAAGGCCAAGGGATGCAATTTGAAGTTAATAATTGAATGTTGAATTTGATATGAATAGAAATTAGTAGCAATTATCACTTCTTGGTTTAGACTGCTGGCATATTATTGCAGGTTAATCTATTATGGATCTTAACATTAAGAACTTTTCATACTGGCGATTTCGGTAATAGTTTTCCTTGTGATGACCCGAGAAGAGGTGGTACTCGTGATATTTGGGCTTGGGATGCATTTTATTTGGCTGTTTATTGAATGCTTTGTAGTATTTTTGGTTACTTTCTTTCTACTTTGAGATTACTCTTGAAATTGACTTGTGCTAAATTCTTGGTATAATAGGTATTAGGAATTCAACTACTCTTCTATTTCTTTTGGCTCATTTTATACGTAGTACATGACCGATAATTATAAAAGAAATTAATTTTTAGAGCCGTATCCCCAACGTATCTGTATCTTATTTTTTCAAATTTTTCTGTATCACCGTATCCGTATAGTGTCATATTTGTAACCCGTATCTGTATTCGTGCTTGCTAGACCATAGGCCTTCCATTACAACCACAGAGGAAGTAAAGCCCAAACAACATTGTCCACTTGAAGCACACTGTAGACCACTTTAGTGCATATGCACATGACATCCAAACATAGATTATTAACAGTCTCCTTAGCCCTTCAACTCCTATAACACCATTATGGGTGTACTAGCAATTTGGTTTTCTCAACCAAATCATATCACGATGTTAACGTGTCAGTTCATGGCATAACTTTAACAGCTAATTGCACTCTAAATAAATAGGCAGGGTTAAAAGTTGTTTGTCTGGTACATTTGGATCGGTACTAACAGACATCCCTTGCATTAGACCTATGAAGCACCGACACTCCCCGGAGGTATCGTACGTGTCCGACACTCCAGGGACACCAACACACCGAGGACACTCCGGAAAACATACAGGACACGGCAAAAAACGTGTCCAAATTTTATTTTCTTTTTGAAGGGGAACACCCATTGGACACCCAGAGGATGCGGCTCAGACATGGATTAGGACAGGTGGGGTATTATTTTTATTTTTTTAATTTTCGGAGGTAAATATGTTATTACGTAATATATGTTGGGTGAAAATGCAATTAAGGATTTAAAACCCCAAAATACCGACCGACAGCTATAGTTCATCGTTCATCTTCCAGCGACAGCTACATTTCATCTTCCGTCTTCTCCTACAGCGATCTCTTTCTCTCTCTGTCGCATGCACTGTTTCTCTCCCGTCTCTCTCTGTTTCTCTTTTTCTCTCGCTCTCTCGTTTCTCTCGATCGAATATAGAGTATATATCTGTATTATATAATACCACTATAGTAGTATTATATAATATCTTATATCAGTACAATATTATATAATATCTTATATCAACATTGTATAATGTGTATACATAATATGTGTGTATATATATCTGTGTGTGTGTGTGTAGTGATTAATGAGAAGTATTAATGTTCATTCATTAATCATTATATAGTACGTATGTAAATATATATTATATAGGGAAAAAAAATGCCATGTTCCCGCTGCATCTGTTTCCCCATTTTTTCTAATATCTCGTGTCCCATATCTGTATCTGTATCGGTGTCCATGTCTGTGCTACATAACATTAGACTCTATTCGGAAAAAAACACACCTCCCAACAACTCAGCTCATAACCCTTTGCATCAATTGTGTGTTCAAAGAAAAAACCCCGCAAGGACAAAGAACAAAGAAGAAAAATAGCCTCAGCATCCTCGCCAAATCTAAAGTGAAAATTCCGAAGAAAATGTTGAGTAAGAGGAAACCATAGAGGAAATTGAAGCATTTTTCAAAAACAATATATACAATATAAACGAGGGAGCGACTAAAAGAAAATGGTGTCACATCCCTCTAAGTATCCTCTTATAAACAATTGGTCTTCCAATGGCCGAAAACAAACTCGAGTTAGGAGATTTCCACAACTTTCTTGAATCCCATGATCTTCAGAATAGTATGCCATAAAAATTGTTCTCAACCAAAAATCTCCAATAGGCATATTCCAAGCAAGAGATCATTGCTTTCAACAATGTGTCCCAAACAAAGCCGTCCATTAATGTTAGGGCGAGATACCATGCCCCACTTCCAAGCAAGAGCACTACTTTCAACGATGCATCCAAACAAAGTAGTCGCTCAATGTTAGGGAGAGAAACACAACCCAGTTTCTAATCAAGCAGGCTCTCCTCCTTTTGCTTACTGTCCCACAAAAACCTCATTGTTTTCACAATTTCATTAGCCACTCACTAGTATAGTCATCCACGTCGTACAATTTTGGGGGGAAAAAATTGTTCAATTGCATTGTACTCAAATCATTCTATACAATTGCAAATCGCACAAAAACTAGATAAAGGGTTCCCACAACACTTGTAAGATAAGGTTATGCTATTGCAATCTTTTCTTTTCATTCACCATATTTTACTCTCTTGTGCTTTCAAAAACCTAAACTTCCCAATAAAAGAAACCTGTTCATTTCTCTTTACAACTATTGGCGATTCGGGCAATTTTCCATTTGAGGTGACCATTTGTATTTGTTAGTCATAAAGATTATATTGAGTTATGTCTGGTGAATTCAAGATATTGGGTTCTTTGCACGCTTTATGGAGACAAGAACAAAAACACGAAGGTAGTGGTCGTACATAGGACCATTGTAACTGTTAGAATAGCTTATTTAGTACTTGTCCCACATTGGTTAGCTAAGTGATGTTTCTAGTCATTTCATAATATAAATAAAGATCTTGTGTGTTGGGGTTGGTTAACACCCTATACACTTTCTCTTATCTCTGTTAACATGGTATGAGAGCCATGGATCGTATTCCACCCTAGTTAAACCCTAACCCTAGAAATTAAACCCTAACCCTAGCCCTCCTAACCCTAGCCTAGATAAACCCTAAATCTAAACCCTAAACCAAGCCGTAACCTTAAACCTAGCCGTAACCCTAAACCCTAAATCACCTCTGATCTGCCGCAACCTCTGATCTGCCGCACTCTCTGATCTGTTCCACCTCTGATGCTGTTCCGCCTCCATCTGCCGCACCTCTGATGTGCCGCGCCTCTGGTTCTGTTGCTTCCCACCGCTGGTTTCGCACCCTCTGTTGCTGTTCCGCCTCTGGTTCTGTTGCTGTTCCGCTGGTTTGGCCTCTGGTTCCGCTGGTTCCTCTGGTTCTATTGCTCCCCACCTACGGTTTGGCCTCTGGTTTGGTCTCTGGTTTGTCCGGTTTGGCCTCTGGTTTGACCTCTGGTTTGTCCGGTTTGACATAAACTGATAAACTAAGACTTCCTCAGTTGTTAGTTTTATTTGTTTTGTATTGCATCTGTTGCCCTTCATCTGCGGAGGTTACTTGGAAGACTTGATTTGAGTTTTCATGGTCTGAAAATAATTGACGAAGTTGGGAATTTAAGCTGTTGCTTTCATTGGTACTTGGAGATAGTATGAATTGGGCAAACTCTTCTCCATAATTGGGTCTCGTATAGTTGACTAGTTGTTGTTCATAGTTGGAGTTTGACAGTGTAGTGACTTTTGAGTGGTGGTTGATCAGTTGATTGGTCGTGGTTCATTGGTGAATTTGGTGTTACTATTTGGGTTTGGTTATGGAGTTTGCTTCAGTTGTTTCTGGTGTTGTTGGTGATTGTAGTTTTGGTGGTCGTGGCTCTCGTTCTGGAGGTTCTAGTTATGGTCGAATGTCAGAGGGAGGTGGTTCTGGTTTTCGTCGTGGTCGTGGCACCCGATTTTGTACTCATTGTGGGGGTACAAGTCATTCAGTGGAGTATTGTTATGATCTTCATGGTTTTCCTCAGGCTCGTCAGGTTACTTCTTCCAAGAATATGGGGCCGGTTACTCATTATGCCAACACTATGGTGACTATTTCTGCAGAGGAGTATCAACGCCTTGTGTCAAGTCAGCCTTCATCTATGGGTTCTTCATCCACTGCTACGCTATCTCAGACAAGTTCCTCCGCTGCTTGCATTGCGTCTTCTTTGTCTTCTACTCATTGGGTTATTGATTCTGGTGCATCCGATCACATGACTGGTACTTCTAATGTTCTTTTGGATCGTCAGTCTCTCGGTAAGCCATCTCGTGTTACCTTAGCTGATGGTTCTACCACCAATGTTACTGGTTTGGGTTTTGTTCATGTTACTCCCTCTCTCACTTTGGACTCCGTACTCCAAGTTCCTCGTTTTCCATTAAATCTAATGTCTGTTAGTAAACTTATCAAATCTTTGAATTGTTCTGTCACATTCTTTCCTAATGGTTGTGTGTTTCAGGATCTCAAGACGGGGACGAAGATTGGTGGCGGTGTTGAACGTGGTGGCCTGTATTATTTTTCCGCTGATATTAACCCTACCTCTGTTGCTCTTCAGTCATCAGTGTCACCATATCAACATCATTGTCGTCTTGGTCATCCCTCTCTTCAGAACCTTAAAAGGCTAGTACCTTTATGTAGCCGTGTTGATGCTTTGCCATGTGAAGTATGTGAGTTTAGCAAACATCATAGAGTGTCTTTTTATCCTCGGATTGAGAGTCGTGTGTCACGCCCTTTTGAGCTAGTTCATTCTGATATTTGGGGCCCAATGCCTGTTCCTAACTTGTTTGGCTTTCAATATTATGTTATTTTTGTCGATGATTTCTCTCGTGTCACATACCTTTATCTTATGCAAAAGAGATCCGACTTATCTTCTATTTTTAAGTCGTTTTATATGGAAATCAAAACCCAGTTTGATACTTGCATTCGCGTATTTCGTTCTGATAATGCCAGTGAATATTTTAAAAATACTCTTTCTCAGTTTTTTGATGATCACGGTCTTATCCACCAGTCCTCTTGTGCTCGAACTCCACAACAAAATGGAGTTGCCGAACGCAAGATTCGACATTTATCAGAAGTTATGCGTGCACTGTTATTTCAAATGCAAGTTCCTAAGTCTTATTGGAGTGACGCGGTTCTTACCGCCTGCTATTTGATTAATCGTATGCCCTCTACTGTGCTTAAAGGTCAGATACCTCATACGGTCTTATTTCCCGGTCGTCCCCTCCACTCATTACCCCTTCGAATTTTTGGGTGCACGTGTTATGTTCATGCTCTGGATCCTGACCGGAGCAAACTTGACCCTCGCTCCATTAGGTGTATTTTTCTTGGATATTCTCGGACTCAGAAAGGGTACAAGTGTTATTCTCCATCTTTACGTAGTCATTTTGTGTGTGCTGATGTCACCTTTAATGAGTCTCTCCCGTTTTATTCGGAGTCTGTCACTCCCAATGATCGGTTTGTGTCTGAGTCTGTGTTTCCTCTAGCTGTCCCGTCTGGTGTTGGTTCTTCGTCCCCACCTTTGCCTGTCACGTCTGGTGCCGGTTCTTCGCCGAAACCTTTGCAGGTGTATGCTCGCCGTCCTAAACTACCACCCGTGTCATCTCAGCCTGAGCAATCTCAGTCTGCCCAACCAGTGTCCTCTCAGCCAGCACCATCTCACCCTGAGCCATCTGAGCAAACAGCACCACCTTCGCCCACCGTCGCTCCGTCTTCCCCTCCGTTGCGGGATCCAGACAACCTTGATCTTCCTATTGCCCACCGTAAAGGTATTCGTTCATGCACTCTCCATCCTATTGCTCAGGTTGTTTCATATGATCATTTATCACCCTCCCTTCGTGCTTTTACTACTTCGGTTTCTTCCGTTTTTGTTCCTACCACTGTTCAGGAGGCCTTATCTGTGTCTGAGTGGCGCAAAGCAATGGAGGATGAGATGTCTGCTCTTCATCATAACAACACTTGGGAGTTGGTATCTCTTCCTGCTGGTAAAACTACTGTTGGTTGTCGTTGGGTATTCACTGTCAAATTTAATCCGGATGGCACTGTTGAGCGGTATAAGGCTCGCCTTGTGGCCAAAGGCTATACCCAGACATATGGGGTTGATTATGCAGAGACCTTTTCTCCGGTTGCCAAGATAAACTCTATCCGGGTTCTTATTTCTCTTGCTGCTAATCTGGGTTGGCCCTTATTCCAATTGGATGTCAAGAATGCATTCTTACATGGTGCTCTGCCCGAGGAGGTCTATATGGAGCAACCTCCTGGGTTTGTTGCTCAGGGGGAGCGTTCTCGGGTTTGTCGTCTTCGCAAAGCTTTATATGGTCTGAAGCAGTCCCCTCGAGCTTGGTTTGGTCGGTTTAGTGAGGCTGTACTGCAGTTTGGTATGCGTCGATTGCATTCAGATCACTCTGTATTCTCTCTTCAGTCAGAGAGTGGGAAAATAGTATTGATTGTGTATGTAGATGATATCATTATTACTGGAGATGATCAGAAAGGTATTGATGAGTTGAAGCTATTCTTACAGCGTCAGTTTCATACTAAAGATTTGGGTAAGCTTCGGTATTTTTTGGGTATTGAGGTAGCAAGATCCAAGGATGGAATTAATTTGTCTCAACGTAAGTATGCATTGGATATTCTTAAGGAGACAGGTTTATTGGGAGCAAAACCTGTGGAGACCCCAATGGATCCTAATGTGAAGCTTTGTGTTGATCAGGGGGAGATATTTTCTCACCCAGACCGGTGTCGGCGCTTAGTTGGTAAGTTGAATTACCTTACCAATACACGTCCTGATATCTCTTTTGCTGTCAGTATGGTGAGTCAGTTTATGTCAGCTCCTCGACTTCCACACTGGGAAGCTTGCCTTCGTATTGTGAAATATCTTAAGGCTCATCCAGGACGTGGTCTGTTTTATCGGTCTAATGGTCATTTGCGTGTTGAAGCCTTTACCGATGCTGATTGGGCCGGATCACCATCTGATAGACGATCCACTACTGGGTACTGTACTTTTGTTGGAGGCAATTTGGTCACATGGAAAAGCAAGAAACAAACGGTGGTCGCAAGGTCCAGTGCAGAAGCAGAGTATCGAGCCATGGCACACACATCTTGTGAGATTGTATGGCTGAAGGCCTTACTCGAGGAGTTAGGTTTTGGTGTGGAGTTACCTATTCCTATGTATTGTGATAATCAAGCAGCGATACATATTGCTTCAAATCCAGTATTCCATGAGAGAACAAAACATATTGAAGTCGATTGTCACATTGTTCGTGAGAAGATAGATGGTGGTGTGTTATCTACTCCGTTTGTTCCTACAGGAGCTCAGTTGGCCGATATCTTCACCAAACCACTGTTTAAACCACGTTTAGAGTTTTTATGTAACAAGCTGGGATTTTGTGATATTTATTCTCCAGCTTGAGGGGGAGTGTTAAAATAGCTTATTTAGTACTTGTCCCACATTGGTTAGCTAAGTGATGTTTCTAGTCATTTCATAATATAAATAAAGATCTTGTGTGTTGGGGTTGGTTAACACCCTATACACTTTCTCTTATCTCTGTTAACAGTAACCCTGTTAAGTAAAACAACAGCATGCACTTTAGTGCAACTATAGTGGTATGGACTACTGGAGTGGGGTTATTTGCATGAAAAAATAACTTGGCACAAACTCATGATAATGTATCTCTCAAGTTGGTTAAGATGTTAATAATTGTTGAGAGATCAAGAAAGCACGAATATTGATGAGGGATTTATGAGGAAGAGGACCACGGAGGTGTTTAAGATAAAAAGGAAGGGAATTCAACAAAGTTTGAACCAAAGGACCAAAAAAGCAAGCTGGTGATACAGATGTATGTCAATCTTTACATGGGCATGCGCTTTGATTTAGTTGAAACCCCCTAATTCAAAAGGATGCTACTTTGGTGGATGACTATGGTAAAGGGTTTAAAACCCCAACTCATCACCAGGCTGCGGTGTCTACCTATTTACTATTAGACAATATGATCATCAATGCATCATTGAAAAAGCTTCTGAGAAATTAAAGCCAACACTTTTCCTTGGTGTTATATATGCATCACTACATTTTCCATTTTGATTCATGATTGGATTCTCAAATTGACAACTATGCTCACCAGAACTCTGAACAAAGATAGACAGTAAACGGCACACTAGACAACACAATTATACCAAAATGAATTTTACCTCCTCTAGACGGTCCTCTTTCATCTCTCCAATCAACTTGTAAATGGTATACTACAAACATGTTCGAACGGTACCCATATAACGTGCTGCTCTAAGGGACTGAACACACTCTGAATTTCAGAACCAGCTCAGTGTATTTTTTTCATAAATCAACATCTATAACCACATTTTATCTTCTCCATTGTGATGCCGTCAGTTCTGTGGTCCTTTTAATCTTTTTAATTATGTTTGAAAGATTAATAAATTTCTTTCTTTGCCAATCAAAAAAAAAACATGTATAACCACAATGAATTCCAAAGTAGTTCTAATACTTTTCCTTTCCCCACGCTTAGTACAACAAAAATCATGCGCATAATTACTTCCATTTAAAAATCAAAGGATTTTACCTTAATACATAAACAAATGGAGGGAGGAAAAAGCAATTGGAAGATGAAACAGCACATGAGATGTCCAATCATAGCTGGACATAAACTTACAAGATTGGTTGGTGAGAAGCGAGTGTTGGAGTCTTTGGTGGCATAACATCGATCAAGCAGCTTTTTTATGTGGTCATGCATTGTGGCATCTGTCCCAATGCCTGCCTAAATCAACTCAAGAAAAAATAATTTCATAACCCCTAATAACCAACATCTCAGAATACTCATGACTATCGAACTTAAACCATAAACAAAAGCATAGAATCAAAACCAAATGCATTGAATGAAATGCTATATACACACCTGGTCCATAGAACTAAGCAAATCAGCTTCACTTAAAAGGGGTGGTGGCCTGGTAACTCCTGAATCAAGAGTCAATGTTGTTGGGATAAACTGCAATATTAAGATCGTGAACCTCAATCTCCCTATATTATCTGGAGACTCTAACACAAACTGATGCAAATCGAACAGAAGAGCATGTGCAACAAGATAGAAATAGTAAGCAACCTCTAATTAGAAATGTAAACAAGGCATTTGGGAGGATTTTGAGACAAACCTGTTGTCCAAAACTATATGTGGGGATCATCAAAGTTCCCCAAGATTCGAACCTGTACACATCCAAGTAATTTTTCTGGCCAACATAAAATTGACGAGTCAAAATCTCAATAAAATGACAATGACACTAATGCCACGCCAATAAGGATAATAACACAATTAGAACGGTAATTAGGGGGGCTGATAAAACTCACAAGAAGAAAGGGAAATGTTGATTTTAAAAAATGTGAAAATGGTTTTCCCACATAAAAAATAAAATTAATTACACATGTTGTAAGGCCTGTAAGAGTTAGTTATTGTTATTTTTCCTTGTTAGACAAATGAGCTTAGTATTAGGGTGTGAGGGTATCTTATTCATTTGACATCCTTGCACTCACTCTCCATATATATCAAATCTGCATTGGGGAAAAAAAACCAAAAGTCCGAAACACTTTTTGTAAGGACATGTATCTTATTTTCTGTTATGTTCAGCGATTTAGCGGAATATTGGTTTAATTGAGGCATTTGAGCGAAGTTTAGAAGCTTCGGATTAATTTTAAGATTGTCTAAACTAATGGTTAATGTGCGATTTCTTATTTTGTGACTATTTAAGCCTAATGAAAAACCCTAATCAGTTTTTACACATAAATTTGAGAAAGACGTTCATTTTTTTTTCCCAAACCCTATTCTTCTCTTTGAGTTCGATCGATTGAAGAGGGCAAACAGAAGATTAAACACGAGAATCTCTAAGAAACACATAACTACAGAGCTAATCCCGATGTCGATAGCTTCGATTAGATCCTAGGATCAGCCAGATACGTGGAGGAATCGGAGGATTGTGCCAAAACTAGGATTTCTACCGTTCTTGATTGAAGTAGGATTTCACATAGTTTTCCACTGAAGTGATGTTTAAATCATGTTTCCATCTTAAATATATGTATGAATGTGATTGTGAATGAGTCTTGCATGATCTGGTGCGTTTTCGTCGAGTTTTGCACAGTTTGGACCGAAAAAACGAGAGACTACCATGTTCTGTTCGCGACAGAACATAACTTCAAAAATTAACTAGGTCACTCGAATGAGCTCTAGGCCGCTTGAGTGAGTTCCTTAAATTTTTTATGTTTTGTTTTGGATAGTGACATGTTTTTGGCACTCGAGCAACCTCCATGAATTCAGAAAACTGTTTTTTTTTTTAAATTAGCCCATTTCTTTACTTTTAGATTCGTTCGTGCATACTGTTCGGATCTGGAACAATGGGTTATGTGTTCATATGGTCATGCATTGTTGTTAAGTTAGCATGTGCGGTGTCATCATTATTCCGGCAGTGGAAGGCCTTTAAAATATTGCTTTGGGTTGGAGATGGATGGAATATATGGAGGATTATGACTTTGAGTTCCAGTATCATCCGGGTAAGATAAATGCAGTGACAGATGCCTTGAGCACGAAGTCCCTACATAGCTTGGCTAGTTTGGCTTTTCGGGAGTGGAAAATGATCGGAGAGATTGGTGAGAAGAGTTTGTAGCTCAGTTCAGATAGGGGACAGGCTACCTTGTTTAGCATCACAGTCCAACCCTCATTGTTGATGAGAGTGATAGAGGAGCAACATGACGATTTGGAGGCCAAATAGGTACAGAACCGTTTGGCTTCAGCCGCCTTCAAGTGAGCAGGTCGATGGCTGGGTTCTCCATACTGATCAGGGGCTAAGGTTTGCAGGCACAGTATGTACCAGAGTCATGTCGCGAGAGTGTATTTCAGGAGTCCCACTATTCACATCTCGTTGTACACCATGGCAATATGAAGATGTACTAAGACTTGCAGAGGCGGTACTGGTGAAAAAGGATGAAACATGATGTTGCGCATTATGAATCCCAATTTCTGGTTTATCAGGAGGTTAAGGTCGAGCATCAGCGACCAGACGGATTACTACAACCTTTAACGGCAGTTAAGTGGAAGTGGGAATATGTGACTATGGACTTTGTAACAGGGCTTCCAAGGTCACCAGTATGGCACGATGCAGTGTGACTAATTGTTGATTGGCTAACCAAGATCGCTCATTTTCTCTCTATCCGCGTGGAAGATACTGTAGGCACTCATGAGACTTTATATCTGGGAGATAATCCAACTGCACAGTGTCTAGTGTCCTGCACGGTGTCCAGTGTCTATCATGTCAGATTGAGATGCCAGATTTACGTCGCGGTTTTGGTCTAGTCTATAGGAGGCACCTGGTACAAATTTGTGTATAAGTACTGCGTTCCATCCTCAGACAAACAGGCAGTGAGAACGTACCATACAAATTCTTGAGGACATATTGAGAGCTTGTGTCTTGAATTTTCGTGGTTCATGGGAGAATCATCTACCACTGGCAGAGATTGCATACAATAACAGTTTTCAGTCGAGTATTGGAATGGCCTCTTACGAAGCACTTTACGGCAAACCTTGTAGGTTACCGGTGTGTTGGGCGAAGGTTGGGGAAGGCACAGTGTTGGGACCAGATCTAGTTGGGGAGACTACTAATAAAATTGTGTAGATACAGTACCGGTTGCTTACTACCTAGAGTCGTCAGAAACGTTATGCAGACCGTTGGAAGCAACCTTTAGCCTTTGAGGTGGGTGATCGTGTCTTCTTGAAAGTCTCACCGAGGCAGGGGTTGATGTGGTTTGACCATAGTGGGAAGTTCTCTCCGCAATATGTTGGGCCATTCGAGATCCTTGAGAGGGTAGGGGAGGTCGTGTATTAGCTTGGCTTGCCACCGAGGCTGTCAAAGGTTCACAAAGTATTCCATCTGTCAATATTGTGAAAGTGTCAGCTGGATGCGTCACATGTGCTAGACTGGGCAGAGTTGGAAGTTGAAGATGATGTATCTTATGAGGAAAGGCCAGTGAGAATTCTTGATACACAGGAACAAGTATTGCGAGGAAAGAACATTCCATTGGCCAAGGTATTGTGGCACCATTACAGGGTTCAAGAGGCAACATGGGATCAAAAGTCGGAACATCATACCAAGTATCCAAAATTGTTCCTTCCTTGAGGTGACAAATTTCGAGAATGAAATTTCCTAAAGAGGGGAGATTGTGAGGACTGTGCCTTGAGTTTTTTCCATCATTTTTTTCTTATTTTCTAAGCGAAATATTGGTTTAATTGAGGCATTTGAGCGAAGTTTAGAAGTTTTGGATTAATTTTGAGATTGTCTAAACTAATGGGTTGATGTGCGATTTCTAATTTTGTGACTATTTAAGCATTTTGAAAAACCCTAATCAGTTTTTAATCATAAATTTAAGACAGACGTTCATTTTTTTTCTCAAACCCTATTTTTCATTTTGAGTTCCGTCAGTTGAAGAGGGCAAATAGAAGATTATACAGGAGAATCACGTAAAACACGTAACTAGAGAGTTGATCCTGATATCGAGACCTTCAAGTGGGGCCTAGGATCAGCCGCATAAGTAGAGGAATCGAAAGATTTTGCAAAAACTATAAAGACCCGTCATATTTTAGTGTTTAATAATATTTTACGGCGATTAAAATAGATATCGATGTGGGTTGGATGAGATGAACGAAGATTTGGACGAGTTTTGGTGAAAAGGACAGGAGGAAATAGGGGCCTAGGGTGTCTGGTCAGGACAGGAGCATGCTCGGCGTGACTATTCACGTGAAATGAAAAATTTGGTCAGTGAGCTTGTGTAGTTGGTCACGCGGACGCGTGCCTTTCCCGTGAGCGGTCACGCGGGTGTGAGATTTTTTCCAAATTTTGGCCAGTAGGTCTCCGTGACCGGTCAGGCTCATTGCCTTTCTTCCCGTGACCGGTCACGCGGGTATAAACCCGGGTTTTTAAAGTGTCGAACCAAAAAGTTTTGTACACAACCCCTACACCCCCAAATCAGATTTTTTCCCCTTCGCTCTCTGGAAAACCCCCATTTCTCATGTCTCCACCCCAAAACACTTGATCAAACCTCCATATTTCTCAAATTCCTTCAACGATCTTTCATTTTCTTTTGATTTCAAGCACTTCGAGGTGAGCTATTGTTTGGAGAGGACCTAGTTGGGCTTCCTTCCACCATTGAAGGTAGGGTTTCACCATTTGAGCTTAAGCTTGGATTTTCTTCTTAAGGTAGTGATTTTCTTACATCTCTTACTTGATTATGACTTTTATTGGTGTATTGATCATTTACCCTTTGTGTTAAGGGTTTGATTATGTTTGAGCATGTGTTGGATTTTCTTAGCTTGAAGGATTATCATTTTTGGGTGATAGATCTCATGTTTATCACTTGGAAGAGTTATAGTATGGCTTCCTTTAGTAGGAGTTATGCATCGTACCATTTGGTCATAGTTTACGATCGATATATTAAAATAATGGGAATAGTTTACGACTCATGAGGTGTGTGAACACATTGACCAACGTGACATTATGGACTAGACTCCCCGATGAGAAGGCTAAGAATGTTGTGAACTACACTCCCCGATAGGAATACTAGGGACATTGTGAACTAGACTCCCCGACGGGAAGGCTAGGAATATTGTAAACTAGACTACCGATGGGAATGCTAGGAATATTGTGGACTAGACTTCCCGACAGAATGGCTAGGAGATGCGACTAGGATTCTGCGGGAATACTAGGCATGAGTTATCATTAAGGCAAATTTGAAAGTGTTACCTGATAATAATGATGAGACAATTATGTGAAACGAACCTCTAATGAGTGGGTTCCGATTTTGGGAATGATTCGGTTGAAACTTAATGTATCTTGTAATGATTCATTAAAGGTAAGTATTGTTGTTTATCTCCTATACCATGACATTCCATCTTCATGTAAGTTTTGCATAGAATTTCTCTACTGGGCTCGTTGGCTCAACCCCTATTTGTTTTTCAGATGTAGTCTCTGACACTTAGCTCGGAATTGGCATAGTGTGCTTGGATTTTTGCATGACTTTCTATGAGCTGCATCTGTAGAGTTAATTGACATCGTTTTGTCTAATTTTGAAGAAGATGTAATATAACTCCAGTTGACATGAATATACTGATTTCAATGTAATATCTTGAAATGACCTTTATAAATCTCTAGAACTTGAAACATTTGGTTTATGATCAATGGGTTTTCGGTTAATTGGTGTGACTTGTGTTATAATTAAAATATGACTATCACGTTGAATATTGATGGCGTGACAAAAACTAAGATTTTCAACTATTCTTGATTGAAGTAGGATTTCACATAGTTTTCTGCTAAGTGATGTTTAAATCGTGTTTTCGTCATAAATATATGTATGAACGTGATTTTGAATGATGGTTGCATGACCTGGTATGTTTTCGTCGAGTTTCCGACAGTTTGGATGAAAAAAAAAAGACTATCATGTTCTTTTCGTTGTCTCAGTTCATTGTTTGTTCGCATGGAGTTTTCGATCTGAGCACAGAGTTCTCGATCTGGTTTTCCTAGAGCTCTCAAACTGGTTTGCCTGGAGCTCTCAATCTAGTTTATTGGTCATCTGGTTGTCTTTGTGTATGGTCTGATCTATCTAGCTTCTTTTTGGACAGGAGTTTCCAAGTCTAATTGGCTAATCGTCTAGTTGTATCCTATTTTGTGGGCTTCTAGTTTCATTTCTTGTGCTTGAGGATGATAGAAGTCTTGCTCCAACAATGATGGCATCGTCAGTGGTTATACCAATCTCTCGCATGGGTCATAGCTCATATTTTGGTTGGTATGTGTCACTGTGAGTGTATTACATAAATGACTAGTTGGTTGGTTGGTTATTTGTTAGTTGTTGAGTACAGTTGCTTGTTGAGCCAGTGCTCATGCTCATTTACCATGGCTTCAAGTTCTGTTTTTGCTTCTCCTCGGTCTCCTAAGATGTTATCTATCACATCTACGAGGTTGCTCCATGGGCTAAGGCTGTTGAGATATATTATATTGGAAAGATGCAATTTAGTTTCTTAACTGAGATCCTCCCCCAGGTACTTATTCTGTGTTTGATGCATTGACTGTTGAGGATGCTCGGATTCACATTCAGTTGCAAAATAGTATGGAGCCTCATACGAACGGATAAATTTTCTTACCGACACCAAACTTGAGTCGGGCTCAGAAGCAATATTCACAAATTATCAATTTGCCTAAGACTTGTGATCTTCATCGAACTTATTTTTCCCTCTCACTTGGTGATTTATCTCTCCAAAATTATTATGTTAAGTTTTGTGGTATTTGCGAGGAACTTAATATTTTTCAGCCAATCTTTTATTTACAGTTTTTTATGACCACTGTATTATTCATCAGTCTTCTTGTGCTTGAACTCCCCAACAAAATAGAGTTGCGTAACACAACTTACGACACTTGTTAGAGGTCACAAAGGCTCTTTTATTTCACATCCAAATGCCTAAAATCATTTTGGAGTGATGTTCTTACTGCGGGTTAACTTATCAACCGATTGCCATCTATAATCTTAGTGGGTCAGATACCTTACCGTGTTCTTTTTCCTGACTGCCCTCTTCGTTCCGTACTAGTAAAAGTCGTTGGGTACATGTGTTTTGTTCATGCTCTTGATTCTGACCGCAACAAACTTGATAATTGATTTTGACCACAACAAACTTGATAATCAATCAATCAAATGCGCGTTTTGGGGTACGAGGGTACAAGTGTCACTCTCCTCTACGTCGTCACTTTGTCTAAGCTAATGTCACATTTAACAAGTCTTTACCTATTTCCCCCATTACCATCTCCACTGTAAATGGTTTCCTTATGCATATTGTCTCTATAGAGTCTATTTTTCCACAAAAATCTTCTTTACTTTCCATACCAACTGTGTTCTATATTCCTCAGTTATCCCTTAGTCATATCTCTATTAGTCAGTCGTCTGATTCTGATTTTGTAGTATTTTTTTCTTCGGGTTGTGTTGTGCAGGATTGAAGTTCCAAGAAGCAGATTGGGACAGGCCGTAGAGTCAATGATCTCTGTTTTGGAGACTTTGCATATCCCTATTGAGTCTACTACCACAGTCATGTCGTCCTTTAGTTTAACTCAGCAATCTTCTCCCTTTTATCTTTGACATTCTAGATTATGGCATTTATCTAGTGAACATTTGAAAATTTCACACAAGTCTGGTTGTTTGGGCAACATTTCTGTTACTGATATTACTGAATGCAGTGGATGTAAGTATACAAAAATGTCTGCCTTGCCTTTTAATAAAAGCACTTCAATTCTGGACCATCTGACGACTATCAAGCAGTGCCCGTAACAGAGTCTAAAAGCATTCTCCGGTAACACTTTTCGGTTTGAGATCCAGTAGATTAATAAAAGCACTTTTGTGTCTACTTCTCTGTTCGACTTTGTTCATACAAACTTGTGGGGACCTTTCCCAGTTGCCACCAAAAGGTGGTGCTCAGTACTACGTATCTTTTGTGGATGATTTTAGTCAATTTAATTGGGTGTATTTACTGACCTGCAAATCTGATTTTTACCAAGTATATTGGGATTTTCACTCTATGGTCAAGCTCACTTTTCAACTGTTATTAAGACTTTTCGCTCTTATTTAGGCGGGAATATTCTCTCGGTGAGTTGATAAAGTTTCTCACCTCTCACAAAACCATACACCAATCTTCTTGTACCGACACTCCCTCCCAAAATGGGCATGCTGAACGTAAGCGTCGTCATATTCTAGATACTGCACGGTCTCTTCTCCTCTCCTCCTCTGTGCCTATCGTATTTTAGGGCTAAGTGGTGCTTACTGCCGCTGACCTTCTAAATCGGATGCCTACTCCCCTTCTTTCTGGTTCATCTCCTTATGAACGGCTCCTTCGTTAAGTTCCTAACTACTCCATCCTTTGTGTGTTTGGCTGCACTTCTTTCGTCCTTCTCCCTAAGAAGGATCGAACTAAGCTCAGCGCCATAGTGTCTTATGTGTCTTCTTCGGTTATAGAATCCAGCGAAAAGGCTACCGTTGCTATGATCCCATGTCCCAGAAGCTATATGTGTCTAGGCATGTTACCTTCCTCGAATACTTGTCTTTCATCTCTCTCTAATCCAAACATGTCTCCATTGCAAAATAGGACCTTGAACATATTGATCCCTTTCCTTTGGACGTTCCAGAAGACCAGTATATTTGTACTCTTTAAGTGTTTGACATTCCAGTAGTTCCTCCTGCTTCATCTGGTTCCAACCTCATTCCCCATTTTCCCAACATTATGTTTGTCACACTGCTCCCACTCTTTACCCTCCCTCTGCTTTAGAAGACCATGATCCGCCTGCCTCCCGGTTCCTTCTCATGATCGTCGCCCACTGGTAAGAATTGATTTTACTAATACTTGTTTCTCTTCTTCCTATCGCTCTTTCTTATCTCGCATACATACATATTTTGAACCTCGGTCATATAAAGAAACTTGTTATGATCCTAACTGGGTGCATGCTATGAAGAACGAGCTCACTACTCTTGACTTGGGATTTGGTTCCCCTTCCAATCTTATTGGATGTAAATGGGCGTATAAAGTTAAGAATCATTCTGATGGTTCTTTGGATCAATACAAAACCCGCTTAGTTGCCAAAGTGTTCTCTTAGGAATATGGTATAAATTATGAGGAAACTTTTGGCCCTGTTGCCAAGAGGACATCTATTCGTACCTTAATTTATGTTGCTGCTACACACGAGTGGCCTCTTTTTCAGTTGTATGTTAAAAAAGTTTTCCTCAATGGCTATCTGTCTGAAGAAGTTTACATGTGCCCTCCCCTGGGGCTCTCTCATGCTTCTGGTCTTGTGTGCCGCCTTCGCCTTGCTCTGTATGGCCTCAAACAGACTCCTCGCACTTGGTATGTTCGGTTTCATGATGTGGTTCTACAGATTAGTTCTCAGCCTAGCATGCATGAGTCCGCTCTCTTTGTTAACCGCACTCCCTTTGGCTTGGTTCTCCCATTACTCCATGTTGATGATGTAATTCTTACTGTCTTCGACTTTGCTGTTGCCGAAGTAAAACATCATTTATTTCAGGCTTTTGAAATGAAAGACTTAGGGCCTCTCCAGTATTTTCTTGGCGTTGAGGTTACCTCTTCTCCAAAAGGCTATTTTTTTTACTCAAACTAAGTATGCCACTGACGTCGCTCATCATGCTCAGCTTACTCATGCCAAAACTATTGACACCCCTATTGAGTTACATGCTAAGTTTTCTGCCACTGAAAGAGTTTCCTTTGTTGATTCTACTGAGTATCGTGAACTCATTGGCTGTCTTGTTTATCTCACTGTCACACGGCCCAATATTGCCTATGTTGTCCGCGTTGTTAGTTAGTTTGTTTGTGCTCCTCGGTCTACACATTGGGCTGCATTGCTTCGTATCCTACGTTATATTCGTGGCTCCCTGTTTCAAGGTTTACTTCTCTCTTCTTCTTCGGACTTGACCTTCACGCGTATGTTGTTGCTGATTGGGCTTGAGATATCTCTGATCACAAGTGAACCTCTGGCATCTGTGTCTTTCTGGGTGGCTCTTATTTCATAGAAAAGCAAGAAACAATCTATCATTACTCGTTCGACTGCGGAAGCCGAGTATTATGTCATGGCTCATGCTACCTCTGAAGTCATTTGACTTTGTTGGCTTTTATCGGATATGGGTGTTCCACTATCTTCTCCTACGCCTCTTTAACGTGACAATAAGAGTCCTATCAAAATTGCTCGCAATTCGGTATTCCATAAGCACACGAAGCGTATTGAAATTGATTCTCTTTGTTCACCATCTTCTTTAGCCTGGCACACTTGCTCTCCCCTTCGTCTCCTCTTCTCTTCAGTTAGCTGACTTCTTCACCAAGACGCACACCACGGCTCGTTTTCATTTTCTCCTTGGCAAACTCTCGATACTTTCCAACCTCGCATCCTAAGTTTGAGGTGGCGTGTGAAATAGTATTTTAGATTAGGGTTTATTTTGTTATTTAGTTTCTAGTCAAGGGTAGTTTAGTCCTTTTGTTTTATTCGGGCATCTTCTTTCTTTTTCTTGTAAACTAAAACTATCATTAATTTTGAATCTTTGATGAATAGAACTTCGCTTTGGTTTTGCAACGTAACAATAGCTATGGAGGATGATATGTCTACTCCTCATCATAATTGCACATACGAGTAATTCCTCCTGGTAAAACCACAGTCGGGTGTTGAGGTGTTTACTGTTAGATATCATCCGGATGGGTCCATTGAGTGGTAGAAATCCCGTCACTCTGCCAAGGGCAACACTCAAGTCCGTGTATCCTAAAATTTGTATCTCAATATGTCTGATCCTTAGACATACACTCACATCCAATGACGGCAACCGTTTCATATAATACATATTTTCATGACAAACTGGTGAACTGTCATAAAGCGACTTTTGACAATGGATAGCAATTCAAAGTTATGCTAATATCGATTTTGAGAAACAAGCATACTCCGTGTCACTAGATCAAATAAAGGTTATGCTAAAAGCCAATAGCTAAGTCAAGTAAGAGTCCTATAATAATTACACTACAATGTTATTTTAAATCCACAAACAAAAATAGCCAAACTGCAGAAAGGTTAAAGAAGGGAGATGAACTTACAATAAATGGCTAATAAAAAGATTGAGAAACATGGCAGAAGACTCACCTTGAGTATTACTCTCCCGGATGCAGTAAACAATTCACCAGCAATATCAACTTCAACTGTAGTTTCAGCTCCTACCGCAGGTTTGGAAACACAAGCCAGGAAATGGCGAACAACCAGCTCATACAATCTCTGTACACATTAACTGCATGTTCTATGAAACCTCCACGAAAAAGACCACATAAAAACAGGTTTAAAACAGTTAATGTTGGATTTTATCCTATATTAGCTTGAGTCCCTTTATAACAGTACTAACATGGTGGTCCTGAGTCCATCTAGATTCTCCACCAGAAAACTTCGTTGGGTGGATGGGAGGATGGGCTTTGTCATCATGGCCACCACCATTAGGGTTTCTCCAAAGTTCTTCTCCAGGGTCCAATAACCGCTGGGCATATGAACCCCAAACAGGATGCCCTTGTTGTTCTTGCACAATTGCCTAAACCAAATCCAGATACCAAGAGTCCTTAACACGGCACAAGCAGCAAATGCAGCCATATGAGAAGCATTATCCAAGACGAGTACACAATCATGAGCATCATAAACATTTATGAGACTTACAAATGATGATGAATATGAAAGTTCCAAATGGACATGAGTCACATGACATAGAATAGCTTTGACTTTTTCTCTTTGGCTTAGTAAACTCGGGAAAAAAAATTCACTAAAATTTGAATGCTATCAGTGACATCCAGGAGTTTTTACACTACAGACTACACTTGTTGTCGGTATTGAGTTTGATTTAACTCCTCAGTAAACGTTATTAAACCTCACATTCTATTGTTCAACCCCTCTAAATACTTGCATCAGGATTAACCAACAGTTAATGAATAAATCCATAACGACAAGTTTTCCAAAGAGTTAAAAATATATTTCTACTTTGAGATATAACATGCAGACAAAGGTTCCCGGTTAATCAAGAGAAGGGCCAACTATGAAAACAGCCAGGTCTAAACGTAGGGCACTCTACAGCATCATAAAAAACTGCCCCCACCAATATTCGACTGCAACAGTTTTTAGCGGCTGAAAAATGTGTATTTATTTGAACTCGTATACCAATCAGCAACCAAAATGGACTCTAGAATTGCCCCTCGTTCAAAAGCATTAACCTAATTTTTAAATCATGGTAGAAGAACAAAAACAATTGAGATATACCATCATTCTACAACAAACCTTAATTATAGCAGAATATCTCCTGTGGATGACGAGGAAGTTTTTGCCCAAATTCCTTTTCAAGATAGATAAGCTGGAACAACAGTATACAATTGACAATTTGACATTTTTAAAAAAAATAATAATTAAGTTAAGATGAGTTGGCATTAACAATATAATAGTTGGTTGTAGAGCGGGCAATAGATCTTGTCTTCGAACCTTACCGCCTACCTAGTGATTAAAATATTTGCACATATTTAGCCCACCAATGGAGGCAAGCTGGCTACACGTGAGGTGAAAAATTGAGAATATGAATAAAAATATTATCATCCTCTCAACTAAGCTTTTCGATGCCTTAGTACTTAACAATCGAATAGAGATAATTCCAAAACTTAGGGCTGAGGCATTGAGGCATATAAAATACAGGAGAGACTACAAATGCAGATTAGACAGTAAAACGCGACAGACAGAGAGCCAAAGAGCAATGGAAATCTATTGGTGGCGGAAAATGAATCAACCTGTTTGTAAGCCAATAAGATCATGAAGTTTCAGCAACCATTTAATAGTTCACTGGGCTTCAAATGTGATAGAGAAGGGGCACGAATTGAAACATAATTTATTTATTCCATCATCTTTTACCTTTTATTTTGTTTTTACCATAGCGTCAGATCTCACCCTGAACTTGCCTTCCAATAACTTCACTCAATTGCTTCCAATCACTGAAATTAAGTAAAAAATACTAGTTTTACCCTTATTGTGGATTAATATTCTTACATCCTACAATTGTTATATGAAACGCTATGTGCGAATGAACATAGGTTGTACTAGGTCGAGACACAGATATGGCGCCGTACGGCCATGTTAGTTTCTTATTTAAAAAAACATAGTGGACAACTCAGGCAAACACAAGGACGTATTCTAGCATATATGCTGGAACTAATACAAAATTCCTTCGTTCATTACATTACAAATGCTCTATCTTCATAACGCCCAGACATTATAACCATACAACCCACAGGCTAAAGTGTAACTACAGAGCAATACTCTTGCTTCTAGCTCTGTTCTACATAGGCCATTCTAGAAGTATTCCATCTACCAACTCAAGGAGTATTTTTCTTACACCTCTAATAGTTACCTTTGTCGCTAGTCATTTGTTTATTATTCTCTTATTAAACACAAGTTACATTAAAAAAACCAAAAACAATTTGCCATTTGAAGAAGGAAGATAGGAGAAATGACAAGTTTTAATGAATCAACACCCTGATTTTGACTGTCAAATGAGTTATTAAATCAAAAGTTTTTATTGTAGCCGTAATCAAACCCTATTATACACTTTTTTACGTCAATTTTGACAAATGATGATGTACACTGAGAATTAATTTAAATCTACTTTGTAGTGTATTTGATTTTTTTCTGATGAAACCAAATAAATTGATGAAGGTTACAGGATTTTTACAACCATATTTTGAAGGCATGTACATTATTTTAGCTTATTTAAGACGAAGCCCAGTATGGGAAACATTGTCGCTCGATTTACCTTGGAGAACACACATTAACTAGAGTTTCAATTACTTCAAAGCTTCGTATGCACAAACACATGGCATTAAAGGTTGTTTGGAAACAAGTGCCTCTGAAGCAGTTGTTAGCAGGGCCCAAAGCTCAAACAGACAGGGGGGAAAAGAATATGATTGCACCAATTAAAAAAACCTTGGTTGAGGAAGTCTAACGGTTCAATGTACACAGTGAGTTTATCTCCAGTATAGCCTTGAAATATACTTGCAACTCCAACAGATTAAGCTTGACTAAATTTTTCAGGAATTTCAAGCTGTAAATAAGAAATCAAAGCCACACTAGTTAACACCAGAGACAAACCTAATCATAGGTATTATTTGCTTAAAGTAACCACACCCAGACTCACCGATCCTCTCACACTAGGCAACCCTACTATTTTCCATTGTGAGAAGCAACGCCCCATGCATGGAACTTCTCTCCATATTTATTTTATTTTCGCACTCTATCCTCTCATTCTATGACCCTTTTCTCTCACTGGCTCGAATGCTTCTACCTTTCATCTTCAGTCTGTGTGAATAAGGCAACCATGCATAAAATCCACAAAAATAGATAGTAGCAATTTATTGCATTGAAGCAAGTGCACCATTTGCAAAAATTCCTTGAACATCCAAAGCAGGGGTATACAAGAAAGTACATGTACATATCTAAACCTTCACCTGCATTTTTCTCTTTTTATGCAGCAGTTCCTTACAAAACTAATTACATAGTTATAAGTACAGGCGTTAATCAGTGTCAAGTAGACAGATACCAAAACCCGCAAGGATAATTCAAAGATGACGCGATGGTCCAGAGGCAGGAAGCATCACTTGAATTATTTTGCTTACTGATTCAAATCTTCTAAAAAATGGTTCTCTTGTGTTTAACCTAAGGTCCAAACGTGCACTACTATTCTTTGTGTAACAGATCACAGCTGTACAAATAGAAACCAAGTTTTCGTCAAAAAACAGAGTGCATATGGAGTTCAACATGAGAGTGAGAAGTTGACTGGTTTAGGCTCCGCACTCACCAACTGACAAATTCGAGCCCAGATGTCGATGCAATTGTGCTACCAATATTCCACATTAACCAGCACTCACTCATTAACCAATAAAACTAGTAAAAAAGCTTTGGACAGAGTTTATAGATACAACTTTACAAGTTCTATCCTCAATATGCCCCTCCACAAGACGTATTTTAACTATAAGGTATGCGGTGAAGTTAAAACAGGTGATGTATCGGAACCGTGTGAGATACATTCTTTAATTTGCCTATTCACTTCGTGATCTACAAACCCCAATCCTACTCTCTCTATTTGCTATAAACCAAACGAGTTGAGCTAATAAAGGGAATGAAATTCAAAACTCAAGGATGGGTTTGTACTTTGTAGAGTGAACTGTGATAAAATGGACCCTTCATAGCATTTGCCTAGCATTCCAAGCTGGGTAAATATGGCTAGGGAAGTTGGGCTAAGGCAAAATGCCAAGCCATATAGAGAGCCCATTGGAGTGAAGAAAAGTGGGTTGGGCTAGCTATTTTTTTAGAAGAGCTCATTTACCTTGTGTTAGAGATGCTCTTAAACTGTCAACCACAAACTCAAAATGTGCACATATAAGTTTGGGAGGTCTTACTTTAAAGATGTGGGACAAGGTCTATAACCAACCACTCATGCTAGAGCTACATGTGGAAGCAAGCAACATAAGGATCACAATAAAACAAAGTGCATTGAAGGTATACGAAATTAATGTACAATTAAATGGACTCCCAAAAGACTGAAATCCTTGCTATAATTATGTGAAGCAGGGCAGCGTGGGAGATTTGGGGTGATTTAGAGTTTGCTTGGATAACGAAGAGAGAGAGAGAGCGCGTTGGGACTTAAATACTCTTCCACCTTGTAAACCCACGGTCAGGTGTCGCTGTTTACTATAAAATATCATCCTTATGGGTTGCAAAGAGCTATACTGAGAGTTATATGGTATTGACTATGCTAAGACCTTTTCTGCAATTGCTAAGTTCGTTCGTTCATTCTGCCTCTTATCTCTCTTGCTATCTATCTCGATTGGCCTTCATCTTAGTTCGATGTCAAAAATGCCTTTTTGCATGGTGATCTAAAGAGGTCTATATGGAGCAACCACCTAGGTCTACTGCTCAGGGGAGCGTACTCAGGGGTGTAGCCTTCGCAAAGTACTTTATTTGCTCAAATAATATCCTACAGCTTGGCTTGACAAATTAAGTGATGTCGTCTTGCAGTTGGGCAGGCATCATTGTCAGTAAGATCATTCTGTATTTTCTCACATCTGACCGAAGCAAAATATTTGTAATTGTTATTTGGATGACATCATCATTATAGGTGATGAACACCAAGACATTATAGAGATGAAGGAGTTCCTACAACAATAGTTTCATACCAAACATTTGGGCAAGGTGGGAGTTGGCACGATCGAAAGATGGAATTAGTTTGTCTTGGCGCAAGTATGTTTTGGAAAAACTGCTTATTGGGGTCAAGACTTGTGGATACTACTATGGAATTGGAATCAAGACTTGCGGATATTACTATGGATTCCACTGTCAAATAGTGTTAATCAAGAGTCCGGACACGTATCGTCAATTAGTTGGTAAGTTGAATTATCTTACCATCGCGCATCTTCATATTTCATGTGCAATTAGTTTGGC
The DNA here is from genome assembly GCA_019985065.2 of Arctostaphylos glauca. Lineage (NCBI taxonomy): Eukaryota > Viridiplantae > Streptophyta > Magnoliopsida > Ericales > Ericaceae > Arctostaphylos > Arctostaphylos glauca. The sequence continues at coordinate 18,423,989 of JAHSPW020000008.1, read as the reverse complement.
AAGTCAGTTTATATCTGCACCTCAACTTCCTCATAGGAAGTTTTTCTTGTGAAGTAGTATTTTAGATTAGGGTTTATTTTGTTATTTAGTTTCTAGTCAAGAGTAGTTTAGTCCTTTCGTTTTACTATGCATCTTCCTTCTTTTTCTTGTAAACTAAAACTATCGTTAATTTTGATGAATAGTATTTCATTTTGGTTTTGCAACATAACATGGTATCAGAGCAGTTACTGCCGCCGCCTCCCTCTCTCTGATTGGTTCAAATGGTCTCTGCCCCCACCCCCCACCCCCGCGCCCCGCCGTCGTCTCTGCTGCCGATATCTGAGATCGAAACTTCCTTCTCCTCCTACTACTACTCCTCCTAACCTCCAATACTACTTCTGACCTCCGACTATCTCTATCTCTCTGGTTATCTGTTTACTGCACTTCTCCCTCCTTGATTTCTCTGTTTCACTTCGGTTGTCACTGTTGCCACTGCTATTTCCTCCCTCAGAATAGCCACTACTGGGGCTACTTCTCATTGCTTGGTATATTGCATTGTTTGTCTCTACGGCGGAAGACAGATCAATTAGCGTTCGCTGAATGGGCACAACTACTCGTATTGGTCCAGTGTCTTCAAAAATTTTGTACTTGGCAGGGGTTTGTGGGACTATGTTAATGGGTCTATAACCGAACTCATTAAAACCTCAGATAGTAATGAGGATGAATATAAAGTTTCTCTCAGTAAATGGGAACTCAAAAATACAAAAGTTCTTGCATGGTTTCACAGTTCTTCGGAACCCAACAATGGCATGAATTTCTCCAAGTATAACATGGCGAAGGAAGTATGGGATTATTGGAGAGGCATGTATTTGGAGTCAAACTTTGCAAAGTAGTATGAGCTTAAGTCATATATTCGCTGTGCTCGACAGCAAGACAAATCTATTCAAGAATTCTACAATGAGATGATTCAATATTGGGATCAATTGGCCTTAATGGTACCCACAGCATTGCAATCACAGGATGTTCATGTGCAGTACCGTGAGAAGCAACGCCTTGTACAGTTTCTCATGGCTCTTCTTGATCAGTTTGAGCCTCTTCGTGAGGCTATGCTTTATCGTGCTCCCCAACTTACAGTTGATGGTGTAGTGCGCGAGCTTATAGCAGAGGAAACTTGGTTCAAGATGGCCTCTATTGCCCCTCCGTCTTATTCGGTGTCTGTTGCTCCTCCGTCTTATTCGGTGTTTGTTACAGAGGGGGACTTATTAATGTCGCAGCATAGTGAGCGTAGTTTCGTACTTTAGCTTTACTCCCACCTATCTTGTACCTCGCCTCTTATATACCAACGATATCCCTCGTGTTGGTGTTAAGTGAAAAACCCTAAACACTTTATTCTCTCTACAAATTCAAATGAAAGAAAAGGGCTATTTATAGAGGAAACAAAAGTAGATGCTTCCTACGAACACAAAACTTGTCCCAAAGATGTCAGAATCTTACTGGACCAAAAAATGTACCAATTAGTGAATAGTAATGGTAAAGGCTTTACTAGACTGCAATATGGTCGAATGCCAAAGCAATTGGTGACTTAAATGGATGATCGACGAGTGACCTAAAGGCGTTAAAATTCAATTAGACGAACATATGGTCAATTAGAGAGTGCTTGGTATCAAGAATATATTGAACCAGAAATTTGTCCAACGACCCTATGATTGATGTGCTTATACATTAAGTGACAAAAATGTACCATGCTCGACACATCATCAAGTGTCATTCAACTAACGAGTTGATTGCATGCTAAAAACTTGTACACGAAAGTGTCAAGAGATCATTGATTGATCTTATGGTCCAATCAACTTATAGAACTTTGTGACTAAGAAACCTATCTTAGCATAAACCCTTGAACCTAGAATGACTATTGCTCCCCATTTCTTGTCAGAAGACCAAGATAGAAGCCGTCTTGCCTTGTCACTAGAAAACACGCTTCTAGCTTGGTTAGCTCTTACTCTAGCCGCCATGCTAAACCTCTCAAACGATTGTTGCGCAGTTAAGGCAGTACATATAGTGCCATGGCTTGCACACATGAGCACCAAGCTAGCCACTGTAGAGCTCCACACATTGGAAGGCAATAGAGCACTAAGGTGCTACCAGTTGCAAACAAGGGGCGCACACTAACCTTTTTGTCAGAGAAGAGTACATATAAGGCAAGAGCTCCTTGATGTGCACCCTTTCGTGAGAGAAGAGTACATCCAAGGCAAGACCTCCTTGATATGCACTAAGTACATTATGTCAAGGAGAATAACCACTAGAGATTACGTATGAGATGGGAGATCATCTCTACCACCGAAATGAAGCTCAATGGGAGATTGGAAGGGATCTCAACCATCGGAAATCAAGCATAGAACAAGAGACTAACTCATCTGCCCACCTTGTATCCAATGGGATATACATCAACCACTAGAAATCATGTTTGTGACGCTTAACTATCTTGACTGTGAGCTCAAGTAGATACCGGAAGGTCAACCTAAACCGGCAAGGCAATGAGAAAATAACAACAGTATAGATCGTCATAACTCGGCCCTTTCAAGAACTTGGGAAGTAAGCCATCTTGTTCCATTTCTTGCAAGAGATAAAATCAATATCACCTTAGAGCGGAGGTGGTTGCACCGGTCCTTCAAATGCTTCTGCCAATAGGCTTGGAAGTTGTAGGTGTTTGTGATCATATGAACGGATGAAGGGCATAAAGTCTGGAAAAAGCAATGTAGAACAAAGGGACAGACGCATGCTGATAAGAGTCTTGAAGCCGGCCAGAATTTGATTTTAGTGTGCAAATATGTATTTTTTCAAATCAGATATCTCAGATAATACTCCTCAATAATAGATACTTGATTTCCAACATTTCAAGTTCAAACTATGAGAATGTGATGTGATATCTAAGAACACTTTTCAGAAACTTTCTTTTACAATAAAAGCAATTCTGTCTTTTGCACTTGCAATTGAAAAACAAGATTTTGAAGTACTTTGGATTTTGATTTTGCAGACCTTTCCAATGGAAGGATTTTGTTTATTTCCATTAACGACTTGAAGTAACTAGAAGAGTCATTAGAAGACTTAAACGTGGATATTTACTTGACATTCCTAATAAAAACAAGCTATGCAATCCAATGCAACTTGTTAAGGGAGACAGAGCTAAAGGATGGAGCCATGGATAGGGGCACCTTAGGGTGGCACATTGGAATGTGCCATAGCCTTGTGCTACATACTCGTGATGTGCAACTGTGAATATATATTCCGTCATTTTATATCTAATTAAGGGTAGATTAGTCTATATCTAATTAAGGGTAGATTAGTCTTTATGTTATTAGGGTTTAGTTGTTCTCTTTTTCTATTTAAGTACTCTTACGTTCATTGTAAATACATTCTTTTCCAATGGAATAATACGTTGTTCTCTCTCACCTTTGCAATCTATCATGGTATCAGAGCCAGTCATCTGGCCATCGTCTCCCTCCTAGAACGACAATGCCGCTTATTTTCTGTTGTTCATTGCAATCAACGCCGCTCTTCTCCCCAGTCGAACAACGCTCCTCTCTTTGCATCGACCAGTTGACGATCTTCTCCTTCCAGCCACCGTCGCCCACCGTCGCCCAACCACCTGCCGCCATCGATCGTCGAAAACCCTTCGCCGACCGTCGGCGACCACTCTCCAGTCACCGGCGGCTCCCACCGTTCTTGATTGGGTATCGTCTGATCCCACCGTTCTTGATACCATCCCACCGTTCTTGATTGGGTATCGTCTGATCCCACCGTTCTTGATACCATCCCACCGTTCTTGATTGGGTATCGTCTGATCTTGATTGGGTATCGTCTGATCCCACCGTTCTTGATACCATCCCACCGTTCTTGATTGGGTATCGTCTGATCCCAGATTGGGTATCGTCTGATTGGGTTCTCCCATCGTAAGTTCTGTATTTTGGTACTGGTTTGTTACGAAGTCTCTGTATTTTACAATGTCAGACGATAAAACTTTTAATGCTATTAGCATACGATTGACTGGCCGTAACTACTCTTATTGGGCTAAAGTTATGAAAAACTTTGTTGTTGGAAGAGGCATGTGGAGTCATGTAACAGGGGTTATTGTCAAACCTACCCCGCCAGAGCAATCAGGTTCGTCAGGTGCGAAAACAGAGGAGGATCCTTCATACACTAAACAACATGCAGCATATGTCCTCGCATTTGACAAATGGGAATTGGAAAATGCACGAATTCTTACGTGGTTTCATAATTCTGTGGAGCATAGCATTGGTATGAATTTCTCGAAATATGATACGGCAAAGGAAGTTTGGGATTATTTGCGGGGTATGTATCTTCAGTCCAATTTTGCAAAGGAGTATGAGCTTGAGGCTACAATCCGAGATGCTAAGCAACATGGTAAATCTATTCAGGATTTTTACACTGAGATGACACAATATTGGGATCAGTTAGCTTTGATGGAACCCGAAGGCATGCAGTCTTTTGACTCCATTCTTGAGTATCGTTAGAGGCGTCGTCTTGTTCAGTTTCTTATGGCCCTTCGTGGGGAATTTGAGCCGCTTCGTGGGGCTATGGTTCATCGTATTCCCCTTCCCACTGTTGATGCTGCAGTTCATGAGCTTATTGCTGAGGAAACTAGGCTTAAGATGTCCTCTATTGCATCTCCTTCTCAGTCTGTATTTGCTGCTCCACCTACTCAGTCTATGTCCCCTCTTTTGCCTACTCCAGCTTCTCACCAAATTCAGGTTACAGGCAAGCCTAGGCCTCGTGTTGCTATGGATGAGTGTAGCTTTTGTCGTCAGAAGGGCCACTGGAAGGATTCTTGCCCCAAACTGATGGGACAAAATTCTCGTCCTAAGCCATCCACTTCTTCTCGTCCACCTCAGCAATATCAACAATTTTCTCGGCCACCACAGCAACATAAGCAGGTTTCTCGGCCTCCATCAGCTTTTGCTACCTCTGATGGGGTCCCTCCTTCTCTCTCGTTTGACCAGTTTCAGCAATATCAACAGTTTCAGCAGTATCAGGCATCTTTGGCTACCCAGCCAAATCATTCAGCTATGACCACCACTCAGTCAGGTTTGCTTGGTTCCTATACCACAGGTATCCTACCTACCACATGGATTTTTGATTCTGGTTGCTCCCATCATATGACACCCGTTTTATCCCTACTAAGTCATTGTGTCTCCCCCACTTCTCCTATTAGTATTTCTACTGCAAATGGGTCCCCTATGCATGTTGTCTCTATTGGGTCTATTCTCCCAACCCCATTTTCTTTTCTCTCTATCCCTAATGTGTTTTATGTTCCTCAGTTGACCCTTAGCCTTCTTTCCATTACTCAATTGTCTGATTCTGGTTTTGATGTTTTGTTTTCCTCTTCTGGTTGTATTGTGCAGGATCGGATGTCCAAGAAGCAGATTGGGACCGGGCGTAGAGTTGGTGATCTTTATGTTTTAGAGGAGTTACATGTTCCTATCGAGTCTACACCCACTGTCATGTCTTCATTTCGTTTAGATCAGCAGTCTTCTCCTTTTTATCTTTGGCATTCTAGATTAGGGCATTTATCTAGTGAACGTTTGAAAGTTTTAGTTAATTCTGGTCATTTGGGACACACTTCTGTTAGTGATATTTCTGAATGCAGTGGTTGTAAACTTGCCAAGATGTCGGCTTTACCTTTTAATAAAAGTACCTCTATTTCTACTTCCCCATTTGAGCTTGTTCATACAGATTTGTGGGGACCTTCCCCCATTGCAACTCAAGGTGGTTCCCGTTATTATGTGTCATTTGTTGATGATTTTACTAGATTCACATGGGTTTATTTATTGACACATAAATCGGATTTTTACCACATTTATCGCACTTTTCACTCCATGGTCCAAACTCAGTTTTCTACCAAAATCAAAGTTCTTCGCTCTGATTTAGGGGGCGAATATTCTTTGGGTGAATTCACGCACTTTCTAGCCACTCACGGGACTATTCACCAGTCTTCATGTACTGACACTCCATGTTTCAATGTCTACATCTCTCTTCTTCTTCTGCCTTGACTCTTATGGCTTACGCTGATGCTGATTGGGCTGGTGATCCTTCTGACCGCAAGTCTACCTCTGGCTATTGTGTGTTTTTGGGCGACTCACTTATTTCCTGGAAAAGCAAGAAGCAATCTGTTATTGCTCGTTCTACTGCGGAGGCCGAGTATCGTGCTATGGCCCATGCTACTTCCGAAGTTGTTTGGCTCCGTTGGCTTTTATCTGATATGGGTGTTTCTCTCTCCTCCCCTACGCCTCTTTATTGTGACAATAAAAGTGCTATTCAGATTGCCCATAATACGGTTTTCCACGAGCGCACGAAGCATATCGAGATTGATTGTCACTTCATTCGCCACCATCTTCAGTCCGGCACTATCACCCTCCCATTTGTATCCTCTTCTCTTCAATTGGCTGATTTCTTCACCAAGACGCACACCACAGCTCGCTTTCGCTTTCTCCTTGGCAAACTCTCGATGCTCTCCGGGCTCGCATCATGAGTTTGAGGGGGGGTGTGAATATATATTCCGTCATTTTATATCTAATTAAGGGTAGATTAGTCTATATCTAATTAAGGGTAGATTAGTCTTTATGTTATTAGGGTTTAGTTGTTCTCTTTTTCTATTTAAGTACTCTTACGTTCATTGTAAATACATTCTTTTCCAATGGAATAATACGTTGTTCTCTCTCACCTTTGCAATCTATCAGCAACTGCACAATAGGGCCGGAAATAGCCTTTGTGCATTAGTTAGATAGACTTTGAGAATTTCCTAAACCAACTCAAGTTAGACATTTTTTAAACAAAAGGAAACTGGTGGAGCTACTAAATATTTTGACTTCTAAAAACCTACTTATTATCCAAAAAGGCAATAAGATTCATAAACACAATAAGACCATGGACGACAACTGCCGCCCCTTTTAACAACCAGTTTCACCAAATGTTAAAATTACAAAACGGCCGATGGCAGCTAAAAATACTTAAAACCTACCTTAAATTGAACCAAATAAATAACATGATTTATAATGACTCCAAATAAGATTTTAAATAAGGTCCCATGCGGCTTTTAGTCTTGAATGCAAGCCAAATTTCATAATTCCTATCCAATCTGTTTCTTTGAGCATCTTATGCACTGTCATACCATGTTTAAATGATCACCAACATCTGATCTAAAAGCTTACATTCTAGAGAAAGCAGAAACTTGGTTATTTCCAGACATTAATAACTTATGTAAAGTCAGGAAGTTAACAGTTGACAATGTAGAAATAAAATTACTAACACGCAAATCAGTCCTCTGTGAAAAGCAATCAGTCTCTGTACGAGGATAACTGATGAAACCAGCTTGGTAAAGGTCTTCTGCCACCTAACAAAAATAACAAAAGAAGAAAGAACATCACGCAACAAATTATAATAAATAATCCCAGTTTCTCAAAAAAGGCCCAAAACTCCAAGAATATCCTTTCAGCCCACTCCCCAAAAGAATAGCAGAATAATCAATATGTCGACCTGCAAAACCATCGGCATGCCTAAGACAATATTGGCCATAATCCATGACGCATGAACAACTAATCCAGAACTTTAGTGGTGCTTTTGAGTGCAGTAAATTAATGCTTCCCAAAAATAACAAAGTAGCTCGTGTTTTTTGTGGCTTCCCCGATGAAATAACCAGGATGGATCCAACGAATTTACAGGAGCAGGAAACGAGACAAATGGACAGGAAGGAATACCCAAAGTCATGACTCATAGCATGCATAAAATCATTAGCCAATCCAAGAAAAAATATATTGTTGCATTAAACAAAAATCGTAGTTATGTAGTTTTTCCAACAAAATACAAAACAACTGCAATAAATATAAATAACTGATAGAGACTAAACTAACCCCACAACATTTCACTACTCCTTTATACTCATATTTGCGAGTCCCGTAAACATCTAGAGTTTGCCAAGGAGGGTACATAAAATCAATGATCAAACTGAAGATGCGCACAAACAAAATGGAAATCCATACCCACTTCTTTCAAAGGGTCATCACAATGGAGTTGTGAAACATACACTTTTTTATTCATTTCCTTTTCTAAGGAAAAATTTGTTGCAAAATCATCTCTAACACATGAAGATTATAGTCAAAACATTTTTTATATACATTGAAAGGCAACACAAAAAAAAACTTCCTTTTTCGCCAAGTATGCGTATCCTATTACCTACACCCAAGTAAATTGAACACGATAGACGGGTAGGAGACCAAAGACAAAAACCTAAAACAGAGGAAAGCCAATTGAGCCGTGTAAAGATGAAAACCCACACTCTTTAGAGAGGGGCGAGACGTTTATTTATAATAGAGTGGACGAGGTTAGGGTTAACCTACTGGGCTCTAATCACCGAGGCCCATTAGGGTTAACTCATACATAACCTAATCTGTAACGTAACAACTAACACCCTCCCTCAAACTGGCGCATATACATCAATCATGCCCAGTTTGTTACATATATATGAAACCCGATTCCCAACTAGGAGTTTAGTGAAGATATCCGCCAATTGTTCACCGGCGCGCACATGGCTAGGAGTGATCGTGCCCTTCTTGTATTCATCGCGGATGAAATGACAATCGATCTCAATATGCTTCATGCGTTCGTGGAACACAAGATTGGTGGTGATATGTATGGCAGACTGATTATCACACCATAGTTGGGTCCGTCCGTCCACTGCTACCCGTAATTCGGAGAGGAGCTACCAAATCCACATAATCTCGGAAGTGGCTAAAGTCATGGCCCTATACTCTGCTTCTGCACTTAAACGAGCCACCACTGCTTGCTTCTTGCTTTTCCAACTAACCAAGTTACCCCCAATGGTGACTGAAAATCCAGAGGTGGATAGCCTATCAGTTCGGCATCCAGCCCAATCGGCATCGGTGTATCCCTCTATTCGGGTGTCCCTGATTATGATACCGAATATCTTTCCCTGGATTGCTTTGTAAATACCGGAGGATATGTAGAACTGCGTGCCAATGAGGAACCCGCGGATTCTGAGCAAACTGACTAACAACACTGACAAGGTAAGCAATGTTTGGCCTAGTCATCGTAGTTAGATAATTCAACTTCCCAACCAAATGTCTATACTGATCGGGATCAGGGAAAAACTCACTAGTATCGGGCAGTAGCTTGTCCCCTGGGTCCATAGGGGAAGTGGCCCCCTTTGCCTGGAACAGCCCTGATTGAGAAACTCACTAGCATCAGACAGAATATCTAAGACATATTTGCACTGGGAAATAACAATACCCTTCTTTCCGCACAACACCTCGATCCCAAGAGAATATTTCAACTACCCAAGGTCTTTGGTTTGAAAATACTGATTGAGAAACTGCTTGAGATCAATAATCCCCAGTGCATCATCACTGGTAATGACAATATCATCCACATATACAATCAGCATGATACATCCAGAAGAATGGTGGCGATAGAAGACCGGATGGTCCTTTGCAGACTGTATCAGCTCAAAACTAGTAACCACTTGACTGAACCGACTAAACCAGGCCCTTGGAGACTGTTTTAACCCATAAAGAGAGCGGCGAAGCCGACAGACATGACGTTCCCCTCCCTAAGCAACAAACCTGGGTGGTTGCTCAATATACACCTCCTCAGTGAGGTCACCGTGAAGGAAAGCATTCTGCACATCCAGTTAGTATAATAGTCACGAGTGAGTAACCGCCAAAGAGAGAAGGAGGCGAAGGGAGGCCATTTTGGCCACTGGGGATAAGGTCTCAAAGTAGTCGACACCATAGGTTTGGGCATAACCCTTGGCCACAAGGCGAGCCTTAAAGCGAGCAATAGAGCCATCGGGATGCACTTTGATGGCGTAAACCCATTTGCAACCAATAACTTTCTTGGCAGGGGGAAGAGAAACAAGATCCCAAGTATGATTGGCCTCCAAGGCCTTCATTTCCTCCTCCATAGCAGCACGCCAGCCCGCATGAGCCAAAACCTCACCAAGAGTACGTGGCTGGGGCACAGAGTCCAGGCTAACAATCAAGGAGCGAATAGGAGTTGCCAAACCATGGTAGAAGGTAACATATAAGGAGTGAACAAGGCAGCAGCAGTAGGGGCGGCTGCGGGGGGCAGGGGGATCCACAGAGGGTGAGACTGGATCAAGCAGCAAAGTGACTGGCTTAGTAGGGGAAGCCAGGGGGAGGTGTGTGCCGGGGCCGGAGGTAGTGCCGGAGGAGTCGGGAGAAGTGGAAGAGAGACAAGAAAGTCATCCTGGCGGAGAAGGGGACTCCGAGACACTAGTGAGAGGATAAAATGACTCAGTCTCGACAAAGGCCACATCTCGAGAGGTGAGATACTGACGCAACTAGGGGGACAAACAGCGGTACCCCTTCTGGGTTTTGGAGTACCCAAGGAAGACACATTTGAGGGAACAGGGATCTAATTTGGACAGAATGGGACGAGTATCGCGAACATAACATACACACCCAAACAGGCGAAGAGGGAGACTATAGGGAGGAAGGGTAGGGAGATTAGTGAGATAGCAAGTAGTGAGAACAGCATCACCCCAGAAGCGTTTAGGGACACCCGTGCGAAAAATGAGAGCATGAGCAGTGTCAAGAAGATGACGATTCTTGCGTTCAGCAACCCTATTTTGTTGGGGGTGTCGGGACAAGATGTCTGGTGAACAATGCCATGGTGGGACAAATGTACCTGGAACCAATGTGATACATATTCCCTACCATTATCACTACGGAGAACACAAATAGTATGACCAAACTGGGTGCGAATCTCAGAGAAAAAGAACTTCAAATAAAGAAGACTTTAGAGCGAGCTCTCAAAAGGTAAACGTAAGTAAAACGAGAGTAGTCATCCACAAATGTCACAAAATATCTGTAGCCTAAGGGCGTAAGAACAGGGCACGGCCCCCACACATCAGTATGAACAAGAGCAAAAGGAATGAAACTTCTTTTATTATTACGGATAGGATAAGACACACGATGGTGTTTGGCTAAATGACAGGACTCACAAGATAAATGAGAAATAGACTTAAATTCAGGACATAAAGACTGTAAACTAGCTAAAGAGGGATGACCCAAACGACAGTGAGCATCATAAGCAGAGGAAGTAAGCCCGGCACAGGAAACCGGTTGATCAAGTACATATAGGCCCCCTATAACACTCCTTTTACTGATAGTCCGCTTCGTCACCAGATCTTGAAAAACACAATGATCAGAACAAAAACGTTACGGAGCAGTTTAAATCTTTAGTAACACGACTAATAGAAAGCAGATTAAAAGGAGCGCCAGGGGTATGTAACACATGTTGCAGGGTCAACGAGGAAGTGGGTGTAGCAATTCCACAACCGCGAATGTCAAGAGAAGAGCCATTGGCCACTGTAACCTGTCCAGTCCTACTAAGAGGAGAATACTCAAAAAGAGTACCTGTAGTCCCGGTCATATGATCTGAAGCACCAGAGTCAATAACCCAAGTGCGCGGAGTAACCATGCAGGCGGTGGAGTTACCTGTAATAAATGTACCAACAGCAGGAGAAGAGAGCACAGGGAACTGAGTGTACCGGTCATACTCAGCATCAGACATATGGACCACGTGACCCGCGGAAAAGGAAGCAAGTGCAGTAGAACATGAGCCATAGAAGATGGCTTAGAGCCCAACTGGGGACAATGGGGACGAAAGTGGCCAACCACACCACAACGATGACAGGTGCGAGTCTCTGGAGATCCAGTACGACCACTTATATGCCCGCCTCAGCCCTGACGGCCACCACGAGCCCCACCCGAGGAGGAAAAACAGGCAACCCTATCAGCGGACTCGGGGGGTAGAGGGCGAGCATCAGAGTGACTCACCGAGCGACTCACACGTCGAAAGGCCTCCGAGAGAGATGGAATATCAACCCCAGCAAGTATCTGTGACCGGGCAGCCCCACAGTCACCACCACCAAGACTGGCTAAGTAGAGCACCACCATAATCTGATCACGTTAACGGCGAAATACGGTGGGATCGGAAGTAAAGGGGAGCAAACAGTCAAACTCATCAGCAAGAGTCTTGAACCCAGCATAGTACTCCTGAAGAGTTTTTCCCTCACGCGTGAGTTGGAAGAACCCCTTCATTACATCAAAGAGGCGAGACAGATCATTAGCAGTGGAATAGGTATCGGACAAAGATTGCCAAATTTCCCGTACAGTATCGGCATTTGCGACCAACACCTCAACAGATTCATCCATGGAGTTCAACAATAAGTAAACAGGCGGGCATCATCCCGAATCCAGGAGCGGTACTGAGGTGAAGTCTCAGGAGGAGCACAGTCTATTAAATGTGAATCGAGATCCATACCCTGAAAAAATTTTAGGACCTTCTTTCGCCATAACACATAAGTGGACGAGCCAGTCAGCTTGGTTTCCACCAAGCGAGTGGATGAAGAGAAGATCTGGGTCGGGTAGGTTCGCAAGGCACCACGGTCTAGGCAGATAGGACAGATGGCGATGGTGACAAAGAATCAATAGTCGACATGACTACGATAATATAGGACAAAGCCCATTCTTGACACCTATATCATCCCGACAAACCACCAATCACCGGATCAGAGCATTCATTCACTGGATCAGAGCATTCATTCATTCATCATCGGAATGTAGAGGGATGCAGATCGGTGGTAGTGGCAGAGGGAGGAGGCAACGCCAGGAGAAGAGGAGGGTGGCGGCGATGGCGATGGCGACGGCGGCGACGGCAGGCGGCGGAGGAAAAGACAACGGACGAGATCGATAGCAGATTTGAAGGGGGGGAGCCTAGGATTCCGATGGTGGCAGTGGAGACGCAACGCCGCCGAAAAGATCAGTGCATAACCGACGCGGCGGCCGGCGGCAGCGGCGGCAGAGTCGTCGTCCGGCAGCGGCGGCCGTAGAGTAGATTTAGGGTTTTACTTTTTTATTCTTTACCAGGCTCTGATACCATGTAAAGATAAAAACCCACACTCTTTAAAGAGGGGCGAGACGTTTATTTATAATAGAGTGGACGAGGTTAGGGTTAACCTAATGGGCTCTAATCAGTGTAATCACCGAGGCCCATTAGGGTTAACTTATACATAACCTAATCTGTAATGTAACAAGTAACAAGCCGCAAGCAATAGCAGAATATTCTGCCTCTGTAGTAGAATGAGAAATGCCATACTATTACTTGCTTCCAAGAGACGAGAATCTCTACGGTAAAAAGAAAAAGTTCAGAAATAGATCGGTAATCACCATCAGTATCACCTATTCAGCTCAACCTTAAGTCAAAGATAAAGCCAAAACACCACAATAGGTTCTAAAAGATGGGACCGTGGGCATGTCATAATATGGGTAACAAAGCAGCCCAATGCGTAGCAAGAAGTGCCGATATAAAAGTATAAAAGTAGCTAACTTCATGAACACGATAGGCAAATAAACCAGGAACCAATTAATAAAGATACACTACAGGAGTATCAAAGGGAACACTTGTCTCAAGGAAATAACTTAGATGTAACTCAAATAGGTTATCAACAACCCTATCATCAATCCTTTTGGAACAGTCAGTGATTTCATAAGCATACTTAGATTTCAACAAGAAACCTTAGGTGAAGGAGCCATAGCTCATATTCGCAAATAACTAACCCAATCTATTGTCATAAACACGTGAAAAATATTTTGTTTCACCGCTGAAATATTAACAGCAGTGAACAATAAGTGATATTCATATGCTCTGCATAGACAAGAACATGACCATTGACCACTAAGAAAGGCATTCTTGACTTCCAGATGGGAAAAAAGGCTATAGGCATGATGCTAAAGATGCCTTACGTGCGAAGCCTTTGGTTTTCTAGGTAAGGCCTAAAGGTATCTTCTATATAGTATATACTGATCACTTACACTGTTCACAGCCCCAAACAGCCCCTGTTCTTTGTATTGTCATCATACCTAACCTATTTCAGTTCTGTCCTACAACATTTTTACACTTCTCTGGTCCCTCTCCCCAAACAAAAGACATTTGGGTGATCCCAAACATAGCATAAGAGGTTGATGGTGATGGCCCTAACCGAAGGAGAAGAGACTGCCAAGAGAAAAAAAGATATCCCACTAGACTTCCAGAAGTTTCTAACAAAGAGCAAAGAAGAGACGGTCCAAGAAAGCATCAACTATTCTCATGGCTAGTGATGAAGTGGCTCTAACACCATGTTAACAATATAAGAGATAATAGCATTACTGCATTAAACCAAAACATGACTACAAAAATTCCCAGCTTAATAGATAACAAATGCTAATAACTACGAACAGCAAAATGCAGGAGTGACAACCACACCCACCAATCCATACGAACACGAGTGAACTTTTAATACCATGTTTGCTATCCACGCACACCAATCCATATATATATGAGTGCCATGTGAACTTCAAATCCCTATATCCCAAGCATATGGAGAACAGCACCAAAAAGAATCCAAAGAAAGACAATTATAGCAGTTGACTAATGTCCAATAAAACCTATGACCACATTACTGATACTAGAGTTGCAAAAATTTAATTTATGAGATCAAAAAAGACCAAGTGCGAAATTAAAATTTGACGTAAAAAGAAACTATTGAGATATTCGAGTGTCAGCATCTAAAAAGTTGTAGTTTCAAAGAACAAAAAATACAGAAAGCAGCAACCAAAAGTTTCAAAAAGAAAAAAACAGACGGGGAAGAACAAAAACTACGATCGAAAAAGAGAATACTTCAATTAGAAAAGAAACAGTGTTAAATGGGTGAAGCATGACCTGTGCCCTAAAATTGAGTTTTTTTTTTTTTTTTTATAAATCTAAAAGCATCCACAAACTAACTACAAGTGTAATCACAAGAAGAAAAAAGAAAAGTAAGAAACCATCACTCGTGGCTTTCTTGAAAGATCCATATACAAATGTTCAAAGTATCAATTGAGTCAAGTCGAGAGAACATTAAGAAATTGTCAAACACCACTGCTGAGTTCCTACAACAGACCTTCATGCTTTGCTCAGAACTTATCCGGAAGTAACGCGAGGCGCGTTTCTCAAGCTCGATAGTACTTAAAGGATGAGGAGGATACTTCAGTTTCTCCTGCTGTCTAACTTTTGTGACCTGATGAATAGAAAGTATAAGAACTCCCTAACATGAAAATGAGATGCAGAAACATAATTGGAGTCGATATAGTTCTGAAAAGATTCAGTTGGCCCCATATTAAGTAAATAAGATGGTAAAACTGACTTATAACTCCTCTTTCCACCTGTTTTGCTTCTTTCTTCTTAATTTTGACCAACTTCGAAAAGTAGCTTATGTTAGGCTATTTTCTTAATTTCCTTAATCAAAAGTTTCGACCAAAGAAACCATGATTTCACATTTCTAATGAGCCAAAACCGTGGCAAGAGTACATATGATAGTCAGGTTGGTCAGAATTTCCCAGTCTAAGAAGGCCCGGTTACCAATATAATGTCCCCTGTTACTTCACTCAAGTTGTTCCACTTTCCTTGAAGTTAATATCATGACACCGTTCATGGTTATTATTGTAACCATTTATTGAAAGCTCTGACACTAGCACTAGAAATAAAATATGACTTCTGTAACACTCACAGTTGCAGTGGGTTCCTGTATGCACATTTCGTAGATTATCACAGCGCAATTATAATCAAACATGTGGCCACGCCTGAAAACAAAAAGTCAAGTAGTTTAAAACATCGACAACCGGACAAGAAAAGATGACATTCACTGGTGGAAGATCCTTAGCATTTTACATCCAATTGAAGGTAGCAACGCCTTCATCCGAGTTGTGAGTGCAGTTGATTGTCCAGAATTCTTCGGGCTCGTGTGATTGTATCTCCCAATACCGTTCCACAATAAAGCCCAGTGTTGGGAACTACAGTAGTTGATGACAATTAGAAACAATGGAGATAAACCATGACACCTCCTACTCAAAAGTACAAAATTGCAGATCATAGGCTACACATACTGATTGTCAAATACTTAACAAGCAAAATTAATGTAACAGTACCTGACAAGGTCCATAACTTAGAACAACATTTCTGTCATCTGTTGCAAAATCAAGATGAAATGCATCCCTCAACAGCATAGTTTGAAACCTAGTGAATGAAGCACCAATGCGGAGATCTATTTCCTGCAAACGAGTCAGAATAAACTGATACACTAAGCATCTTAATACAAGGAAGACAGGGAACTAACTGTCATACATAGAGCAAAATATGTTCCTAACAACATAATCAATGGATCAGAGAGCAATATAAAAGCAATCTATGCCTACAGATCTTGAAGATTGGGCACGCAAAATATTACAAAACCATAAGCAAGATACTAAACTGCCAAAGCCTCGTGACAAAATTTAAAAAATCTGAGCTGAGTGCTTCGCTGCTGATACTTACTTGCCTGACATCTACAGCATCGGCAAACAATTGATTAGGTCGAACTAGAGTTTCCACAGAATCACGGATATCCCTGAACATGGCAAGAGTAAACATCAAGCATGACAATTTGAATTCAAAACAGAAAATTAAGAGGCGCTGAAAGATAAACAGAAGATTTCGCCCTGAGAACATACCTGTCAATTAATGCGGAGAAACGAGCCCTCCACACATTAAGGTGGCGATTCACTTGGGTACAAACTTCAACTACCTCAAATGCAATGTTTTCCCCTTCTCTGTCGCCGTCCAGCCACAACACTAGCCACTGGCACTTCCTAGATTCCTCCTCTAGTGTCTTCTTTATATCCAATTTGTCCTAAATAATTAAACAAAAAATGTTTCAAACAACTCCCTACCTTCATAAATTCATATCTCTTACGTCAAATGGTATTTATATGTACGTACTTAAACCTCGGGGGGGGGGGGGGGGGGGGGGGGAGCGGGGGGGAAGGAATTAAGAGAATGAGGGAGGGAGTGGAACCACCTCGGGTACGTATTTGCGGACCGGGGCGTCGTAGAGGTTGACGGGGTCGCAGGAGTGCCACTTGCGGTAGCGGTCATCAAAATCGAGCTCCATCAGGTGGCCGGTGACGGAGGTGAAGAGCATGCGGCATTGCTGTCCCCTAATGCTGTAGCTGAACTCGAAGATCTTGTTGAACCTCGATCTCCCCTCCCTCACCCTCATCCCACCACCTTGTTGGCTCTTCGACAGTATCCCCGCCACCGCCTTCGCCACCGACGGCTTCTCCGCCACATTCAGCACCATTATCGGGCGCCCGCCGCCGCCGGACATTTCTTGGGCCATGGCGTTCGAGAGCGCTTTCGGCGATTGATTTCAAAAAACTGAGGAAGTGGTGGTGTTCTGGACCACACTAGGTTTACGCTTTCCCGCCGTTTTGGCAGCAGTGTAGTGAGTGAACCAAATAATTAGGATTATTTTTTTTGAAGTCTTTGACCGGGTAGCAATGTAGTGACTAGGGGTGTAAGAGTAAACCGACAAACCGGACCAAACCGGTAAACCGGACTAAATCGTCGGTCCGGTCCGGTTTTGGGAGCAAATCGGTCCGGTTTGGTTTTTTTAAAAATGTTCCGGTTCGGTTTTCGGTTTTAGGGTTTTTTGGTCCGGACCGGACCGGGCCGGACCGGTTTTTTATTATACGTGTATAAGTTTTATGTTTTAACGTTTAAGTGTTAGCCGTTTAGGGTTTTCTCTCATTCTCAATCTCAGAAGTCAGACCTCACTCTACTGCTCTCGCCTCTCAGCCTCTCACTCCCTCAGCCGGCCCGCTCCCTCAGGCCGCCCGCTCCCTCAGGCCGCTGCTCGCTCTCTCAGGCCGTCGGCTCCCTCAGGCCGCCGCTCCCTCTCTCAGGCCGTCGGCTCCCTCAGGCCTCCGCTCCCTCAGGCCGCAGATCTGGTTCGTGTTCGGAACTTCGGACGAAGTTGAAGCTACACTGGACCACAGTAAACAGGTATTGGAGTTCGCGTATACTGATTTCGTATTTTTTTATACTAAGTTCGCGTATACTGATTTACGAGTTCTGAGTTCTGGAGTTCGCGTTTGATTTCTGAGTTCTGGGTTCTGGACCTTCTGGTCTTCGTATCTGATTTCTGGGTTTGTAATTTCACTTATTTGTATACTGATTTAGTGATTTTTGTCTGTGATTTACTGGGTTTGTATACTGAGTTCTGGAGTTCGCGTTTAATGTACCGGGTTTGTTTGTATACTGATTCTGAGTTTAATGATTTTGGCCCAATACCACATAAACCGGAAACCGGACCAAATCGGAGCCAAACCGGCCGACCCAAACCGGACCAAACCGGACACCATCGGTCCGATTTTCGGTTTACAATTTCTTCAAACCGGTCAACCGGTTTGGTCCGAGTTTATAGGGCAAACCGGACCAAACCGGACCGGTTACAGCCCTAGTAGTGACTGAACCAAATAAATTTTTTTGGAGTTCCCTGACCATATCATTTTATATTTACTTTACAATTAATTTAAAAACTTTAACACGAACATTATAACAATAAAAAAATAATGGTAAAAAGAACAGTGATATTAATATTAAAAAATTAAGTCAAATAATATAATTCTCTATAGCCTCATAAATCTTTACAAAAATTTAGTTCCAACTTTGACTTTCTAAGATAAATATGGACATTGACTAACACTATATTGTGAGGTAATATTTTAGGGGACTTCCCTACATGTTTTGTCCGAACTGAAAAAAAAAAAAGCCAAATGCATTTTGTCTTGCTTTATCTCAAAGACCTAGCTATGCATTCTAACACCTGTCAAGAACACCCCGACATATAGTCGAAATGCTCTTTGATAACTAAGTATCGGATTGAGAGAATGCTCGGAGGATTGGATTCTTGCCGAGCGCAAATACAAATAAGGGAAATCAACAATAAGAGATTTCTTACAAGGGCTAGATATGTGGTGGCTAAAAGAGTTTATATTCATCAACATGGTCTATGTTCTGCAAGTGATCGATCCATTTTTTCAACGATCTTCGTGCCTATTTAGTTCCGTCGAGCATTCAAGTGTACAAATTGAGTTCACTCCTCGTACTTGTCCCTAATTGTGGGCTAATTTGACTTGTCATGGGTCTAATTGGCATCATGGGACTGGGGTTATCGCGCCGACCCAATTTTTGGTGGTCTGGATGACCATGATCCAACCCGTGTTGACTTTATGGTATGGGGCTCAGCTCCTAATCGAGTTGGCTGGATGAGTTCCTGGTATTGCCGACATGACTATTTTGTAGTCTCCACAATTGCCTCATAGCTTGTTGGTTCGGCCATGTCTTTAGGTGGTTGCAGGACAATGAGCTAATAGTGCAAAGATAGGGATCGACTCATCTTCTCAACTATGCACACATTAAATGCGATGCACTGCTTGGTCATTCCGTTTGAGCAGCTATATATACTAGAAAGCCACCCTTTCGTATTTCCCACCCAATGCACTTATAAATGGGGGACTCTTACCTAAAAGTCCAAAGTAATGGACTTCTAATGCAATTAATCCATCTAATAGTAAAGTAGACGTAGAAATCCTTTTGACACGCCAGTTTACAAAATGCCCTTACACCAAACATCCCAACTTTATTTCAGAGACATAAATTATCCAAATTATTATCTTTTGTCGTTGTTCAATATATTTTTTTATTTGTTATATTTTTTATCAATTTTTTAGAGTTTGTTGGTTTGTCTCGATGAAAAAGAATATAAAAATTATAAAATTATGTTTAAAAACTAAAAAAAAAAACTTCACTGTAAAGCAAGTCAACACATATATAATTTGGCTTATTTTTTGTCATTTTTGAAAAAAAATTGGGACATAATTTTGTACTTTTCTGAAATTTCTTATCAAGACTAACCAATAATCAACCAAAAATTGATGTAAAAAAATTTAAATAAAAAATAATAATAATTTAATAATTACCACAATCCAAATAGAAAAAATGGGCTAACAGATAATTTTAACCCATCTAACAGATAAACTTTTGACATATAAACTAACGCATAACAAGATAATGTTATCTACGGCATTTGTAGTTAACATTATCTGATAATGTTATAAGATAATATTACAACAAATAACATTATAAGATAGTGTATATTACATGTACTATAACTGAATTACAACATATAACATCATTTGTTATAATTATTTTATTTTTGTTAAAAACATAAAGATAATTGGAAACAGATAAAACACAAATAAAGTTATTTATAAAAATACATAAAGAACAAAAACACAAACAATATTTTAAACTAAGAAATAATATTTATGTTCTAATTATTTTATTTCAAACCAAAAGATAACATTATCTGTAGTATTTTTTCACTTTACTTCTCCTGTTTTATAGAAAACGTCTAAATTACCTAATTATTATTTTTATCAATTTTTGTAATTTGTTGATTTGTCTCGACGAAAAAAATCTAAAAAATATAAAATGATGTAAAAAAGTTTAAAACTAAAGACAAAAAATAATAAGTCAAAAAGAACCTATTTTGACTTATTTTTCATCTTTTCTAATTTTTTTAATTTTAAACATAATTTTGTACTTTTTAAATTTCTTTTGTCTAAACGAACCAATATATTAAAAAATTGATAAAAAATACAAAAATATAAATAAAGATAAAAAAATATGATTTGAATGATTATAAAAGTGTGGGAAATATCATGTAACAAAATGAAACAACCAATAAGGATAGTTTTGTTCATTAAAGTACCTAACTTATTAACACTTAAAAATAGTGGACCTTAACTTAAAAACTAAATTAGCCCAAACTTATTGGGCCAATTTACCATCTTTTTGTACTTTTCACCAATGTTCTTTATAAATAAATTCTAAAACCTCTTCGATTTGGTTGGTTTATACATTCCGAGCGTCCTCAACTACTGTCATTTTTTGCTATCAAAAGCGATTTTTGTAAGTGTTGATTTTTTCTCCTTTCGATCCCTTCAATGGCTACACCTTTGAGAAGGATGTTCACCGTAGAACTTAGGGATAGATTTAGGGAATTGTATGCAATCCCCGACAACGTAGAGGTTCGCCTTCTGACGACGAATGAGATTCATGCCCTAGTTGCTAATGGAAACTCTCCGTATATTCTGCTTATTACTATAATGGACTTGATTCGCCAGGCCCTTTGTCATTGAGTATTAGCCCATTTCCAGGCTACGGGAAACTTTTTTATAGGGTGACTTTAGAGGTTTTGGCCCTTAACGAGATTTTAGGTACAAATATGGGTATGGGGCCCATTCATCATTGTTATTCCCTAAGAAGACTCTGTGCAATACCGTCAGGGAAGAGGGCAAATGGAAATCCCAGAGATATTATCTCCAGGCCTGAGATTGTAAGAAAAACCTAGTTCAGAGGGTTTCATCCATGTCCAAATGCACAGATATTGTAATGGTTGAAGTGTCGAGGGTGTGGGAGAACCTTATTGGCGTCGAGGGAGTCGAGCAAGTTATGCGCATTGAGGGGTGTCTTGGTAAGTCTCCCTTATTGCGAATCTATCATTTCTCAGGATGAACCCTGTTTTTGTTTCCCCCCTTTTTTCTGATAGATGTTGTCATGTTGCTGATTCTCAAATCTTGGTGAGTACCGAATCTCTTGTCGTTAATGACATGGATCGGGCGTTGGCTTACATTGGTTCTGCCGACATTGGGGGCACCAAATGTTTGTGCCCACAATCTACTCAATTATTGGGTGAGGTGCCGTCGGTGACAAATTAATTTGAATGGAACATACGAAACAATGTAATGGTTAATAAAAGTTGGCTACCTTCCCGTGAGAATCTGTTAGTAAGATAATATATCTTATTTGGCCACCTTCGGGTGTAGTGCCACTATAGATTATTGAAATTGAATGAAAGGTATAAGAATCTTTTTCTAGTTCCCTTGGGGAATCGCGTTAGTAAATGATATAGCTTGTTTGGCCACCATTGGGTTAGAGTTAGGAGTGATGACAGACATGAGGCGTGAGATGTGGATCAAGAATGGGTCATGGGAACTGCTAAATTAAAAAGTAACGTTTTCACTTGATGATTGACGTTAATACAAGTTAGATATGGCATTATGATGAATGGTAATGGCCACGAGATACATTGAGATGCATTGACGTTGAGGTGACATGTAGTGATTGGCAAATGACACGTTGATGGAGGGCTATTTATCTGCCTCCATTGTTTATTTCTTGTATACGCAAAAGTGTTTGTTGCTCTTGTGACTTAATTATCAACTTTTCATTGACTATTGGAATTGCGTAGAACTCTATGACATATTGTGGATGAAGGTTGCATGATGCGTCATGATAGAACATAGACTGTCATTTTGATACGTTATTAAATGAAAGTGATAGATTATGTATAAGGGGAGTTATAGAATATATGGTCTACATTGTGTAAATGAAACTACGTGATAGATATGTGACACGTGACAAGTGTGGACACCGACGCCATATGAGATGACCGTTAAGAGACACGTGATGTACGTGAATAATGAACTAGACTCCCTCTCAGGGATTCTAAGAATGTGATGTGAAAATCTACTGGGTTCCTCCGAGTATGCTAGGAGTATACTAGATCCCTTTACGGAAGTTCTATGAGTGATATGGACTGGTCCCATTCGAGAGAATTTCTGGCGTGATAATTTGACACTCGATGAGAATATGGTAGTGATGCACTTGAGTCGTGGTGTATTGAATGAATTGGGAGATCATGAATAATTTATGTAATGTTTGTCTTTAGTTTATCATTGCTTTCCTTTTGTGATCTCACCAGTACACTATTTTGGTGCTTGATGTGTAATATGAACATACGTTAATGAATTTGTAGAATACGAGGATAATTTATTCTCTTTGTGAGGTCACTAATGGATGAGATAATGTACTTGCCTAGATTAGGAGAGTGATAGGAGAGATGAGAACTGGTGTACCGATTTCCCCTGGAAAAGTATTGGGAATGACAATGAAATGGTTAGCCACTTTCAAGTGATGTACTAGGGATGACTAACAAGTTACGAAGATAAAAATATAAAGATACGTGTGAGTTGGATATCAGTTGAATGGTCCATCTGAAGACCAATTGGTGTCATAGTAGCGTGAATACGGATTTCTAAGTTGTTTGTGTAATGTTGTTAGATTGAGACTTAAACATTGAAGATGAGAGATGACTACTGTGCATACGTAAGGATATGGGTGTTAGCTTGATAGTAGATAGCGACCCACTGCTGCAAATTCATGAGTTGTGTTATGGCTAATGTATTTGTACAATGTAGCGGTAAATGGGTAATGACCTAGTATTGTGAAACGGTAAATAGAGAAAGAATTGGTAGTGAGAAATGATTGACTGAACAACAGAACGGTGTTGTAAGATGGTTGTAAGTGTTGTTTATGCTTATCATATGATTTGTATAAGCTCGTATTCGTTTATTGTATATGGATCATATTATCAGCTATTTCAGTTCATTACTCCATGGCATAGGTGTAAACTTCCTACTGGGCTGTGTAGCTCAACCCTATTATTTTACACGTATTGTTCCAGATGCTTTGCATGAAGCGCGTGTGATGCATGATATGATGCATGTTTCAAAGATTTGATAGGAAAGATCCAACATATTGAAAATGACTTTTGAAAAATGTAAACTAACTTATTCTCGAGTTATTTCTTGTGCTTGAAAAGAAATGTGAATGTTTCATTTTGATATATGTAACGGGCCAGGTATTTGCCCACATTGATGTAACATACTTAAATGTGACTTTTGATCATATCATGTATAAGGAAACAATTTGGAATATTGGGTTGATTATTGAGCGTCGTGAGGTTTTATTTATGATAAACAATTATAATAATATATTGAAAATCGAGGGCATGACACAGATATCCTAATATCCGATCTGATCTGGTCCATTGTCATTCCTAGTTTCTGATTGTGGTTCTGGTCATTGTTCTGGATCAGTCCTCTTGAAGCCTGCATGCTGCGTTTCCAGTCCCAAATTCTCTTGGAGTCGGTAGACTCTCGCTCCATCATGAGTGTGCCACTGACCATTCCAACATGGGTCTCTTCCTTCAATCACATGACGTTCCTCCTGATATGAGAACTCAATCCCCACTCAAACTTTCATGCTCTCGAAGCATCGATTTCTGGTGCATGGTGAGATAACTCATCGAACTATGCAGTGTATTGCATCACTATAAAACCTCCTTGCTTGAGATTCATAAACTCCTAGATAAGGGCTTGCTTGACAGGTGTTGGAAAGTACTTGGCGAGAAATAGCATCTTGAAGGTAGTCCACGCCATCATCTATACATTCTGTCTTGTCTTGACCACATCCCACCAATGGTTAGCTTTTCCTGGCATGTGATTGGCTGCAAGAGCCACTACATCGTCGTTATCCCAGACTTCCAAATCTAGGCGATAGTAGGGTTGGTCTTGCCAGAGAAAATCAAAGCTCAGTGTTTGCAAAATTTGTTGAGTGGAAGACTCTGATTGGGTTGAGTGTGATGTTATGGTTGGGGTTCAAACTATTGATGGTTACGGGCATCATTAAAGAAAAAGCACACATAAATTGATTGAAATCGTTGAATCTAGGTGTGGCATTCATAGGTGGTGGAGAAGGCGGGTTAGCATGTGCGTTGCTGGGTTCGGCCTGGTGTCCTATGTTAGTTCTGTTCCTTGTTTTGACTATATACAGTTAGACGAATATGATGAATTTTAGGGACGAGATAGGTGGCAAAAGTTCTTCTGTTCATAATATTATACCATAATACATTATCCGATCATGTCACGTGGTTACATCAAAATATGCATGTGTATAGCAAATTGGCACGTGGCCTTCATACAAAAGCCTATCCAACCAAGGTTTTACATAGGTTATCTTCCAAGCCACAAAATTCACCCTAACACTACCCTTTCTATATTTGCTCAAGAAAGGAACAAACTTGGGTAATTGTGCCAAAACAGGTACTTGCGCTCCCAAATTGCCTCGATCTTTCCAAAAAACCTCCAATAGACCTTGTAGCACCATGAGTTTAGGTCTCATGGGTTGAGCTGGCATCAGTCCTCAAGCTGGAAAGGTGTGTTGGCATAGGTGGCAGAGTTGAAAAAGTCTAGCTAACCAAGCAAATTTAGAATCTAACGCTAATCTCTCAGGCGTTGCCTCTGCAACAAATATCCTGACACTAAATTCCCCACATTCTTTGGAAATCCTGTTGGTACACTGAGCAGATACCTCTGATTATTGAGTTGCTCTATGATAGCAACAGGTCCTAGAAAAGACGGCTCTCCTCAGGCCTTCCAATAGCAGCATTTCCTAGGAGCAGTCTTTACGTACACCATAGTACCCAGAGCATGCCATTCAAAGCCTTCCCATGTGCTCCAGCTAGCAACATCCATCTGCACTATTGTCGGCTCTGGTGTCGGGGGGGTGGTCCACTTTGCTCTCTAGCCCTTCTTCTGAAGGCTCATCTCCATCAATGTCTATCTGGGCCATCTCTTCCTACTCTAACTCCTCGGGGTCCTCCTCAGGATGCCTCATGATCAGGTCATCATCGTCGTCGTCGTCGTCGTCGTCATCTATATCGAGGTCATCCTCCTCAGTGTCTTTGTCATCTGCCTCGTCATTAGCATCATCCTCAACATGCCACCCTAGTTGTGCTACGTCATCCTCCAGTAATGGTAATGGTGTGTCGACCTCTGGTGATGGTAGAAGTGCAATGATATCAATACTGACTCATCCTCAAAGAAATTGGTAAGGTAGCGCTCCATTGGATCAAAATCTGAATTGGACGACATTTACGAGAAAAATATATATGCGTTAGACTTATGATATATGATATCAAATAATAAACGTAAACACATATTATTAACTACTTAGGTAATATGATAGTCATAATGTGATCTACCCAATTACCATGGGTCTCAAGTAAAGGGAAATATAGAGCTCTGATACCACTTTGTAACGCCCCGAATTTCATAAACGTTAAATAAAAATAATTTAACGGAAACAAAAATAACATTTCATTTCATGCCAAATTAAGTTTGATTACGATATTGAGATAAAGGAAATTAAATTAAGTTTTGAAATTTACGAGCTCAAAATATAACTAGGTAAACCAAGGTGCAACTTGGTCATCCCGGAAAGTGTCGATGTCGGTGCCTTGAACGTTGGGTCCGTCAATGATGTCTTCGACACATGGCATGAAAATTCAAGGGCGGGAGAAAATTGCACCATAAGCAATAAAACTCAATAAATAATCCCGCCTATAATTCAATCTAGGCAATAGTCTGTATGATGAATGATCAAGATCTTGACATGAGTAAGTAATTGAAAAATAGATGGATTATAGAATAGAAATCAGAGTACGACATTTAATGTTAAGCGGAAGCACTCAAATAAGTAACTGCGGAATTTAAATTAGAGCGAAATGCAGATAATAATTTTTCTTAGGTCCAACTACATGTCCAATTTCTGACATCGTGTCTAACAATTTTCATGTGCCCAAAATCTATTTCAATTTCTAAATTTCAAGTCAACACAAGCGTTGCTAGTAAGTCAAAAATCCATTTCCAAAATAATGTCATGATGGTCCCGACCCCTAAGTTGAACCTTGTATCTAATACTAGCGTATCCAAACATTGACTCTTGTATCCGATGTTCTCAACTGTTTTGCTTCGGGACTACATGCTCCCCACGTGTCGTACCTTGATATAAAAATTTTTACATCCTCACTTCATACTAAGTTTTATTTAAAAAGACACAACATGGATAATGAACATAATCGGCTCACAAAATACTTGGCTTAATACATGAGACATGACCGACTCCGCTCCAAGACGCAGCTCAGTGGTACTAGACATAATTTGGCTAAAATCAATATCACGACTAAGGATATCCTAACACATCTCCCAATGAGTCATTTCATTTCTAGTGTCATACATGTCGATGCTCATTTCAAAATCTTCATTTTCATTCGAAACCCCGTGAGAAGTGATGACTAATGATAACTTATCCCAAGTCTCCTAATATCTTTAACCATGTTTAGATTTTCGTCAATAGAAAATTATAAGCATGATTACACGACTAAGCATGTGAAGTAAGGCATTTAATCAAGTAACAAGTATAAAACTGGATTTGGTCAACCTTGCAAGTGTTCAAGTATATGCCATAATAAAGTTTGAATCATAATTGAGGATTGTAATATGATATCTAGGTTGAAAGGATCCAAAGTTCAAGTTTGGGTTAAGGGTGAACTTTAAATGATTTCAAAACGAAACCGGTCAGGGTACAAGTTGACTGGTATGGCTGATCGGTAGATGTGACTAGATTAAGCAATCAATCAGGATCAAGATATCTAGTATGGATGATCGGTCGAGGTAAGGGTGACTAGTGGGGGTTACTGGTTAGGTTGGATTTGTCACACCTCAAACTTTGTAAGGTATGAAATATGCAATGAAACAACACAAACCAAAATTGAACAGAATATAACTCTAATTAACTGAAATAAATCTCTATAATTGAGAGTTGGTGACCAAATAAACAAATAATCCATCCTTGCTAATGTGGACATGAACTAATCAAAACAGACTCACAATGCCCAAATGAATGAATAATGTTTGAACCATCTAAAAACATGGATATACTAATGTTAAAGTAAATCCTAAACTAGCATGTTGGATCATCTTCATATTCGAGATCTAAGTCCTTGGATCACATCATCGCCTGTAATTTATTAGTTTATAAAAAAAAGTTAAGCCAGAGCTCGAGTGGAAAATCATACTGAAACATCGACATATTGAATAAAACATGCTCGCATTAACAATATAATATGCATAAACAACAAGATAAACAATCGACTAAATACCCACAATACTATCATGTTGAGCATGCGACTCATACATAATTTTGATGGACTTGCACTGAGGGTTGCCCACATCGGTGACCCTATCATAGAGTTTACAATCTGCCTTGACTATTAGACCACCTCTTTACCCGATAATTTCACGGTCTTTTATCGGAGAAATCACAAAGACTCCAAGTTGAGTTCACGAGCTGCTCCAACTGTTGAGCCATCTCCTACTCGGTATCCGACATTCATGCGTCATAAATGGATCGGAAGGCAATAAACATGTCAAAAACTAAAATCAGGACATTCTATTTTCCAACAGATCGCTCGAGCGGCCAAAATTAGTCTACTGTTCAAAACAGACTGTCAAAAACTTAAAAAGGTCTCTCGAGCGGCCTATAGCTCGCTCGAGCGGACTAGATAAATTTTTTAGAATCTGTTCTGTCGAACAAATCTCGTTTTTTACCTTCGTTTCTGCAACCAAACTATCCAATATGCTAAAAAATATCACAGATCATGCATGACTTGATCACACACCAAAAACAACATATATACCATTGAAATAAATATGATTTATGTAATATCTCAATGTAAATCAACATAAATGCCTACCTTATGTGATAAAAACACAGAAAACACTGTTATGAATGAAAATTTCTCAAACATTTTGCGTACTTGGTTGATGTTGGACTCTATGCAAAGCTCTCAACGCCCTCTACAACTTTCTAGTTGATCACTACACGCGAATCCTTCGTCTATGAGTTCGTTCCCTCTCCTCAAGCAAACTGGAATTTTAGAGAGGTGTAGAAAAAGAAAAGTTGTAAATATTTTATGTAAACTGATTTTAGGATTTTCTAATCCTTTTATATTAAAAATATAATTAATTACATTAACCCCCGTCGAGTTACATCGAGCCCCCAACGTTCTAAACCATACAATCGAACCACAATTCAACGTTAAACTCCAAACCACGAAGTTCTAAAATAGACCAAAAACAATAAAATAAGATATCAAACCTAGGGTGTTCATAGGATTTCCAAATGAAATATTAGCAAAATCTGACCGATCAGGATAAAGGGGTGACTGGTACATGTGACTAATCAGGATGGTCGAACTAAAATTTAGATAGTGGCTAAATCTTACAGGCCAGGATAGGTTTCTTCTCCAAATTTTAGCAGGGTTTCAGTTTTTAATGGAGCTCTGTGAAGCTCGATTCAAGGATCTAAAACACAAATTAAGGCTTGGGGAATGCATATTTACCTTGATAGAGCTTGATTAAAATTCGGATTGAATGATATGAATGGATTAAACCCCCCAATGGATCATGAAACTTTAAGATGGACTTCTTCTCTCTCTAAATTCAAAAGGCTCATGAAAATGTGAGAATTGGATGATAGTTGCACATGGAGTTGAGTGTGAAGAAAAGCTTGACATGTGTTGCCATGGAGAAGGAAGATGTCGCTGCAGTAGCCATGTGAGGGTGAAGGAGATTTTGAGGGTGAAACCATGGTCCATGGAGGTTTTTGCTAAAGATGATAAAGAGTGAGGGCCAAGAGAAAAAATCCGTTGGGGAAGAAAGATTTCCACTGCCAAGGATTTTTTTTTAAAGAAAATTTTGAATAAAAATGAGAAGTGGGCATGTGAGAATAATGATGGAAGGGAAAACACTTGGGTATAGGTGCACCATCAAAATCAACCAACTAGGATGGGTTTTTGGGCCGAAGAAAATGCCGATGGGCTAAAGTAATGGGCCAAAAATTTCTGATGGGTTCAAAGGGAAATGAGCCAAGAAAAATTGGGTTTGGTTTACTGGGTCAAGATAAATTAAGAGGGTAATTTGGGCTAGGTCAAAATACACACACCACAATATTGTGCACGAATCATGCAAGCCCACATAAAGTTTATGCATTTAAAATAAAATGCTGCAAATAAATGAATATATGCATAATCAATTTCAGAAATTGAAATTGAAATAAAATTAAAACTTTTCTTTATTGAATTAAAAGTTTTAGGCCCTTACAATGTTGCACTTCAATGTTTAGTGAATGATAAATAAGTACTTGTACGCTTAGAAATCATGTTGAAAATATGCTAATTGGTGCATATACGACATGCAGGTATGGTGTACGCCGATTGGACGTGGGATACGCCATTCAAGTACTCCAAGACAATTCTGTTTTGAAGCAATTTGCATTTTATTTCCAAGTAAAGTCTGCATTTATTGATTTAATACATGCATTAAATCTTTAATATTGCAAGCATGTTTGGCATTTACCGCTATACCCCCATCAAAACATGTCTCCTTTCCCTAGTTATGAAATTGACCTAAAATAACTTTAAAATCTCATAAATACTTTGTAGAGATTAACTCGAGGGGTAGGTGAGATGAGGTGTCTAACATTTTCCTATCTCGTAATTAGCTCTCAAACCGAGGAGTCTCTAGTTATAACAGATTGATAATCTTTATTTGCATGTACCCACTTGGTTGCTCAAGATAGCCTTAAATAAATTATTGAGGCAACTCCACAAAAGCACATGAATGCTTCGAGTGACTGATCGATGAGCGATGGCGTCCTTTTTTCGGACGAGAAGTCCACCCTTGCTACCACAATCTTCCTCTTCGTTCCTCTACCACTTCAAGCAGGCCCAACCACCAGACCTCCACTATTGAAAGCTCCAGGTTTCTTGAATGATGCCACTTGTCCGACAAGGAAGAAAGGAAGGAAGGGTGATGATGGCTGGGGAGCTTCGGGGAAGGGATAGTGACGAGAAGCGGTGCTAGATGTCGAGTGGTGCTAGAAGGAAATGAGAGAAGAGAAGATGGCTCAAAGGGAGGTGGTGGTCAATAGTTGTCTAGTTTTCATAATAGTAGTTGCAAGAGCGGGTGATTTAGAAACTACGGCTGGTATGAAGAAGAAGAAGATCTTGTTTTAGTAACTTAATAAAACGTAACATTTTATAAAAATATGACATTCAAATATGAATAATAAGAAGGAAGGATGGGGAAAAATAGATTAACATCTTTGGATTATGTGCTCCAAACGTCAATCAAAACATCCAACCAACTAGGTATTCTATACCAAAGTCAAAATAGTTAGTGAATCATGTAGTAGGTTGTCTCTTTTGTTATTGTCATATGAGAATGATTTGGCGAGTCAGCATCTTAATGAAGGGTGAAGACAACTTCACGCCCTCCCAAACAACAATCAAGTGGACCAAAACCACCTCCATGGCTCCACCACCACCACCTCCTCCTCCCCTTCCTTCTCTCTCTCTCTCTCTCTCTCTCTCTCTCTCTCTCGTCAAATTAGAAGTCTAAAGTTATTATAATAAATGCAGCCGAACATAAGTCGAAAATCTCTAAAAGGAGATATAGATGAAACATCTTTACTACACGTCATGTATTGTCATATAGTAAGAAAGTTTCATGTATTGTAAGGAAATATCTCCTTTTTACGAGGACCTCGAAACAACTAGTAAGTTGAAATTTTTTAAACAAGAATACCTAGAGATACATGGACTCCATAAAAGCCTATATAAAAATGTTAAATAATTATAGTACTAACAAACCATTTGCCACTGTAACTATATGATTCTCTCCAAATCACAAATACCACAAGAGAATAATCTAGCAAAAAATTTAGAACAGTGGTGACAAAAAAAAATAATTGCTGAAACATGGTATCAAGTTTTGAAATATCATTTCATGATTACAAGAAAACATAATCTCATATACAAATGGAAAAGAATTTGAGAGAAAAAATATGACAAGTTTACCCCTTTAACATTGCCACCACCCAATCAAGAATTTGAGAGAAAAACATAATCTCATACAAGAATTTTTTTTTACCACCAAAAAACAGTAGCTACCTCCCCACCTCGATAGCCACCACCCAATGTTAGCTCTCACTCTCCCCGTCAACATTGCCCTAACGCCTTAGTAAAAACCTTAATAACTTTTGTGCGCTCCGCAATACCCTAGATTTACCGTCCGTGGAGTTTGGTTCATGATTTGCAGGATGCAAGTTTTTTTTTCTACATATGGGGCAAATAAATTATGATCAATCTTGTCACAGGTTCAAATAAATTTTTGTTAAGAATCCCATAAAAAATACAAAAAATTAGGCCGAACTAAGTCCAGTTCAAACAAAAAAATAAAACCACAAACTTGCATTTCTGTTGATGAAGCTGTATATATTTATGTTGATGTGGTTTCCAAAGAGTATAACATGACACAGTGCAGTTCAATCTCAATTGCTGCTTAGAAGTTTGTTTTGAATGTTAATACCATAACTTAAAAAAGTGGACGGATGTTTCGAACCAAAGACCATGCATGGGACTGACAAAATTTTGCCGCTAAGCACATTGCTTGTCTATATATTATGCGAAGGAGCTATCATATATTACATGTATTTATACGGCCTACTATCATATATTACTAGGCAATGGCCTAGTAAGCTTATGCCCAAAGCTGGTTTACGCCCAGAGCTAGCCCTGGTTAAGAAGGCAGCAACGGCAGAGCTTATGTACGAAGAAAGAGAGAACAAGGAGAGAAATAAAGAAACAACAGTAAGGCAATGGTTGTTCTGGTTGCTTTGTTAATCGCAGTTCGCACCCACCACAAGTTTTACCTGCAGTAAACGAGAAAAAAAAAAAACTTGCCCCCTCAGCAAATTGCAAATCGAACTTTGAAGGGTAATGTTTGTGCGTTGGGGACTTCTCAGCGGCAATCGTTATTAGGATTCCGACTAAAGGTGGCAGAAGATTTGAATTGGAAGGAAACAAAGAGTATGAATGAAGTAAGATGAGGACTAGGGGAAGGAAGACCTAAAAATGGCTAGCACCATCATGAATTTAAGTGACTGCAGGCACTCTCAACATAACTGATGGACAAAAGAGTTAAATATATTGTTCTTACTATGTTTATGATGCAACATAACTGGTGGCACCTTGTCTTCGCGACTATTCTTGGTAAATGACATCGCAGTGAAATTTTAATGTCACAGGGAGGCCAAGCCAAATTCACATGAAAATGGGTGCAAACATTTAAAGGAGATCACAAGTGTCGCATGCCAAATATTACTTGTTCAAATGACACAGGATAATCTAGTCACAAAAAGCTTAGATTCTTAAGAAAACTAGATCAACACAAGAAAGTAAAAGCCTACGAAGATTTGATAGAACGTTACTACACATAATCAGCCGTATCATTCACCATTCCATCGAGTTCCTTCAAGACAAATACAGCATTTTAGTAACACTTCTTACAGTTCCTTCAGTGAACATCAAACAGAACCCCAAATCCTTCAGCTAACTGTTCCCAGCTACTGCCTTGTCAATTTCATCCACGTGGTCTAGAAGTGTATTCCACTGCAGAAGGCAAAATAAGTAATTCCCCAATGTAAGATCAACACACACACACACACACACACAAAATCTTGTCTAATCTTAATCAAATCAACAAAATGATATATAAATGAGAACACAAGCATAAGAAAACAATACTGAAAAAGTAAAAGAAACTTAGAAACATACCTGATCCATGCTTAGCGAAATACCTGAAACAATGCAAGAAAGCCATCATAACACAGGTCTCACCCAATTTACAAACTCAAGATCAATGCCCAACAAATTAAAACAAATATTTTTTCATGACTAGAAAGGGTCTTGTAGTTAAAACGCACTCTGCTGATCAAACCAAAGTGACAACCAGACCTACACAAATTATAAGGACGGCTACTTCAAAAGGCTGGTAAAGTTCTTTCACGTGGAGCAATTCAAATCACAGTGCCTAATACAGATCACAAGACAAACTATCTAGCTCCTCTTTGGAGACATGTCTGATACACTCCTCGGTTTTCAAGTTATTGACACTTGATTTGGAGGTTAGCTTGATTCAAAGGTTAAATGGACGACCACAAACATAATAACACCTGTATGGGAGTCCTCTTAAAGCAACAATGATGAACCCAGTCAACTTCTTCACAACTCCAAGCCAAGTGAAAATTTATTGTATGTTCTGTACAAAAAATTACAATTACTCATCCTTCTGCTATTAACCACTTGTAGGTGCATGTAGTGTGGTCTTGAAGGACCCACGCCATGTCACGTCTCTAGAGGGCCCTACACGTGCTAGATCACCATCTCCAAAGTATCTTACGCCATGGCTTGCCCCATGTCTCTTATAAGGCCTTCCACCACTAGTTAGGTCAAGTCTCCGTGGCATATAAGCTAGGATGCAATGCGATGATGGTTTCCCTCATACTCGCAGCATGATGACCAAGAAGCTCACCGCATGATACCGAGGCATCAGTGACTGGAAGAGGGTAAAGAGGAAGGCTCACTAATGCATTATACCCCTGGTAGATGCTCAAAGCCAGCTGCAACCTAGAAAGAGGCTACATCATACCAGTACAGTGCGTCAAGTTACCCCTGGCTTCATGTGATGTCTCTAACAAACCTTGTCGCCTATGAATTGCCCCAGACAAGCACCTTGTAATGCAATCAGCACACGATGGTTAGCCAAGGTGACCTATGCTGATCTACAGAGGGCTGAACACACACCATCTTCTTCCCCTGAAATTTCTATAGGAAAATTCACATACATCAAAAACTAAAATGATGAAAAAAGGCTTCACCAAATGCCTGCAAAAGGAAACTTCCGGAAATTCTTGTTGCTGTAGAGACATTACAAATGCTTTACTATTGGTTTAGATTTAAATGTAGATCTCCAAAAGTAGTTGGTGGTTCAAAATGTTTCCAAACACTACCCTTTTTTTGTTGATCAAAGAAACTGAATCTAAACAATTAGTGGATTATATAGCTTAGAATCTTGTTCAAGGAAAGATTTGTTCAAATTAGAACTTCTATAATTATCTTCGTTTTGTTTTCTTTTCGATATGCAACACAAAGCGGAATCTGTATATTTTGTGGAAGACAATATTTTGGAAACGACTTCTCAAATAAAAACAAATAAAAAAGCATAATAAGTAGGAATGGTATGGGAGATAAACGTTTGGAAGATTTATTATTGGCAAATTTACACACTTAGAAATTTGAGAAAAGCGCAAGGAAAATAAATCAGCAAGTATTCACATATATCAAATTTTGGAATACATGTAAATACCTTTATAACCATAGCTCGTTTGTTTTACTTTTCGTTTCCCTTTTCACTAGATTTTATGCATTTAAAATTTACTAAAAATTAGAAATTAGGAGGGAAGAAGTAAGGCTTGAGAGGCTGCCACGTAGTAGAGAGTTCTTATAGAGAGGCAACATGAACTACACGTACTTATCATATAGGACAGATATGTGTGTGTTGGTGTGTATATTGGGTTGGCCAGTCAATCAGGTTTAAATTAAAAGTAAACCATTTGGTTGGGTAGGGGGTTGGGGTGACAATCAAATAGGTAAATAGGTCCCACTAAAAACCCAACCCGGCTATGGCCCACCCAAACTCACCCAAAACTTTCCATTTTTCATGCACAATGAGGGAGCAGGAGCACGTGCAAGGGGGCAAGAGGACATAACGACGGGAGCGTCTATAGGGGCATATACATATATGTAGAAAGATATCAAATATCTAGGTAAAGAAAAAGATACTCTGAAGAATATCATTTGTGGCTACAGAGGGATGAATAAAGTTGGCCCTTATTGTTGCTTCTCATTTTGTTGTTTGGTACTTCAATTGGAATTCATATTCTTGAGAAATTTTATCCTAGTTTGAAGTGCACTCCTTTCTCACTGAGAGCAAGGTCCCTAGAATATCTGACTAGGGAGAGCGAGAGCAAAGTTCTGGGTGGATTCATCGCTCGATAGGAAGATCCCACAACTAAGACCTGTTTTCCACCCTGCTACTCACTAGCGAGAACAATTAATACCCATTTGACAAGAATGTGGATCCAACACAATTTCTTTTGACCACCTTTCATCTACGTTATCTTTTTTTACCTTCCAATAAGGTACAAAAGACTTAAAATTGGAACAATTACATAACAAAGAGAATGAGTACTCAAGTGCAAAATTTAACAAAGTTTATACCCATTGCATAGAGGCTAGGCTCCCAGTCATAGCGCAGACTAGGAAAGGAGTAGGTCAAACGTCTTTATCCCCACATTTGTAGACAACTTAAACTCATGTTAGAATGGAAGAGGCAAATATAACTTGCAATTGCGCTAGGTCAAATCCTCACAAACAAAAAGAAGAATAGGTCTACCAAGCCCCTAAAATGCATAGTTGACAGGTGGTGTTAACATAGCATAGCAACACCTCATTAACCAAAAACATTTTCCCTCAGTCAATCGACGCCGGCATGCATTTGCTACAAGTCCAAATGTTGCTAGTCCGTAATAAAATACTTGGGATTCCACCCCTCCATAGAAGAGGTTTCGCAAAGGCTGTACGAGAATATTTGCATATTAACAATTTTAGCAAACCAACTCTAGCTATCTTACAGAGAAAAATTATCAACGGATCACTACAAATGCAGCCCAACACTAAAAAATTGGGATTTCAAGGACATGACATGGATTTCCCATCTAAGGGAGGAGTACCCAAATCAAATATAAGGAAGCCCACAAAGCAAAACAAGAAAAGAAGAGTTGAGAAGCAAGAGAATCACCCACATCATGGACAATAGGGACCCAAAGAGAAACCCAAAAGCACTTCCTCCTAAGACTGCAAAGTACAAAATTCATGGCAACGATACCACGCCAAATCACACTATACCGTGGATAGCACCAGTCCGAAGACATTAACAAACTTTCTCAACCTAAAAAGCCTACTTAAGAAGATGTTCTGCAAGTGGTAGACATACACAGCACACCAGAACTTCTAAGATACAACTCGACACACGTCTTCTTTGACTTTGCTGATCCAAACACAATCCGAACACTGGAGAAAACAAATGTCTCCACCAATTGGACACAATCCATGGCGTGTATGAGGGAAATAGCCTAGGATCCAATTAATAATGTTAAATTTAATAACCCAAAATATTTTTTCTATTCATCACGCGTCATATTTGTAAAAGTAAAAAAG
Organism: Arctostaphylos glauca; assembly: GCA_019985065.2. NCBI lineage: Eukaryota > Viridiplantae > Streptophyta > Magnoliopsida > Ericales > Ericaceae > Arctostaphylos > Arctostaphylos glauca. The sequence continues at coordinate 18,387,124 of JAHSPW020000008.1, read as the reverse complement.
AGACATAACTAACTATAACTCTAACTAATCTATTATTCTATTTACACTGGGAAACAAAACATAATCCTAGTCTAATTACAGTCTTACACACAAATATAACTTAACACTCTCTCTCAAGTTGACACGAAGATATCAATCAGGTCCAACTTGAACCAATGGGGTGAAAACTCTTGCTGCCCTTTCATGAAGATACCGGCTAATTGATCTTCAGATCTCACAAAAGGCATACATATCAACCCATCACTCAGTTTTTCCTTAATAAAGTGCCTATCAATCTCAATATGCTTCGTTCTGTCATGTTGAACAGGACTGTGAGCAATATTTATGGCAATTTTGTTGTCACAGTAGAGTTTCATCGGACCATTATCAAACATTCCCAAATCAAGTAACAATGTTTGGAGCCACAAAAGCTCACAAACTCGATGAGCCATAACTCTAGCTTTCTTTTACTTGGAGGAAGTTAGGGTAATTAACAAAAACGAAAACAAAATCTCATATACCAAAATAAGAGTGTCATGTCCAGTGGACTCTACAAAATCAAGGCATTGCTCCACGATATCTATTTACGTAGAAAAGCAAAAAATCCATCCACACCTTCGAAAGATCACTAGTTCAACTCTCCCCAATTGAAGATATATGTCACATGGCTCGCCTCATATTGAAGTGCCAACAACCATACTTTTCTCCTCATGTTCTCTGTTGTTTCTTGTTCCAATCCAATTATAGCACCCCTAAATATGTGGCATTAGAACTACTAATAACACAATTTACTTTTGTCAAATAACTCCAAAGAGTTGTAGCTTCAAATAAAGATCATGTACAGATTTATGCAATATGTAAACCACATAGATTAAACCGGAGGTGTTGTTTTCCCCATAAAATAGATCTCCACTAACAGCCAAAGAATGTAGGAACGATATGGGAATAATGCAAACACAATCTCCATAATGAGAACTTTTAGAACTACACAAGTTATTGAACGGTTCCAATTTCCATCACCTTTTCTAAAGTCTTGAGCCGTAAACATTCCAACTATACAGTTTAGATGAATTTAACGATTTAATGTTTCGTAGATAAGACAATAATTTGTCAACTTAACTATTGTAGGTTTAGTAAGGAGAATAGTGTTTAGGGTTTCGTTAAATAACCCTAGCACTAATTAATATTATTTATATTATGAAACTACATATATTACGTGATTAACCAATGTGGGATACTAATACTACACTCCCCCTCAAGCTGAAGAATAACACGCAGCTTGTTACATAGCAAATCTAACATGGTTTAAACAATAACTTAGTAAACATATAAGCTAATTGAGCACCCGTAGATACAAATGGAGTAGCAATCACACCATCTGTTAACTTCTCAAGCATTAGATGACAACCAACTTCAATATGTTTGGTCATCTCATGAAATACTAAGTTTAATGCAATGTGAATCGCAGCTTGATTATGACAATATAGAGACAAGCAACTGCACAATAAATCCTAGCTCCTCAAGAAATGAGCAACTATACAATCTCACACGTGGTGTGTTCCATTGCTCTATATTCTGCTTTTACTTTTGCACTAGACCGGACAACCACTGTCTACTTCTTACTCTTCCAATTGACAAGATTTTCACCCAGAAATACATAATATCCAATAGTGGACCTTCTATCAGATGGTTCTCCAGTCTAGTCTGAATCAAGGAATGCCTCAACACGCAAGTGTCAATTAGCTCGATAAAACAATCTACGACCTGGATGTGCCTTAAGATACTTCGTAATCCAGAGAACCGCCTACCAACGTGGATGACGGGGAGCAGACATGAACTGGCTCACCACATTGACTGCAAATGAGATATCCTAACGTGCAATAGTAAGGTAATTTAACTTACCAACCAATCGGCGATACTGATTAGGGTTGGGAAGTAACTCCCTCTTGTCAACACATAATTTGACGTTGGGATCCATAGGTGTTGCAACAAGTTTAGTTCCCAACAAACCAGTATCCTCAAGAATATCTAGTACATACTTCCGTTGAGATAAGCTAATATCATCCTTGGATCGCGCCTCTTCGATCCCCAAGAAGTACGTAGTTTTCCCAAATCCTGGCGTGAAGTTTTTTGGTGTAAGAAGGATTTGAGTTCATCAATACCTCTTTGGTCATCATCGGTAATAATAATATCATCCACATAGACAATCAATAATACTTTCCCCCAATCATAATTGAGAGAGAACATAGAAAGATCAGACTGACTCCGATGCATGCCAAACCGTAATACTGCATCACTGAACTTCCCATACCAGGCTCTAGGTGATTGTTTATGTCCGTATAATGCTTTACAAAGACAACAAACCTGGTGACGCTCCCCTTGAGCAACAAATCCAGGAAGTTGATCCATATAGACTTCCTCCTGGAGACTCCCGTGGAGAAAAGCATTTTTGACATCCAATTGAAACAATAGCCAACCAAGAGACGCAGCAAGAGAAACAAGTACACGAACAGAGCCAAGTTTGACAACCAGTGAAAAGGTCTCCAAGTAGTCAACACCATAGGTCTGGGTGTAGTCTTTGGTGACAAGGCGCGCTTTAAGTGTTCAACTGTACCATCAGGAAGATACTTGACAGCAAAGACCCAGCAACAGCCAACTGGGGTTTTCACAGCAAGAAAAGGAGCCAACTCTTAAGTGCCATTATGATGAAGGGCAGACATTTCATCCTTCATAGCTTGCCGCCATTCAGACACAGGTAAGGCTTCCTGAACAGTGTTAGAAATAAATATGGAGAAAACAAAAGAGGTAAAAGCACGAATAGACGGAGACAAATGATCAGAGGAAACAAATTAAGCAATAGGATAAGAGGTGCGAGATCGAATAACTTTGCAAAAAGCTATAGGCCGATTGTCCAGATCTCGCAACGGAGGTGAAGACGGAGCGGCAGGCTGAGGTGGAACTGGGGACTGCAATGGCACTGGTGGAACCGTGGGACAGCGAGCATATACCTGCAATGGTTTAGGAGCAATAAGGCCAGATGGTACAGCTATTGGGAACACAGACACAGATAGAGGAAGATCGTTCAAAGTAATGGGGTTGGTTAAGAAGGGTAACGACTCATTAAAGATAATTTCAGCACACACAAAATGGCGTCGTAAGGAGTGCGAGTAACAATTATAACCTTTTTGAGTGAGAGAGTACCCAAGAAAGACACACCAAATGAACTAAGGATCAAGTTTATCCCTGTGACACCCCAGCCAAGCTGTAATGCTGGCTGTGAGGCCGGTGTCCAAGGGATGGAGTCTCAGTGAGACGTCCGGATGGGTGGTCAAGGGTCCCACATCGCTTGGTAGATGTAAGTTCGGTGGTATTTATAAGATTATGAGCCTTCCTTGTACAAGGCCTTTTAAAGCCGTGATGGCGCCAACAACAAATGGAACTTCACAGTTAAGCGTGCTCACCCTGGAGCAATCTTGGGATGGGTGACGTACTAGGAAGTCCATGGGGTTTGGGCGACAAAAGCGGACAGTATTGTACGAGGCGGGAGCGGGTCGTTACAAATGATATCAGAGCCTGCACCAACCGGAAATGTGGGATATCTCGGCCCCACACGAGGACGTGTGTTCCTAAGTGGGGGAGATTGTGACACCCCAGCCAAGCTGTAATGCTGGCTGTGAGGCCGGCGTCCAAGGGATGGAGTCTCAGTGAGACGTCCGGATGGGTGGTCAAGGGTCCCACATTGCTTGGTAGATGTAAGTTCGGTGGTATTTATAAGATTATGAGCCTTCCTTGTACAAGGCCTTTTAAAGCCGTGATGGCGCCAACACCAAATGGAACTTCACAGTTAAGCGTGCTCACCCTGGAGCAATCTTGAGATGGGTGACCTACTGGGAAGTCCATGGGGTTTGGGCGACAAAAGCGGACAGTATTGTACGAGGCGGGAGCGGGTCGTTACAATCCCGGTCAGGATTGAGAGCATGAACATAACATCTGTACCTAAATATGGGGTAAGTGGTGGAGGGGACGACTAGGAAGCAAGACCATGTAGGATATTTGACCACCAAGACTGTAGAAGGCATCCAATTGATTAAGTGACGGGTGGTAAGCACAACATCACTCCAATAAGACTTTGGAACCTGCATTTGGAACAACAGTACCCGCATAACTTTGGATAAATGGTGAATCTTGCATTCGGCAACCCCATTTTGCTGTGGGGTCCACGCACAAGAAGACTGGTAGAGAATGTCATGATCGTCAAAGAAGTGAGAGAGAGTAGTATGAAAATATTCTCATGCATTATCAGATCGAAAGGTAAGAATGCAGGTATGAAATTGAGTCTTGATTTCCATATAAAATGATTTAAAAATAGATTGCAACTCAGACCGTTCTTTCATAAGGTAAAGATAAGTAACATGAGAAACATCATCCACAAAGATAACATAATATTGAAATCCAAATATACTTCAAACCCACACGGGACCCCAAATGTCTGAATGTACTAACTGAAAAGGACGGTTGACACAACTCTCAATGCGATGGGAAAAGGACACTCTACGGTGTTTACTAAACTCACAGACTTCACATGGTAAAATTGAAAGACGACGACACGAAAGCACTAGTTGTTTCAAACTCTGAAGCGGTGGGTGACCAAGACGACAATGTTGTTGATATGGGGATATTGTAGACTGAAGAGCAACGGATTGAGAATAAGCACCATCATTGAGATAATAGAGGCCACCACGTTCAGTACCGCCACCAATCTTCCTCCCCATCTTGAGAATCCTAAAAGACACAGCCACAAATAAAGAAAGTTATTGAACAATTCAGGAAATTTGTAAGTTTACTAACAAATTAAAGGGAAAACGAGGGACATCTAAGACAGAATCCAAAGTAATAGTAGAAATAACACGGACAGAACTGAAACCAATAATCTTAGTTGTAGAACCATCGGCTAAAGTAACATGAGTGTTCACCAACCGATTGGCAGCCAAAAAAAAGAATAGATGTACTAGTCATATGGTCAAATGCACCAAAATCGATAACCCATGGAGTAGAGGTGAGAGAAGAGGCAACACAAGCAACCGAGGGACCAACTTGAGCAAGCATAGCAGTGGACGACGAAATATAGCCAGCCGATGGAGACTGAATGGACACAAGGCGCTAGTATTCTTCTGCAGAGATAGTCCACACGGCAGCAATGGGAGAAAACTGCTCAATATCTGGAGAAGTAGCAATATGATAAGCTTGAGGGAACCCATGAAGATCATAACAGTGCTCCAAGGTATGATAAATACCCCCACAATAAGTGCATAAGCCAGGACCACGACAACGGCCAGAACCTTCTTTTACGGTCGTCTGACCACCACGACCGCCTAAACTCGAGGGGCGACCACATCCTCGAGAGCAAAAATACAACCACAGCCACGGATGAAAGAAGAACCCACTAGACACACTGGAAGCTAATGCGGAACGATCGGAAGGAGACGCAAACGATGCAGGGCTCGAGACAGTAGACTGACGGAGGTGACTGAAAACCTCACTGAGAGAGGGTAGATCATGAGACCCCCAGAGCTGATTACTAACTGGGTCATAAGTAAACGAGACACCCGAGAGAAACTGGGTAACCTGCATGTGCTCACGCTAACGGCGCATAACCTAAAAATCAACGAAAAGAGGCTCACAAATATTGAGCTCGTCACAAATGTTCTGAAACTTGGCATAATAAGCCTCCAAAGATGAATCTCCCTGAGTGAGAGAGAAGGACTGATGAAGATCATACGTGCGACAAATGTTGTTAACTCCAGAATACATCTCTTGAGCTTGGGTCTATACTTGTTTAGTCGTGGACAGAAAAATAAGGGAGCTAGTAATATGGTCCTCCATACTATTCCCCAACTCAGAACGTATGCAGGCGTCCTCAGCTACACAAACAGAATACCCAGAAGCTTTGGAGTCAGGAGGATCATCAGTCAAATAGTGATACTGGGACTCTCCCAAATAATAAATCTCAACTGCTTTAGCCCACACAGCATAATTCCTCCCAGTCAATAGTGTGGAGGTAATAGACAGGCAGTCCCGGTACTAAGAAGGACAAGCCGGGTGCGTGATAACAGGAGAAGGGGTAACAGTGGGGCCAGAGCCAGTATCTGAATCCGTAGTAGACATCGTACTGAAGAAATTCCAACCAATAAAGCAGATAAATATCTGTCACTCCGAGCAGGTCTATGATAAACCCACTACTACTTAATACCCATTGGTCATACACTAACTGTTACTTTTACATAAGCAATATGACTATGAAATACCACTGTTACCAGAGAGAGGTACCACTATTACCAAAGAAGCAGATACGTAACAGAGAGCTTGGGCATAATATGAGCAAATATGGCCTCTGGTGAGAGAGAGCAGATCTACCAAAGAGAAAGAGTGCTCCATGAACAGCAACAGTAGGAACGAACGGCGACAACGACAACAAGCGACGAATGGCGGCGCCACTCACCGCAGTATGTCATTTGATTTTAAGGTTTAGGGTTGTGTGGCTCTTTACCATGTAGATTTAGTAAGGAGAAAAATGTTTAGGGTTTTGTTAAACCCTAACACTGATTAATATTATTTATATTATGAAACTACATATTACATTACGTGATTAACCAATGTGGGATACTACTACTCTTAACAACTATGAATACCAAGACCAACACAAAAAACCTGATGAATTATCCCAAAAAAAAATACCTGAAACTTCAACCATGTCATTGAGCACATCACACACCAAACTATTTTAGAAACTATCAAGAGTCAAGAGTATAAATCATGATAGCATAATCTTCATTCCTTGTTTGGTTATCACATGAAACCAAGAAAACATGAAAACAAGATGACTCTATTTGCAAATATATTAGGTCATTTTTAGGTCTAGGATAGGATCAGCTATACTATTTTCAGGGTTCTAAATATTTCGAAAAACAATGGTGAAAACACAAAGAGAAATGGCTTTTCTTTCACCTTTTTCTCTTCATTTCAGTTTAAAATTGTGAACAATTCTTCGGCACATCTAGCGGACCTCCACGACCATAGAACAGCAAAAAGTACCAAAATGGAGATAGAGCAAGTACTGCTACATATTGCATACAAAATGCAGGGACAAAATAAGGAATCACGAAAAATGAAAAGTGAAAGAAATGGACCTTTCTTTCCCGGCATTTGCTTGCCATCTTTTGCATAGAACTCCCGAATATCTACCACAACTTTTCCTTGCCAGTTCCTCACAGATACTCTCCGATTCTTCGAAATCTATATTCCCAAACAAACACAAAACGTGAAACAACACAAACTACATAAACATGTATACTTACAAAGAAATGCATACTGGGGTATGAATACACAAACAGCCAAAGGTGAAGTAAAAGACACCTCGCAGACAACGATGTCGTCGTCGTCGTCGTCGTCGTCGGAGTTATCGCCGGAGTCCTTGAAGGTTTTCTTTGCAGGAGCGTCGCCATCCGAGGCACACTCGTCCTCCGCCGACCTCTTTCCCCTTTTCGACATTCGAGATTCCGCTGCCGTATTAGCCAAATGCAAATATTGCGGAAGATACAAAACCCTCCAGTTCTTGAGAGACGCGATCTTAGACTTAAATTTTGAGACTCCAATTTTATTCAGCTACTTTCTTATTTTGTTGACCGCTCCTCTAGATAATTAAAATTGTATGCTTTATTTTGATTAAATTATTTAATTTTTATAAAAAAATTCAATTCAGTTAAATATCAGTATCAATAAGAACTTGAACAAAAATTTTAAATGTTTAAATTTTTAGAACTTAAAAATTAAGTTTAACATTTATCGATACCCAATTAAACTTATTTTTATTATAATAACCAAATAAATAAATTAAAATAAAATAGACAAGAATCTCGAGGTGCACTCACACGATAGAAAATAAAAAAATTATGTTCACTCTACCTTAACCTATAACTCAAAATCACTTAATTTTCACAAAAAAATTAAATTATTTTGTCCCGAATTATCTATTTAATTTTCAACACCAAGAATTACATGAGTTTTCTTCTCTCTCTCTCTCTCTCTCTCTCTCTCTCTCACTCACACACACGTGCCACTTTTGTTTATTTCCCGACATATTATTACACGACCTCAAATTATCTCTCTCTCTCTCTCAAGCACTACAACAAATCGGGACTTTCCTGGCATTTTTAAAATGCCGACAAAGTCATATAAACTGCAGGGAAATTTTTTCTGGCATTTTTCCTGACATTTTGTGAAACGCTGGCAGAGCTGCTGTCAAATTCATTCACTGCAATTTCTAAAATTGTCAATACGTTTGAAGATATCTAATATCACGAGACAATCAAACATAAACCATATACTATAACATCTCCAAAATGTATATGAGGAGATGGACATGCTTAATTTCTCTAAGTCACTACACTAAAAATGTTTTATTTATGTTTATTTGCTTTGCTTGTGAGACAAACGAGATTGTTAAGAAAACATGTTATCTACAGTCTTATGCTATCTCCATAAGTCTCTTAAAAGAGTGGAGTGACTATCTTATGGGGTACTGTTTCATTACTGTTGGTAAGAAGTGGAGAAGCCCGTAAAAACCTAGAAAAAAACGTAAATGAATAAAAAAAAATTAGATTACATTATGCAATTATGTATATGTATTTTATTCATACCGTGCACCTATACATATACGTGTGATACCATAATACGACACATGCATATATACTATGAGTACAAATACATATATTTAGACAAGTCATCATGCCACTCACTACCCCCAAGTTTTAAATCCTACTAAATCCTACTTGTCATCATCACCACCACCATTTTTCTTCTCTCATGCAATAAATTTTGACACCCAACCTTACCTCATTGGACATGGATACACAATATATATACACACACGTGGAAAATCCATACAAACCCATAAAATTCTTAGAAACTCTATTAAATATTTTATCTCCATCATCATCTCCATCTTCTCCTTCATATTTCTGTAGAATTTGAACACCCATAATCACCCATTGAGCATTCTTATACACATGTGATACATTCACACATGTACAAGACTTGTCAACCAAGAAATTCCTTAGAGCTCAACAAATTCGAATGGGATCTCCCTCCACCACTCAAAATAAAATTGTATGCCATAGTTTCAGACCTCTCAAACTCTTAGGATAAAGCTCACACTCCACATTTAATCCATACTTGCACTCCAAGCCTACTCTCATGTCATCTCACCGTGATAATCCCAATTGCTTATATATATATATATATATATATATATATATATATATATATACACACACACACACACACACATACACCTTGAATCTCTTCATTTATGAGTAAGCTTCTATTGAGGGATCCCTCATTTTGTTAAAATTAGGACTTCCCATTTCTGGATCAAATATTGATGATCGGAACCGTTGAATGTGTTTAAAACACATTTTTAAGGGTACCCGTGAGAAATCGGCTCAAAAAAATACTGGAAAGGGCTTGATCGAAGCAATTTTTCATAAAACTGTTCCTGTCAACATTTATAGATAACTGCGTAGATCAAGTCCTTTCCGGTATTTTTTTGAGCCGATTTCTCACGGGTACCCTTAAAAACGTATTTTAAACACATTGAACGGTTCCGATCATCAATATTTGATCCGAAAATGGGAGGTCCTTATTTTGCTAAAATGAGGGATCTCTCAATAGAAGCTCTCTCTCTCTCTCTCTCTCTCTCTATATATATATATATATATATATATATATATATATATATATATATTACCTTGAATCTCTTCATTTGCCCCCTTGCAACCTTCTAAACATGATAGAAATGAGAAAGTTAGAGAAAGAAGGGAGAAATTCTAGAGAGAGAGAGACTCACTTTTTCCAACTTCTTCAAATTAAGCTCCAAGTCTTAGCAAATGTAAGTTTCTTTACGCTTACTATTCCTTTAAATGCCCATAAATCAACCCCAAAGCCCCTTCAAAAAAAAAAAATAAATAAAGGTTGGCCAAAGGTTGAAGACGAACCAGTGATGTACAGAACCTAGTCGAACTAAGACTTTACCTAACTGAAGTTTATTTTGCTAAACTGAAACTTACTTTGTCGAAGTAAAACTTACTTTACCTAACAGAAACTTGACTTTGCCTAACTGAATTATACTTTGCCTGACTGAAACTTACTTTGCCGAACTAAAACTTACTTTGCCTAACAGAAAAATGACTTTGTCTAACTTAATCTTACTTTGCCTAATTGAAACTTACTTTGCCGAACTAGAACTTACTTTACTTAATAGAAAACTGACTTTGCCTAACTGAATCTTACTTTGCCTAATTGAACCTTACTTTGCCTAATTGAAACTTATTTTGCCAAACTAAAACTTACTTTCCTTAATAGAAAACAAACTTTGCCTAGCTGAAACAGACTTCGCCTAACATTGAATTGACTTTGCTGAACTAAAACTTACTTTCCCTAACAAAAAATGACCTTGCCTAGCTAAAACTGACTTCGCTTAACATAGAATTCACTTTGTTGGACTAAAACTTACTTTGCCTAACAGAAAACAGACCCATTTTGTTGAACTAAAGCTTACATTGCCTAATAGAAAATAGACTTTGTCTAGCTGAAACTCTACCTCGTACTTTAAATTTTTTACCAGCTAAACACTTGTTCCACTATCGGTATTCATGTATTAATATTGGTGATGCCTTCTTTTATTTTATTATTATTTTAGTTTCTTTTATTTTAACATTTCAAGAAATTGGGGCGTTACAAAGCCATTACAGTAGACATTCTAAGCTTGTTACTTTTCCAACAACAACAACAGTTGTCAATAGAAACATCAAGCAATTACAGTTGAACTGATAGGACACACTTGTCATTGCCATTGCCATTGCCATCTCTCTTTCTTACACACTTGTCCAATGTTTCTGGCACTTGTGGAATTGGCTTTAACTGTTTCCACAAAATAGATAGGACACACTTTTAATCAAAAGTCATAACTATTAGAAAATCATCCATCCAGTTTTTTTCAAAAGTCTAATTTTTTCAAAAACTGTATTTAGTTTCTCTAAAAGATCAATTTTTTCAACCTATCTTAACATAAACATCACAAAATTATAGCTAAGCCATTGATGACATCTGAAAAATGCTTATTTCCAACCAATATATGGTGTGAGAGAAGATCCCGATTCTTCTTTTGCAACGACTGACTGTCCTATGTCAAACATCGATCCAAAATATTCTATAGTGGATCAGAATGACCATAGTTCAAAGGAGTGTCTAAGACTATGATTTCACAAATCATAATAAAATGTTAGCATCAGTTTGCATTAATACCCAACATTAGGCACAACAGACCACTAAATAGCAACAATAGACATGTGATGTTTCTAAAGCAATTAACCAATGCATAAACCACTGAGGAGAGAGAGAGAGAGAGAGAGAGAGAGAGAGAGAGAGAGCGCCTAGTGATAGGGATGGCAACAAGGCAGATCGGGGCCGGATTTGCCCATCCCCGCCTCCGAACTAAATTTGAACTATACCTCCATCCTTGCCCTGATCGGGGATTGGGGATCCTAGCCCCACCCCAAGAAAAATTGTGATTTTTAAGGCTATATTTTAGACTAACTATTTCAAGATAAATTAAATTTCAACTATGTGAGATCGTACATACATTTATACACATATATAGTCTCAATTTTATATGCGTATATATATTTATACATGAACTGATATACATCTATACATGTGCAATGAACTAATATACATATATATATATATATATCTACACATGGGCAATTTTACACAGATTAAGAAAAAAATATTAAAGGAGTTTAAAAAAAATCTTATAAATAGTTATAAATAAAAGGGTTTGTTAAGAAATATATTTTCTGTGTATTCTTCTCCTAAGAGGAGGCACAATATATATAGAACAATGTACAAACTGAATCCCTAATTTATCTCTAACTGAATCCCTAAATAGGCTCCTAATTATATGCCTACTATTTACGTAGTCAACAAAGTAATGATAAATACAATCTAACAGGGTTAGAAAGTAAAATAATTATTATTTAAAACCGGATGGGGAACAGGGCGGGAAACGGGACGGAGGTACCAAAGTCCAGTCTCCGACTCGTTCCCCATTTTTTTCTTACTTTTGCCTCCAAATCCAACCCGTTCGCAGAAAAAATCTCCGAAACTCCAATCCGAACGGATCGGGGAACGGATCAGAGCAGAGCTGATCGGACAAAATTGTCATCCCTACAAGTGATCATCAAAGGAGCAGCAGAAGACCGACGAAGGAAAAGGGGGATGAGCAGCAGATCGATTAAGAGCTAAGACTTGATTTTGGGGGCAAAGCTAGGGGAAAGAAGACGAAAGCGGAAACTAAATTTGGGGGAAATAAGGGAGGGGGGAAATATGGATATTCCCGGGATTTTTTTATAACACACGGGGGGAGAAATTGCGGGAAAAAGTCTAATTTGTTGTAGGGATGGCAATTTCACCCTCCCCATTCCTCGTCCCATTCAGGGCGGGGATTATTTCAGGGATCGGGTAGGATTCAGGGATAAGTTTGAAAAAAAATTGGGGAACGGGTATGTAACGTCCCGATTTCTAGAAAACGTCAAAAAAAAAAGAAAAAAAAAAGATAGCATCACTAATATTAATACATGAATACCGGCAGTGGAACAAGTGTTTAGCCGGTACAAAATTTAAAGTACGAGGTAGAGTTTCAAAATACAACAAAAGAACTCTACAGGGATAAAATTAGAGATATTCTAAGGAAAATCGACTAAGTCAACCATGGATCAACAATGTCCTCCTCTTGGAAAGAATCTTCTGGTGGCATGATCTCCTGATTAAATTCTTTTGCATCGGTACCTGGCATGAAACGACAAGGCGTGGGGAAAAAATACGCACCAATGAGCTGGAAAAGCCCAATAAGTTGCCTTACTCTTAATTTTTCCTTTGAATTTTCTATGAACTTAATGTATTTAAGATGGTAGATATCATGATATGTTACTAACAATAAATGAAAACGGTAACACATAGGAAAAATAATTGAAATCAATATTATTTTGTTCATTATTATTTTTGTTACATAATCATTATCTCAAGATCTTAGCATTCATACACAGGCGTCGTCCCTCGACCTCAAGCATGAATTTCTATGTTTCATCATTTATACCGAGGCGTTGTCCCTTGACCCTTAAGTAGAGATATTTGCCAAAGTCCATAACTTATATAGACTTTAGAATCATCAATTTTCAACCACAATCTCATCGAGAATTCCATCAATTTCTGCATACGGATATCCACGGGATATCCTAAATACCAAATTTTCACGTCTAGTTTAATTTTAGGGATTCTCAATAAGTCATAAAACTTAATCTATAATCATGCTCAAGATCATTTTGGAAAATAACAATAAACAAAATTAACGCACGATGAGGAAAATACGATAAATGAAATAAATATCATTTTAAGAAACATACATTTCTATTGGTCTTAAGCTTACTTATAGGCAAAGTTAGATAGGTAACAGGTTCAACTAGGCAATGTGTATTTATGCTAGCCAAACTTAGTTTTTAGCTAGGCAAAGACAGTTTTAGTTAGTCAATGTGAGTTTTGCTAGGCAAATATAGTTTTTAATTAGGCAAAGATAGTTTAGTTAGGCAATGTGAGTTCGACTAGGTAAAGAAGGTTTTTTGTTAGGCAAAGATAGTTTTGATTAGACAATATAAGTTCGGCTAAGCAAATACAATTTTTAGTCAGGCAAAAACAGTTTTAGTTAGGCAATGTGAGTTCAGCTAGGCAAAAACAGTTTTTAGCTAGGCAAAGACATTTTTACTAGGCAATGTGAGTTCGGCTAGGCAAATATAGTTTTTAGTTCGGCAAAGTGAATCCTATGTTATGAGTAGGCAAAGTCTGTTTTGTTAGTCAAGGTAAGTTTTAGTTTGACAAAGTAAATTCTATGTTAGGCGCAGTAATTTTCAGCTAGGCAAAGTCTGTTTTTGTTAGGCAAGGTAAGTTTTAGTTGGGAAAAGTGAATTTTATGTTAAGCGCAGTAAGTTTCAGGTAGGCAAAGTTTGTTTTCTGTTGGGCAAGATAAGTTTTAGTTTGGCAAAGTGAATTCTATGTTAGGCGCAGTAAGTTTCAGCTAGGCAAAGTCTGTTTTTTGTTAGGCAAAGTAAATTTTAGTTTGGCAAAGTAAATTCTATATTAGGCGTAGTAAGTTTTAGTTAGGCAAAGTCTGTTCTCTGTTAGGCAAAGTCTGTTTTAGCTCGGCAAAGTGAATTATATGTTAGGGGAAGTTAGCTGAAGTTAGGCAAAGTCAGTTTTCTGTTAGGTAAAGTAAGTTGTAGTTCGGCAAAGTAAATTTTAGTTAGACAAAATAAGATTCAATTAGGCAAAGTCAATTTTTTGTTTGGCAACGTAAGTTTCAGTTAGGCAACGTGAGTTTCAGTTAGGTAAAGTGAGCTTCTGTTAGGCAAAGTCTTAGTTCGGCTAAATGTTCAATTCGATAAGGTTTTGGACAGCACTGGTTCGTCTTCAATCATTGGCAAACCTTCATTTTTTTTTGAAGGGGCTTTGGGGTTGATTTTTGGGCACTTAAAGGAATAAGTAAGAGTAAGAAACTTACATTTGCTAAGACTTGGAGTTTGATTTGAAGAAGTTGAAAAAGTGGATCTCTCTATCTCTCTCTCTTGAATTTTTCCCTTCTTTCTCTAACTTTCTTATTTCTACCATGTTCAGAAGTTTGCAGGGGGGGCAAATGAAGAGATTGAAGGTGATATATAGGGGCAAATTGGGGTTATCGCGGTGAGATGACATGAGAGTAGGCTTGGAGTGCAAGTATGGGTTAAGTGTGGAGTGTGAGCTTCATCCTAGGAGTTTAAGAGGTCTGAAATTATGGCATACAATCTGATTTTGAGTGGTGGAGGGAGATCACATTCAAATTTGATTGAGTTCCAAGAAATTTCTTGGTTGGCAAGTCTTGTACATGTGTGAATGTATATGCATGTGTGTAAGAATGCCCAATAGGTGATAATGGGTGTTCAAATTCTGCAGAAAATATGAAAGAGAAGATGGAGGTGATGATGGAGATAAAAGATTTGATGGAGTTTCTAAGAATTTTATGTGTTTGTATGGATTTTGCATGTCTATATATACAATATGTATCTATGTCCAATGAGGTGAGTTTGGGTGTCAAAATTTGCAGCATTAGAGAAGAAAAAATGGTGACGGTGATGGTGACAATGAGGATTTAGTAGGATTTAAAACTTTGGTGGGCATAATGACTTGTCTAAATACATGTATTATACTCATAGTATACATGCATGTGTCATATTATGGTATCATATGTATATGTATAAGTACATAGTATGAATGAAATACATATACATAATTACATAATGTAATAAAAAATTATTCATTTACGTATTATTTTTTTCGGGTCTTTATAGGGTAGGATTTGGATGTATGTGCCCCCGTCCCCAATCTCTGCCCTTTCCCCGTCCCCACTCTTCCCCGTTCTCCGTTTACTTATAAGGGTGTAGAATTCGATTAAGCCATTAGTTTTTATCTTTTGTCAATTTTTAATTCCAATCACTCATCAACATTTTGTTGTACACAATTTACTAAATCTGGATACTGTTTCATCTGATACTTTTCCTTCTGGCTAAATTTTTCTTCTCTCTGTAATCAAGTTACGAGTCCTGATTTATAGGAAACACAACTTATTTCTTTTGGTAGCAGAAATTTCATATAGATTTTACATAAGGAACATCGAAAATTGTTAAACAGTACGAAATGTCCTTAAAAAAAATCCAAATGTAGGTAGATATCATTAGTTTTTTTTTCCTAAACAGTAATGAAAATATTAGTTTTTTAAAATTTTTTGGATCTTCGTTCTCCATTTGGAAACCTCTATTCCCCGTTTGGAGCGGGGGTGGAGGGTAAAAATAATTTCCATTTAGGGATCGGGGCAGGGATGAAGATTGAATATAGGTTTGGGGATTAGGGACGGGGATAGTAACATCCACCCCCGATCGCTCCGTTGCCATCCCTAATTTGTTATAGTGAGATAACCTTTGGAAAATCTATACCCAATTTTCGCCTATGAATGTCACCCTTCGATTTGTTGTTCTCACTTCAAATTCCCAGCAATTTATGTCCCACACGTCCTCTCATTCTTTGTACTTCTCTAGTTCAAAATGATCAATATGGCTTAAAACTTTTATTTTCTCTAACACTATTTTTTTTCCTCTCAGAGTAGTTGCTCATTCTTCTTCCATTGTCTCTCTTAATCTGGCTAATCGCTCCAATCGTAAGCCTTTTAAATAATTTAATGATTTAGACGATCACCATAATTCCTTTCTCTGGTCCAAAAAATCTGGAGTCAAGTAGTCCTAGGCAACCCTATGTATGTTGTAATGACTTATATTGTAATGACCCGTATTTTCGGAGTTTTTTTAATTATTTCATATTTTAAATAATTTTAATTTTAGATATATATAAGTTGATAGATTTTTTTTATTATTGGATTTAATTATTTTGATATATAATTATCCTTTGATTTTTTATTTTGTCGAGATTCATTGAACCCTTTGGGAGTTATCTGATCGTTTTTTCGTAGATATTATATTTTTCTTAGTTTATTAATTATTTTATTCATAATTATCTCATTCGATAACTATTTGGGTGTTCAATTCCTAATTGAACTCTCCTCCTTATATTTGAATCCTACTCAAACTCTATTTTTTTAAGTTCGTATCTTTATTGGACTCAGATTCGTCCCCCTTTATCTGTTTATAGAGCCTTTGATCCATCCGATATTCACTTTTCACCATTTTAGAGTTTTTGTGTGTGTCTCGAATATTTGTGAGGCATTCTCCTGAAAATCTCGTGTTCGTTTATATATTTTTGTTTCCCGACTACTTCCAATGCGCGCGCCCCTCTCCCTTTCTTTCTCCTCTTTTCTCTTTTCTCTCTTCTCTCTTTCTTCTATTTTCTTTCTCTTGGTGCCCAGCTGAAATCTCTCCCTCTTTGTTTTTGTTTATTTATTTTATTTTATTTTTTCCTCATTCTCTCTATCCCCCCTCTCTCTCTTCCTGTGACCCCCTTCTCTATTTTTATTTTGTTTTTGTTTTTCTTATTTTATATTATTATTGTTACCCAAGTGGCAACCCAAAAGGGGGGTGATTGGATTTCAAAAATATTTTCTACTAAAAATTATTTAGAATTTCTATCGAAAAAAATTATTTAGAATTAATCAATGATTAAATCAAAATAGATATAATGGCAAGCACACAATATAATAGTCAATACGTTTTGGATAGGGAAGAGAAGACGCAAACGATGTATAGTGGTTCGGTCTAAACGTGTCCACTGTCCAGCCTAGTTCACTTCCCAGGAGTCACGTGATCTACTAGAACTCGAACGACTTTGGGTGTCGCACAAACCTTTACAACCTTTTCTTCCCATTAGCTTTCCCGAGGAGCTAACCAAATCACCGAGTCTTTATCCCCAAAACTCGATGCTTCAAGATTTGCAGTCCACAAACCTTACACAAAACCTACTAATGCAAATAGGTGAAGACGGGTTGTCTTCAACAGTTTAGTACAGAGAAGAATGATGAGTAACGTTTGAACAGTGGATAATCTCGCTCCTCCTCTCTCAATATCTCACTCAGAATTTAAACACAAATTAGAACAATGTGAGAAGAGTATCTTTGTTTGCAGGGAGAAGCTTGTGATAGCTTGAGAGCACAATGAGTCGACCGACCTCTGTATTTTGCAATCCAAGTATATATAAACCCTAGCCAATGTAATTCAAATCTTCAAGGAGCCTCAATCTTTTCAAAAATTGATTTCGTCAATCTTTCCACCTTTCATTTGCATATAATCGAATGTTTGAAACTCAAACGGAAAGATTTGATCAATCAAATCCCTGCAATAAATAAGTCAGCAAATTTTCGCACAAAATAGTGACCAGTTGACCGCACGATGGTCCCGGTCGACCGCCTGGGCGGTCAACGGCATGGGAGGTCTAGTCAACTGCATGTCCGGCTGACCACAGGTTGTGGCTGGTCAACCGCACCCTGTAGCATTTGAATTTTCTGCTCTATAATCAGCCAAACCATCATAAAACTTCTCATACAAACTTCTCATCAAGTAATATACTTCCAATGTGACCAGTGATAACATTCAATAGCCATTTCATGATAACGGTATGCTAGACTAAGATCAAGAACCGTACGCATAAGTATCATCTTTCCATTCAATGTTTGGTTCACTTTAAGTTATCATCTTAATCTTGGCATCATCAAAATAATAAATAATTAAATCATGTCGAGGCATTATTTCTAACAAGTTGGTATTTACCTTCTATTATTATTGTGGTAATAGTATACTATTTTTTTTTTTTTTTGTATATATACATTATATTTAGAGTATTTACTTATTCTATTATTTATTATTCATACTATACTGTCTTTTTTATATATTATATTTAATATATGATTTTGATTTTTGATTTGATAGTATTGCGATAATCGAATCTCGATGCGGTATTTGGTTCGTGAGTTTTTGATAATGCATTATTCTTCAGATCGATGCAGGAATTTCGGACTGAGCCCTATATATGTGTGTGTAATTTATGAGTAGATTTGATTTGTATTCGAAGATTATGTAGGGGATATGCATCAAATATTTAATAATTAAATTTTAGAATAACTGTGTATTCGATTGCGTGAATTAATCAAGTTGTGAATTTAAATAAATATTAGGTATAGATCGGGATTGAGTTGACGAATCATGATTCAATTTAATTTAGTTAATTAATTAAATAATTATTACTTGTTGAAACCGATCTGTAGGGCCCACGAACATTGTCTTGACTTAGATTGATCGATGTTGACGACGTCGTATGATTTTAGTGATTTTAATTTATGCTCGTTACGCGTTTAATAAAAAATCACATGATGATATTTCATTATTGTATGTTGAGCATGACGGATGAGCATTATGCACGCATACATAGAAATTAGAATTTAATTTAATGGTAGGGTTATATAATCTTATTATTGCGATATGAGTGATAACTAGAATAATTTGGAGTTGTGATGGATTATGAGAGATTGCGAGACCCCGATGTTGTTATACCAATGAAGGAGATTACGAGACTCTGAGGTTGTAATTTAGCTCAGGAGGATTTCGAGACTCCGATGCTGCGATACCAATGAAGAAGATTGTGAGATCCTGAGATTGTAATTTTGATATGAGAGATTGCGAGACCCGTTGTGGAGATAATAATAATAAAAAGATACTTAATGCATGCTCCTTATTGGCGACCTTTAGAAGCCCTGTCACGAAATCCATGTTCACATGCTCCTATTTTCACTCGCCCACCGACAAAGGCTGCAACAACCCAACTAGTTTATGATGTTCGGCCTTAACTTGCTGACACACTAGACATTTAGATACGAATAGCGCAATATCATATTTCATTCCCTTCCATGAGTACTGCCTTTCATAAATCTTGATATATCTTCGTATTGCTAGGATGTCCTCTGAGACGAGAATGATGGGACTCTTTAAGTACACTATCGTGACACGATTCTAGCACATATACTCTGCAAATCTTAGTGCCCAATGTGCATGAAGAATCCAACCATCAACCTGCTCATGCAAAGCCAAATGGTATCGCACTGACTTAGCCTCCGAGTCATTCTATTGTTCTTCTATGACTCTCACCAATAACGAAGGTTGAACTATTAAGCTAAACAAAGCAGCCCTGTCTCCATTCGTGTAGAACTATAAACTCTGCTCTCCAATCACCCCAATCATTTTCTATTCTCATATAGCTACACTTACCAAACTGTGGAGTGACTTTTTTCTCAAGGCATCTGCTACCGTATTTGCCTTACCTAGATGGTACTACAATTCGAAATTGTAGTCTTTCATATACTGCATCCACCTCCAGTATCTCATGTTCAGAACTTAAACTTGTTAATTGTTAATCTACTACTTCACTTGATTTAGTATTTGTTATCACATTCAACTGTTATATTGTTCATAATCCTATTATGTTTGTTTATATTTCATATACTCTGAGGTCATATATCTTTTTATTTGTATCTTTTGTCTTTGATTTTGGTTTTCGGATAACATTTTCTACTGAGTGTCAAAATTTATTGGTACAATTTTTATGCCCTGACATTTCATGCCAGATGTAGATATGCAAATCGAAAACCTCATAGAACAAATCGAGCCGAAGACAATCGACAGAAAAAACCTTCACTCGAATGCTATGCCCTTGTTTAAAATCACAACTTCAAATTCTTATCATGAGCACTTTGAAAGTACACTCTAAAAAAGTGTTAACTTTTATGATCTAATTGCATGTATTTAAGACTTAATTACTCGAACACTCCCTGAACTATCATTTAAAATAACTTTCACCCCCTCAAAAAATTTCTATATCACCATCACCCTCTAAAGTACTTTGGTGTGCCACTTTGACCCCTTCTATTAGCCGGCCGTGAGATTTATGAACGAAAAAATAATTTGGGAAGAAAAAAGTATAAGGATAAGTCCGAAATGCCCTTGAAGAATCTTTAAACCAACATACAACCCATTTTCTTCCAAGTTAAAGCTTTATTTCTTTTTTTAGTGAAAAGAAAGAAAGAAATCTAGGTGAAATCGGAGAACAACGACATAATTGTTCTTCGGTTTCTTGTAATTTCTTTCGACTTTAATGTGAATCATCCTATGGTTCTCCATTTCTATCTAGTTCTTCGAACTTTTATTCCGCCACCTCTTTGGCCATGCTGACTCTTGTCCAAAGCTCCGGCGATAAACCCATCATCGGCATAATCCCCATGATGTAGATTTCCATTTTTAGTGCTAAGAATGCAATCAAAGTGTAAATGAGGGGCTGCACGGTGACAGTGTACCAAATAATAAGCCAAATAGGTCAAAACTCATATTGTGATTTAATCGAATGCATAATGTGCATCTTATTAGATCCTCCTTTATATATCATATTTGCACCTCGACCCAGCTAAAAATTCTTTGAAGTGCTCTATTTCTTGCTTCTGATCGAATAAACAATACATAAATTGAAAACAAATTTTGTTCTTATCCTTTTTGATGGGTTGAAAATACTGAAGTATAGCCTAATTTAAAACATCGAATATAGTGTTTAATTAATGCGAAGTGGATGTCTTTCACTTTCATCGACTTGGGAACGCATACAATTGGATGCAAAGCTCACCACTAGGGGAATCATACATTTAGCTCTAGGGAATAATAATAATAACCTTTAAGGGAACTGTACCTCGCCGTCCTCCGATTTCCTCCCTGTGATGTAGATTTTCGATTTTAAAACTCTCTGAAGCACTCTGCCTTCAAATGCCCAAAGGTGGGGAGATGAAGAAGAAAATGCCCAAAGCAGATCTGCAATTAGAGCAACTCCAAGAAGGCCAACACATATCAACCCAAACTTGGTTGATTTATGCTTTCCAACTGTTTCCCTTGCCATCTCAATGCTCTCGTCGGGTCTCCAAAAATGTAATCTGTCTTTGTTAGTTTGGTGTGTGTGTGGGGAGAGGAGTGAGAGAGAGGAACAGAGGGACAAATTTGTCTTTTTGATACTTCTGTTAATAGAGTTACATGGATCAAGACTAAAGTACTCTAAGGCGATAGTAATACGAAATTTTATTTTAGGAGATAAAAGTAATTTTGAATGATAGTTCAGGTAGTGTCCAAGTAATTAAGTCTATATTTTATGCATTTTCTTGATAGTAAAACGACTTGGTTGAATTGTCATAATCTTCCCTTCGTCATTGAAAACAGATATTTTGTTTTCTTAAGAAGTCCGATAAAAAATAGATATTTTTTAGATTTTTTTAAAATCTGGGTTTGGTCGAGTCAAATCAAAATCACACTAAACTAAATTGAAACCGAAAAACTGTTTGGTTTTGATTTCAAAAAACGTAAATCAAAATTAGGGGTTTCGTTCTCTTTTCTCTCCAAACCAATACGCCTCTAATTAAAGGAAAAATATTACGATCCCATAATAGAATTCTCAAAATGTCTAAGAATGTACAAGTATCTAAGAGAGAGTAGAGTAGATGTTACAAGTGTTTATATGCGAGGGACGAATAGGAGACATTTCTGGGATTCCTTCTAGCATTGCTCGTTAAATTGTCAGTACCGGACCATTTTAGCAGAAGGAAAACCCTAACGGCTGCCACAACTAAACCCTTTCCTCAACTCAACTGCAGAAGTCTGTAACGTCCATCATCCCGCTTCCCACAGTAGTTTGGTTCTCTCTCTCTCTCTCTCTCTGTAAAAGCACTATATTATGCCTATATTCCACTTAATGTATATGCAAAATCATGTGAATCGAAATGATATTTTCTTGTTCTTTGTAGAGAGAGGAAAATGCTGGACATAAATCTTTTCCGGGAAGATAAGGGCCAGAATCCGGAAATCATACGCGAATCACAACGACGAAGATTTGCAAACGTGGATCTTGTTGACGAGGTCATTCGTCTCGATAAAGAATGGCGACAGCGTAAGTATCTATCTCTTATTTCTCAATTTGGGTTTTTTCATGGCTTCCATAATTAATCGTATGTGTGGATGATGCAACTTCATATGGTGGTTTAGGCCTGTTCGAGTTCGAAAATTTCAGGAAAGATTTTAACAGAATAAACAAAGAGGTTGCCAATCTGCGGATTGTAAGTATTACTGATGATTTACTCGTTAAGTAAGATTATTGGGTTAGTAAGGTTGATTATGAATTTGGAACGTTGACGTTGAAACCAAGTTGAAGAGAACTGGTTAACTAGAATGAACATGTATTGGGTATGTGCTTTTAAGTTTCTGTTAAATATGTTTTGTAATACTCAAACTTGCTTCCGTAATAAACTTGGGACAGTTATCCAACTTGAATTCTTGTATATTCTGTTTCATATCTTTTTGTAGTTAGTTTCATTATTATATTGGCCTTCTATTATGGAATTTGTTGTATTGAAGTCCATAACTCTTGTCCGGCTTCGGATTGATTTGTTAAAAGGTTTTCTTATACAACAAGTGAAGGGAACGGGGACATATAGAACATGAACCAGACACTATCGATCAAATACTCCATTTGTTGCGAAGGTGCAAATTTTGGAAGAAATGGAAGAGAGGCGAAACTTCAACTTCAGGAAAAAAAAGAGTTACTTTCCCTGGTTTAGATGAGAAATGAAGGACAAGAGGAAGGAAAGAGCCATTTTTTATTTGCGAGTAACCAATAGAGGAAGGAACTGTTTTGGAGGGCAAAATGTTCTTTAAGTAAAGAAAGTCCTTTCCCTTCTTCCTGTATTCTTTTGCTCTGGATGGTTTGCTTAGTTTATAGGTGTTTTGTCTCTGTCCTTTTTCTCTATTTCCCATCAAATACTCCCTTTGTTGTGAAGGTGCAAATCTTGGAAGAAATGTGAGAGAGGCGAAACTCCGACTTCAGGAAAAAACCAGTTACTTTCCCTGGTTTAGATGAGAAATGAAGGACAAGAGGAAGGAAAGAGCCATTTTTTATTCGCGAGTAACCAATAAAGGAACTGTTTTGGAGGGCAAAATGTTTTGAAGTAAAGAAAGTCCTTGCCCTTCTTGCCGTCTTCTCTTGGTCTGGATAGTTTGCTTAGCTTATAGGTGTTTTGTCTCTGTCCTTTTTCTCTATTTCCCTATGTGTTTCTTCCCACAAAATGGCAAAATAATAGAAGCTGGATCCATCAACTTTATGCTTTTCTTTCCCATGCTTCCCTTTTTTCTCTGGTCTCCAACCAACTTGACCTCAAGGTTTTCACTCCATGGGAAAGTGACATGGCCATCTATCGTCCTATAACAGACAGTATCAGATATGTAATGAATGGTATTTGGAGGTCCAAAATCCCTTTACTTAACCGATGATACGATAAGTGACGACTGATATGTAAAATCTTCGGATGTTTGGATCCCTTCCCGCTCAGTAAATCTGTTTCTCCTTTGCCAAGTTAAGTTGCGTCGATTCATTAAAGAAATCCAATTATGGGCTCCTGGTCCTATTTCATGTACATGTAATGACAGTAAAAGGTTTTATTAATTTCTCCCTCTCGGTCCTCTTCTTCCTAGGCCAAGGGTCATTGGTTCAACTGATGCATCTACTAAAGTTGGCAGTGTGGAGGACAATGTTCTAAAAGTTGCCAGATGCTAGTCGGTCGGAAGAGGTGCGCATAGCACCCTGGATGACTAGTCGGCGCCTAGAGATTAGTCGGTTTTTTATTATTTTAAATAATATTTCTCCCCTCCAAATTTTGAGTAAGAAATGACATAAACTAGGAAGAAATGAATTAAGGCTAAAGTAACCATAACAACTAATAAACAATAGTAACAATAACTATTCAAAAACAAAGTTTTATGTTCAAAGTTCGAAACCAAATAAAATTAAAAATAAAATGGCGTAAATTATCTAGAATGCCAAGATTTACTTGAAATGATATAAATTTAACTCCTATTTTTTTTAAAAATTTTATAGTGTAAACATGTTTACTAGTCAGAATAGTCGATTAGATGTCGTTTAAGTGCTGCCTAAAGCCAAAACGTGTAATGTGCCTAAAACATAAAGTCGCAATATTAGCCCAAGACCGCCTAGCGCCAACTAGTTAGCCGAAGACTGCGTAGCACATAGGTGCCGACTTTAGAACATTAGTGGAGGATGATGAAGAAAACTAAGGCTCTGTTTGGAACTTGTGGAAAGAAATGGAAAGGAAGAGAGAATAATTAAGAAGGAAAGTGGAAGAAAATAAAAGTATTTTTCTTTTATTTGATTTTGTTAAGAAAATGAAAGGAAAGTAAAAGGAAAAAACTTTTTTGTTGTTTGGTTTGAAAGGGGAAATAGAGAGGAGAGAGAGGGATAGATAAATATATAGATATAAAATTTTCCTTTTGCTTTTCCTCCATTTTTTTCTCACTTTTAAAATTTTTTGTTTTTCCACCACATTTTTCCCCTTCCTATTTCTGATTAGCAACCAAACAGGGCAGGGGATTTTTTTTTTAATTTTCCCTTCTTTTCCATTTCTTTCCACAACTTCCAAACAGACTGTAATAAAAGAAGGAAAATGTAATGGATTATGAGCTTTGTAGTTTGCGTATTATTCACAACTCAAAGAATGCCATAATTGCATGGCATCCTGACATCTAAGCCTTGGATTGATTTAGAGCTAATAGTAGGAGGGTGAGAAGGAAAAATACTGGAAGGGTCACTAATCGTTTAATGATTCAAAATATTCAAAGCCATTTTCCTGCAGTGGCTGTGAGCTAAAATTTGATTTGTTGTTTTGATTCTATAGAAAAGTTCCTTCTTTATAACCTTAATTGAGAATATGGCATTTCTTACATAACATCAGTGTGTAATTGTTAGGTATAAACACATTGTATTTCGATGGACTGTTTACTTCCTAATTAAGAATAAAATAATGACAAAGTAGTATGACTCTGTTTTAGAAGTTCACGCTTATTATGCCTATGTGTTCTAGACTTCCGGTATCCATTATTCATCTCTTAGTCTAGAAGATGTAAATTTGGTATTGAAATGATTCTTTTATGCAACCTACTGGAAATTACAGTTTATGGCTCCAAAAATAATACCTAATTCCTACAAATTAGTGTTTCTCGTTAGAATTTTTCACCATTCTAGAGTTGTTGTGTAGTACAATGCTAGAAACATTAAAAAGAATAATTATAAATGCATCCTCGCTACACCGATTTTGTTTTCTTGTATCACCATATCCTTTCCATCATAGTTGGCAAGCATAGAATTGGACGGTTGAGTTGGTGGCACATGGGACACAACACAATTTGCTCTTGCATTATAGTGCATTGCACGAAGCTCTACATGAACAAAACCAACCACTTGTATAGAACCATAATCGATTTTAATGGTTCCCACTCCCAGTGACACAGTTCTAGGTGCCTTGAATGGAACGCGAGTTTTCAAGATTAAAGGGACCATGTCACACCCGAAACTTCTAGGGTATGAAATAAGCAATGGAACAACTCAAACCAAAACATAACATAAACATAATTTTAGTGAACTGAAATAAATTCCAAATAACTAATAATCATCTATTAAATACATAATCCATCTGACTAGCCTAAACATAAACAAATCAAAACATGCCCACAATGTCCGAACAATATAAATAAGTTTGAAAATTTTTAACTGAACGACTAAATATGATAGTATTGCACAAAGTGTAAATCCTATCTAACATGCTGAGTCATCTCCAAAAGTGAAATCTAACTCCTCGGATCCACATCATCACTTGTGAATTGTTAGTTTACAGAAAAACATAAGTTGGACCTCGAGTAGGAAATCATACTAATAAAGTTGATATATTGAATAAAGTATGTTCATATTCAACAATATAATATGCATAATGACAATATAACCCATCGACTAACATCCATGACACTCATGTTATCATATGACTCATGCATAATTTTGATGGTTTTGCATCGTGGGTAGCCCACATCGAGGACCCTATCGTAGAGTTCATGGGTTGCACCGACCGGCAAGTCACCTCTTAACCCGGTAATTTTACGGTCTTTCACCGGAGGAATCGTAAAGACTTCAAGTCGAGTTTACAGGCTGCTCCGACCATCGGGCCATCACCTACTTTGTATCCAATATACATGCATGCTCATATGTACCAATATTAACCAATTCCAGACTTAAACAGTAGGCATAAATGGACCGAAAGGCAAGAAATAGGCCGAATATTAAAAATATAGATTCTGTTTTTCAGTAGGTCGCTCGAGCGGCCAGGAGCTCACTCAAGTGGCCAAAACAAGTTTACTGTAAAAAACAGAGTGTCGAAATTTTAAGGAGGTCACTCGAGCGGCGACCTAGTCAAAATTTCAGATTCTGTTCTGTCAAACATAACATATCATGTTGTCAAACATATCATGTTTTTTACCTTTGTTTCTGCAACCAAACTGTCCAATACGTACAAAAACACCACAGATCATGCATGACTCTATCATGCGTCAAAAACCACACAAATACCATCAAATTAAACATAGTCTATGCAATATTTCAATGAAATTGACATGAAATTCTACCTTATTTGAATAAAATGCGAAAATACTTGTGTGATCGAAGACCTCTCGAATACTTTGCGTACTAGGGTCATTTTGGGCTCTATGCAAAGCTCTCAACATCCTCTACGACTTCTTAGTTGACCTTGTCGAATGAATCTTCCGTCTAGGCACTCGTTCTCCTTCCTCAAGCTATTAGGGTTTAGAGATCTCGTTTAAAAAAACTACGTATTTTATTATGAAAAATATGAATTGGGGTTTTCTGATTCTTATATAATTAAAAATCGGTTAATTACACTAACTCCCCTCAAGTCCCTAACAACTCTGCATTGGGCCCCAACGTTATAAACTATTAAAATAAGGCCACAATTATAATATTAAACTTAAAAATCACGAGTTCCCGAATAACTAACATAATAAAAACAAGAGATCGAATCTCGGGTCCTCACAGACCAAAACTAAGACTGATTGATAGGTTAACTAGTTGACTAGGTATAGACATCCCATTTTGACTATCCGTAATTTTTGGGCCCTAGGCCTGTTGTTTGCTGATAAATTAGGGACATTGATGAATGCACCTTTCCAAGCTTTACTGGATTACTAGTCCCCAGTACTCTGGCATTGGGTTGCATGGATTCTTTCTGCCAAAGTACCCGTGTCGACACGACACGACACGGGTACGCGTGCATGATATGCTTTGGGTGATGTTATTTCCAATCGGATGCCGCAATTCGAACTTTTGACGGTTTCACCGAAAGATGTGAAGAAGAAGAGGAGAAGATGAGGAAAAGAAATGATGGAATATGTAAAGAAGCAGCAGTAGCACAACCTATTTTATGTATGTCAATCAAACCTGAGAACTACAGTAGCAGCAATTTGGGACGAGCATGACAAATCTAGAGAATAAGTAGATCAGTGAGCAACCATCATCGTTTTTGTGTGAGAGAGAGATGTGATCCTTTATTTCCTTTTTCTTTTTGTTTACAGTTATCTTCTTTATGTGTTTGGGTTATCTATGCATATACGTGCATCTCCATTAGGCTTGAACATGATTGACCTTTGTCTCTCTCAAGTGGGCTTCACCATGGGCTCTTTGCATATGCATGTTCTATAGTCTCATAAAGAGCTTCTGGACTCATTTATTTTTGTCTTTGGTCCAGATATTTATATGGAAAGTTAATCACTGGGCTATCTTTTGTCATTCATGTTTATATAGAAGTTACGCTCCAAATTATTATTTTGCAATGTCCGTGTATCTGTATCTACATTTGGATCCGTATCTATGTATCGTCGATTTTAAGATTTTAAGTGTCCGATCCTTACATCCGCACCTGATACTCGCTCCCAAGCCTAGCTAACCTAGCTCTGGAACCTATTTTCTAACCATCAATCATTGAATTTGGGCTTTAAAATGAACTTTTGGACTTAGAAGGACTGAATTGCAATTAGGCTGTACAAAAGGGTTGCACGACTTAGTCATGGACGAAAGGTCGATTCCAAGGCTGCTTATTTGGATACAGTCATATGAGTAGAGGCACTGTTGGAACAGAACGCGCCTATTCTGGATTCCGGAGGCACTGCTACATTATTATCTGGTGGTCAAATGATTTCATTTTTTGAGACAATTTGCATCTGATGTTTGTATATCTGACTATTATAACAGTTTCTGAATCTAAGAATTTTTTTGAGGTATGTTTGCTGCCTCACCCCTATATCCATAAATTAGGTCTTAGAGTTCATATTTAAGGACCAAATTTACGAGTCAAAGCGTCATGCCTTGTAGAAATACCAACTAGTCATACGATTATGCACTTGCATACCTACCGTGTAACCCTAGGTGTTTGGAGGAAGTGATCGAGGAAGAACTATCAAATCATGTATGACCAAGCGATGCCTATTTTGGTTGGTTTTGACATTTTATCAAAAAGTAGCATTTTTCGGGAGCAATCACAGAGGCAGCTGTGGCCACGTCACCTCTCGTGTGCAAGTGGCTGCGATTTTCTGGCCACTTTTTCTGGTGTCATGACAGCGTGTGTGGCCTGAGCACCGGGCTTCTGTTTTCTGTATTTCAGCATGCTATCCATCCTATTTATGTGATCACCAAATCAGGCTTAATTAACCAGTATGTGTGATCAATTGGAATTGAAAGATAAAACTAAACTGAAATTGGTGGAAGCCAACCTATGGGTTGGATAGGAGAGGGTGTTTTAACACCTTTTTCCCCTCCCCGATCCCATATCTGAAAGCTGTAATGGGTGCTTGGTTACTAAACCAAGTGTCAACTCCAACTTGCATCATTGTTAAGGTGTATCAGAGCATCATCGTTAAGGTGGTTGGAGAAGTGCAAGTTTCTTACGTTCTTTGGGGAAGTTGGACTGAAAGAGATGTGAGGGGTTATCTGTGAAACCTTTCTGTAGAAAGCCTGTAAGTGTTTTGGATGATGGACCCCAGAGCAACTCTTGTTGTATTTGTGAAATTGGAATTGAATTTTAAAGTTTATAGAGACCTTAATGATTTTTATCGATTCATAAAACAGGTTGTGGTTGTTTGGTTTTGAACTGAATTAAGAATTGCTCGATGAGGAAATTTGACCAGGTTTTTCTTTTTTCTGAGGCTTGGGTTTTTAATGAACTTTATAATGATTGTGCTTGGAACAGTCTGGTAAGGATGCAAGTGAATTGATTAGAAGTACTGATGAGATTAAGCAATTGACTGCGGAAAAAGATATAGAAGTTCAGGAGGCTCGAGCTGCACTGTTTTCAAAATTGGAAATAATTGGAAATCTTGTGCATGATTCAGTTCCAATTAGCAATGATGAGGTATGTATTGCACTATATATGGTCTTCAACTTTTTGAAGTTTGAGACATTCAATTTTGCTCTAGTTACAAGAAAACTTTCATTCAAGGTTAAAATTAGATATTGGATTGATGAGTCATGGGTAAATGGACACATTCTAATGGTGTATCTGTTATGGAATTGGCTGGGCGTTGGATTTTCCCTTTCTCATTTTTTATTCACAATTCGGTTCACAATCTTCAAATTTTGAAATTATCAGGTCCAAGTCATTTGACAGATTCCAAACCACTTCTCATTATTTCCCCAAATGCAAAAAGCCTTTTTCTAGCATCAGGGTGGTCGTTCAGCCCCTTGTTTTGATCGTTTTTAGTCTGAGAACAACTGGTAACTATGCATTTTTGTTTATTCATTGTTGATTAGAGGATTAAATACGATAAAAGTCTTAAGAAATTTGTAGACACGAATTATCTGTTAGGATAATGTTGAAATAAATACTGTTTAAACCTATATGAGTCGTACAAGTTATACCCAAAGATTTCGCGACACTGTTTTTGAATGTAATATATTAACTTTGCAAGGCACTTGTTAAAGATTCTCCACACTTTCCTCTCTTATCGTGTGCACTCTTTGAAGGATTTCAAGTCCATTTTTTGAGTGTCAAAAGAGAATGTACTGAGCTTTTTTAAAATAGTCTTGTAATTGGTGGGATTCGGACCCACTTATATGTTGATGAAGGCAATTGTCTTCCCAATTAGATGATGTCGTCATGGCATATATGAATAGTGATCAAGTAGTTTAATCTCTTTCTGATGCACGAAGTAGTCAATGTCAATCCAGGATACATTTCTCAATTTGATAACTACTTGTGTTTTGTTTGTTACGCTTTGTAGGCAAATAACGCCATAATTCGGTCTTGGGGGCAGAAACGGATGGAAGCCAAACTAAAAAATCACGTTGAGCTTGTCGAGCTTCTTGGAATTGCGGATACAAAAAAAGGTATTAAGTGGTTGGTTCATTCATTTGGTACTTCAACAAGAAATTTTCTTCCGTAAAGTTGACATAAGCAAGATCTAGAATTACGATTACAAATTGTTGTTTATTCAAGGATCAGTCTTTTGTGAAGTGTTGAGAGTTTTTCCAATCTCAATTTTTTCCCCTTCCGGACTACTCTTGAGTAGAAATTAATTCCGTGGATTTCAAGAAGATTGGGAATCTTTTTCCTGAAAACTTTCATGCCAGGTTGAAAAACTACATGGTTTTGGATGAGATAGTTCTGTTATTTTTTGTTACTCTTTGTAGGTCAATTGTGATGTCCTAGATGGCTAGAGGCGGTAAGTCAAATAAGGAAAATACTAACCACTGCCAATGGGTGTTGGTTAGCCTCAAAGTATGTTTACAAAATGTATGAAAAATGTCTTAGATATATGTTCAGACTCTGTTTTTAAATACGAGAAACATGCAGCAAATCCTATTTTTTTTTTTGCATTATCTCCCTTTAACACCCACCCATCAGGCTGTGGATTCCAATATGACCGTGTCAAGTAGCCAAGGTTGGCAACTCGGAGATTTGTGCTGATTGTTTGTTTGCTTATGAATTGCATGGTCTTCTCTGTTATATGGTCCATCATCGCATGGAATGCTCCCTTACAGATCTTGCTTTTCATGATTCATGACTGAATTATTGCTACTCTTCTTTTATAGTTGTGTTGCATGTTTTATTATTCTTCTAATGCATATCTGATTGAAACATGTAGGTGCTAATGTAGCGGGAGGTAGAGGTTTTTACCTCAAAGGAGATGGTGTTCGTCTTAATCAAGCCCTAATCAATTTTGGTCTGGATTTTCTGGAGAAAAGGGGGTATACATTATTGCAGACTCCATTCTTCATGAGGAAGGATATCATGGCAAAATGTGCTCAATTAGCACAGTTTGATGAAGAGCTTTACAAGGTAAGACGCATGACTGTTTTGAGATTGTGAGAATCATGTAACTGAGTGAGCACGCGTTGGCTAGATACAAAACTTGTGTACTCATTGTTGTAGTTTTGTTTGGTTTCAACCTTATCTACTCTAAATATTTCTGGACTTGATGAGATTGTCGAATGGTCTGCATGGTTGGGATTTCAAGAACTTTTAATCTAAGATTCTCATTTTTGTGATTACTTTTGCTATTTGTGAAGTACTGATATAGTATACACCCTTCACAAACACTTGAAATTATTATGAGTCCAACTCGAACCAAGTTCGAAAGTTAAAAGGTCCATGACTAAGGAGAAGCAAAGATTTTCTCTGCATAGCTTATTCCTTTGTTTGATAAGCATTGTTGGATCTATGAATCTTTGTCTTCCAAATAAGATATATATGCACAGATGCTTTTGTTTTATCATTCTCCTTGTGATAATGTTGGCACGCATGCTAGGTGAGGTTTATCTTGGAGTAACTGAAGCTGTTCCGCATGCTACTCCAAATTACTTCTCCTATGAGGTTAGTCCACCACAAGAATAGGATGCCTAATTAATTTTTTTGTGATAGGTTACTGGTGAGGGAGAGGATAAATATTTGATCGCTACTGCTGAGCAGCCACTATGTGCGTATCATCTGGATGATTGGATCCATCCTTCGCAGCTACCGTTAAGGTTATGACAGGCTCTATGAATGATAGTTTGCATTTATGGCTGCTGAAGAATGGTGTTTTGTTGCTTTATGTCTTCTTGTTCATAATAAGTAGTGCTTGCTCTTTGTTGAGTTTATGTTGCATGAATTGCCAGATATGCTGGATATTCATCTTGCTTCCGTAAAGAAGCAGGTTCTCATGGTCGAGATACTCTTGGAATTTTTCGAGTTCATCAGTTTGAAAAGGTGGAGCAATTCTGTCTTACCAGCCCAAATGGCAATGAATCATGGGACATGCATGAGGAAATGATAAAAAACTCAGAGGAATTTTACAAGATGGTATGGAGCGCTCATTCCCTCCTAATCTTCGGGCATATACATTTTAGTTATTTCTTTGCTTTACTTGTATGGGAAAAACTACTTGTACTCCCTTACTCTTGCAAAAAAAAAAAAAAATGTATCTACATGTACACACAAAATAGCCAACTGTCACTCCAAAATCCAAATTAAAAAGGATTTTTCCACATTTGCCTATTTGAGAGTTGACAAGAAAATATAGTAGAATTCAGTCAAATTAACACGGGAAGATAATAATAATCTCTTCATTTTCTTCCACCCAACCAATTTGAGAACTGTAACCCTTAAAACTCTAGCCCTGAACATTGCCCCTCCCGCTACCTCCTCTACCCTCCTCTGCCACTTACTCTTCCTTAAGCACTACAGCCACCATGATCTCCTGATGGGCGACCCTCATGAGAATGACATTTAAAGAACTTTCACTATTTGGTAGAAGACATGTTGGTTTGTGATGGTATGTCTATTGAGCATAAGCTACAACCACTGAAACGCAACAACCAAGGTTGTCAAATCGTGAAACGGTTGAGTGGAGCAATTGTTATATTTGCATCAATCGAATATTGAATCAAACTGTGAATTGTACAGTTTATCACCTATTTTGTGTAAACCTTGATTCACCTATGGATTCATATCGATTTTCTACGAATTGCGAATCGAACTGTGAATCGTGAAATTTTGACAACTATGGCAATGACCATGACCATATCTATCCAAGAGAGCAAGTAAGCAACCATCCATGAAGTGCATTTACGGGTATTGGTATGGTGGAAGCGGGAATCATGTTGTGCCTTGGGCACAATGCTGCTGCTGTGCTTCCTTTGCAGGACCCCCTTAGATCCAGTTTTACGATCATAGACATTCATTTTTGTTCGGCTCATTGGGGTGGTCACTCTTGCAAAAATTTAAGTTGATCGGACATCGGTACTCATATGATTAGAATACATTTTATCTTATAGTTGATGCTCACCATGATACTAGTCATTCAATTTTTCATGACATATGCTGCGATCGTGCATCTGCCGGTACTGTATTAGTCTTATTTTTTCCATGGATGATCAATTCCACCAACCCAATAAAATTAGTTGCTCCAATCAAAGTCATTGGGCCAGCGATGGGTCCATATCTGACTCATAGCAGGCCCTGCTGTGCCAAGGCACAACAATCACCTTGGTCCCTGGTTTGATTAGGATGTGCTGATATGGCAAAACAAAAAAAAAGATAGGGTATGTGTATGTGTATGTCCACGAAAAGTTTAGTTTTATGAATTAGAGGAATGTGTATTATGCATTAATTGCACAGAAGATAAAAAGAAAGGGTTAAAAGACTTAGATGTTAAATAATTGAACCAAAAAATCACTCTTTAACCCAAACTTAAGGTACAAACTGAAGTCATTAAAATGTAGAATCTGCAGGCCAAAATCTTGATTGTACAATCATGGTAAGCATAGAAGAAACTCTTATCAACATAGCATCATCTCTATGTAAAATGAAATGCTATTCAGGATGGGGCTTGTATATATATTGGGTTGACAAATTAAAGGAATTTTTCTTTTTTCGTTTTGTGTAGATTGTGCGCATGTTGACAAGGTTTTAGAAGAGTACCCATGCTTGATAGACAACAATACATTTGCTGGAGAGAAAAAACTAAGGGCAAGGTAATGCTGGCCATAAAGAGGTCAAGAGAAAGTAAATATGAAGGTCGACAAAATTTCAAAGTAGATTTATATTTTATAAATTTTTGAAGGTCATGGGTATTGTCTAGGTTTCCTGTAGATGGGCTGCTGGGGTCACCCATGGGTTGTTTAACGGGACAAGTTATTTATTTAGTTTGTAAGTACGAGGCATTTTGTAGTACTATATAGGTTTTAGAACCTGAATCAGTTGCTTCCTTGCTATCAGTAGTCCTAGTTCTAGTTGTTTTATAATATCTATATAAATCTATATAATTCTTCTAAATTAGTACGGTTTATTTTGGAGAAATTTCATAGCTTTTAAGCTTTCTGCAAGTTGTGAGGCTTTGGTAATCTAGGCTGCCCGGTAAGAATGTGTAGACGAACCAAAATCCAAAACAGATTTTGGTTACTGTTCACGGTGTTTGAATAGCCACCAAACAGCCCTAAAATCCAGAATATTCATTCTCAACCCTACATTGCTGGTGTATGGTTTGAGCCTCAAAATCCTACACTTGTCCTACATTACTAGGACTACTTCCAATATCTTTCCCCCAGGCTTCTTCTCCTCAGCTGATGTTCCTCATAACACCACATTTCGCGACTCTGTTCAACTTGCTCACATAGCCCCGTGATACTTCATTCACACTAAAAAGAAACTAGTTGTGTTTCATAATTGTCTTCAATCAGTTGGCCTGCCTGCAGGATTAAAAGAGAAAAGGAGGACTTGTGGTGGATACAAACTCACACATGCGTGGCTACCTATTCGTACACACGCACTTAAGTCCCTTAGACATGCATTTAAAACGAGCTCGAAACTTATGTGCCTTTATGTTGATGTGTTCACAGGTTTAATGAATTCTTAAGTTAGAAATTATGTGAAGAACGGATATTATAAAAGAGAGAAGGCGGCAAGCTGCTAAAGGGACGTCAATCTTATTAAAATTCATTTTAGCGGGGTTAGGCACTTTAATTCAAAACCCCATGGGGCCACCTTGGCTTTTTTTAGAACACAGTGGAGGCAAAAAGCTGCAAAGCAAAACTTGAAGGTGCTAAAATTAATTCACCTAGTTTTAAGATAATTCACTTGTTTTATATCTAGAGATTTCTAGGTACTTCCGAAGGTTAGCGCTAGTTTCTCTAAAATTTTCAAAGGTGTCGTTTTGGTCCTTTTTCTTGAATCTTTGTTCGATTTGCATCAAAGTTTTTAGATTGATCTATTGTCTCGGCAAGAAGAATCAGAAGAGTATCAAATTATGACCAAAAATTAAAAATTGACTAAAGATGGTAAAATTTTGTAAGAGGTAGTTTTGATGTCTTTTTGTTCATTTTTTCTGAATTTTTTTCACCTTCGGTCAATAGTTTTTTACTTTTTTTGATTCCGCTCCTTGAGACATGTGATTAATCTCAATGTTTCTGATGAAAAACTAAAAAGATCAACTAAACACCAAAAATACTCACTCTTTAAGAGGAATCAATTCAGTCCAAGCAGTCCAAGTTCTCCAAATGTTGCATTGTTATGTTAAGGAAACAATTTTTAAGTTGTTTGGATAATGTTACTCTCTCTGCCAGTGTCACAAAAGAAATGCCAGTTCCTGTATCGGGACCATGCTGGTGACATTATGATTGACCTCTTTTTATTGAAGAAGTTATCTTTTTGTAAGAATATGAGAATTCTCTCTACTGCAGCTAAACATACCCTATCAAGTTGTGGCTATTGTTTCGGGTGCTTTGAATGATGCAGCTGCAAAGAAGTATGATTTGGAAGGATGGTATCCTGCATCAAATACTTACCGAGAGCTTGTGTCCTGTTCAAATTGTACTGACTATCAGTCCAGGAAATTAGAGATTAGATACGGGCAGAAAAAGGTAGATGCTGTCTGCTTTTGCCTTTTTACTAATGGAATTTTGCCGTACTAGTTATTTCTGCTCGTTAGTAATTCTCCATTGACAAAGTGAGGACGTCAATTTTGCAAATTTGGATGAGTGAGGCTTTGTTTGTTTTCAAGAATTCAGTGCCGGAAAATTATTACATCGGGACTTTAGTGAAGTTAAACAAAGTAAGTAAAAAGGAAACAGATATCCCCGTGGGCGTTCGTTGGTGAAAGAATTTTGGGCGGAAGTTGAGATATATAGTAGTTTAATTGTGAAATAAACTAGTTTAAACAATTGGGAGTCTTCAAATCTTTTATTTTTTGTAGGACATGTGAAGTAAAGCTAATATCAATGAGAAGTTTTTTTTTTTTGTGGTCAATGAGAAGGTAAAAATTGTGGAGTAAATAATAACAAGAACCTGAATTGAGACAATTTGCAACTGGGGTCAATGCTATACTCTCAAGGACTTGTTATCATTTTTTTGATGTCCCAGTTGATAGACTGTGTTTTAGTAGTTATGGACCTATGGTAATATCTCAAAATTCTCCATGAGCTGACAATGTGGTTTGCAGAGTAACGAGCAGGCTAAGCAGTATGTTCATCTGTTGAACTCTACCCTCACAGCGACAGAGAGGACGATGTGCTGCATCCTTGAGAATTACCAGAGGGAAGATGGTGTTGAGATTCCAGAAGTGCTGCAAGATTTCATGGGTGGGAAGACCTTCCTCCCTTACCTGAACAACCCTGTGAAAGAAGCGAAAGGGAAAAAATCCAAGGCTTGACAACTTCCTCTTGCACATTTAGGACATTTGGTATTTATATGAACGCCCTTGGGGAAATGCTGGGGTACGGTGATTTTGTTTTCTAGTGATTGAATGTAATCCATTCGGATTGATCAGCTTTGAGTACTTCTTTTAGTTGTAGGCTTGGAAACCTACTTTTTCTAACATGTATAAGATGAGTCATACGAAGGAAAATTTAGTGTCTTCGTATGTTTTGATTAAAGTGTACCATCATGTGACAAGATTTTCTCAACCACAAGTTTGGAGAACGTTATTTTTTATGATTTCTTCCATCAAGATTGCTAGTGAGAGCATTTTGAGTTTGTGCTAAGTGGCCACATTTTTGCTGGCTTTACTTGCGAGATGCAGTTTTTACTTGCCCTGATTTTGAGCTTTGGAATATTGAATGTGATAGAATTGTTTCAATATCCTAACTGGAAATGGAAAAACAAGTATTGAATTGAACCCGTAGTCTTTATTGCAATGAAGGTGATTACAGAAATGGATGAAGGAGAGGAAAGAAGAAAGAG
This sequence comes from Arctostaphylos glauca, assembly GCA_019985065.2. Taxonomy (NCBI): domain Eukaryota; kingdom Viridiplantae; phylum Streptophyta; class Magnoliopsida; order Ericales; family Ericaceae; genus Arctostaphylos; species Arctostaphylos glauca. The sequence goes on along the minus strand of JAHSPW020000008.1, from coordinate 18,349,371 downwards.
AAATGTAATTGTAGAATAGGAAAATCCACAGCCACTCTCCTGCTACCCTTCTATCTCTTTATTCGTGTCTGCCCAAACCAACTGCCCCAGCTGACAATTAACGATTTGCAACAGACGCAAAACAGAAAAGAGAGAACAATTACAAAGGGAACAAAATTACACTCGAGACCCTGTAGATAGACAATTTCACACATTTTACACTAAGCTTATCATTACCATCCCATTGAAACCAACCTAGTCCTCAAGGTTGAAAAAGTGGAAAATGTTTATGAAAATCTGGCCAATTTTCCCACGTAGCATCCTTAAGAATGGAATTAGTCCGCTGCAGCAAAACAAAAGAGTAGGGTCGACTGTGATGCTTAATGATCTTCAAGTCCAAAATAGTAAAAGGCTTGAGCTGAATTTGGCCATTCTCAACAATTAGAGAAAGCTTGGTCTGGACCACAGGTCTGGACCACAGCTCCAAGAACCAACTTCTTCTTCAAAAGAGAGACATGAAAAACAAGATGGCTTTTTGAAGACGTAGGTAGAGCAAGCTTATAGGCCACAGGACCCACTTTCTGCAAAATCTGATAGGGACCAAAGAATTTAGGAGCGAGCTTAGCATTTCGTCGAAAAGCCATAGTAACATGTTTGAAAGGTTGCAACTGGAAAAAGACTCAATCCCCAATCTCAAAAACTCGCTCAGTCCGATGAGAATCGACAAGTTGCTTCATCCTATGTTGAGAAGTAGCGAGATGCTCTTTAAGAAGTTTGAGAATGGTGTCTCTATCTTGCAAAAGCTGCTCAGTAGCAACCACTATTGTACCTCCTGGTGTATAGTGAAGGAGACTAGGTGGTGGCTGACCATAGAGAGCCTCATATGGGGTAATACCAGTAGATATATGATAAATGGTATTGTACCACCACGCAGCCAAAGGAACCATTCAGGCCATTCCAGAGGTCTATCACCAGTGATACACCTTAGGTAATTTTCAAGGCACCTATTGACTACCTCAATTTGACCATCGATTTGTGGATGGTATGAAGTACTCATGCACAAGGTGGTGCCCTGTAATCAAGACAACTCCTCCCAAAATGTGCATAGAACCAGGCATAACATGTAGTTTAAAAATGTTGTCCAAGAAGGCTTGTGTTATTGTGGTGGTAGTGTACGGATGGGGTAAAGGAATAAAGTGGGCATATTTACTTAGCCTATCCACGACCACAAAGATCACAGATTTCTGTGAGGAGGAAGGGAGTCTTTCGATGAAATCCATAGAAATATCACACCATAGCCCAGTGGGAATGTGCAAGGGCTGTAGTAAACCAGGAGTGGCCACTGTTTCATTCTTGTTTCTTTGGCACACATCACACTCAGCCACGTATTTCAAAACAACTTGTTTCATGCCTTTCCAATAAAAAGCTTGTTTGAGCTTACGATTTCTTTCTCCTCCAGAATGATCTGCAGTAGGACTTGCATGATGTTCATGGATAAGCTTGGATCTGAACTGCTCATTATTACCCACTACCAACTTAGACTTGTAATAGAGCATGTCATGCTGCCAAAGAAAAGAAGGATGACTAGCTAGATTCTATAATAAATCTTGGATAATCTGTTGTAGCTCAACATCTTGTTGCCAACTATCTTGCAAGGCCCCAACCCAATTGCATAAGACGACCACCACTGCTGATAAACTACCCTGGTTTTTAGAAATAGAATCCTCCATCACTCTGGACAAGGCATCAGCAGCAACGTTGGTTTTACCACACTTATACGTGATTTTTCATAGTCAAAACCCATCAATTTTGAAATCCATTTCTGTTGCATAAGTGTGGTAACCCGTTGTTCCAAAAGAAATTTCAAGCTCTGATGGTCAGTTTTAATGTGGAAATGTCTGCCCAAAAGATAGTGTCTCCACTTAGTGACTTTCATAACCACAGCTAACAATTCTTTCTCATAACTGGACAAACCTAACCTGGTTGAAGAGAGAGCTTTACTGTAATAAGCAATGGGTCCTCCTTTCTGCATCAGCATGGTCCCAACTCCCTTTCCAGAAGCATCACATTCTAAAACTAACAATTTGGAGTAATTAGGCAAGGCTAATACTGGTGCCGTAGACATAGCAACCTTGAGTTGAGAAAAAGCAAACTCGGCCTCTAGATTCCATTGAAAAGCATCTTTTTTGAGTAATAAATGGAGTGGCTGAGAGAATTTACCATAGTTTTGGATAAACCTTCTATAATAGCCTGTAAGTCCCAAAAATCCCCTCAAGGTTTTGAGTGACGTAGGTCGACGCCAATTTAACATACGCTCAATTTTAATAGGATCAGCTGCCACTCCTTGGATGGTAATCACATGACCCAAGTATTCTACTTGGTGTTGTCCAAAAGCACATTTGGACCTCTTGGGATAAAGTTGATCCTCTCTCAACTTGTGCAAGGTAAGAGGAATATGATGCAAATGGTCTGCCCAAGATCGGCTGTAAATCAGAATGTCGTCAAAGAAAACCAACACAAATTTCGTCAAAAAAGGTCAGAACACATCATTCATTAAGCTTTAAAAAGTAGAAGGTGCATTTGTCAGACCAAAGGGCATAACCAAGAATTCATAATGTCCCTCATGTGTTCAAAAGGCTGTTTTTTGCAACATCCTTAGGTGTCATCCTAATTTGATGATAACCTGATCTTAGATCCAACTTGGAAAAATATTGAGCCTCATGCAATTCATCTAATAACTCATCAATAATGGAAATAGGGTATTTATCCTTAATTGTATCCTTGTTCAAAGCTCTATAGTCAACGCACATACGCCAAGAATTATCTTTCTTTTTGACCAATAATACTGGTGAGGAAAAAGGGGACACACTATGCTGAATTACTCCACTGTCCAACATTTCCTTGACTATTTTTTCGATCTCATTTTTTTGTATGTAGGGATATCGGTAAGGTCTGATTCTTGGTGGTTGAGCACCTAGTTTTAAGGGAATCTGATGGTCACGTGATCTTACTGGTGGTAATCCATTAGGGGTACTAAAAACATCAGCGAAAACTTGTAAAACTTGATTGATCTTAGGGTGTACTTCCAGTGTTGGTTCAGCTTGGATACTACACACCTGGGCTACCACTCAAGAGGACTGTTTTTTGAGCAAGTGTTCCATTTGCTTGGCATCAATGAGCTGCACATCAGTACAGTTACCTCCCGTAAGAACATGTGTCCTCCCAAAGGCTGTAAACTCCATTTGTAAATTCTGGAAGTCCCACAACACTGGACCTAGAGTAGATAGCTATTGTACTTCTAACACCATGTCACAACCACCCAAAGGAAGCAAACACATGTCAGTACTAAAAATAGTGCCTTTCATAGTCCATTTGAAATCCTTCACCAAGGCTCCACTAATGAGTTTAGTACCATCTCCTACTATGACTGATAGGGGACTTGTGGTCTGAATAGCAGTTCTTATTTTCTTAGCAAATGTAAGATCTAAAAAATTATGGGTTCTACCAGAATAGAGGAGAATCTCCACCACATGTTTCTTAACATATCCTTTGATTCTCATTGTTCTATATGATTGTATCCTCGTTAGAGCATGGATGGAAATTTGAAACTCTTCCTGTGTTGTTTCTGGAGCCAAATCCTGGTGTGCTTCCTCAAAGATTTCCTCTTCATCTTCTGCTTCTAACATAAAGAATTGTTTCTTTTTGCAAACATGTCCCCTAAAGTATTTCTCATCACAGCCAAAGCACAAACCCATGGATCTTTTATCATCAATTTCCTTTTGTGTTAATTTTCTAACTGAAGTTCCCATTTTTGGTGCCTTGGGATTGGCTTCATATGACTTTGAGGGTACTGGATTATGGATAAACCTTGATGCAGTCTTGTTGTTTTTCTTGGTCATAGCTTCGATGGTTTCTTCTTGCAATTGTGCCAACCCCATGGCCTGGGCAATTGTCCTGGGTTGGAACATTTTCACTCCTACTAAAACCTCATCTTTTAATCCACTAACAAAACAGATAACAAAGAATTCCTCAGATAGTCCAGTAGTCTTATTTGCTAGTTCCTCAAATTTTTCTTGATAGGCTTTTACTGTATTCCACTGCCGCAATTTGGTTAACTGTCCCAGTGCATCTTCATACGCATTGCTACCAAAACGTAGTAGCAGTAATCTAGAGAATTCTTGCCATGTACGCATGGTATGTGACTTTTCATACCACCTAAACCAATTCATAGCCTTGTCTTCAAGGTGCAATGCAGGTAAACGCAATTTCTGTGTTTCCTCCACAGTGTGTAGTTCAAATTTTTTTTCACATTTATATATCCAAGATTTAGGATCTTCTCCAAAAAATTTGGGAAAATCCAATTTAGGTTGAAAAGCTCAAATTCCTCCCTGGTTTAGGTGAGGAGTTGGCAATAATGGTGGTACATGAGGAACCGAAGTTGAAGAAGAAGTTACCTTTTTTGACAAACAGTCATATTTAGAATTCAAGGTTGTGATTAGTTCGGTAAGGCCTTCAATTGAATTCTTTATCCCAGTCAAGACTTCAGCATGTCTATCTGTGTTTTCTGAATTTTGATGGATCAACTCCTCCAATCGCCTAATCTCTTGTGAACGATTGTTGTTTGCCATTTTCCATTGCCGAGGAACATAGGCTTTGATACCACTGATATAATTGTTTCAATATCCTAACTGGAAATGGAAAAACAAGTATCAAATTTAACCTGTAGTCTTTATTGCAATGAAGGTGATTACAGAAGTGGATGAAGGAGAGGAAAGAAGAAAGAGAGAAATGTAATTGTAGAATAGGAAAACCCACACCCACTCTCTTGCTACCCTTCTCTCTCTTTATTCGTGTTAGCCCAAACCAACTGCCCCAGCTAACAATTAACGATTTGCAACAGACGCAAAACAGAAAAGAGAAAGCAGTTACAAAGGGAACAAAATTACACTTGAGACCCTGCAGGTAGACAATTTTACACATTTTACACTAAGCTTATCAGAATGCCACAAAGACAGCGTTGTATATTGCAGTTATGAATAAGGAAAGGAGAGATTTTTGTTGGTGCTTTACTTCCAAGATGCAATTTCTACCGAGCCCCATTTTGAGTTGTGGAATACTGAATGCCAGGGAGTGTGTGTGAGAGGGCGAATGCCATGGAGAGAGGTATTAAGCCCTTTTACCCAAAAGTTTTGGGTATTTATGTCATTGTCTTTTTGTTATTTTTTTTAATTTTTATTAAGTTTTCTAAAAGCAAAAAATATTTTAAAGGATAGATATGTATGTCCGTTTGTGACTGGTCTTCGTGCAGGTTACGTTCTGTATGTCCTCACAAAGATCATTGTCTTGGGCTTTTGACTTTTTTTTGCCAAACCATTGTCATGCCCTTTTTCTTTTCCTCATCCTGTTTCGGCAGTTAGTTTTGCTTTCTCCGGGCTTATCGCCAAATTGTTTGTGGTATATATGCTTCTTGAACTTACTGGGACGATAGATATTGCATAAGTAGAGTTCTTACTTCACGTGACAAGTCTCTCAAGTTCCTTCCTAACAAGGCTTTCCACTAGGTTCTCAGGCTATGATTCTTTGTTCTTGTTGCGTTCGTATCAGAAGTCTGTTCTTAAAATTAGGGGCAAGAGTTTCGAGATTGACAATTTCTTGGTAGATAGGTGAACTATCTGGGTAACGAGCAATTAGAGAAAAATCTTTCGGAGTTGTGGGATAGAGCCAATTCTCCCGGATTCCTATATAGAAAGGCGAGTTGAAGTTCTCTCTTTTTTGTCGAGATTAGATTGATGTTCCGTGTACTTGAGATTGAAAATCATGCTTTGCATTCCAAGTGAGATGTCCAAGAGAAAAGGAAGAAGGGAAAGAATCAACGAGGAATCTATAACAAAAAATGGTGAATGAAAAAGTGTGACGAGAATTCTCTACTGGAGAAAATACAAGACTTATGAGAAGTAGTCTGCCCCTTTCTCGAGGCTGCCCAAGCCGCAGCAGACGTGGGGAACCACGCTAACCCTGCGGAGGGGCCCCAACAAGTTCAGATGTTGTAGGCTCTAGCTCAAAAATAAACAAAAGTGCAAGAACTAAAAAGGACAAAAATGTTCCCTTTTCTCGTGCCTACAGCTTCACTTGATTATTTGACATCTTCTGTATATATTATATTGCTTGGCGAGTAAAGTGATTTCTGTCGATCGAAGGGTCCTTTACAAGAATAAGAATTAACTTCTATGAGTTTAATCCCCGTCCTCTTCCTTGTTTCATTTGATAGGAAATGCTATTTTCGAATAGGAGGGTCAGGATAAAACCTAATGCAACAAAATATCGTAGCATTAGGAGCAAAGAAAAGCTACTTTTCATGGGATGCATAGAGAGAGCAAGCTAGGATTAAACACAAATGTTCAGAACATCCTTTGGACACCAAAAAAAAGAGAAAAGCAATATAGAATCACTCAGCATCCAAAAACCATCACACTTCGCTTCAACAGAGCAAGTAAGTTCAATCTTGAAACACAAGACTCCTCTTGATCAAGCGCTTCGAATCCCCATCTCCATCTCTATTTGTTTCTCCCGCCTTTTCATCCTTCCAGAATATGACGATGGAGATGAGGGATAATGGTAAGATATCCCGATCTCGAACAAAAAGAAGTAAATACATACTATCTTTATATAAGCAAAAAGCAAAGGTTTGATGAGTTTACTATCTCGATCTCAATAGATCGCTTCTATGGCTCTTTTCCCTTCTCATTTGACAACATCTACATTTTAACGCATTTCGTATAAACCACCATTCTAGTCACAGGGAAAACTAGACCCGCAGTGAATATGCCACCGAGATAGATCATCCTAACCTTCAAGCTTCCTTATAAACAAAAGAAAATCCTTCAAGGCAAGTCCTTGTTAGCTGATCCCATCCGCGTTCGATCAAGTGACAGTTGATCTGTTTGATAAGCCCCCTCCCTTTGACTTTGAATTCAATCATGTGTGAGTTTACAAGTAGTTGATCTTCTTCGCCACCTAAAGAGTGGTTGAATATCGGACGATGTCCCGAGACCAAGACCGGAGTTCAGCTGATTTTCATCGTTGACTACAACCCTTTGCTAGTTTCTCAAGAATCAATGAGACGACCAATCTCTTTCATTTAATGAAAAATAGATTTGATAGATCTGAGAGAGAGGGGGGGGGGGGGGGGGGTGGAGGGGGGTGGGGGGCGCATAAAAAACATTGATTTTAATTGGCATAGTTGCATATTCCCCCAACATCATATGACTGCAAGGGCCTCCTTCCTGCTCACACACCCTTCTTTGTTTATTGCATCAATTGCTTCTTTTGGAGCCAAAACCCCTTATTTCCTTGACGGATGATCATTTTGAAGCAACTCCACGAAAGGCGTTCAGATTTCATCCATAACAAATGGATTTCTCCAATTTGATCGTGATGCTGGGCCTCCATCGAGTGGAAATCAATTTTGGCTAAAGCTAAAGAAAGGCTATTTCTCAAAACCTGATCTGAACTCAATAGATTGGCTTCACTGTTGAGCCTATTTAGTTTGATTGATCTTCCCACTTTTTCGTGTTAGGTAGGTTTGTCTTTCTCTGGATCTCGCTGAGGTGAAAGACATTAGACATACATAAAAAATCGTTTAGATCCGGACCAGGCTCTCAAAAGCTCATGTGACCGGAGGTGGGAAGATATAGGCCAGAAAAGCGTATTAATAATCACAGTAGGTCCTTATGCTCGGAGTGCTCAGCTTCACCCCAGAAATGGAACTAACTGGAGGGTCAGTATGCGAAGAGAGGTCCCCCTAGTAACAAGAGTGAAGAATGACCCGACCTGACCACAAGAAGACAAGCAGAGTGGTGGGGCAATGGTACTAGACCTTAAGCAAAGAGAAGTGAGTTGGTCTCGATGAGAGCCAAGGTGAGTCTTGTACGTGATAGTCTAACCCGGATTATTGATTTAGTTTCCTTCCTGGTTTGGGTTAAGGTTCCAAACGCATCTGACCATATAATGGACCAATTGGATCTTTCTTCAGAGTGGGAAATAGAAAGCCTACCAGCCTGGGAGGAAAGCACCCGGAGGGACTCATCTGAGGTTAAATCATTTATTGGAAGTCAATTTAAAGGGAGTTAGTGAAACGAGTATCTTGATGAGAATCAGAGCAGCCAGTAGTAGTGGTTGGGGCTGGGCTGTTTCCCCTTCGTCTTTACCTTCAGAAGTCATTCAATTTTTCTCTTTCTTTCTTTCTTTCTCCTCGTTGGTCAACAACCAACAAAAATTCTCTAAAGTTCTTCTCTACTCCTACAGGAAAGTGTCTCTTTTTGTCTGGAGGGAATCATTCCTTTTTCTTTTCCTCTTTCTGTTTCGGCCCTGCATGGAAGTCTTAAATAGATATTTTACACTCCCAACTCTCTTGAGTTGTAGTGAGTGCTGTTGTCGCTCTTTCTCTTCCCTCTTTCATGACACTATATATATATATATATATATTTATTCTTTCATAGCTTGTGGTTTTATGATTTTTTCGTCTAAAAGAATAAATAAACAAATAAATTAAACAAAAAAAAAGACTATGAAATATTAAGTATTATTTATTTTTTTAACAAAACATTAATTTAGTTCAAATGCTGACTTACTTATTTGAGTGATGGTTGTTGTCATACTCTGTTTTGGCTCATGGTTAAGTCTAAATTTTGTTTGGGCAACATGTCTTGGCCTAGCATCACGTGTTGTTATCAAATGTCCAATTGAACAACTTCAATTTTCATCATTAGTCGGTTCATTAGATTTGGGTAACGAAAATGCGAGTTAAAATTGTCGAATTTTGTTATGGGTACTAACCATGTACAAATCATATACAAATGGTTAGGTGACACTCCGTCATACATATACATATACATATATGTATATATACACACACACACACACATATACATATATATATATATATATATATATAGATAGATAGATAGATAGATAGATAGAGAGAGAGAGAGAGAGAGAGAGAGAGAGAGAGAGAGAGAGAGAGAGAGAGAGAGAGAGAGAGAGAGAGAGAGAGAGAGAGAAGGCAATCGAGTCCAAGAGAGAGTAAGGGATTGACACTTAACTATTTGCACATAATTTGTATATATGGTTAGTACCCATAGTATCTTCCAAAATTATCAGAGGGCTTTTCTCTTTTTGGTATATCAAAGAACATCACTACTTTCTAGGGTCACTAAAAGCTCTTAGAAATTGGAGGCTTGGAGAATGTTTTAGGACACTGCAAAAGAGTCTAAAATGTTCTACTCAAGTTTGGAGGATTTTGAAAGAGTTCGGAAGATTGCAAATGGATTTAGATGCAGCTAGAGAATTTCAGATATTTTTGGAAGGATATTGAACATCCTAGAGTTGTAGGAGAATTTTACTTTATACTAGATGTTTGTGGAATATTCTGTGACATAGTAGAATGTAGAGGGCTCTTTTTAAGGAGTTCTTTAAAGCCTACAAAGAGATGGAGGGTCTCATTTGTGAGGACATAAAGAGAGAGTTTGAGAGCTCGTGAAAATAAGTGTGCGGGATTGAATACTTGTGAGAGTCTATTACAACTTGTACAATTGATTCTTCATAGTAAATAGCTTACTTACCCAAATTCTCTTGCTTTTAAGTGAGTGTGTGTGACTCACTTGTGGGTTGGGTGACTCAACTTGCTGGGAAGGCTGACTTGGGCAATCAAAAAACTTTTTGTTCGAGTGTCGCACGGAGCGGAAGTGTTGAAATTCTTGAGACGTGACAAGTGGTATTTGAACGAAAGAATGTGACAATCATACATGGCTACCTTCAGAGATGAACATGTGGCATTGTCATTGCCAAGCCGAGGAAGCCGTCCAACAAGATGCATTGGCAGCGATAGAGGCTCAAGTTGAGAGGATTGAGGGAGTTGTGGGGAAAAGGTTTGACAAGCTTGAAAAGGCATTGTTTCTTCCAAACAAGCCCAAGGGCCAAGTTATAGATTTTTACTCATACTTTGCCGACTTGGTCTTTCAGGTTGAGGAGCTTGAGTAGAAGGTAGAGAGAACTTTGAGGAGAAATTGGTGACGAAAAGGAGAAACTACAATGAGACATCGGAAAAGAAGTTGGCAAGACAACTATGCAATAAGGCCATCGTAACATTCAGAGAAGAAGATTCGTGGACCAGAACCCAAGTGTTATGATGGTGAGAGGGATGCCCATGAGATTGATAACTTCATTTGGAACATGGAGAGGTATTTTGACAATCTTAACGTCATAGATGGGGAGAAGGTACAAATGGCTCAAATGTAGCTTATAGATACGTCAATGTCGTGGTGAAGGAGACAACATACAGACAAGGAAACAGGGTTGTGCAAGATCAAGGGCTCTCATAGAAGTAGAGAAGTTGGGGACTTTAAGGTGCTGACTAAGCCCAATGGGAAGAACAGTGGTGCTAAAAATTCTCTTGCAGTGACATATGATGAGCTGAGTGACAAAGAGTCCCACGAAAGCGAGGATGACCGTGATAAGGGGAAACAACACACGAAGAAGCATGGCAATAGGAAAGGAGTAGAGTGTTTTTTTGTGCAACATACCACACTTGTCTTGAAAGAGGAGGACCTACTTGCGGGTGTCGAACTTCTTGTAGAGGTCATCTAGAAGAATGAGAATCTACAGGAACCAAGAAGGATAAAGAAGAACGACGCATTGTACGCATAGGTGAATGTAGGTGAAGGTAAACAGACAACCTTTCAAGGTGTTGATTGGCACAGGAGCCACTCATAAGTGATCGTGTAAGAAGCCAAGCAGTTGGGCTTGAAGAGGAAGTACGATAATGGTTGGTCCAAGCCAGTGAATTCAGAGGCCAAACCAATCCAAGAAGTTATTCGGAATGATGACATTGCCCTTGGGAGTTAGTCAAGACAAGCAAAGTTCTTGGTGATCGAGATGGATGATCATCTGATGATGCTTGGGATGGACTTCCTATAGAATTCAAATGAAATACCCATTCCTCATATGGCATTGATGCTCTTGCTCTCAGGTGAGGCACCATTGAGTGTTTCTTTGGTGGGATGGAGTGAGCTAAAAAGGGAGAAGTCTTTTGCAACAGCGCAAAAAGTTAGGGAGCACGACCAGTGCGAGGTCAAGGGGTGTGGGCATGACTTCACCAAGTTCAAGTAGCTAAAGTGAGAGGTCTTAACTCAACGCGGTGTGCGGTAGTGCCACGATGTGACATGAGTGTCACAAATTGGGTGGGGAAGAGTGTCACGATCTACCAATTTACGTGGTACTGAAACTCATAAGAGTTGAAGGCCTAGAGAAAGTTCTGTGATGTTGTGAAAGAGTCTAAAATGTCCTAGTCAATCATGGAGAATTCAAAAAAGAGTAAGACAGGTTGCAGATGGAGTTGGATGTAGTTAGAGCATTTTAGAGAATTCTGAAAGGATATGCAACATCCTACAGTTGTAAGAGAATTATACCTTGTATTTGATGTGTGTGGAATGTTGTATTACATAGCAGAATGTAGAGGGCTCCCGATGGCTCCAAGGAATTCCTTGAAGCCTATAAAGATATAGAGTGTCTCAATTGTGAGGCCATAAAAAGATATAATTTGAGAGCTTAAGACTTAGAGAGCTCGTGAGAACAATGTGTGGGAGTGAACACTTGTGAGAGTCTTTTAGAGCTTATGCATTTGATTCTTAATAGTAAATTTTAGAGCTTATGCATTTGATTCTTTATAGTAAATAACTTACTTACCTAATTCTCTTGCTTTTGAGTGAGTGCGTGCGTTTGTGTGTCTCACTTGTGGGTTGGATGAGTTAGCTTGGTAGGAAGGCCGACTTGGACAATTACAAACTATTTGTCTGAGTGTTGCATTGTGCGAAAGTGTTAAAATTCTTGGGCCTTGACACTAAGCTTAAGTCGAGGTGGAATTTAGAGGGTGGGGCATGAGACATGTTTTGGAGTGTGGGTCAATGCTCCCTCCCTATTCGCTAGGATTTTGGATCTCATGCCACTTTCGTATGTCGGATTTCTAGAAGAAAGATCAAAACAGTAGGGAGGAAAATGTAGCGGTGTTGATCCGAATACAGAAAAGTCTTCGTCATGTGAAGTTTTTGAGAAATAAGTTTGACCAAAAAAAGAGATGGTATTCCTATTGCTACCATTGCTATAGAAACTAGGGTTCCAGAGAATATGATAAGGAATACTATAATGTTTCTGCAGTGAAAGTGAAGTCTGCCATGTTTTTTAGGAAATCAATAATTTAACGATCTCGGTCCTCAACCAACATTAAATAAGAACGCCAATAATTATGTCATTTGTTTACCTACTTAAAAGAACACAAAGGTTTTAAAAGTTAACAGAAAACACTATTTTCGGTGGATTCCATTAAATCTTATAGTTTTAATTCTTAGCTATCACTCTTGAAATCATCCTGAGGTAAAATTAAGCAAAAAAGTATACAATACGACATGAATAGAATTACAATAAAAAATAATGAGATCGACTATGAGTAGGTAAAACTTCTTTTACCTTAGAATTTGTTTGTCAAACTACAGTTGAACATGATGTATCATCCCGATTCTCAAAGATATTAAATAAAAGACAATTCCAAACTCCAACCATTATTCCTTTTATAAGTAAAGAAACGTACATATTCGTGTTTACAAAATAATAAAATACCCAAATAAAGTCCTTCCAAAAAGTAATTTCCCATAAATATTTTACATCAGAATTTTAGAGCACTGTCACCATATTGTAGGTGAACCAGTGTGAGGACCTGATGTTCGACCTCTTTTTTTATTATTTTTAGAACTCGTGATTTTGAGCTTAATATTTAATTGTGGCTTCGTAATGGATTGGAACGTTGTGACTCGATGTGAGGGTTATGGTAGTTTGACGGGGATTAATGTAATGAACTTAATTATGAGTATAAAAAGATTAGAAAATCCTAAAATCAGTTTATATTAAAGATACGTAACTTTTTTCTAAGGAGATCTCCAAACCCTAAAAGTTTGAAGAGGGAGAATGGGTGCCTAGACGAAGGATTTGCGCAACAAGGTCAATTAGGAAGTTGTATAGAACGTTGAGAGCTTCACATAGAATTTAGAATCAACCTAGTACGTGAAGTATTCGAGAGATTTTCGATCATATAAGTGTTTGTCGTATTTTATTCAGATAAAGTAGGATTTTATGCTAATTTACACTGAGATATTGCGTAGATCACGTTTAATGTGGTGGTATATATATGTTATTTTTGGTGTGTGATCGAGTCATGCATGTTTTGTGTAAATTTTTGGATGATTTGGACAGTTAGGTTGTAGAAATGAAGGCCAAAACGAAGTTATTTGTGAAGAACAGAATCTGAAAAAAATAGGACAAGACGATAATTTGATTTTGAAAAATTTCGTTAGGGTGATTCTGAAACTCTAAATGTTTTGTAAATTTACTGAGCATTATTTTATCTGTCTACTATGTTGGGTTAAAATTTTGAAGCCTACTTCAACGTACATAATTCTACAAAAATCCGTGACTGAGCTAGAGCATATTCGCACCTGTTCTGGCTGCACTAACACATTTTGATAAAATGAGTATAACTTTTAGTATGAGTATCAAAATCGCACACTGTTTATTTTGTTTAAAACTAGACACATAGAGATTCAAAAAAATATATATTTTGAATCTTTTTTTATCCTAGAAAAATTAGTTTTTCGATTCAATTTGACGAAATAATTTTGATGTTTTAAAATAAGGTATTCGACTTTGAACCGGCGCTATGGTGCCGGCCGAACTCTATTTTTAACATATTAACTATCGTTTGAAAGTTTGTAGAGTGTAGTTTCTATTGACATTAGACCCAATACCTCTACTTATAAATTATAATGTTTTAGAATTTTTAGGGTTCTATATAGCTTTATCCACTTGAGCGACCTATTGAAAAATAGAATATTTCATTTTCTGTTTCTGGCCTTTTTCTTGTCTTTCAGTTCATTTATGGCTACTGTTTAAGTTTGAAATTGATTATTATTGGTACTTATAAGCATGCATTGATGTTGGATACCAGGTAGGAGATGACTTGGCGGTCAGATAGACTTATGATTTTTTTGCAATTGACATAAGGCGTAGTGGTTTAGCCTTCGTGAGGAGATGTGCTAGGGATCTGGTCTAGCCTTCGATAGGAGTGGTGCTAGTGAAATATGCAATGATGCTAGCCTCCTTATAGGTATGATGCTAGTTATGAAATTTGACTAGTTTTCAAAGGGAATTGTGCTAGTAAGATGCTTTAGCGTGTTAGGCCACCTATGGGTGAGATGCCATTATTGATCATTGAATTTGAATGGAACTTATCAAATAAAGAAATACTTAAGGAGATTGACAGAACAAAATCTTGACTCGTGAGATGGATATGGAAACATTTGTATCACTTTCCATTGGTTTGGTGTTATGAGATCATTCGTGCCTTATATCATGTCATTTGTACTCGTGTGATATTGGCATAGACATTCCTACAGGACTTTGTAAGCTCAGCCTATCCTTTTCAGGTACAGTTCCGGATACTTAGCATGTAGTGCGTGACGTGCATATGGTGCTGCATTATTTTGAAGACTTTGACTAGAACTACTCAGCATCTTTGTATTAAATTTTTTGGGAAGATGCATTATAACTCATTTTCAATTCTGTTCTTCATTTTCACAAGAAAATAAAAAACGGTTGACTCCTGTAGTATTTTGGAAATCCCTTTTTGGATGGGGAGTACTTTGATGTAATATCTATAGACTTGACTTTTGTTGCCTTATTGAATGAAATGGTTTGAGATTATGGGTGCATCTTTGAGCGTTGCGAGGTTTCTTTTACTATATATATTGTCGTAATAATATGTTAAAAAACATGGGCGTGGCACGTTGACTACCTAAATCAGTAGCGTTTCGAGAATTCTAAGATTAATTTGGTGCAAATTGTCAACGTTATCCTGATAATTGTTCGAGAAAGCACGAAATGCAAATCGACATAAATCGACGATTTGCATGACATACTTTCATTTTGAGATTATCGAGACTAAGGAACGGGAGACATGAATATCACAACGGCTATTCATATTCTCAGTTATTTGGTAGGACACATATTTGCTCAAATTCATTTGTCCGTATTTCTTCATCCCGCCGGCTACTTGGTTCAATAACAGTCTAAACTACGAAATATATGAATGTTGCTTCGATTACAATAATGTGTCGTGAAAAGATAATGTGCACCGGTCGTCAAATTTTTATTCCAAAACACCTGCTACTCAAACACTCGTGTTCGCAAAATTTTGAGATCATCAAGATTTTAGTCAGGTGATATGTACAACGTGTTAGCGTGAACTAATGGTCGCTATTCATAGTACTTAACTATGAAGTAACGTATTTTTATTTTGTTAATTTTATGAGAAATGAAAACAAAGGTAGCAGTAACTGTTACAGGATGATGGGAAAGTGAATGTGATGTAAAATGATAAAGGAGTTACGAAAAATGGAAAATGATAAAATCAGGAGTTAACTCCGGCAGGTGCCGACGTAATCAAGCGATATGCCGGGAATATAAACATTGACTGCTAGAAAATTTGTATAGTAAGGACTAAAGGACTTGCGTGGCTGCGCATGTAAAAGAAATAGAATCATGCAACGTGCTAGTTTCAGCGTAGAATTCTCGTTATAAATCACGAAAGGCATGTCAGCCTATGTTGATTTCAACTTTTGCAATTTTGAGCTCGGAAAGATGACATCCTAACATTCTAGAAGCGTGGACTAGAAAATCGAAATGGACTATGGGTTCTAAAAATGCATACTAGAGATGCGGACGCTGGCTTTTTCGGGTGTGATATTTAAATTGAAAAGTAAAAAGGTAAATAGCGTAAATTAGATAAAGAAATGAGAACTTTAAATAAAATGGCTATTGCAGTGCTATCTTGTATTGATATCAGAATCCGTCGATTACAAGAATATGAAAGAAGCACAAAAGATTAGGCTAAATCATAACCCAGCGTAGCAATGGATATTGAATCCTGATGTTACCCTGAGCTATGCTAAAGTGGAACTGCGTTTGGATCTTTCTTAAAAATTATAATTTAAACGAGTTGAACTTCTGCTTGTATTTGGATCAAATTTTAACTAAAAGACTCTAACCCTAATATCGTTCTAATACCGACAGTTTGAAGTTGGGGAGCTGAGAATGGCCCGAATGAAGAAAACTCAAGGGATTTTTGAAAGTAGTACGCTCTCTCTAGTTTAGTATGAGAAATGGAAACAGGGAGAGGAAGCTGAACCAGAAGAGACAAGGAAAGCCTCGCTTCAGTTTCAGCTCTCAAATTTTTCTGTTGCGTTTTTGTTTTTTGCTTTGAGCTTGAAGAAAATATTTTTGGAGAGAGGAAGAGCTCTGGCCGGGCTTCAATATGTAAAAAATATGATCTCAAGCCCATAGGTCAGCCCCCAGTTTATAGAAGTCATGGACCAATAGGAAATACCCTTAAACCATTAGTACTAAGCAATAACGAATTTGAAATTATTTCCTAAAGCATCACCTAAATCTAAATATTTTGGCCTGCACCCACCCTGCACCCCAATTGCGCTTCAGGTCCACCCTAGATGCTCCTTGATAACTCATTAGGTACTGAAATGACTAAAATGTCCCTAGTCTTCGCTTGTGCTCTGAAACACTAATTTCTAACCAAGAAACCTCAAATAAACTCAAATCGGACCCCAGATATGACCATTGAACTTGTATCTATGCGCTAATCAATAATATACGTCTCTCAAAATTTAAAAATGTCACTTCGTAAATCATGCCATCAAATTGTCGTTGGTATGTCACTAAATGATTTAAAATATGACTTCTTGATTTACCGACCTCAGACTGAACTCCAAATACAGTTTTTGAACTTGTGTCGATATGCTGATCAATAATACGTGCTTCTTGAAGTTTGAAAATATTGGCTCAAAAATCGTGTCCCAAGGCCTTGTTCTTGAACAACTAAAAACTGTTAGCGTTGTCCGATTTTGTCCCAATTACTGTCAATGGACTTGTATTGTCATACTGGTCGATAGTATGAGATTTTCATGATTTGATAAAGTTACCTCGCGAATGGTGCTCTCGAGCCCTAGTATGTGTAGAGACGAAACACCCCATTGTCTGTTGATTTACCAAATTTTTTCTAGTTTGCTCTTGGCATATCAATTGACCTACAAGGCATTTCAATGGTATTATATTGAGATTCTTCATGAAAATGCTCCAATTTCTCACGAACCTCCTTCGAATGGCGTGACTGACTCTTGAGACATGCTAAAACCCTAACGTACACCATAGAGACGTTCATGGCTGGTTACGCGATGACATGAGGCTTGTATTCACTGGATTGACACTTAAGGGGCAGGATGGTCATTTGAACTCAGAATTCACGAATCTACTGAGATGACTCGATTTGCTTTCTAATCCTTAAGAAGTCTTTGTATAGCTAAGTTGTCCCCTACACATTCTGACCTTCCAAGGGCAACATTGTCATTTTGCGAGTTCGACTTCTTTCAGGTTCTTTTGAGTATCATGTTTTGACAAATATAAAGCAGTGGGGCAAAATGTGATATCAACACTTTTGTTCTTCTTTTTCAAGTACTAACTTAGGTATCGAATTGCTTCATGGCCCAACTCCAACTAGTGAGGTGCTATCCTTTGGCCTAGATGGGTCTATTTATGCAATATTCTCTTGAGAGGCTGGTCTATTAAGACCTTTACAATATGGGCCTAGAAGTATGACATGTGCATTTGAGTGGCTGTTATTAACGCAAATGCCCTTTTTTTATTCGAGGATACCTAATGTTTGCTTCATTGAGAGTCTTGTTGGTATAGTCGACATGGAATTGGTTCCCCTATTCTTCCCACATTAACACTGAGTTAAAAGCTATTTTGAAGACTGATAGATAAAGGAAGAGATCTTCGTCTTGCATTGTCCAATTAAGAAGCGAAGGACTGACCAGACACTGCTTAAGCAGCCAGAAAGTATTTTCTCCCTCCTGAGCCCACTCAAAAGGCTCTTGTGAGATTTGAAAGAAAAGGCTAACCCTTGTCTATTGCTCGAAAAATGAAGCGGGCGAGAGCTGCAACTCACCCATTAATCTTTGCATTTCTTTCACAGTCTTGGGTGATTGCATGTGAAAACTAGCCTGGATCTTCTCTGGATTCGCCTCAATACCCCTTTGAGAAACCATTAATCCCCAGAATTTTCTAAGGACACCCCAAACGCACACTTGATGGGATTTAGCTTCATCCGTAGTTGTCTAGTACTGCAAACATCTCCTCTAGATCCAACACACGTTCCTTCCACCACACACTTTTAACCATCATGTTGTCTACATACATGTCTACGTTTATTCTATTCTGTTGCTTAAACTTTTAGTTAATCAGTCTTTGATACGTAGCCCTAAATTTTTAAGCCCAAAGAGCGTAACCTTGTAACAATATAGGTCTCTTTCTATGATAAAGGAGGTTTTCTCCTTATGCTCCCGACACATCATTATCTAGTCGTATCCGAAAAAAGCATCCATTAAACTGAGCAGCTCGTGTCCAACTATGAAATCCGCCAATAGATCAATGCCTAGAGAGGGAAACTGTTGTTCAGACAGGTCTTGTTCAAGTCGATGGAGTCGACATGCATTCTTCACTTCCCATTAGACTTCTTCACCAACATCCTATTTGCCAACCAGTCCGGATAATATACCTCCTAGATAAATTTGGCCTGGCTATCCTTAGCTATCTCCCGATTTCTCTCCAGGGCGAATGTCCTCTTTCTCTACTTGACAGGGCACCTATTTGGGTATACATGTATCATGTGCACCACGACCTTTAGATCTATCTAAACATGTTTTCATGAGACTAGGCAAAAATGACATGGTTCCTCCTAAAATATTGCACCGACTTTTCTCGTACTTACACATCAAGCCTGTTCCTATTTTCAATGTCCTCGTGCTATCTTTGGGATCAGCTACACCTCTACCAAGTCCTCGGTAGGCTCGCCTTGCTTCAGTGTGTCTTCATCTCTCACGTCCACATCTTCCACCCATGATTTGCCTTGCTTGCCATACAGAGGTGAAATGGCATTCTTCGGCACCCTTTTGGTCTCTTATCATCACTCTTGTTTTTCCAAGGGTCAGAAGCTTAACCTTTAAATGATATGTTGAGATAATACTTTTATAGAATTGAATTCCGCTCGGACTAAAGTCATATTGTACACGGATGGGCAGTCTACCACCAAGAAGTCAACCATCATGGTCAGCTTTTGTATGTCCTCATCCCCCATTGTAAAGGGGAGAGTGGTTTGCCCAAGTGGATGTACATGATTGCCAGAGAATCCCATAAGTGGTCACCTCACTGGACGAAGTGTTTCTCTGCCCAGACCAAGTTGGTCATATGCTCGCAGAAATAGGATATCTACTGAGCTCCCACTATCAATCATCACCCTCCTCTTCTTGTAGTTGGCCACTATAGTGGTGACCATTAGTGAGTCATCATGTGGCTGGGTGGACCCACTTAGCATCCTCCTCTATAAAGGTTATCAGTTGTTTTTCTCTTTAGGGAATTTTGGTTTGGTCTCCGGCATAGCATACTTCTATCTCCTCTCCTAAATAAATGTTTCACACTTGCGCCTTCTGTGCTTAGTTTGAATCTCCACCTCTTGCCAATCCTTTTGATATTGTCTTGATTTCCTTGATAGGCTTATAGCGAGGATCTTCTTGGGATCTGTCTCCTTGTTTCTTGTCTCAATGGTTCTAGTTGTCTCTGTTCCAATTTTGCCCTTCCTTTTGGGGTCTTCGGCATCTATTAGCCATAAACCCTTGTAGTCGGCCTTTTTTGCTTAGACCCTCGATTTGCTCCCTCAGTTCTTTGCAATTATCAGTATTGTGGTTGTGGTTCCGGTAAGTACTTTTCTTTGGTGCACTGATTGGGTGGTGCGCGCAACTTTCCAAGACATTTCATATGTGGATCATTCTACAACTCCCTTAATATATGCTCGACTAATGCGACTAATGATGTGTACTCCATGAATCTCCGCTTAGTCAACCCTCACTGCCTAGGAGGGCTCCTATGATCTAACCTATTCCATTCTCGGTTATTATTCTGTTGTTTCTATTTCTCGCCGCTTTTTTCAAACCTACCTCCAACCTATCCCTCTGGATGGTCATCCCGATTCCTCTTGGAATTTCCTGAGAACCTCAAATTTCATATGCTTTTGCACCCTCATCATCAGCTCCGCCATATTTTGTGGGGGTTTTGACAAAAGCTGGAAGAGTAGTTGCCTTGGCCACAACCGATCCATGTATGCTGCCATAACCATCTTATCTTCTGTAATATCCACTTGTATAGAATCCAAGTTAGTGTATTCCCTTATACTTTTCTTTCTGCATTGCTTGATGCTAAGGAGATAGGTGGCAGACTTCGTGAAATGTTGGCTGACAATAGAGTAACCGATAAACTCTTTTCTTAGCTGGTCAAAGATTCCAATCGTACCTAGCTTCAACTTATTGAATCATGTTCTGAAGATTCCTTTCCGGGTGGTGGGAAAGGCTCTACACATGATCTCATCAGGGATAGCCTAGAGATACATAAGGAATTTGTAGTTCTCTAGATGGCTCAAGAGATCCCTAGTTCCGCCAAAGCTTTTCATCTGTGATATTTGGAATTTTTGAGGCAAAGGCGCTGCCATGACCTCCACGGTGAACGAGAGATCTATTTTTGTGAACCAACTCCTCCACTATGACTAGGGCTTTCCCCTTTTTCTATTTTGCCAGCCCATCCGACTTTGCTTTCAACTCCCAAATCTGGTCATTGGCTAGAGTATCCTACTGATCAAGTGGTCACCGGACCTTGTACTTGACTATCGGCCTAACTTTTGGCATGGTCTTAGTCTCTAGCGAGCGAGCTCGATTACAATGGTTGCGGCGGCAATTGGAGAGCTATTGCAAGAACACCGCACTTTATTGGATGAGTTGTTACATTCCCTAGGCCATGACCCTAACTTGTTCCTAATGATTCCCTTGGCGGGTCGTCTCGTTGGTCCACCATGGGTGGATCCTCGTTGTCATTTGGGCCATCCATGTTTCGGGGTTTGTTGTTTTGGTTGTCCATTGGTTGAGTGTGGATCATCAAGGTGTTACCAGTGAAAAAGCAAAGCTGTTTCTTTTTAGGTATGTTAAGATGATAGTCGTTCCCACATATGGCACTAACTGAGAAACACTAGATCGTGCCTCGTTGTAGCAAGGACTTGGAAGAAAGCTAGGACATTGGTGTGGTGCCGACCAACACTTCTGTGACGCCTAAGTTAGAGATCAGATGATTTCCAAAAGGAGATAAGCCTGGAATTATTCACAATAATGATAAGCCGTACATGTCGAGTCAGATTAGGACTTACCTTCACACCTACCCAACTTTTTGAGTCCTACTCAAGGTCTGCTTCGATGGGGTGGTGATTAGCCTAGGCCATTTAGGAGTCTAGAGATCCTTATCCTCTTCGGATACGGGCTTAATCCCTTCCGATTCGCATGCGGGCTAACACACTTCTAATAGGAGTGTGACACCCCAGCCAGACTGTGGTGTCAACTGTGAGGTCGGGTGTCTAGGAGAGAGTCTCGATGGACGTCTAAATGAGTGGTCAATGATGTCACATCGCTTGGTCGATGTAAAATTGAGTGTTATATATAATAGATCATGATCCACCTTTGTATAAGGCTTTTTAAAGTCATGAGGGAACTAAAATCCCCAAAACAATCGTAGTTAAGTGTGCCCCATCTTGTAGCAATACAAAGATGGGTGACCTACTGGGATGTCCATGAAGTTTGGATGGCAAAAGCGGTCAATATTGTACAAGGCGGGAGCGTATTGTTTCAAGGAGTGCCTCGCCTAGTTGCCATGTCCTAATTGTTTTAGGACTTCCTTTGGATAAGGAGAAGCCCATCTGTTCTGGAAGGCGAGGACCGTACAACCTAGGCAAAGGCTTGAGCCGAGGATCTGAAAAGACAACTGAGTGTCAGGCCGAGCAGGCCTTCTTGGTCGTATTACTGCTCAAATGATAAATAAAAAGCCAACATGATTCAAGTAATAGGGAAAATTTCAACAAGTAAAAAGAACAAAAAGTTTATTTTAAATCAATTGGAATAAGTATTAGAATATCATAATATATGGAGTCATGTTAAGGCATATCATATTCATGAAATCTATATGTGAAATGACAAATTTAACCCTAATAATTAGATGATTTGGTCCGAATGGTTACCTAACTTGCTCCGAATGGTTAATTGACTTACTTCAAGTCCATTATAGGCTTGTTTAAAAAATATTACAATAGTTACATCAAATGGTTATCCAACTTGCTTTAAAGGATAAAATAACTTAATCCATTATGATAAATCATCTTGCACTCAGAGGATGTTTGGGAACCTATTTTTCAACTTTTTATTTTTGGTTTTTTGGCTTTTTGACTTTTTAAATTATGGTCAGAATGAGTTCTAAATTTAGGAGGAGTGCTTGGGAGAAATGTGCAGAATGCATTTTGGAGAAGTAGTAGTATTTGGGAGAAAAATGATGAAAATGAGTTATGGATTGTTTTTTTACCAATTTGTCCTTAACATTTCAATATCGAATTCCAAAACTATGCAGTTGTATCTCCAAACAAAACATAAGCACCGAAGGAGTTCTCTTCCAACTGCTACTTTAATAATTCCAAAACGAGGTTGAGAACCATACCAGAAAATGCCGTGGGAACACCAACACTACTAATTAGGATTCCTTATTGTCATCACCAATACTGTACTACTCAAAACCCCTACAATACTTCCCAATACGAATATCAGAAATGAGACATGAATAGAAAAAATCACTCAAGCTTCAAAAAAGACAATCCCAACATTTTCACTTGAACAATAATTTATTTCGAATGTGATCCACAACACGCTGAATTTGAAGACCGGCAGTCACAAAAAAACCACATGGTGACTATCAATTCCAAACTCATGATTGGGATGTTAATGCAAAAGAATATAAATTAAACTAAACTCATTTGTTTGTATTGCATTTGAGAAAACTGGGAGGAATCAACAGATGACTAACCCATGTCTAGCATTCAAAAGAGGGACAAAATTTCAGATTATAAAGGATAGTATTAATGCAGAAGTCCATGTCTATATGATAACTGGGGTTACTCTCACCTTTAATATTAAGAAGCATGAGTATAATACTACATCATTATGTTGAGACTCGTACCTCCATAACTTCAGGACCAGAAACTAGAAAAATGCTTCCAAGTCTAAACAACTCCGTGTCAACCCACAAGCAAAAAGTTTTGAGGATGCTGCTCATGAAGGTAGTAGCATCTCTGGCAAAGACTTCAAAAGGCAGTCTATTGCCAAGAAGCTTGAATCAATCCAAATTCCATCCACCATTGGTTCCCAAGTGTTGCAAGTCTGAGGGAGTGGCTTCATCTAGGGGTACAAGTTTACTCCCCTAGACATATATCAGTCATAAATTTGGAATTTATAACTGACCGAATACAAGACCACGAAAAGAATACGGTGAAGAGTCTATCTTTGACCCGGACCTAGTCGCTGCCTTTGAACTGTGTATGCAACAACTTGAAGTAGAAGAAGAAATTGTTCTTAGGCAAATGGAACAGGTTCTGGAGCAAGATCGCCCAGATGATACTACGGAAGCTAAAGAGGAGACCAACACTCTTTTGGATCACGAATCAGGGTGATATTGCTAGTGTGAGGGTGATATTGCGAGGGGGAACAAAAATAGGACTCAATCTTTCAGTGTTAGTATTGCTGGTTATCCTCTGGTAATTATCAACATTTTTTCTGTAATTTTGAGAAGCACTACCAACCAATGTTTTCACTCTCCCATAGGGCCTTTATACTCGACTCAGGTGCATCTTATAGCATTGACAAACATAGGGCCCTAATTGCATCATTTTTATAAAAGAATAATGTAATTCCTGCCTATTGTATCAAGTATCCAACAATTTCAAATAGTGCAGGCTTGTTCTAAAGATCAAAGTTGCTACAATTTCAGAAGTGTCACAATTCTGGGTTGTGGTATACCCTCAGTATCCCTGAATCAACAGTAGAAAATGAACCCGCGTCGGTGATCGATTGAAATGATCCTACACACAGTCTAAAAAATACCCCAACATCATGGACATAGGTAGAGGTAGCCATTCAAATGCAAAGTACCGTGCTACCAGGTGGTCTCTTTTCACAACTAGAAAGAAGCATAAGCCTCGACTAAGAAATTTTCGTCAAAAATATGACAACACTGAACGATTTTGGGGGTGGGGGGAGAAGATTATCTCAACAATAGAATAAAAATGTACGATTCTTGTGATTAGTAGCTGCCAATATCAGGCGTCACCTTTCTTTTGCTGGGTTCAGGTGTGGAACAGGGGCAACAATCGCCACGGGTAGATGGGGGAGAGATGTTTGCAAAGTGGGGATAATGGAATACGAGAATCAGAAAAGCAAGTTCAGACCTGTTTTTCAGTTTTGGCTCCCAACGTCCAAAATGGCAAACGAGTTTTCCAGAATGCATTATGATAATGTGGCACCCAAACACTCAAAACCCAAAAATGAAAACGGAAAACCGTGTTAAATAGGCGCCCAAACAGGCTCTTAGTGGTCAACTGAGTTGTTCCATGATGATCAAGTCGGTTGCACTAACTGTTTAATTGACTAGCTCCAATTCTTTTATAGGGCTTGCTCAAAAAACATAACAATAGTTGTACAAAAATAATTACTCAACATGTTCTAAAGAAGTCATTTACCTTTATCATATTAGTTGAATGACTTACTCCCCATGATGATAAGTCATCTTACATAGAGTGGTCAAATGACTAGCTTCATAACAATCAATCAAGAAGCGTAGACTGATTAATTGAAATGGTCCGAGGATTTTAAGGGTATTTTTGTCTCAACAACTTTATTTTTTCTTGCCTTTAATATTCTTTATATGATTCCATCTACCTGCAATTTTAATATTTATTGTCATTGATTTGAAATACTTCATTATCTTTGGATTTTTTTTGCAATTTTCCCAAATAATAGACCCGCACGACCACGAGCGTGGAATTTGGAACCACCCATTTCTCTGCCAATAAACGACAAAAACCAACGGACGATCGTGGTTGTGAAGTAACGGTCTGACACATGTACAAACCGCACCCTCATCGCTGAACAGATAGTCTCTCTCCCTCTTTTTCCCTATGTCGTCCTGTGAGGCTTCAAACCTAACCCATGCATTACTTCCTCTCAACTTCTCTGTGAAAACATGTCCCAAAATTGTCTCTTATTTACAGCGCAGCCCTTGGCTGCGGAACAGATGCATAGTCTTCTCTTCTTCTACCATCAGCTCCAATTGGAGCTCCAGAGATGATGACCGTTTCATAAATGGTGTAAATAATTGCAGTAAGGGACATAGGGAACACGACGAAGGAGGAGGAGGGGAGAGAAAGGTGAATTGCGAGGTGGAGGTGATTTCGTGGCGGGAACGAAAAGTTAAGGCCCAAATATTGGTGAAGGCCGATATTGGATCGGTCTGGAATGCTCTCACTGATTATGAGAGGCTTGCTGATTTCATCCCCAACCTTGTTTCTAGGTAAAGTTCAGCTCTCATTCAGAGATACCTATGCACATGTGGAAGTCTGTTAAATCATAAATGCTTATTATGATTTTGTACAATGCAAGCGTTATTGGTTGGAATATTTATTGTCTGAGGAATTCAGTTATCCAAATGAAGTGTGTTTAGCACAATAATACCTTTTACGTAACACTCAGTTTGGATTGAGGGGAGGGGAAGTGAAGAATTTGCTTGGTTTGGATTGAGGGATTTGGAGTGGAAGCGAGTGATTTATAGGTAATGTTTTTGTTTGGATTGTATTCTAGGAAGGAAATGGAGAAGTGTGGAGGAAAATGGAGGGAAGAAGGTACAATTATTTTAGGCACATGACCTCAGTTCTAAACATGGGAGGAAGTGAAAAGAAAAGTGAACTAAAGTTGTAAAATACATTGTAATTCGTGCTTTTCTTTCTTAGTTATTGATAACCAACACAAAAAAAACTTATAAAATCTTATTTCCTTCTTGATAAACCAAACAAGTAAAAAGATCTCCCCTTCCTCTTCCCCTCCTTTCCCTTTTAATTAACACTTTATTCACTTTTCCTTGTCCAACCCCTTAAATTTAGGGGAGGAAGACATCTTTCTCACTTCCCCTCCAAATCTTCAATCCAGACGAATTGTGAAAAATAAAAAAATAGTTTGTTTTCAAAACTATTGCTACAAACAGTGCAAAAAGCATTTCTAAACGGCTTTCTATTGTACGTCGGTTGAAGTCGTCAACTCCCTGCATGTCTAGGATAAGCATTTCAATTCTATGGACCACAACCAAAACCCATCTTCAAAATGCGTTTTGTCCCTATAACGCTTTCCCAGAGTGCATCGTATTTTGTTTATTAAACTTAGCAGGTTGCTCTTAGAATGTGTGCAAGTTCCATGACATGGCCAACAATCAGAACAAGAATTGGTTGGATAGAAGAATGGAGAGGGGAGAGTTGGAGGGAAGGGAAAAACTCACCAGTGGAACTTGAAAGATGTTGTTGGCAGCGTGAAGGATGGCGCACAATTATTCAGTTTAATGTCGACGGTGGTTCCCAGGGCTCTGAATTAGATACATTCTCATTTTACATTGACCATCTTAAATTTGTGCATTGACAAAGTTTGCTTGTTTGGGAGATGAGCTGTTACCATAGGGAGACTCAAAGCACTAACATAGTGCTGGTTTGGAAAAGGAGTGGTTGGATGCCCATGACCGGAGTCCACTCGCATGTAGACCATACGTCAATTCCACAATTGGACTACAGTTTAGCCTTTACAATGGTAGAACGCATTCTCGTTGAGCCCAAAATTCAGTGCGATGTGCCACAAGATGTGTACTTAATGTTGGACTAGAACCAGACTCCCTTTGAGGGTGATGTCGCTGCTTTGCTTGACTGGCTCAACATGCTCGTCTAGCGCAACAAGCTCAAAACCAAGTGGATAAAGTGTTCGGCAAAGGTCTTGTAAGCATGATCAATGCAGATGAATTTTGGCGGAAGAGAAAATGGACTACGATGCGACATTTTTCAGAGGCTTCAGTTTGAGATTCAAACAGTGCCTTCATGGGTCATGTGCTAGGGCATGATTGCAGATGTAGTGAAAGGTACAGAGAGAAACGGGTCTAACGCTAGGTAGTTGATTATAACCATTCAGAGGGCTCCGCGATATGGTTCCACCCCAGAAGTGTCTGATTATTCAATTAGTGGTAGTATCATTGATGTCATCTTTTTAATTTTTTGTACTTCCCTTTCAATTTCCTTATTTTACATGACATATATCCATTGTTCTAGCATTTCCTTATTTTTGGGTCACTTAACTCCATTGTGCTTGATGCTTGCATTTATGTCATCGTGTTTGTGGCACTTTACTTAATTGTTTTCACTAATGGATCGGTGTTCGTCGTCATGCATTATTCGGATGTGTGGTTCCTAAACTCATGAAAGTATTGAAATACGTCTACGTGGATTTTCACAATAGTTGCTTCATTTTTAACCCTTTACAAATAAAATATAAGACTAGTCTTCCCCAAACTACTGAGTTCAAGTAGAGAATATGATTTCTATATATAAAGTTAAGGCACTTCTGCTTAAAAATTTTGGGGAATAGATCAAATCGTGCCTAAAAGAGGAGATAAACGATAACGGTTTAACGTTACCTAGATCAAGATGAAGCATTCTTGGATTTGTTGCTTCATGTTGGCAGTATAATTTGGAAGGCGTATAATTAGGAAGTTCATTTATAGATTTGATTAGAAGTAATTAGAAATATAGAATGATAGGTTAGAAATATAGAATGATAGGTGATTTGTTACTAATTTATATTTCCTTATTTGAATATGTAAGATGTCTTATATATAGTGTGTCTCCTCCTAAGGAGATGAACATACAGAAATCTATGGCTTAAATCTCTCAACATGGTATCAGAGCGGGTTTCTAAACCCTAAATTGACTTGGTCCCATACACCTTTCTCTTGCTCGATTCTTGTTCGGCTCGATCTCTTTTTTGCTTCATCGATCTCTCTCGCTCGGTTTACCGGAGAGACCCACAGATCTGCTCTGTCCGACGACCTCTGACCTCCGCCGACCATCGCCTACCGTTCGCCGACCGTGGCCGGACCTTCGCCGTACTCCGGCGAGACTCACCGGATCACCAGTGGTCTTGTTAAACCTTCAAAGCTTCCGATCTATTCTTTCTGACTATTACCACCCACTCTCAGTTCACTCGATCTCCACTCACCCACCACCACTGGAGCTTCGCCGGAGACTCGCTGGATTTCTCTACACTCGCCAGAGCTCTTCTAGGACTGCATCAGCTCTCTATGTGGTACCCATTTTATCTCCACTGATATCCATTCTTCTCTGTTTGTTTTACATTGGTTATTGCTACTATCTTATACAATGGCTGAGAAAATTACAGAAACCAATGTTAAGGAAATCAAGGATATAAGAGACCCTTTTGTTCAATGTACCCTTACTAATATTTAATTAAAAGGGTCGAATTATCTTCCTTGGTCTCGAGCTGTGACTGTCTCCCTCTGTGCGAGTGGTGAAACTTCCTATATCACTTATGAACCTTCTACTGATCCCAATTGTAGCCAAAATGATGCCCGAATTATGACTTTACTCTAGAATAGTCTGGACCCGGATATTTTTAATAATGTTTCTTGTTTAGACACCGTTAAAGCTATATGGGATACACTATGAGAACTGTATTCTTCCGATCAGAATCTCTCTCGTATTTATCAGCTCTATCAGGATATTTTCTCTCTTCAGCAAGGGGATCGTTCAGTGGAAGAATACTTTTCTCCGTTAAAAGGCATGTGGGATGAGTTGAATATCTATCAACCCTTAACAAAAGTCTTGGAGAAACAACAACGATACAGGGAGAAGTTTCGGGTTACCAAATTCCTCTTTGGTCTCAAACCTGAATTGGCCCCTCTGAGTTAGATCTTGTCTAGAAAGGACATTCCTACAGTTGGTGAGACCTTTGCTCGTATTCGTTGAGCTACTACCCACTCTTCTATCTTGGAGACCCCCCCTCGGTCTGCCTTGCTGCTCCCACCGAGCGTTACATTCCTCCCTCTGGAGCCTCTGGTAATTATATGGCTGGCCATCCTCCAAATGGTTCTCTAATTGTGGTGGTCGTTGGGGAGGGCTGGGCGGTCGCGGCTCTAAGAAATGTACTCATTGTGGTCAGGTTAACCACAATGTTGAGTTCTGCTGGCAACTTCATGGCAAGCCTGCTTGGGCTAATCAGGCTGTTTTTGAGGGGGAGCTATCTGAGTCTGTCACTTCAGATAGCATCACTATTTCTAAGTCTGAGTATGATTTGATTGTCCATTGTGCCAACGCATCTTCTTCTTCTAAGGCTACCCTTTTTGCATCAGGTAACACATGTCTCTATTCCACCTCTCATACCCCTTGGATCTTAGATTCTGGTGTCTCCGATCACATGACAGGTAATATCTCTCTTTTATCTGATGTCACTCATCCAGCTACCCCATCTTATGTTACCATTGCTAATGGCACTAAAACTCAAGTTCACGGTCTTGGCACTTACTATTTTTCTGGCCTCACATTTTCTTCTGTATTATATCTACCCCAGTTTCCTTTTAACTTATTGTCTATTCACAAACTCACCCAAGTTTTAAATAGTTCGATAACATTTTATCCCTCTTATTGTGACTTTCAGGGTCTAAGATGAAGAGGAGGATTGGTGGGTGATATGAGAAGAATGGCTTGTACTATTTTCATCCGACTCGCTCCTTACTGCCATCTGCACTTCATTCCACCGTCACACCATACCAGTGGCAATGCCGTCTTGGCCATCCTTCATCGGCCAATCTCCGCCAATTAGTTCCCTCCTTACCTGTAATGTCTACTTTTAACTGCGATACTTGTGAACTTAGTAAAGATCTTAGGGTTTCTTTTCCTTCACGGAATGAACTATCTAGATTACACCCTTTTGCTCCTGTTCATTCTGATATTTGGGGACCATCTCAAATCACTGGTTTATGTGGTGCTCGATATTTTGTCACATTTATTGATAATTTTTTTCGGTTGACTTGGGTGTATGTGCTTAAAGATCGGCCTCAATTATTTCTTGTTTTTCAATCTTTTTATGTTGAAGTGGTGAATCAATTTAATACTCAATTACTTGTTCTCCGTAGTGATAATGCTCAGGAATACACCTCTAAATCGTTTACACAGTTCCTTGCCTCTCGTGGCATTATTCGTCAAACCTCCCGTGTCACTACTCCGTAACAAAATGGAGTTTCTGAACGTAAGAATGGTCCTGTTCTTGCCATTGTTCGTGCTCTTATGATACACATGCATGTTCCCAAATTGTTTTGTGGGGATGCTATTCTTACTGCCAGTTTTCTCTTAAACCGCACACCATCACGGTTTCTCAAAGACAAGTCTCCTTTTCAGGTTATGTTTCCTAGAATGGAACTCTTCCCTTTTCCTCCTCAGCTTTTCGGTTGTGTTTCCCTTTTCCATAATCTATAACCCGGTCATGATGAAATGGATCCCTGTTCTCATAAGTGTATCTTCCTTGGTTATTCTAGCACTCAAAAAGGCTATAGGTGCTATAGTCCTTCGTTATGCAAGCACTTTGTTAGTGCTGATGTTACGTTCTTTGAAACTGTGCCTTACTATTCTGCAAAAGGTCACCACTTACAGGATCCCGTTTCTCCCAGCGACCGGACAACCCTCCATTGTTTCTGAGCCTGCCCCTTCCAATATTCCTGTGCTTCCTCCAGCTCACCCGCCAGTCAATCAGGTTTATATTCGGCGCCCGCCCAATGCACCTATGCCTGTCGCCACTGAGGACGCCTCTCACCCCCCACCCCCCCCCCCCCCCCCCCCCCCCCCAACCCAACCGTCTCCCTTGCCATCTATAGATCCACCCAACTCTACACTTGATCTCCCCATCGTTGTTCGAAAGAGTACGCGCACTTGCACCTCTCATCCTGTTTCGCATTTTGTTTCTTATAATCACTTGTCTCCTTCGTTTCAAGCTTTTTCTACGTCTCTCTCCTTAGTTGTTGTTCCTAAGTCTTACCAGGACGTCCTTGCTCATCCTAGCTGACGCTCTGCTATGCAAGAAGAGATCCGGGTATTAGACCTGAATCATACGTGGACTCTTGTAACCAAGCCCTCTGGGGCCCATATTGTTGGCTGCCGTTGGGTTAAACGCAATCCCAATGGTACCGTCGATCGTCTCAAAGCTCGCCTAGTGGCCAAAGGTTTCACTCAAACTTATGGTGTTGACTACACGGAGACTTTTTCCCCGGTTGCCAAACTTAACTCTATTCGCATTATTATTTCGCTTGCCGCTAATCTAGCTTGGTCACTTCATCAGCTCGATGTCAAAAATGCCTTCCTGCATTGGGATCTATCTGAGACTGTTTATATGGCTCAACCCTCTGGTTTTGAGTCCAAGGGAGAGTATGTGTGTCATCTGTTTATATGGCTCAACCCTCCGGTTTTGAGTCCAAGGGGAAGTATGTGTGTCATCTTCACAAATCTATATATGGACTCAAACAATCTCCCAGAGCCTGGTTCGATAAATTTTGTAACTCGGTTATCTCTCATGGCATGACTTGCAGTCAGGTTGATCACTCTGTCTTCTTCAACCTCACCAACAAAGGCATTGTGATTCTGGTTATATATGTGGATGATATTGTAATTACTGGAAGTGATAGTCATGCAATCCAGACCCTGATTAGTCATCTTTGTTCCAGTTTTCTCACCAAAGATTTGGGTAAGATTCGGTACTTTCTTGGAACCGAAGTTGCTAGATCTAAAGTAGGTGTTAGTCTATCCCAGAGGAAGTGCACTCTTGATCTTTTGAAAGATACAAGGTATCTTGGTTTTAAACCCATGGCCTTTCCTATGGAAACTAATCTCTAGTTAATGCGTGATGAGGGTGAATTGATTAACGATCCAAAGATGTATCGGAGACTAATGGGTAAACTCATCTACCTTACCATCACTCGGCTAGATATTTCTTATGCAGTTAGCATTGTGAGTTAGTTTATGACTTGTCCTCGAGTTCCCCACATGAAAACAGTCATTCGTATCCAAAAATATCTCAAGAATGCTCCTGGTCGAGGGCTTCTGTATAAATCTTCTGGGCACCTTCGAATTGAAGGACAGTGACGTTGATTGGGTAGGATCCCCCGTTGACCGTCGTTCTACTACCAGCTACTGCACCTTTATAGGTGGCAATCTTGTAACATGGAAGAGCAAGAAGCAATCGGTCGTGGCACGTTCGAGTGCTGAGGCATAGTTTCGGGCAATGGCTCACACCGCTTGTGAGCTGACCTGGTTACGCACACTTCTTTAAGAATTTGGATTTCCAGTTCATGATCCGACTCCGCTTTGTTGGCGATAATCAAGCTGCTATTCATATAGCCAATAATCCAATATTTTATGAGCGAACCAAGCATATCAAGGTTGACTGTCACTTTGTTCGATCAAAAGTAGAGTCGAAAGAGATTACAACTCTCTTTGTTTCTTCCGGTTCTCAACTTGTGGATATCTTCACCAAAGCGCTTTCCAAGGTCACCATTGATTCCTTTTGTCGAAAGCTGTGTGTTCATGATATATACTCTCCAACTTGAGGGGGAGTGTTGGCAATATAATTTGGAAGGCGTATAATTAGGAAAAATGTGGTCACCCATAGTCAGAGAGAAAAATGTTTGGTGAAGATCATACGTCCGTCGAAGATTATTAACCCCGGAATACATCTCCTGAGCCTGTTTCCATACGTGCTTGGCGGTAGGTAAAAACATCAAAGGACCGCTAATATGAGATTCCATACTATTCCATAAGTCGGTATGAATGCGAGCATCCTCAGATTTCCAGGCTGAAAACAGGGGACTGGTTTTGAGAGGAGGATCATCAGTAAGCCACTGCGAGGTTGAATCACCCTAAAAATATACCTCAACAGCTTTAGCCCAAAGAGCATAATTCTTGTCATTCAGAAGAATGGAGGTAATAGGTCGCCTATCACGAAATCGGGAAGAGTTAGGAACAGTAGGAGTCAGATGGGAAGTAGCAGACTCAGATTCAGATGCCCGTTCAGTCATGGTGCCAAAAGACAATGAATAAGCCACAAAGCAAAAGAGCAATCAAAAGAACCAACAACGACCTCAATCAAGCAACTGAATCACGAGGGATAACCACATACCAATGGGCAAGAAGAGGTAGATCCAATCAAAAAAAGAACCAAAAGACCGGATCTACCACCAAGAGCGGAAGCGAACGTATCTAATCCATAAAGGCAGCAACAACGGCGATAGAGAGCATCAACGACAGTAGGAACACAGGTGAACAGACCACCGTAAGGGCAGAACAGAGGTCAACAGGCCACCGGAAGGTCAGCAACAAGGAACAGTAGCAGGGAAGCAACAAAGAGGGCCGAAGAAAGCATCAACAGAAGCAGCAACAGAAGGGGCAGGCGGCTGGGTTGGGGGCGGGGCTAGGCAGGCTGGGCAGGCGGCTGGGAGCGGGCTGGCGGGGGGCAAGCGGCTGGGGGCTGGGGGTGGGGCTGGGCAGCAGGGGTTTGGAGGGTGCTGGTGGCAGGAGGCTGGCGGCAGCAGCAGATGGGGTTCGGAGGTTGCTGGTGGTTGGCAGGCGACTGGCAGAGGAGGCTGGCGGCAGCAGGGGTTTGGATTTAGAGTTAGGGTTAGGGTTTAGATGTAGGGTTAGGGTTTTATCAAGGGTGAAATAAGATTAGGGTTTTATTTCTAGGGTTAGGGTTTTATCGCGCTCTGATACCATGATAATGGGATATAAAAAGAAAGAGAGAAGTGTATAGGATGATTGAACACCCTAACACGAGCTTTATATATATAAATGCATAGACTACATGATTCTTCACTTAACCAATGTGGGACTAAACTAATGACTAAACTAATATTCTAACAACCTTTAACGTATCGACCTATATGCCGAGCTCGTACTGGTGCTTCATAGGTTAGGATCCACAAATTCTTCTTCCACATCTTTAATCCAATGAAATCTATTAAGTCAACGTTGCATTTGTTTGATCTCTCCTTTTAATCTTGTTATGACTGCATCTCCATCTTGTTGCGCATTCGTGCATCTTTAAGCTGAACGTGCTTTGGGGACGTGTAGACAATGATATCAATAGAATCTTTTCAGATCACACTGCCCAACCCAATTGGTCATTTTGTTTGGATTCCCTTGGGGAAATCCTCGTACCTTTCAGCAAGGCTATCTATTCGTAGGTTCCATAAGGCATATATGCTATCACTTGGTCACAGTTTGCCACCGATTGTTGCACGTGACAAAAGCTAGCCCGAGTAACCAATTTTTCCTGCAATGTCTCCATCACCTGATCTCTTATTAAAAGGCACGCCATATAAGCACTAGGCTAAAGGCTAACCTCCAAAAAAGAGTCGTATTCAAGGCCAAGGCAAAATTTATCTTTTTGAAAGGCCTCGCTTTTAAGGGAAGGCCAATTTGGATCAAGAGTGAACAATGAGCTGAATTGAGTTAGGGAGGTGCTCCACTCTTATATTAGGAAAGATAGATACATTTGCAGGAAAGATGGACAAGCAACCATAGGCACATCACCTTTTCAATCCCTTAGGTTAGATTACCCCTCTTGTTGTATAATTTTTACTATTGGAGATCATTTTACTCTATTCTTAAGCAGGGCGACGGCGCAAAACATACGTCGCCCTCAATGACATGCTCAACATCTGAATCTCATGGTGTATATATCAAAATTGGTTTAATCTCTAATCAGTGCTTTATGCTGTACCTCGTGTTTTATAGCGGATGATTGTAAGTAGTTATGGGTTAAGCAGATTTCCATTGGATTACGTTAATTCTTTTTGTAGATCGAAAACTCATAAGATTACAGTTCTTTCTTGTTCTCCATCTATTCGAGTTGCACTAGAAGTCCATGTTGGAGATAGTTGTTTCATAGGATCCTTATACTCTACATCTTTGTTCGTGCTAGTCTATGTACGTTTTTCAGTGGTTTGCTCTTGGAGGAAGCATGTGCCCGAGCTTAAACCAACCCCCTTCCTACCTACCCCTAACCGAACACTCAACGTGTCCACAACTTAGTGCTCAAAGTCTGTTGACCCAGGCTATATACATCTCAGGATTGAGTGCTAGCTATGCTTGCCTCCACTGCGGTCCCTCAACAAGTTTGTTAAATGCATTCATGAACTGTTGTATGTCCATGAAGGGCCTAAAAGTGTTAAATACATCTAGACAAGCGTTTATGGAATAAGGGTCCTCGACTTGACGCCCAACAGTCAATAACTCATAGTAGTCAGCCTTTTTTTGGCTTGCAAATGCACCCGCTTGTAAACCTCATTTTTCAGGTCATCCCGCAGCAACTTGCTGCTCCCTTCCCTACTTCCATCAGATTTTCTCTTGCCCTTGACATAGTTGACTGACTACCTCTGCAGCTTATTGGTTTCCCTTAACATACATTGCCCGTTCATCATCTGAAGTTGGTGGTCCTAGGTTAGATGGCTGGGCAAACGCTCCAATAGCCAATGAACCTTCCAAAAGTCCATTCAGTATGTCGTAGTGGTCCAAGCCTTCATTCCAGTATTTACGAGCACCCTTATGTGCCTACAATAGATGGAATTGTGCGTGAATTTACCAATGAGCAAACATGAACTATGACAGTGTCCTAGGTTAATATACGTGCACATAGGCCTGCCACACTGGTTCGGGGGCCATAAGAGTCTAGTTCACCAGATCCCAACCTAACTCTGTTTCTTCATTGATATGCTTAAATGTCCCATATTACTTTTTGAGGCGGTCAAACTTCTGTTGGATCTTACAGATGGAGTACCCGGTCTTGTTTGTCCTCCTTTCTAGCTTGAGGTGGATGGCCATTCACTATTGTTCATTGAAGGACGCTTTAGTCTCCTGCTCTTTTCTGGCCTTGTCAACTATTATTTGGATAAGCTTTTCGTTATTGAGGTTACTCAACATGTCCACGTCAACTGTTGTACGGGCAATCCTTGGTTACCAATTTCCAAAGGGAGAGTGCAAGTCATGAATTAGCTAACAGTTGTAAAGATGCAAACATAATAATCAACTACATTTGTTCATATTGAACCCCTCCCATGAACAACCCAAACAGACTCAAGACTTTCAATTTCATAATAAAGTCAGCAGACGTCATTGAGCTGACAACCAAAACAGGAATGCTGTTCTAATACGGAATGTGCAAATGCAAGAATGGTAATAGTTGGGTTCTCGAATATGCACCAGTTCTACGCTATTCTCGTCTGTTCCATAGTTAGCGGAAGGTGTTGGAGGTGGGGTGGCCCCTTTCCTCATCGTAGGTAAAGTTGCATGGTGCGTGCCAAATGGATCTGGCCTAACAAAATCAAAGACCAATAGTTACTGAGTCGAAGTCATGTACAAAAATGACCTGCAGATTTGAACACGAAATGAGTCCGAATCGTTGCCTTGCTCCACATAAAGTGCAAATACTTTTGAGAACCATAAAAGTGAATCACACAAGCGCATTTGGGAATGTTTCTCACTTCTCTGTTTTGGTGAAGTAGGATTTTTCCTAGCCATTGCTAAACATTCCTCTTCCGTACTCTCTTTTCTTAGTTACTTTCCGTTTCACGTGTCAACTATGTTTTCTATTTTTGTATTTTGGTATCTCTTGCAACAATTGGCTGTTTAGTCCTCCATTGTGGAACTTAAATTCAATCTTATTTGCCGCTTTCTGAAACTGCGTACAAAGACATACCTCTAACTTGTCGACTTGGTTGGATGGAGGAGCCATCGACCGCACCAAAGAGAGTTTTTCACTGGCTGCTCTGTTGCAGATCTACGAGGGATGATGTGTGCATGACGCAGATGAATGTATGGCTATTTTCGCATCTTAAAGAGAGGTCCCCAGGCTTTCCTCGAGAATGCACCCTCCCGCAAAGAGCATGATGTCGGTGTGGTCACGATATGAAGATCTGGGTAGAGGGTACAAGTCTGGAATGAACGGGGAGAGGAGGAAGCGACTGTGAGGTGAAGGGTGGGGTGGGGTGGGGGAGCTGGAGTAAAGTGTGGGGTGCAATGTGGGAGAGAGAAAATGGGAGACAGAGCTCCAAAAGTTAGTTGCAGCTCAAAAATCGGACCATTGCCTCTCTGACTGTCTGACAAGCCACTGATGTGCATTGATGGGCAAGACAGTGTTGAGCTGTCCCAAAGAAAACCAATAATGGTGGGCAAAACCCTAAACCAATCCCACAACTCCCAACCTGACTCAGCTGAACCCGGTTCAAGACAATGAACCAAACATGAGTATTGTTTCTTGTAACTTCACCGTAACCATATTCCGTGCTGAAATTAATACTCAAAATTTTCATGCAAATGTTTCATTCAAACCAAATACATGCAAGAAAATGATTTTTCTCTTCTTTTTCTTTACTTCACTTCAGTTTGTACCATTTCCATTTCCCATCATCTTTTTCTTCCTAATCAAATGGACCCTAAGGTATTAGTCTAGAGCTTTTGTTGTAATCAACTATGCAGAAGTCTGATATGCTAAAAGTTAGCGTTACTTAAAAAAAAATATATGGATTAATGAATAGATTTATTAACGCATTTAAGAATTCTTGTATATATGTTGAGACTGTTTTGGTGCATTGTATTTCATAACTGAGTCTATATATCTGTCAAGATTCTCTATTTCAATCTTCTACAAGTATTTCCTTTTTACTAAACTTTGCTACATAATTGTCAGTGGGAGAATTCCCTGTCCACATCCTGGGAGGATATGGTTGGAGCAAAGAGGCTTGCAACGGGCATTATATTGGCATATAGAAGCCCGCGTTGTCTTGGATCTCCAAGAGTTTGTCATTCCAGTGAGGCTCTTTAGCTTACATATTATGTGAAATTTGATATGGCTATTGCTACGAATATCATATAATTGTGATTATGCGGCCAAGACCTCCTAAGAACAATTAATATTCTCGGTGGCAGTTTAATTTTTTATGTTTGCCTAGCTTCTTTTGTAATTGTGGAACATTTCTCAGTGTGTTATTTTAATATTTTCAACTTCGCAATGTTGCCATATTATAACATTTTAATGTTTAGTAATTTTGTAAGTTCTTGTGTCAAACATTGAACTCAAAACATGTTCGTAGTGTAGGCTAATGATCGCGAACTCCACTTTTCCATGGTTGATGGTGATTTCAAGAAGTTTGAAGGAAAGTGGTCCCTGAAATCTGGAAAAAGGTAATGTTCACCGTACTTCTAGTGACAACAGTGTTAAAAACTTTTAGATGGAAGATACACCACATAAATAATTATCCTCATTGCTTTTCGGATGTCTTCTTGAGTGATCTGTACTACAATCTCATCTCCAACTGTCATACCTTCAGAAAAACTATCATACTAGGTTGAAAGAGGAGTGGTGATGATAAAGCCCAAAGATACATACAATAGTTCTCCATAGAGAGTGATGCTACTAACAGTTGATGACAGAAAAGTCATTGCATAGAAAGCAACAGTAAAGAGTATAATGCCCAAATCATCAATACAAGACTGAAATCTTGCCATCTTGTATGTAACTGTTTATACCCTTATCTGGCATCCAATGAAAAGTGCCACGTGGTGCTTTTGTTGAGCAAGGAAGGACAGCCCCCTCAGTTGTTGCATAATTTTGGTGGTAATAGTTTCTGATTATTTTAGTAATTGTCTCAGTTATGTTGATATGAAAGGATAACAGTTGGTTCCACGATCTATGAGGCAATTAGCCCACCTCCTTGATTATCTCCCCAGGAAGCTCATGACTGCAGACCTAAAACTCCTGCTTGACCGAGTCAATAGAACAAAAGACAGTTGGCAAATCCACAAGGTCCGATCAGGACTTGTCCCAAGTTATTTTATTTTTTGACATGTGGCATTTCTAGAAGTCAGGAGTTGCATATCTTGCAAAGTGGCTTTTCCTGAGAAGCATGTTAAGAGTGAATGGGGCACAGATTAAATGAATTGCATGAAAGATTTGAAGTGATGTATATGATGTTAGCAAATCATTTGATAGATATTTCATAATTCTTTTCGAACTGTAAATTCATATGGAGCCCTGCTTAGCATTCTTATTTCACTTATGATATTGAAATCTTTATGAGATCTATTTTAAGGTCTATGTAGAGGTACACAGCATAAATACAATTATATCTAAAATCATTAATTTCTTATATTGTTGGACCAATAAAAATCTTACAAGTATCTTATTACATAAAAATCACGTAATCAGTTTACAAATTTAGATCACTTTAATAAAAAAGTTCTTTTTATAAGAAATGTAATAGTTTTTAATACATTATGCATAGAAGTATAAACATCTTTCCTAGCTATATTAACTTACAAGCATGAACATACTATACACTGAATCATGTCAACTAATATTCAAAATTTGTTATGTTTTACAAAGAAATTTTTTCACATTGATGTGCATAAATAAGATGTTGTTATGTTCAAATTTATGCGTAGGCCATATATTAGGAAGATATGACTATTTCACTATCCTATTATCCGTAGCTGACCCAAGAATTTAATACCAAAATGCTAATCTTTATTGTAAATACCAAATTATATGTTGAGAAAAAAAATTCCTTGAAAGTTTGGGATTATCATTGCCCTACCAACTTTGTGGGATGGTGTTACAAATTATTTTTGGGTTCTCATAAAGGAACTTCTTTTAATATCACCGTTTAAACTTTGGGTATGCACACACGTCATTTTTCTTTCTAATTACCACAAGGTTTGAACTTAAATATGAGTTTATAGTTTTTACTAAATATCAATGATTCCAACTTTGCGTAAATAATTAATATTTTCTTTTATATGTGAAAGAAATTTAAGGTCTTAAATACTAGAACATGTACAAGTTGTCTCAAGTGTTGGTAATTGGGAAAACATGTATATGTCAGTCTCTCAAAAGTCGATATTTTATTTCCAATTTTTCTTTTTGACATTCAGTAGTAAGCAAGTAAGAAAGTAACTGTAAATCTTAACAATCCGTGCATAGAACGGGTCAATAGTTAGTATTCAGTTATTGTGCAGCGCAAGTAATGGGACACGTGGCAGCGGAGGAGTTAACAGTGCCATCCTGGGGTATCAGCCATAAATAGTCCATGTTTATGAGTGGGTCCTAAGAGCATCACCAAGAAAAATGTCAAATTTTGAGGTGTCAAATTTTTTTAATGGCCTATGTAGCAATTTGACATCTTTAAATTTGACATGCAATTTTTTTTTTTTATCTCCAACAAAGATGTCAAATTGAGGCATTTAATGTAAAAATGCATTTCAAATTGGGACATTTAAGACAAAAAGGCATTTGACACTTCATGTCAAATTTGATATCAAGTAGTCTTTTTTAATTGCCACGTAGGATTTGACAATACTTTTGATATTTTTGTTGGAGTTAGTTTTGATGTCATTTTTGAAAACTCAATTGCCGCATTGGATTTGACATCTTTTTGGGGATGCTCTAAATTGGTACCCAAATAGCTAAATATCAGTTGCAAAAGAGTCCTTTAAATATAAGAAATTAAGACCTAGCAAAGGCTCCTCACCTCACAAATAAATTTCAATTCAACATTGCTTTTACCTTCATTTGAACCTAATGTTCATTATCTGTTTAGCTTTTCAATCCAACACTTAACTTTCACTTTCAATTCATTTGAAACACCTTGCAATTGTACTTTTAAGTTTGAAGTACTGAATCCTTAGTTCACTTCATGTGTGCGACTCCTTTACTTTTAAGCTCTATGATTTCTACTTTACATCACTTGAGAATATTATGAAGTCCTCTTCATTAAGGCAAAAAAGAATGAGTGGTGCGTTCTCTCCATTGCACACTGTCTACCTTATTAGAAGTCAACTTATCCACACCCAAAACCACTCGCAGTCCTGGCACCCCCAGAGCATCCCCACTACACACTAGGCCTTTGGTGTTTGCTATCGTTTTGAGGGAGAACTGTATCATTGAACAACACAAGGGATTACTGAAGTAGCTGAAACTCCACAGGAACAAACCACTGGTTGCATTTATAATAGTATATTTGGTTTACGTCATTGAACAACACAAGGGATTATTGAAGCAGCTGAAACTCCACGGGAACAAACCACTGGTTGCACTTATAATAGTATATTTGGTGCACGTAAGGGTAATGTTTATTGAGCAGGTGTTTACTTTTTTTATTGTCACAACTTTCTTTGATCACAGCTACCACTCATTGATTTTCCCTGCACTTTATGGGATCATTTTAGGACTATTATCTTCAAAAATAGCAATAGTCTGTGATGATGTTTCGTCTCCAATGGTGATAGGAAATTCAGTCTTAACATTGTGAAGGCAAGAGAACGTATTTTTCGTCCATCTTGTTATGCCCAAAAGACAACCTTGTTCTATGAACAAAGGTTTTTATAGGCCAAAGGAGGACCTTGATGGTGGAGGCTTAGGGAATATTCAACACTTTTTATGCACCGAAAAGTGGAAGGAAGAGGAATAGAGGTTGATCAAGGATTTCAATTGTTCAATTTCATGGGTTCCTGTTTTGATTTGGATGCTTATGACATGAAAGAAATAAAAAAAGGGCATGTTCTCATTTACATGATCCTTGGTTGGGTGCAAGACAGTAAAATTACCTCTGTGCAGAAGGGTAAGGAATAGACTTTTCTCAAGTAATGCTCCAGTTTCACAAAATCTAAGGAGAACTGATGTAGATATAGATCCATGTTAATATTGGCTTAAGATTGTTGGTTCTTTTCATGTAGTAGCAGATGGTTAAATGCTTTAAGACGTATTTCAGAGTCTAGCGAATCGCCTCCAGGATACAATAAAGTCGAGAATTCAATCAGTTATCTGATTGCACTTTGCATATCCAAAGTTAGATCTAATTAACCCAAGAGTTTCTAGAACGCCAAGAAACTGGAGACTTGTTTTGTGTGAACAAACTCCAGCAACGAAAGCAAATATAAATACTAAATAAACAACTTTGAATGATTCAGTTGTCTAGAAATACAGGAAAATTGTGTAATAAAATGGCTACGAAATTGCCATTTTATAGACCCTGAGGTGTCCATTAGCATAACGTGTCTTTTGGAAATGGTACCTATTGAAAGGGTTGTGATTGCTAGAAATAATAGATGTTTGTGAAGGGTTATGACTGGTATTTTCAACAGTTACTTCTAGAATTAATATGCCATTTCGACCGTCCAACTGTTGATGATTATGATTGATAAAATCAATGGTCTTGATCGAATGTCACGCACGCATGCCACGTGCCCCACATTGTGCTGCACGAGCGTGCAGGCGTAGTGTATTTTGTACCAACATGCACCCAGGCATAGTGCCTACAACATGCTTTTGTTAAACTTGCTTTCTTGGTTGGCACTTATAAACTCCTTCGGTTTCTTTCTCTCTTTCCAGTGTGGGAAACCATGCATAAGGCAAGTCTATGTTTAAACAAAACCCCCAAATTTTACCAACTATATTTTGAAGTTTGAAAATATTTCGAACAACAAAGTACTAAAACTAGCATGTTCAGCGCTACCACCAATCTTTATCCATTTTTTGAGATATTGAAATACACAAACATGAGGGGAAAAAAGTGACGGAACAGTTCAGGGACTTGGTAAGTTTGCTATCAGACATAAGATTCAAAGGAAAGTAAGAAACGTGCAATATAGAATCCAAAGTAAGGGAGGAAGTGATAGGAACATAACCCAAACCAGTAACATTAGTAGTAGAACCATTTGCTAAGGTAACTCAAGGAGGTTTATCAATAGACCAATGTCCAGAAAAAATAGCAGATGTACTAGTCATATGATTAGATGTAACAGAATAAATAACCAAAGGAGTAGAAGAAAGGAAAGACGCAATGCAAGCGATGTGTCTTAACGAGCATAACAATGGAGGAAGAAGTCTGAATGGACACAAGATGCTGGTATTCCTCTGCAGATATAGTCATCATGGTGTAAGCAGAGTGAGAAACCTACCCGGTAACCTCGGAAGCAGTACCATGAAGATCCCAACAATAATCAGCAGTATAATTATCACCATTGCAGTATGTGCAATGTTGAGGTTCATGGCTACTGTTAGTGAGATAAAAGAGAGAGAGAGAGAGAAGTAAAAGTGTATTAGGTTAACTTACCCATACACATACTAACTTTATTAATATTACTAGGCACAAAGCCACAAGCCTAACATAGGCGATGTGGGACTAAGACTAAACACATAAACTATTCTAACACTCCTCCTCAAGCTGGAGAGTAGATATCACAAAGTCCCAGCTTGTTACATAGCAATTC
The DNA here is from genome assembly GCA_019985065.2 of Arctostaphylos glauca. Taxonomy (NCBI): domain Eukaryota; kingdom Viridiplantae; phylum Streptophyta; class Magnoliopsida; order Ericales; family Ericaceae; genus Arctostaphylos; species Arctostaphylos glauca. The sequence goes on along the minus strand of JAHSPW020000008.1, from coordinate 18,305,903 downwards.
TAAGCGTGGTTTAAATAATGACTTAGTAAACATATCAGCCAACTGAGCACCCGTAGACACATACGGGGTAGCTATCACACCACTAGACAATTTCTCGCGCACGAGATGACAATCAACTTCAATATGCTTAGTTCTTTCATGAAATACTGGATTAGAAGCAATGTGAATAGCCGCTTGATTATCACAATATAGAGGAATAGGCAACTGCACACGGAACCCTATCTCCTCTAGAAATGATCGCAACCATACAATCTCACACGTGGTATGTGCCATTGCTCTATACTCTGCCTCTGCACTGGACCGTGCAACCACTGTCTGTTTCTTACTCTTCCAATTAACAAGATTGCCACCAAGGAATACACAATAGCCAGTAGTAGATCTCCTATCGGATGGCCCCCCTGCCCAATCAGAGTCAGTGAACGCCTCAATGTGTAGATGTCCACTAGCTCGGTAAAACAAACCTCGTCCTGGATGTAACTTAAGATACTTCACAATTCTAAGCACCGCCTCCCAATGTGGATGACGAGGAGCAGACATAAACTGACTTACCAGACTCACTGCAAAGGAGATATTAGGACGTGTAATCGTAAGATAATTTAGCTTACCAACCAACCGACGGTACTGATCAGGACTGTGGAGCAACTCCCCCTGGTCCACACATAATTTGATGTTAGGGTCCATAGGAGTCTCAACAGGCTTAGCTCCCAATAAACCTGTATCCTCAAGAATATCCAGCGTATACTTTCTCTGTGACAAGCTAATACCGTCTTTGGATCGGGCCACTTCAATACCCAAAAAGTATCTAAGTTTTCCCAAATCCTTAGTATGAAACTGCTGATGTAAGAAGGTTTTTAGCTCATCAATACCTTGCTGGTCATCACCAGTAATGATAATGTCATCCACATAGACAATCAACAATACTTTCCCCCGGTCAGAAGTGAGAGAGAACACAGAATGATCAGACTGGCTACGATGCATACCAAACCGTAGGACTGCATCACTAAACTTGCCAAACCACGCTCGAGGGGACTGCTTAAGTCCACATAGAGCTTTGCGAAGCCGACATACCTGAGTACGCTCCCCCTGAGCAACAAACCCAGGTGGTTGCTCCATGTAAACTTCCTCTTGGAGATCCCCATGGAGGAAGGCATTTTTAACATCCAACTGAAACAATGGCCAACCAAGATTGGCGGCAAGAGAAATGAGAATCCGAACAGAACCAAGTTTGGCAACGGGGGAGAACGTTTCCGAGTAATCAACACCAAAAGTCTGGGTGTAGCCTTTGGCAACCAGGCGAGCTTTATAACGCTCAACAGTACCATCAGGGAGATACTTGACAGTGAAAACCCAACAGCAGCCAACAGTAGATTTACGAGCAGGAAGAGGAACCAACTCCCAAGTGCCATTATGATGAAGAGCAGACATCTCTTCTTCCATAGCTATCCGCCACTCAGACAAAGAAAGGGCCTCCTGAACAGTGTTAGGAACAAAAACGGAAGATATGGAAGTAGTAAAAGCACGAAGAGAAGGAGATAGATGAGTAGAAGAAACAAATTTAGCAATGGGATGAATAGTGCACGATCGAGTACCTTTACGTGTGGCAACAGGAAGATCAAGATTGTCAGGATCTCGCAACGGAGGGGATGACGGAGTAGGGAGCGGTGGTGGACCTGCTGGCTGAGAAGGCTCTGGCTGAGGTGGCACTTGTGGTTTTTTCGGACGACGAACATACACCTGCGAATAGAAAGGGTTTGGAGGTGCAGTACCAGAAGGTACGGCCATAGGGAAGACAGATTCAGACACAGGTTGGTCAGGTGTAAGGACAGGCTGTGAATAGAAAGGAAGCGACTCATTAAACGTAACATCAGCACACACAAAATGACGACGTAAGGTGGGAGAATAACATTTGTATCCCTTTTGAGTGCGCGAATACCCAAGAAAAATACACCGAATGGATCGAGGGTCTAGTTTACTCCGGTCAGGATCAAGGTCATGAACATAACATGTGCATCCAAACATCCGTGGGGGTAATGAGTGGAGAGGCCGACCGGGAAAAAGGACCATATGTGGAATTTGACCCCCAAGAACAGTAGAAGGCATTCGGTTAATTAAATAACAAGCGGTAAGGACCGCATCACTCCAATAAGACTTAGGGACCTGCATTTGAAATAACATGGCACGCATAACTTCTGATAAATGGCGAATCTTGCGTTCGGCAACTCCATTTTGTTGTGGAGTCCGAGCACATGATGTTTGATGAATAATCCCATGATCATCAAAAAACTGAGAAAGAATACTATGATAATATTCACGCGCATTATCAGAACGAAATATACGAATGCAGGTATTAAATTGAGTCTTTATTTCCATATAAAATGAATGAAAAACAGACTTCAAGTCAGACCTTTCTTTCATAAGATAAAGATATGTAACACGGGAGAAGTCATCAACAAAAATAACATAATACTGAAAACCAAAAACATTAGGCACATGAATAGGCCCCCAAATATCTGAATGAACTAACTCAAAAGGACTCGACGCACGACGCTCTACTCTAGGATAAAAGGTGACACGGTGATGTTTACTATACTCACAGACTTCACAAGATAACTCTTTAAGAGACCCACAGGAGGGCACTAAACGCTTCAAATTCTGGAGAGATGGATGACCAAGCCTACAATGTTACTGATATGAGGATTCTGAGGCGTGAAGAGCAACTGACTGACCAGGATTATCATTAGTTAGGTAATACAGGCCACCACGTTCAACACCGCCACCAATCTTCCTCCCCGTCTTGATATCCTGAAACACACAGCCATGAGGAAGAAATGTGACAGAACAGTTTAAGGATTTTGTAAGTTGATGAACAGACACAAGATTAAAAGGTAAACGAGGAACATGTAACACAGATTTTAAAAGAAGAGATGGAGAAACAGGAACAGAACCTAAACCAGTAACCTCAGTGGTGGAACCATCTGCCAAAGTAATATGAGATGGTTGACCAATAGACTGACAAGTAGAAAAGAATTTAGAAGTACCGGTCATATGATTATTAGCACCAGAATCAATAACCCAGGGAGTAGAAGACAAAGAAGATGCAACACAAGCAACTGAAGGACCTGTCTGAGCAAGCGTAGCAGTGGAGGAAGGCTGAGTCGACATAAGGCGCTGGTACTGCTGGAACTCTTCTGCGGAGATAGTTACCCGATTGTCAGAGGGCTGAGGAACCTGTGTTGTATCCTCAGAAATAACAGCCTGATGAGCCTGAGGAAAGCCATGAAGATCATAACAAAAATCCACTGTATGATTGGTTCCCTGGCAATGAGTGCAAAATCGAGATCCCCGACCACGGCCACCACGGCCAGAACTACCTCCCCCTGACAGTCGACCTCCACGACTGCCAGAACTGAAATCACGACCACCCCGGCCACGACTACCCCCTACTGAACCCCGGCCACGACCACGACCAGAACCACCGGAGAACGTAGAAGCCAAAGCTGAACGGTCAGAAGATGGCACAGGAGATGGCGTAGAAGCACAAGACTGACGAAGACGACTGAAGACATCGGTGAGAGAAGGAAGATCACTAGAACCCAGAATTTGATTACTAACTGGGCCAAAGTCTGAGGAGGCACCAGATAGAAATCGAGCAACTTCCATACGCTCACGCTGACGTCGCACAACTTGGATATCAGTAGACAGGGGCTCACAAACATGTAGCTCATCACAAATACGACGAAACTTAGCGTAATACGCCTCCAAAGATAAATCTCCCTGGCATATAGAAAAGAAAGACTGATGAAGATCATATGTGCGACGGAGATTGTTCACACCAGAATACATCGCCTGAGCTTGTGTCCAAACCTGTTTGGCTGTCTTGAGGAACATCAATGAGCCAGCAATATCTTCTTCCATACTATTCCACAGTTCACTACGAATTCGAGCATCCCTAGGTTTCCATGCAGCAAGCGCAGTAGTATCTGAAGGAGGATCATCAGTCAAGAAATGAGACTCAGAATCCCCCTCATAGTAAACCTCCACTGCCTTAGCCCAAAGAGCATAATTAGTACCCTTCAAACGTGTGGATGTAATAGGCTGCCTCTCTCGAGGCCGAGAACTACCAACAACAATAGGCTCAGAACTAGAACCAGATTCAGGCATCTTGCTAAAAGGACGAAACCAACACCAACACGAAACCAACACCAACACGAAACTAACACCAATAAAAGAGCAATCAAACTAATCAACAACGGCCTCAATCATCGAGGGAGAACCACATACCAATGGAATCCAATCGAAACAACAATGAGAGGCCATTCCAAACCGTACCACGCTAAAGACAGGCAGCAAACAAAGTCTTATGACGGGCAGCAAACAGAGACTAACGGGCAGCAAACAGAGGCTAATGGGCAGCAAACAGAGGCTGACGCAGGCGGAAGCAGCAAAACAACAGAAGGTGGAATGGTGCGGCTGATGAACAACAGAAACGGCTCATGAACAACGGCTGAATGGTGCGGCTGATGAACAATCTCCGGCTGAATGGGTGAAGACGTGAAGTGGCTACTGATGGTTGTGGAAGGCAGTATGATCTGCGGTTCGAGGCTGTAAGCCTCCAGAAGTTTGCAAAGGCAGAAGGAAAGTCGGACCAGAAGGAAAGTCGGACCAGTACAGTGGCGAAGGCGTGAAACGGAAAGTATGGTGGCTTAAGGTGTGGTGGCGCCTACCGGCTGGAAGTATGTGGCTGACGGCTGGTAGGCTGCGGCTGGAAGTATGTGGCTTGGTTTAGGGTTTAAACATAGGCTAGGGTTAGGGTTTAAACATAGGCTAGGGTTAAGAGGGCTAGGGTTAGGGTTTAAACATAGGCTAGGGTTAAGAGGGCTAGGGTTAGGGTTTAATTAGGGTGGAATACGATCCATGGCTCTGATACCATGTTAGTGAGATAAAAGAGAGAGAGAGAGAAGTAAAAGTGTATTAGGTTAACTTACCCATACACATACTAACTTTATTAATATTACTAGGCACAAAGCCACAAGCCTAACATAGGCGATGTGGGACTAAGACTAAACACAAACTATTCTAACAGCTACATTCATGGCCACCTCCCCTTGATGCACGACTCCCTGCGACTAGAATCCCTACTGAAATTAAGTCCACCATGGCTTGAATAACAACCAAAACTGCCTCAGACACCTCCCCAGACTTGCGGCAAATTGTTGGTCATATTACTATCTCTGTTTCCAATTGCATGTTGAGGCATACTGATTCGTGCAAACATCAACAACTTTTTGTTTGGTGGATTATTTTCTATATACATAATTTTTGTATTTCCACGAGCAAGGATGGGATTGCACGTTTGAGAAGGTGTTAGATAGGTTTGTTGTACATCATTTATTCAATTTGAAATAGCTTAAGTTTTGGGGCAAATTGAGACCAAAAAAGTAAAGCACTATTTGCTTGCTGTAACTTTCTACAAGTGGTTGCAGTCTCAAATTCATGCATACTAAGAAAATCCATCAAACTGAAAACGTGCTGGGTACTTGGGTAAGCATGCTTAGTTTGGGATGTAATGGTCCAGCTCACTATATTGGCTGACTTACCTCCTATCACTGGGAAGAACTCAAAATAGTATATTTTCAGCTCTATGGATATTAAAATAAGGACACTAAAACCTCTGAAAACCTCAAGAAGTTTATAGGCATACTACCAACTCCTGGCTCTAGGGTATCACTAAGACCCAGAAATCCCTCCAAGTTGAAGTCAAAGCAATAAAAAAAACTTATTAACTTTTTTTTTTGGTTTTTGGTTGAGTCATAGTAATTCTTGGTGGTTGAACAATCATTTTGTTTCACCTTCCATGGCTAAAGATGCTTTGATAGATTGTACTGAAATCATTGTTTCACAGCCCTATCTCTATTTGCTTATTTTGTTGCACAGGCCCGAAACAACAATTTTGTCATACGAAGTTAATGTGATACCGAGGTTGAACTTCCCAGCCATATTCTTAGAGAGGATTATCAGATCAGATCTTCCTGTGAATCTTCAAGCATTGGCTTGTAGAGCTGAGAAGGCTTTTGGAGAAAATCAGAATGCACCAATCACAGAAAGTCTTTTGGGCACATTATCTATGTCTATTTCCCCTGGTGTAGAGACTGATGGTGCTATATCAGAGAAGGATAAACTTTCTCCTCGAGATTTAGAAGACGGTTATGCCACATCTTCATTTGTTCGTGTGTCCCCATCTTCTAACGAGTTGAGCAGTAACTGGGGAGTATTTGGTAAAGTTTGCAAACTTGACAGGCCTTGTATTGTGGATGAAGTTCATCTCCGTCGATTTGATGGACTATTGGTAACTGATAGACTCAACTATTATCTCATTAGTTCTTTCCTATGAAAGCCACATATGTTATAGCACCTTGCTCATTGAATGGTCTTTTGGGCTGAAGGAAAATGGAGGCGTACATCGCGGTGTTGTTGCCAGCATAACGATAAAAGCTTCAGTTCATGAAGTATGGAATGTGTTGACTGCTTATGAGAGTCTTCCGGAGTAAGTTACATTTTTTATTTGTTTCAATAACTTTTAATATATGTCAGTGCACAGCAATTGTTCTAATAATCCTGTTATGGTATCTTTAGACTTAAGATTTTGCTCCCAAGCTCCATCAAACACGAAGTGCTCCTACAGTTTTGAAAACTGTAGAAGTATGAGAAAGAGGGGATGCCAATCATAACTCTCATAGATCACCAAGGGATCACTTATTTATTTATTTGAGAAGTACATTAAGATTGACCTCAAAGGGGTGCCCAGAATGAAGAAGATGAAAAATTACCTATGTATACAAATATCTTCTATTCAAAGTCATTATCTCGAGAGAAATCATATGAGAAAGCTATGAGATTCTAACTTATCTTTGCAGTCTCAGCAAAACATTTCTCGTTCTTTCTCAGATTTGCTTACAAATTAAACAATTGAAGCACGATACGACACCAAATCTAATGCTATAACTCCAAGTTGTGCTGTAACATTCAGCTGCATGTACTCAGTCATTGAGAACATGTTTCTTTCGAGTGTTCTCATTCCACCAAGTGGTAAAACTGCATTAGCTTGTGACTGAAATGCACGTTTCAAGGGAAGAACCAACTTTTGCAATGTGCAGATTTTCAATCCCTCTAAATTTTACATGCAGATTTTGATGGCTGTCACTTCAGTAGGTTAGTCGCTTGCTTGATTGCAAGGACTACCACTTTTCTCTTTTACCTTAGCTTGACTGAACGTGTAGCAACAAGTTGCTTGAACGTGAAACCTCTAAGCGTTGGACCCTGTTATCAGAGATGAGAGAAAGTGTATAGGGTGTTAATGAACCCTAACACATAAGAGTTGTATTTATAGTATTACTCACCACATTACATGTCTCACTTAAGCGATGTAGGACAAATACATAAACTAAACATAAACTATTCTAACACTCCCCCTCAAGCTGGAGAATAAATATCACAAAATCCCAGCTTGTTACATAAAAACTCAAAACGTGGTTTAAATAATGACTTAGTAAAAATATCTGCAATCTGAGCTTCTGTGGATACAAAAAGGGTAGCCAAAGTACCACTATCAATCTTCTCCCGAACGATATGACAATCTACCTCAATATGTTTGGTTCTTTCATGAAACACCGGGTTTGAGGCAATATGTATCGCCGCCTGGTTATCACAATGCATAGGCATTGGTAACGGCACTGGAAATCCAAGTTCCTCAAGAAAAGATTTCAGCCAGACAACCTCACATGTAGTATGAGCCATAGCACGGTACTCTGCCTCTGCACTAGACCTTGCGACAACGGTTTGCTTCTTACTCTTCCAAGTAACGAGGTTGCCACCAACAAAAGTACAATAACCAGTAGTGGAACGTCTATCAGAAGGTGACCCTGCCCAATCTGCATCAGTAAACGCCTCAACACGCCAATGGCCATTAGAACGATAAAATAAGCCACGTCCAGGGTGAGCCTTAAGATACTTCACAATGCGAATGCAAGCCTCCCAATGTGGAATACGAGGAGCAGACATAAACTGACTCACCTTACTAACAGCAAATGAGATATCAGGACGAGTATTGGTAAGATAAATCAACTTACCAACTAAGCGACGATACTGATCTGGCTGAGAAAATACCTCCCCCTGATCAATGCAAAGTTTGATATTAGGATCCATTGGAGTCTCCACAGGTTTAGCTCCCAATAAACCTGTCTCTTCTAGAATATCCAACACATATTTTCGTTTGGACAAACTAATCCCATCCTTGGATCTTGCCACCTCAATACCCAAGAAATATCGTAGCTTACCCAAATCTTTAGTGTGGAATTGACTGTGTAAGAATTGTTTCAACTCATCAATCCCTCTCTGATCATCTCCAGTAATAATAATGTCATCAACATAAACAATGAGCAACACTTTCCCTCGAGATGATATGAGGGAGAATACAGAGTGATCAGACTGACTTCGACGCATGCCAAACCTCATAATAGCATCACTAAACTTGCCAAACCACGCTCTGGGAGATTGTTTAAGTCCATAAAGGGATTTGCGAAGATGACATACCTTATGATGCTCCCCCTGAGCAACAAACCCAGGTGGTTGCGCCATGTAGACTTCCTCCTTAAGATCACCATGGAGAAAAGCATTTTTAACATCAAGTTGAAACAACGGCCAACCAAGATTGGCGGCAAGAGAAAGGAAAATCCGCACAGAACCAAGCTTGGCAACAGGAGAAAAAGTTTCGGAGTAATCGACGCCATAAGTCTGTGTGTAGCCTTTGGCAACCAGGCGGGCTTTATGACGCTCAATAGTACCATCAGGAAGATACTTAATGGTATAGACCCAACGACAGCCAATAGTGGTTTTACCAGCAGGAAGAGTAACCAACTCCCATGTGCCATTATTATGAAGAGCAGACATTTCAGCTTCCATAGCTGTCCGCCACTCAGACCGGGATAATGCCTCCTGAACAGTGTTAGGGACAGATATAGAGGAAACAGTAGTAGTGAAAGCGCGAAGAGAGGGAGAGAGATGATCATAAGAGATAAACTGAGAAATAGGATGAGAAGTGCTCGAGATATTAGAAAAATCATATTTTACCGGTGGGTGACGATGCTCACGAGTAGGATATCGACGAGGAGGCGGATCTGGCGACGGGGGGGAAGACGGAGGCGTGGGCAAAGATGGGGCAGCAGCCGGGGATGGTTCGGTAGGCTGAAGTGATGTCTGGGGCTAGTTCGGTGCGGGTGCGGGAGAACGACGAACATATACTTGTAAAGGTTTTTGGGGAACAGTACCAGTGGGGACAGTCATAGGTAGCACAGACTCAAGGGTAACAAGATCGTTGGTAGTAACAGGATCTGAGTAATATGGCAACGACTCATTAGACGTGACATCGGCACAAACAAAGTGATGACGTAAGGTAGGAGAGTAACAGCGATATCCTTTCTGAGTGCGGGAGTATCCCAAAAAAATACATTTAAAAGACCGAGGATCGAGTTTACTCCTATCAGGGTCAAGGACATGGACATAACAAGTGCATCCAAAAACCCGAGGGGGTAAAGAATGGAGAGGCTGACCAGGGAACAAGACCTTATGGGGAACCTGACCACCTAAGACCGTAGAGGGCATACGGTTGATTAAATAACAAGCAGTGAGAGCAGCATGACTCCAATATGACTTAGGAACCTGCATGTGGAATAATAAAGCACGCATAACCTCAGACAAGTGTCGAATCTTGCACTCAGCAACTCCATTTTGTTGTGGAGACCGAGCGCACGATGATTGGTGAATAATGCCATGATCATCAAGAAATTGAGAAAGAAGACTGTGAAAATATTCACGGGCATTATCGGAACGAAATATTTGAATGCAGGTATCAAATTGATTCTTAACTTCCATGTAAAAAGATTTAAACACATGTTGCAATTCAGACCTCTCTTTCATTAGATAAAGATATGTGATACGAGAAAAATCATCCACAAAAATAACATAATACTGAAAACCAAAAACAGTGGGCACATGAATAGGCCCCCAAATGTCTGAATGAACCAACTGAAAAGGACGCGATGCACGACGCTCAATCCTAGGATGAAAAGAGATGCGTCGGTGTTTACTAAACTCACAAACTTCACACACCAACTTATTGAGAGAACGACACGAGGGGACAAGACGCTTCAAACTCTGAAGAGATGGATGGCCAAGGCGACAATGGTGTTGGTATGGTGACTCGGATGTCTGAAGAGCAACAGGCTGAGGAACAGTCAGGTAATAGAGGCCACCGCGCTCAATGCCCCCACCAATCTTCCTCCCTGTCTTGAGATCCTGAAAAATACAGCCATGAGGAGAAAATGTGACGGAACAGTTTAAAGATTTGGTAAGACGACTCACAGACATAAGGTTAAATGGAAAACGAGGAACATGTAAGACAGAAGTCAAAGTGAGAGAAGAAGTGACAGGAACGGAGCCCAAACCAGTAACAGCAGTGGTAGAACCATCAACTAAGGTGACATGTGATGATTTTCCAACTGACTGTTGACTAAGAATAAGGTTAGGTGTACCAGTCATGTGATCCGTAGCTCCCGAGTCAATAACCCAAGGAGAGGAGGAGAATGAGGCAGCACAGGCAACAGATGGACCGGTCTGAGCAAGCGTAGCAGTGGAAAATTCTGTCCCATCCTGCAATGACAAGAACCGCTGGTAATCCTCAGCTGAAATAACCACACTATCGGCAGAAGTTTGAGCATACTGTCCAGTATCCTCAGAGGCAACCTGATGAGCTTGGGGATAACCATGAAGAGCATAACAATAGTCCACGGTATGACTTGTACCCTTACAATGAGTACAAAATCGGGTACCGCGGCCACGACCAGAATTACCTCGACCAGAACTAGCTCCCCCTCGACTAGAATGACGACCATTGGACCCAGAATTACCATGACCACCATAATGAGGACTGGAATCATGGTTACCAGAACCCCGTCCTCCACGACCACGACTGCTATACCCAGAATCACGGCCGCGGCCGCGGCCACGGCTGGCAGAGAAAGCAGAGCTATCAGAAGCAGCGGAAGGCAAAGATGGTGTAGAAATAGATGATGACTGACGAAGACGACGAAATACCTCGCTGAGAGGAGGTAAGTCAGTAGATCCCAAAATCTGATTACTCACAGGGCCAAAGGTCGATGACGCACCAGATAAAAAATGAGTAACCCGCATACGATCTCGCTGGCGTCGGACAACCTGAATATCAGCAGAAAGAGGCTCACAAATATCTAATTCATTACAAATACGCCGAAACTTAGCATAATACTCCTCAAATGAAGCATCACCCTGAGATATAGTAAAGAAAGACCGATGAAGCTCATATGTGCGGAGGAGATTGTCTACACCTGAATACAATTCTTTGGCCTCGGTCCACACTTCTTTTGCGGTCACACAGAATATCAACGTACTAGCAACCTGCTCCGTCATACTATTCCAGAGTTCGGAGCGAACACGGGAATCAACTGCTTTCCAGGCCCGAGATGTGGAAGAATCAGCAGGCGGGGGATCATCAGTCAAATAAGAGTCCTCGGACTCACCCAAATAATACACCTCAACAGCCTTTGCCCACAAAACATAATTTCTCCCATTTAACGGTGTGGTCGTAATAGAACGCCGATCACGAGACCGGGAACCACCCAATAAACTACCAATAGCTGTCGAGTCAGAACCAGACAGAGTACCAACAACAGTAGAAACAGGATCAGACTGCTCTACAGACATGTTGACAAATACAAATAACCAGCAACAAACGAAATCCAACAACCACCACTTCAATGGAGCACAACCACCAAACAATAACCAGCCATCAACGAAGAGGCTAAAAAAAAACTAAGCAGCAACAAACAAAGGCCAAGAGATCAGGGCCATAAACAGAGACGAAGAAACATCAAATAGGTATCGAGGCAGAGGTCGAACATCAATAGAGATCAAACATATCAGAGGCGGAGCAAACAGATTTGAGGCGGAGGAAACAGATCAAAGGCGGAGCAAATAGGCGGCTGAGGCGTCCAGATCATCAGCGGCACAAACAGATCATCAGCGGCGGCGGTGGTGGCGTTGAGCAAACAGATCGGAGGCGTCCAGATCAGCAGCGGCGGCGGTGGCGCGGAGGGCGACGCGCGGCTGGTAAGGGCGACGGCGAGAGGGCGGCGCGCGAGAGATGGGCGATCTGATCTGGGTCGCGGTTGGGAAGGACATGGGCTGGTAGGGTTGCGGCGAGGCAGGAGGGTGCGGCTAGGGTTTGTGCGGCTAGGGTTTGTGCGGCGGCAGGAGGTGCGGCTAGGGTTTGTGCGGCGGCAGGAGGTAGGGCTGAGAGTGGCTGAGAGTGGCTGAGGGTGGCGGTAGGTTTAGGGTTTAGTGGCAGTAGGTGGCGGTAGGTTTAGGGCTGAGAGTGGTTGTTGGTGGCAGTAGGTTATTTAGGGTTTAAGGTTTAATTTTTTTTGTTTTAGGGTTAGGTTAGGGTATGGATTAAGGGTATGGATTAAGGGTGGCTCTGATACCATGTTATCAGAGATGAGAGAAAGTGTATAGGGTGTTAATGAACCCTAACACATAAGAGTTGTATTTATAGTATTACTCACCACATTACATGTCTCACTTAAGCGATGTGGGACAAATACATAAACTAAACATAAACTATTCTAACAGACCCCAACTCATATGAGTGGCCATTAAGTTTGCATCTCATCGACTGGATTATCCTAGATAAAGTTAGAAGTAGCCTTTTTGTACTTGGTGGCAACCTTCCCAACGTAGGTTATGCATAGTGATCAACCATACCCAGTTGATTCAAGCTGATGACATGGTTGACGTATGTAGTTACGGAGATAGGTTTTTCCATGGTGGTATTCTGGGCCTTGATGTATATTCCTGTTGAATTTTTCGGACATGGTATTTGTCTCACTAGTACATATTATAATAAGCCACTACCACAAGAAGAAAAAAGTACGGTGAAGGAAGAGGAAAAGAGCAGTGTGATTGAGAAAACGAAATATGCTATGCCGTTAAGTACTTCATCTGTTAAACTGATCCTTGAATCAGAAAACTACATCTACATGCTCTACCATATCTTTGCAAGTATTTTCCCCATGCTACTTTTTATCTTCCTTGTCTTGTTTTCTTATGGAAGTACTATTTGCAGGATAGTTCCAAATTTAGCAATCAGTAAGATTTTATCAAGAGACAACAACAAAGTTCGCATTCTGCAGGTACAGAAGAATTTCACTATTTTCAAAGTTTTGGTTACTTGAATTCTACAAGAAGTTTCTTTGATAAAACCCCGATCAATCAAATTTCATAGATATGTTACATGCATTGATTGAACTGTGGCACGACCATTCCAAAATAGAAGTGTGGCCCCAAAGCACTACCCAATGATAGAAGATTCATGCTGAAATCATGTCTAAGCATCAAAACCTTTTCTTGATTAGACATGTCGTGGAAGGAATAAATCTCACCGAGAGAGAATTAACATCACATTCTCAATGGCAGCAATGCATTCATCTCTGGCGACTTAGTACGTCATTAGATTGACTTTGGTTTTGAGAAGACAGTAGATTCAGCACTAAAATGGAGCAATCAAAATCCAAATGATTAATTAATTATGCAAGAACCGACAAATAAATTGTGGAAGGCAAGAAAGAAATCAAATCCCCTTGAAACAAGCTTTCGCTTGAAACTTGAGAGAGAGACTGAGAAAGAGGAGAGTTGTAGCGTGGTCGACGAGAGGAGAGTGACACCGGGTGTGATGGTGACTCTTCCAGCATAGTTGGTTTCCTCATCCTGTGTGGCACTAGAGAATGGAAGTAGTGACACACATCGATTAAGGGCCAACTTTCTTTACTTTTGCGGCTTTACAAGAGCGTTTGGTTCGATCATATCCAACTACGAGTGGTGTACTGTGCAATTCTCTGGGGAGATGAATGAAAGATACTACGAATTCATAGGGTACAAAGTGTAAGATTCAAAACTCTAGGTGGCCAGGTGACCTCGTGGTTGATAGAAGGGAAAAAGATGTACTGCTATATTATTCAATAACGTTTATTGTACAAGACAAGAGTGTTTAAATAGGCTAATCCTAGTAACCCTAGTGAGATAAAACCCTAATAAGATAAAAAGGACAAAAATACCCTTAAAGGTAAGAGAAACAAAAAAGAACAAATAAAACAATAAATAATGATGGTATGCTACGCGCACCCCGCGTCTCAAACTCAGGATGTGAGGGCAGAGAGCATCGTGAGTTTGCCAAAGAGAAAACGAAAGCGAGTAGCAGTGTGAGTCTTAGTAAAAAAAATCAACCAATTGAAATGAGAACAGAACGAAGGGGAGATCAGTAGTGCCGGACTGGAGATGCTGACTAATAAAACGGCAATTAATCTCAATATGCTTTGTTCTCTCATGGAAGACAGAATTATGTACGATCTGAATGGCACTCTTGTTATCACAATAAAGAGGCATGGGAGAGTCAAGTGAAACACCCATATCAGACAAAAACCAACGAAGCTAGACAATTTCTACAGTCGCATGAGACACAGACTGATATTCAGCTTCAGCAATGAAGCGAGTAATAACAGACTGTTTCTTGCTTTTTCAAGAGATGAGGGAGTCGCCAAGAAACACACAAAATCCAGAGGTGGATTTGCGATCAGTGATATCCCCGGCCTAATTAGCATCGGCATATGCCCAAATGGTCAAACTCAAAGTGGAGGAGAGCAGTAAGCATTGATAGATAGTGCCACGAACGTATCGCAAGATGCGGAGGAGGGCAACCCAATGGGTAGATCGAGGAGCAGATACGAACTGACTGATAATATGGATGGCATAAGCAATATCCAGACGTGTCACAGTGAAATAAACCAAGCAACCAATCAATTCGCGAAACTTAGTAGGATCATCAAGAACAACACCAACTGTAAGAGAAAACTTAGCATGCACTTCGATAGGAGTATCAACAATCTTATCATCAATGAGATTGGCACGATGGAGGATATCGGTTGCATATTTGGTCTGAGATAAGCGATAACCCTTGGGGGATGAGGCAACCTCAATACCGAAAAAATAACAAAGAGGATCTAAATCTTTCATCTCAAACTGATGAAAGAGATGGGACTTCAATTCGCTAATAGCGGCAGGATCAGAACCCGTAATAATCATGTCGTTGACATATAATAAGAGAAGAACAAGGCCCGTAGACATGCGACGAACAAAGAGAGAGAGTCATGCATACTAGGATGGAAGCCAATCTATAGAGCAACAGAGTGAAAACGCTCATACAAGGCACGGGGAGACTACTTAAGACCATATAGGACACGTCGAAGACGATAAACAAGCTTGGTGGTATAAGAAAGTTCTGGAGGGGGACGGATGTAGACTTCTTCAGAAAAGTAGCTGTTAAGGAATGCATTCTTAACATCCAATTGGAAGAGAGGCCATTGATGCATTGCACCTACAGAAATCAAAGTGCGAACTGTGGTCATCTTAGTAACAGGTACGAAAGTCTCTTCATAATCAATGTCATATTATTGGGAAAACCCTTGAGCAACCAATCGAGCTTTATACCATTCTAAAGAATTGTCGGATTGAGTTTTGACCTTATAAACCCATTGCAACCCATGAGATTCTTCCCGGCTGGTAGAGAGACCAAACCCCAAGTATGAGTTTTGGCAAGAGCAGTTGCTCATCATTCATGGCATGCACCAAATTAGGACCATTACAAGTTCCTTTATATGATCTGGGTTCAAAATAAGTATGGATACGAGAAAGAAAGGAACCATAGGAAGAAGAGAAACAAGTATTAGTAAAGCCAAGTCTTTCAAGGGGATGACGATCGCGAGTGGGACAACGGCGGTCAGAAGGATTAGGATCCGAAAAGGCTAGGTGATGGGCCGTAGAGTCGGGAGGTGGAGCTGGGGCAAGGGTCAAGATGAATGAGGTCATCCTTTGCAACAGGGGTCAGCTTCTATACAGTAAACGCTCAAGAAAGGTGTTAGCATGTAATATAGCGTTACCTTAATTAGCTTGATAGTGTTACTATAATTAGCTTGATCTGATTATGTAAATCGTAGGTTGTAATTAGGTTGATTTCTTTCCTTAATTAGGTCTCCTCTCCTTGTATAAATAGAGGACCCATTGTACAGATTGATTAATTCAATACATTACATATTTCACATGGTATCAAAGCGTTAAACATTCCGCTGCCGTCGTCAGAGTTTTTTCCTCCGACTGGTTTTTTCCGACTACCTAGGGTTTACCCGTAGTCGTGAGTTTTTTCCCCCCCTTCCATTACCGTTGCCAGGGTGGTAGAGTTTACCCGTGGTTCTGTTGTTATTCATCACCATCTCCCATCGTCTGGTCGACGATCGCCTGGCTTTGATTCTGATCACCAGACGACTAGTTTGCCGACGCCGTCGCCTCGCCTTGGTCACCTTGCCTCGCCTTGGTTGCCTCGCCTCGCCCTGGTCGCCTCGCCCTGATCGGCCTGATCCTGATCGCCAGCCGCTGTTCAGACACCGTTCAGACGCCGTTCCCTGGTCTTCCTCAGTCGCCGATCAGACCTCTCTCTGGTTTGCCGATCAGACCTTCTCTCTTGCTGCGGGTTCCTCTCTGGTCCGACTAGTCTCCTTGTTACCGGCTGAGATCTCTCTGGTCTCTGATCTCTCTGGTCTCTCTGGTCTCTGATCTCTCTGGTATCTCTCTTTTTTTTTTGGTCAAGTTCTCTCAGTTATCCTGTTGACCATTATGTCTGAGGAACAAATTGATGCACCGAAAGTAGAGATGAATGAAGCATCAGGTACACCGTATACCCCTGGCCAGTTTATTAAAATCTTGGATAGTGCCCCTGTGGATATTTGTCAAATTAAATTGGATGGAACAAATTATATGCTTTGGTCACGATCTTTTACATTGGCTATCAAGTCCAAAGGAGTGTCAGAGTTTATTGAGGGTCCGGTTAACCCCCCTACAGATGCATTGGACCTTAAAAGGTTTAAAGCTCAACGATCCCTGGTTATGACATGGTTGTTCAATTCCATGAAACCCGATATTCGTAATCCTTTTTTGTTACTTGAGAATCCATACAAGGTGTGGACCACTGTTTCTAATATGTACTCTCAGCAGGGTAATGATGCTCAGTGTTTTGAACTGAGAAAGAGGCTTCGTTCTATGGAGCAACATAATCGTCCAGTTGCTACATATTATGCTGAGTTGTGTGGAACATGGCAGGAATTTGATTTCTATCAGGGGTTTCAAGCTGCGTGTGAAGCTGATGCTGCTAAGTGGCTTAAACGGATTGATAAAGAGCGTGTTTATGACTTCCTGGCTGGCCTTGATAGGGAGTATGATCAGATTCGAGTGCAGGTATTGGGCCGTGTTCCGTTTCCTTCCCTGGCAGATGCATATGCCATTGTTCAGCAGGAGGAGAGTAGGCGAAGTGCCATGCTGGCTCCACCTACTTCTGAGCGATCTGCTTTAGCTGCTATGCCTCATACGAGTGTTGGGCGAGGATTCGGATCTCCACAGAGTGGAAAGGTCCCGGTTGGAAATCATGGTGGATCTAGTGGTGGCTCTAGTGGAATGCGTAAATGTGATTATTGTGATGGGATCAATCACACCAGAGACACCTGTTGGAAACTACATGGGCGTCCTCCTCGTGATGGACGTCGTGGTGGTGGTGGTCGTGGCCGAGGGCGCTCTTATGGCCAGGCTCACTTCACAGAATCTGCAGCTGTTACCGTGCCTGATCCAGGACCGATTATTGGGGTTCAGCCACGTGATGAGTCTCATGGGGGTCTTTCTCCGGGAGAATTGCAGGCTATCAGGCGTCTTCTGTCAGCGAGGGTTGATTCTTCCTCTACTGTAGCCCCTACTTCCACATCTTCTGCACCAGCTTCGTCATATTTTGCTAATTCAGGTATACCGTCCAGTGCTTTCACAGCTTCTTCCTCCACTCCTTGGATTATCGACTCTGGTGCTTCAGATCATATGACAGGTTGTTCCTCTGTTTTTGATTCCTACTTCCCTTGTTCTGGTAAGGATAAAGTTAGAATTGCAGATGGATCATTCTCTGCCATCTCAGGGAAAGGTTCTGTTCAGTATTCTCCCTCCGTTTCCCTATCCTCTGTCCTACATATTCCAAATTTTGCCACCAATCTTCTATCTGTTAGTAGTTTTACACGGTCTGCCAATTGCTCTATAACTTTCTTTCCTACTCATTGTGTGTTTCAGGAACTGGAAACGGGGAAGGTGATTGGCAGTGGTAAAGCACATGGTGGCATCTATTATCTGGAGAATGCTCCTTGTCCTCAACCATCATTCTCATGTGGTCAAGCTTTACAAGCTGATACGAGTTCATCTATATCCTTATTGCACCAATGGCATCGTCGATTGGGTCATCCCTCTTTTGGGATTTTAGAGAAACTTTTTCCTGCTTTAATCAAGTATTGTCCTAGGAGTCAGTTTTTTTGTGAAGCATGTGAACTTGCTAAACATAAACGCTCATTTTATGCTCCTATTAATAAAAGAAGTGGCTCTCCTTTTACGCTTATTCATTCTGATGTTTGGGGTCCCTCCCCCGTTACTTCATTGAAAGGTTATCGATGGTTTGTCACTTTTATTGATTGTCATTCTCGTGTTACTTGGGTGTATTTACTTAAGACTAAAAACGAAGTTTTTTCTTGTTTCAAATCATTTCATACGATGGTACACACCCAATTTGACACCAAAATTAAGATTCTCCGTAGTGACAACGGTACTGAGTACATTGATAAAAATTTTCGTGCATATCTTGATGAACATGGCATTCTTTTCCAAACTACATGCGTTGATACTCCATCCCAGAATGGTGTTGCCGAAAGGAAAAATCGCCATCTGGCTGAGGTAGCTCGTTCTCTTATGTTTACCATGAAAGTTCCTAACTATTTTTGGGGTGAGGCTATTTTAACTGCTGCATATCTCATTAATCGCATGCCATCTAGTGTGCTCCAGTTCAAAGCACCCATTGAATGTTTGCCCAACACTTGTCACGCCACATCTATTCCTCCACGTGTTTTTGGCTGTGTGTGTTTTGTTCATGCTACTCATCCTTCTGGGGGAAAGCTTGGACGTAAGGCACACAAATGTGTTTTTGTTGGGTATTCTCCTACCCAAAAAGGCTACAAATGTTATGAGCCCCGGTCTAGGAAGTTTTTTGTGTCAATGGATGTTACTTTTTGGGAGACAGAATCTTTGTATATCCCTTCATCTCTTCAGGGGGAGAGTGTTAGTCCGGAAGAGATGAGAGAGGAAAGGGGGGTGTTCCAATCTCTGGAGTCATCATGGTCTTTGCCTTCTCTTTTCCGTAGTAAGGGGGAGGATAAGGAAGAAGACAAATTGGTATCTGCTGAGAATGTTCAACCACATGAGGTTAATGGACGAGTGGATGAGAACATGCATAGATTGCCAAGAGAGTGGCCTACCACCTTGGCAACGTATCAAAGGAAAGCCAAAGCTCCATGTGCTCCACCACTTTGCCAACCAGCAGACCCTACTTCGGTTCCAGAATCATCTTCAGTTTCAGACTCTTCACCTAACTCAACTGGTAATGAATCATCTCCTAGTGTATTTCCTCATTTTGATTCAGTTGAGTTTGATGACCGTCCTATTGCTATTCGCAAAGTTGTCAGATCATGTACCCAGCATCCAATTTCACATTATGTCTCTTATAATCATTTATCTCCTTCGTACCGTGCCTTTGTTGCTTCTCTTTCTGCTATAACTGTTCCACAGAATTGGAGAGAAGCACTTATGATACCTGAGTGGAAAGGGGCTATGGTTGAGGAGATGAAAGCTTTAGCAAAGAATGGCACCTGGGAACTTGTAAAGCTTCCGGAAGGAAAGAAACCTGTAGGTTGTAAGTGGATTTTCACTGTTAAGCATAATGCTGATGGTTCAGTTGAGAGATATAAAGCGAGATTGGTGGCCAGGGGTTTTACACAAACGTATGGCATTGATTATGAGGAGACATTTGCACTAGTTGCAAAGATGAACACGGTGCGTACATTACTGTCATGTGCTGCAATGTTGAATTGGCCACTTCAGCAATTTGATGTGAAGAATGCTTTTCTTCATGGTGATTTGGAGGAGGAGGTGTATATGGAGGTTCCCCCAGGTTTTTCTTCCCCAGTTAGTGCAGGGAAAGTGTGTAGGTTAAAGAAGGCTCTTTATGGGTTGAAGCAGTCACCTCGAGCCTGGTTTGGCAGGTTTTCAAAAGCTATGGTGAGCTTTGGGTACAGGCAGAGCCATGCAGATCACACAATGTTTATTAAGAAAGGTACTGATACAATTGCTGTCCTTATTGTTTATGTTGATGATATAATAATGACAGGCAATGATGTGGAAGAGATCCAGAACCTTAAATCCCGTTTAGCTCAAGAATTCGAGATCAAGGATCTAGGATCAATGCGGTACTTCCTTGGCATGGAAGTGGCACGGTCTGATAAAGGAATTTTTATCTCTCAACGGAAATACATTCTCGATCTGTTGGAGGAAACAGGTATGTTAGGTTGCAGGCCTGCAGATTCACCTATTGAGGTAAATCATCACCTGAAAGGAGATATGGGAGAGCGTACTGATCGAGAAAGGTACCAGCGACTTGTAGGTAGATTGATCTATCTAGCTCACACTAGGCCAGATGTTTCTTATGCAGTGGGGGTTGTTAGTCAGTTTATGCATGATCCATGCATCGCCCATCTTGATACGGTTTACCGCATCCTAAGGTATCTCAAGGCCAATCCTGGAAAAGGTATCTTGTTCTCTAATCGTGGTCACTTGCGTTTGGAAGCATTCACTGATGCGGACTGGGCTGGTTCTGTGGATGATAGACGATCGACTTCGGGCTATTGTACTTTTCTTGGAGGAAATTTGATTACATGGTGAAGTAAAAAACAATCTGTGGTTGCTAGGTCCAGTGCAGAAGCTGAATACAGAGCCATGGCTCATGGTGTTTGTGAGCTTCTTTGGCTCCAAACTTTGCTGCGTGATTTGGGTTTTAGCAATAGTAGTCCAATGAAACTCTACTGTGACAATAAAGCTGCCATAAACATTGCTCATAATCCTGTCCAACATGATAGAACAAAGCACATAGAGATTGACAGGCACTTCATTAAGGAGAAACTCAGTGAGGGTTCGATATGTATGCCTTTTGTGAGATCTGGAGATCAACTGGCTGATATTTTCACAAAAGGACTCGGCAGCAAGAGTTTCCACACTATTGCATCCAAGTTGGGCTTGATTAATATCTTCGCACCAACTTGAAGGGGAGTGTTAGCATGTAATATAGCGTTACCTTAATTAGCTTGATAGTGTTACTATAATTAGCTTGATCTGATTATGTAAATCGTAGGTTGTAATTAGGTTGATTTCTTTCCTTAATTAGGTCTCCTCTCCTTGTATAAATAGAGGACCCATTGTACAGATTGATTAATTCAATACATTACATATTTCACAAAAGGTGACATGGCGGGAGACATATAACTTTTTAGTCATAGGATCACAGCAACGATAACCTTTCTAGTGTATACCGTACCCTAGCAAAACAAATAGAGCACAACGAGCACTGAGTTTACTGCAGTCCCTCTTGGGAAGAAGAGCAAAACATGTAGACTCGAACACACGAAGAAGGGAATGGTTGGGAAAGTGACAATGGAGACGCTCATAGGGACAAGTACCGGAGAGAAGAGGAGTAGGCGTGTGATTCAAGAGATAGGCAGCAGTGAGCACAGTTTCGCTCCAAAAGATAGAAGGGATAGAGGATGAGAGAAGAAGAGATCGAGCAGTATCCAAGAGGTGACGATGTTTGCGCTCGGCGCGACCATTTTAGGCAGGAGTATCAGAACAGGAAGATTGGTGAATGGTGCCATGAGTCGCCAAAAATTTAGTAAATTCAGAAAGAAAGTATTCCTCACCCAAGTCAAACTGAAGGATTTTGACTGTAATAGAAAACTGAGTTCAGACCATATTGTAAAAATTGTGATAAACTTTGAAAAAATCTGATTTGTGCGTAAGTAAATAAGCCAATGTATACCGACTATAATCATCAACAAAAGAAACATAATACACAGAACTGCTCTTGGTTGCAATGGGGGAAGGACGCCACAAATTAGTGTGAACAAACTGAAAAGGAGAAGTAGAAATAGAATTTCTTTTATTAAATGGCAAGGCGGACATTTTAGTCAACTTACAACCCTTACAATCAGAAATGTCACTAATAGATATAGTATCCAAAAGACCAGATATAAAGAAATGTTTCAAATTCTCATTAGACAAATGGCCTAATCAAGAATGCCAAAGGTAAAAAGGAGAAAAAATTTCGTGTAAGAAAAAGGAGGAGAAGGTCGTGGGAGAGGCTGCCAAAGGAAGGTGCAAGCTTTCCAAAGTATAGAGGTCACCAACTCTAAGGTCGGTCCCAATCTGCTTCTTGGATGCCCGGTCCTGCACAACACAACTAGAAAAAGAGAACAAAACATCAAAATTTGAATCAGACAATTGACTTATTGAATAAGACTTAAAGATAAATGAGGTACGTAAAAGACATTAGGAAGAGATAAGGAGGAAGATGAAATAGAACCAACATAAACAACATGGATCGCGGATAATTGGGGAAAGGGGAAAAATGGAGTTACTCAGAAGGGAAACATTAGGATATATGATGAGAAGAACCCG
This sequence comes from Arctostaphylos glauca, assembly GCA_019985065.2. Classification (NCBI taxonomy): domain Eukaryota; kingdom Viridiplantae; phylum Streptophyta; class Magnoliopsida; order Ericales; family Ericaceae; genus Arctostaphylos; species Arctostaphylos glauca. The sequence continues at coordinate 18,283,136 of JAHSPW020000008.1, read as the reverse complement.
AGTCAAAAATTCAAGTGGTGTGTAATGTACCTATGTTGTGAGGAATATGCAAACCTGAGAGAGTAGTAGTCATAGCAGAAGTTTATTGATTCTTTTCAGTGACAGCCAAGAAAGCCTGAAACTGTTGAAACTGCTCAAAGGAGAAGGAAGATGGAGTGCTGCCAGGGGTAGATATCACAAGGGTTGTTGGGGGATGGTCGGAGTGCTGTGGAAGCTAAGATGAGGCTGGGGTGGTTGAGTGAGAAGAGGTGCGGCCCTTGGCTTGAACAAGTTTGGGGCACACATTCTTCCAGTGGTCCTTTTGATGGCAAAAACTACATTCATCCATAGCTACATGAGATTTTGGCTTGCCAGTTACTTGAATCAAATGCGAAGCTGGAGTGGGGAGATCAGTGCGAAAGACTGACTCAAAGTAGCCACAGGAGTGGCAAACAAAGACTGAGCAGTTGATGCAACATAAGATACTTTGAACCTTGTTTCCTTGGCAATAATCTCACGCACGGCAGCATCAACTAAGGGTAACGGAGAACAATGCAAAATAGCCTCCCAAAGAGGCTCAAACTGATCTCGAAGAGTCATGAGAAACTATACACGACGTTGTTTCCCCCTATACTGAACATAACTGTCAAGTGAGATTGCAAATCTGAAGGTTCCATAAGCGCCAACTAATCCCAATAATTAATTATCTCATTGTAAAACTCCTGAACTGATTTATCCTTTTGAGTGGCACTCCAAATAGACATCTCAAGCTCATACTGCTTGGCGAAATTTGACTTCAAATACATAGTTTATAAATAATCCCACACTTTCTGTGTTGTACTGTTTTTGGAGAAATTCATACCAATATTTGGTTCGACATAGTTGTGAAACTAAGAATCCTAGCATTTTCCATAGCCCATTTTGCAAGAGCGATTTTGTGGTCGTCGGCTTTTGGATCAAAAGGCTGCAATATTGACCCATCTAAATATCCCACAACCCTTACCCACAATAAAAATTTTTATAACATGGGACCAATACGAATAGTTGTTACCCGCTAACCGTATGTTGATAGCTTGCGTTTTATCATCAGACATGGTAGAAAATACTCAACTGAATGAAGAAGAGATGGATAGGGCTAGTAGATCAAGTCAAAGCGAATAGAGAATACCATTGACTGGAGTGCGAAAGAGGAAGAGCTCATTGTTGCAGATCAAAACTGAAGAGACTCACTGTAGAGAAACGGGAGGCGGCAGCAGTCAGCGGCTGTGATGGCTAGTGAAGGGGGGACGATGGCCAGCAAGGGAGGGCGGAGGCCGGCTAGGGTCGACAGCGTCCGGAGAGGGTCGGCTGAGGCTTGTGAGGGTGGACGAAGGCCAGCGGCGGTGGCGGCCGGCGAGTGGCGAAGACGGCCGGCGAAGGAGGTTACTGCTACATTCAAGAGAAGGGAGGTGATGCAGATGCAACAAGAGAGGTGATGCAGATGCTAGACCCTAACCATAACATGGCTCTAATACCATGATAGAAGGGAAAAAGATGCACTGTTATATTATTCAATAATATTTATTGTATTGTATAATACAAGAGTGTTTAAATAGGCTAATCCTAGTAATCCTAATGAGATAAAATCCTAATGAGATAAAAAGGATAGAAATACCCTTAAAGGTAAGATAAACAAAAAAGAACAAATAAAACAATAAATAATAACGGTATGCTACGCGCATAGTGGTGGCACAGCAGATCTGCCCCCGCACTCACTAACAGATTTAGAACGCACTGGAATTTGGAAAGATATCATAGTTTATCTATTGTTTACGAAGACATATTATAGTTTACCCCTTTTGAAATTGTATATCCACACGTAAACTATTCTAGCTTGCTTCAAAACCCTCTTTCGTATATATACATACATATATACTTGTATGGTGATCACATTTCGATACCATATCTTTGGAGCTTTATTTAAACCAATCACTTGTCCTACGTCAGACCATAAAGTAATAATAATTGCTCAGTATAATGTGCCAAAGAATATAGTAACTACATTTGCTCCCTCTAGCATTGCTTTGTTAGTAAACCTTTTTTACTCTCTCTTCTCTCCAACATACTTGTTAGTAGCCATGAATTCTCCTGCGACCCACCTGGTAGCTATTATGGAACATGGATATTGTGGCATTTTTTTTCCTTGCCAACATTTTGTTAACTACACAAGTGATAAAAATATCTCATTTAAGACAACAAAACTTAAAAAGGTAAATGTTATTGATGATGTAACAAAGTTTGGATTTTTTTTTTTTTTTTGCTAATGAAGTATACATAACCAATCTGAAGAAATGAACTTATAATTGGCTGGTTGCCCCACTTGGTGTAAATTTATGCATGTAGTTGAATTACACTTCAATGTGGACCCTTATCAAAAGACATGTAGGTGCCATCTTTACATTGTTCATACTTGACGAAATGGTTTGTAGACCTCCATATAACTAGATCTAACTAGAGTTCTATTGCAGTACAAGCGAGGGTGTGACTACAGAAAATGACGTCACTAATACTCTGAATAAAGTAATTGTTGGTATCAAAAACAGGATAGTGGCTCTGATACTCTTCCAAGGTTGACTGCAAACAAGTCCAAGGACCAGGGGTATTTTCTAGCCATGGACCCTGCCACGATCATGTCAGATAATTGAAATGTGAAGGTGTATGTATGCTTTAAGGTTGAGTGGTTGCGAAGAACATACCTTGGCCACACCTCTTCCCTCCTATTTATAGAGTGAATGGCGGGTTATTTGCAAGGACCTAGTGGCTAACGATCACGCCCATCGTTTTCTAATTTGGAGGTGTGGTCCATTAGTTGGAGGCTCTTTCTCAAGGATGTAGAGTATGTCTAGCCTTTATCCAAGGGATTCTGCCAAGTAGTTTCTATAAATGGTTCCTCAAGTTGAGATGCATTCAATCTTGATGTCTGAGTGCCAGTGGGCGGCTCAGGATAAATGCCAACTGCTGGATCTGAGTGGCCGAGTACTGAGTTGTGACTTGCTCACAAGTTCTCCCCCATTCCCAAGCCGAGCATAAGCTTGGAAGCAGGGAATCTTTTTCGAAATGGTAGTTTCATCTGCATTGAATTTGCATAGCTTCACTACCCGTCTTTTTACCTACTACCTTACAGTTGTTGCAATCATGTCCGTTCATGCGCTCCACTTCTGACGGCTCAGATTCTAGTGAGAATATTCTTCTTCCAAATGGTTTAGAGTGAGGAATTCGGGCCTAGTTTGTTCCCACTGTTGTTCTTGCGATTCCATAGTTCACCTGAAACCTGCAGTCTTTGTCTTGCCTTCCCTCTGTTGATTCTACCACCTCTACTAGTTCGTTCCATGTACGTCTCCAACCCATCTTTCACTTTGTTGGCCATTTACCTTCTCTCAATTTGGATTCATTTGACTTTGACTTTTGTATAGGGGTCTTCCCAGTGGTTTATTCTATGTCTAGGGTATATCCATTTATATTGGGTACATCAACCCTCCCAGAGATCTTCCTCTTATTAGTCTGCTCAATGGGAGTAAGGATAGGGTCTCAATTATTTGACCTTGCCTACTGTTCGAACTTAGTGAAGAACTTGGGAACTTGTAAACTGCCCGTAGAGATAGATTCGAGCTCTTTTTTTGACTACAGCCTGATCGACCATGAAACTATTTTGCTCGGTAGCACTGAACACCACTTCCTCCATCAAGCAAGGAAGATTGTGCGTTAGTGCTGAGAAAATTGCTTCTATTTTAACCCCACTTGATCTAAATCTCTTGAGAGACGCATATGAAATCCGGATTTTGTTTGCCTCCGAGCTCCATCCCTTGATGACTGCGCTTGTCAGTACCATGGGGTGTGTATGTAGGTTGGGGGGTGGTGGTGGTAGTTGTGGGGTTTGGGGGGGGGGGGGGGGGGGGGTGGTTGAAGTACGAGCAACTGCTCACTAACTATAGTTGAGTTCCTATATTGCTACTACACCAAGGAAGCAAAAGGGGATATTGCTTGGTGGTAACCGGGATCCCCTCCTACAATAGGACAGGAAGGACAAGTTTCTTTTTGTCCTCGAGGATGGCTGGAAATTCAGTCCAAGGGATTCACTTCCTCCTACCCCCACTAAAGTGAGACGCTTGTGAGGTGACCCCTCTCATCAACATTGTTGACTTTAGTTGAGCTCCCGACACGTCCTGTTGCATTTGTTAATGAATTGTGGTCTAAGGAGAATAACAATCTATCTCACCAACTCACCATCTCCTGGAAATCTGTTTGCTTGCTCTCTGGGGCCTAATTCCCAAAGGATTTTTACATTGCTTTCCACATGCCTTAGTTTTCTTTGATTTTGTCGCTAATTGTTTTTCTTATGCTTCCTTTCATAGCCATGTTGATCGACGTCTCCTTGCTAAATAGGGTGTGGCAAAGGACTTCTGGTGACAAACTTGCTGAGCCACTTAACAAAAGCCGGGAAATCCAATCCAGTGTATGTTAAGGTGGGGGTCGCAGGTTAGTTGTGGCAGACCGAGTGGCCTGAAGAGTAGATTCTGATAGATTTGCCAAACCTAAGAGAGTTCTACTGTTGTATTAATCTTAACGTTATAATCATGTTTACAAGGAAAGGAATAAATAGAAAACCCTAATAAGCAAAAGGACTAAACTACCCTCAACATAAAATAAACCCTAACAACTCTAGTTAACACCCCCCCTCAACTCAAGATGCAAGGCCAAAAAGTATCGAGAGTTTGCCAAGGAGGAAACGGAAACGAGCCGTGGTGTGCGTCTTGGTGAAGAAGTCAGCCAACTAAAGAGAAGAGAGGAGACGAGGGCGAGAGCAATAGTGCAGGACTAAAGATGATGGCGAACATAGGGAGAATCAATTCCAATATGTTTCGTGCGCTTATAGAATACTGAATTATGAGCAATGTGGATAGCACTCTTATTGTCACAGTAAAGAGGCATAAGAGGAGAGTGGAACACCTATATCTGATAAAAGCCAATGAAGCCAAACGACTTTAGAGGTAGCATGAACCATGGCACGATACTCAGTTGTGGCAGTAGAACGGGTAATGACAGATAGTTTCTTACTCTTCAATGAAATAAGAGTCACCCAAAAAAACACATACACCAGAGGTAGACTTGCGATTAGAGATATCTCTAGCCCAATCATCATTAGCATAAGCACGGAGAGTCAAATTCAAAGAAGAAGAGAGAAGTAAATCTTGAAATATGAATCCGCGAATATAACGCGGGATACATAGCAAGGTAGCCCAATGTGTAAACAGAGGAGCACAAACGAATTGACTAACGACATGAACAGCAAAGGCAATATCGGGCCGTGTGATAGTGAGATAAACAAGACATCCAATGAGTTCACAATACTCAGTAGAATCAGTAAGTGGAACTGCATCCGTAGCAGAAAACTTCGCATGTAGATCAATAGGGGTATTGACGGTTTGTCATCATTAAGTTGAGCACGATGAAGAACGTTGGTGGCATACTTAGTCTGTGTCAAAAATAGCCTTTTGGAGAAGAGGCAACCTCAATACTAAGGAAATATCAAAGATGACCTAAGTCTTTCATTTCAAAAGCCTGAAATAAGTGGTGTTTTACCTTAGCAATAGCAGCAGAGTCAGAGCCAGTAAGAATCATGTCACCAACATAGAGTAATTGGAGAACCAAACCAAAGGGAGTGCGGCAAACAAAGAGAGCAGAATCATGTGTGCTAGGCTGAAAATCAATCTGTAGAACCACATCATGAAACCGAGAGGAGACTGTTTGAGACCATACAGAGCACGGCGAAGGCGGCACATAGGACCAAAAGCAAGGGAGAGGCCCGAAGGAGGGCACATATAACTTCGTCAGATAGATAGCCATTTAGGAAAGTATTTTTAACATCCAACTGAAAAAGAGGCCATTGGTGTGTAGCAGCGACAGAAATTAAGGAACGAACAGATGTCATCTTTGCAATAGGGGTAAAGGCTTTCTCATAACCGATACCATATTCCTAAGAGAATCCTTTGGCAACTGGGCGGGCTTTATACCGCTCCAAAGAATCATCAAAATGAGTCTTAACTTTATACACCCATTTGCGGCCAATAAGATTTTTGTCAGGTGGGAAGGGAACCAAGTCCCAAGTCTGAGTATTAGCAAGGGCATTGAACTTGTCATTCATAGCATGCACCCAAATAGGATCATTACAAAGCCTTTTTATATGATCGAGGTTCAAGGTAGGTATGGATGCGAGATAAGAGAAAGTGGTAGGAAGAGGAGAAACAAGTATTAGTAAAACCAAGTCTTATCGGTGGACAACGATCATGAGAAGGATACCTGCGGGCAGGCGGATCAGAGTCTTCCAAAGCAGAGGGAGGGTGAAGAGTTGGATCAGTGCAACAAACATAATTATGCGGAAAAGGGGGAATGAGGTTGCAACCAGATGAAGCAAGAGTGGCAATCAGAATGTCAAACACTTCTAGAGTACCAATGTATTGCTCTTCTGGAACTGCCAAAGGAAAGGAATCAATATAATCAAGGTCCTCTTTGACAAAACAGACATGCTTAAATGGTAGAGAGAAAAAAGGCAAGCGTTCGAGAAAAGTAACATGCCTAGACACATACAGTTTCTTGGTCACAGGATCATAGCAGTGGTAGCCTTTGTGCTAGATTCCATAATCCAAGAAGACACACAGGACACTATGAGCACTGAGCTTAGTTTGATCCTTCTTAGGGGGAAGAACAAAAAAATTGCAGCCAAAATCACAAGAGAGGGAGTAGTTAGGAACCTGACCAATCGGACGTTCGTAAGGAGATGAACCAAAAAGAAGAGGAATAGACATCCAATTGAGAAGGTAAGCTGCAGTAAGCACAGTTTTGTTCCAAAATACGGCAGGCACAGAGGAGGAGAGGAGAAGAGACCATGCAGTGTTGAGAAGATGACAATGTTTACGTTTGGCACGCCCGTTTTGGGAGGGAGTGTCAGTACAAGAAGATTGGTGTATGATTCCGTGAGAGGCTAGAAATTTTGTGAACTCACCGAGAGAATATTCTCCGCCTGGATCAGATCGAAGGGTTTTAATAACGGTTGAAAATTGAGTTTGAACTATAGAGTTAAAGTCGCAGTGTACTTGGTAAAAATCGGATTTGCGGGTTAGTAAATACACCCAAGTAAACCTATTAAAATCATCTACAAAAGATACATAGTATTGAGCACCACCTTTGGTGGCAACTGGGGAAGGGCTCCACAAGTCTATACAAAGTCGAACAGAGAAGAAGACATAGAAGTGCTTTTATGAAAAGATAAGGCAGACATTTTGGCAAGCTTAAATCCACTGCATTCAGAAATATCACCAACAAAAATGTTGCCCAAATAACTAGACTTATGTAAAATTTTCAAACGCTCACTGGAGAGATGCCCTAATCGAGAATGTCAAAGATAAAGGGGGAAGACTGTTGATTTAAACGAAAGGACGACATGACTGTGGTAGGAGACTCAATAGAAATATGCGTAGTCTCTAAAAAATAGAGATCACCAACTCTACTCTCTGTCCCAATCTGCTTCTTGGAACTCCGATCCTGCACAACACAACCAGAAGAGGAAAAGATTACATCAAAACAGAATCAGACAACTAACTAATGGAGATAAGACTAGGGGATAACTAGGGAACATATAACATATTTGGGATGGAAAGGAAAGAAGATTGCTTTGGAAAAATAGATCCTACAGAGACAACATGCATAGGGGAACCATTTGCAGTGGAGATGGTAATGGGGGAAATAGGGAAAACACACTGACTCAGTAGCGACAAAGCAGGGGCCATATGATGGGAACAACCTGAATAAAAAATCCACGTGGTAGGGAAGATACCTGTGAAATAGGAACCATGCAAACTTGACTAAGTGGTGATCATAGAAGACGCATGCAAATGATCCTTTTGAGTATTAGCCAAGAATGCACGATACTGTTGATACTCCTCAAACGAGGGATAAGGTGAAGGATAGAGCGGCCCATTAAAATGAACGTTAAGTAGTCTGTCTTCCGCTATAAAGACAAACAATGCAATATACCAACAACTCTAATAAATATGTTTCTTTTAGCAACCAAGGATCAAGTTTTGGCACTTTTCGAACGCGTAGATAGGATTGGACCCACGAAGAGTTAGTGAGGGCTTCAATATCACAAACCATTATAGATTTCCAGAAGCAGCAGAGAGCAGAGCATTCGACCTATGCAGTCGGAGGTCGCCGTCACAGCAAATAAGAAGTGGCAGTAGATCGAAAGTTGTAGCAGGAGCACAAAAAAGAACCGAGAGAAGCAAATAACGAATGGTCAGGCGGCGCGGCGGCGATAGAGGGGACAACGACGTGGTATGCGCCGACCAGTCAAAGGGAAGGCGGCGGCGGCGATCGGTCAGAGAGAAGGCAGTGGAGGCGGCGGCGAGGGTTGCTCTGATACCATGACAGATTTGCAAAACCTGAGAGAGTTCTACTATTGTATTAATCTTAACGTTATAATCATGTTTACAAGGAAAATGAATAAATAGAAAACCCTAATTAAGTAAAAGGACTAGACTACCCTCGACATAAAATAAACCCTAAACAACTCTACTTAACAGATTCCATACCCGAAGAGGAGGAGGTTGGTGAAGGGCATTGGTGGGGCTTCGAACATGCCCAATGCTTAGCTAACTGACATTCTGAGCTCGGTCAACAAGAGATTCCTGCTCTGTCTGGCATTCCTACCAGTGTTCTCAGGTTGACTGAGCCATCCAGGGGCGAAACGAACATTATTGTTTCTTTAGAGAGCCTTGTCGTCTCATCTTCCATCCTTCTCATGAGCTCCCCGTAGTCAAGGCCCAAAAGATGGCTGCTCATGCTGCAGGCATTCCTTACCCGAGGGTGGTGAAGGCTCCTTTAGTGGAGGACTCCTTGTTTCTGAACCCTGTTGTTTAGAAGAGAGAGAGAGAGAAGTGTGTAGGGTGTTAACTAACCCTAACACAAGACAATATTATTTATATTAATGAGTTCCACATTACATGACTAAGATAAGCGATGTGGGACAAACGTCAACTACAAACATATTCTAACACTCCCCCTCAAGCTGGAGAATAAATATCAAAGAGTCCCAGCTTGTTACACAACAACTCTAACTGCGGCTTGAGCAATGATTTGGTGAACATGTCAGCTAACTGGGCACCAGTAGACACATATGGAGTAGCTATCACACCACCAGTCAACTTCTCACGCACTAGATGACAATCAACCTCAATATGTTTAGTTCTCTCATGAAAAACCGGATTGGAAGCAATGTGAATAGCTGCTTGATTATCACAATACAATTGCATGGGCAACTAAACACTGAACCCAATCTCTTCAAGAAACGACCTCACCCATACAACCTCACATGTGGTGTACGCCATTGCTCTATACTCTGCTTCTGCACTAGATCGGGCAACCACTGTCTGCTTCTTACTCTTCCAATTAACAAGATTTCCACCAAGAAAGACACAATATCCAGTAGTAGATCTCCTATCAGATTGTCCTCCTGCCCAATCAGAATCAGTGAACGCCTCAATACGTAAGTGTCCACTGGCTCGATACAACAGACCACGTCCTGGATGTAACTTAAGATACTTCACAATTCTGAGGACAGCCTCCCAATGTGGATGACGAGGGGTAGACATAAACTGACTCACCAGACTAACTGCAAACGAGATATCCGGACGTGTAATGGTGTGATAATTTAACTTACCAACTAACCGACGATACTGATTAGGATTGTGAAGTAGCTCCCCCTGGTCCACACAAAGTTTGACATTGGGATCCATAGGGGTCTCAACAGGCTTAGCTCCCAACAAACCTGTATCTTCAAGAATATCCAGCACATATTTCCTCTGTGATAAGCTAATACCTTCTTTGGATCGGGCCACTTCAATACCTAAGAAATACCGAAGTTTTGCCAAATCCTTAGTATGGAATTGCTGATGTAAGAAGGTTTTTAGCTCACCAATACCTTGCTGGTCATCACCCGTAATGATAATATCATCCACATATACAATCAATAATACTTTCCCTCGAGCAGAAGTTAGAGAAAACACAGAATGGTCAGTCTGACTACGATGCATGCCAAATCTCAAAACAGCATCACTGAACTTGCCAAACCAGGCCCTAGGGGACTGCTTGAGGCCATAAAGAGCTTTGCGAAGTCGACATACCTGAGTACGCTCCCCCTGAGCAACAAACCCAGGTGGTTGCTCCATATAAACCTCCTCCTGAAGATCCCCATGAAGAAATGCATTTTTGACATCCAACTGGAACAATGGCCAACCCAGATTCGCAGCAAGAGAGATAAGAATCCGAACAGAACCAAGTTTGGCAACAGGAGAGAACGTCTCGGAATAATCAACACCATAAGTTTGGGTGTAGCCTTTGGCAACAAGACGGGCCTTGTATCGCTCAACAGTGCCATCTGGATTATACTTGACAGTAAAGACCCATCGACAACCAACAGTAGACTTTCCTGACGGAAGAGGAACCAACTCCCAAGTGCCATTGTCATGGAGAGCAGTCATCTCAATCTCCATTGCTGTCCGCCACTCAGACAAAGAAAGGGCCTCCTGTACAGTGTTAGGAACATATATAGAAGAAACTGACGAAGTAAAGGCACGAAGGGAAGGAGACAGGTGATCATACGACACATAGTGAGAAATGGGATGAGAAGTGCAAGTGCGAGTACCTTTACGTAGAGCAATAGGAAGATCAAGGTCGTCAGGATCCCGCAACGGAGGAGAAGACGGAGCGGTTGTTGAAGGTGGGGCTATTTACTCAGATGGCACAGACGGAGATGGTGCGAGCTGAGATGACACTGGTGGCTCAGGCAGAGATGGCAATATTGGAGGTTTAAGACGACGAACATATACCTGTAAAGGTTTTGGTGGAGGAGGTGTTGGTGGAGGACCAGTACCTGACGGGACAGCTATAGGAAACACTGACTCAAATGCAAGCCGATCATTGACAGTAACAGATTCTGAATAAAACGGGAGTGACTCATTAAATGTGACATCAGCACACACAAAACGACGACGTAAAGATGGAGACTAACACTTATACCCTTTCTGAGTCCAAGAATAACCAAGAAAAATGCACCTAATGGAGCGAGGGTCAAGTTTGCTCCGGTCAGGATCCAGAGCATGAACATAACACGTGCACCCAAAAATTCGAAGGGGTAATGAGTGGAGGGGACGACCGGGAAACAAGACCTTATGGGGTATCTGACCTTTAAGAACAGTAGAGGGCATACGATTAATCAAATAGCAGGCAGTAAGAACCGCGTCACTCCAATAAGACTTAGGAACTTGCATTTGAAATAACATTGCACGCATAACTTCTGATAAATGTCGAATCTTGCGTTCGGCAACTCCATTTTGTTGTGGAGTCCGAGCACAAGATGACTGGTGAATAATACCGTGATCATCAAAAAACTGAGAAAGGACTTTATTAAAATATTCACGGGCATTATCAGAACGAAATATGCGAATGCAAGTATCAAACTGGGTTTTGATTTCCATATAAAATGACTTAAAAATAGAATATAACTCCGATCTCTCTTTTATAAGATAAAGGTAGGTAACACGAGAGAAATCATCGACAAAAATAACATAATACTAAAAGCCAGAAATGTTAGGAACATGCATGAGACCCCAAATATCAGAATGAACTAACTCAAATGGACGCGACGCACGATTCTCAATCCTAGGATAAAAAGATACTCTATGATGTTTGCTAAACTCACAGACTTCACATGGCAAAGCATCCACACGGCTACATGAAGGCACTAGACTTTTAAGGTTCTGAAGTGATGGATGACCAAGACGACAATGGTGTTGATATGGTGACACTGATGACTGAAGAGCAACAGAACTAGAGTGAACATTATCTGTAAAGTAATATAGACCACCACGTTCAACACCGCCACCAATTTTCCTCCCCGTCTTGAGATCCTGAAACACACAACCATTAGGAAGAAATGTGACGGAGCAATTCAAAGACTTGGTAAGTTTACTAACAGACATAAGGTTTAATGGAAAACTAGGAACTTGCAGGACGGAGTCCAAAGTAAAAGAGGAAGTAACATGAACAGAACCCAAACCAGTAACATTGGTGGTAGAACCATTAGCTAAAGTAACACGAGATGGTTTACCGAGATACTGACGACCGGAAAGAATAGAAGAAGTACCAGTCATATGATCAGATGCACCAGAATCAATAACCCAATGAGTAGAAGACAAAGAAGACGCAATGCAAGCAGCGGAGGAACCTGTCTGAGATAGCGTAGCAGTGGATGAAGAATCCATAGATGAAGGCTGACTTGACACAAGGCGTTGATACTCCTCTGCAGAAATAGTCACCATGGTGTCGGCATAATGAGTAACCGGCCCCATATTATTGGAAGAAGTAACCTGATGAGCCTGAGGAAAACCATGAAGGTCATAACAATACTCCACTGAATGACTTGTACCCCCACAATGAGTACAAAATCAGGGGCCACGACCATGACGAAAACCAGAACCATCTCCCTCTGACATGCGACCATAACTAGAATCTTCAGAACGAGATCCACGACCACCAAAACTACAACCACCAACAACACCAGAAACAACTGAAGCAAACTCCATAACCAAACCCAAATAGCAACACCAAATTCACCAATGAACCACGACCAATCAACTGATCAAATAACCAATACGGAATCCACCACGAACACCACCAACAGACTAATTAACCTAACCAACTGATCAATTTTGTATACTATCCACCATACACAATCAACATCAACCAACAAATCAACCAATCACTAACAGAAGCAACGACAACTAACAAATAACCAGGTATGACATATCCCAATACTAGCAGCAGCAAGAAGCATATACGACTGACCAAATAATCAAACCAAACATATCAGAACAGTAGGGATACGGCAACAGGGCCGAAACAGGACGAAACAGCAGGCGGCAATCAGATGGTAGGCGGCACCGCACATGCTTGAAACAGGCGGAACGAGGTCTGAAACGAGGCTGATGGAACGAAGCTGATGGAACGTGGTAGACCAGATGGGGCTGTAGACAAGGTCTGATCTGTTGTTGGTAGGCGCTGGAACGAGGGCTGGTCGCATAACAGATACCACGTCTGATCAGTGGCGTCTGATTAGTGACTGGAGGCGAAACAGAGACTGATCAATGGCGAAACAGAGGCTGAACATGGCTAGAACAGGTGGGCCTGATTTGGGAACACGGCTGATCTGCAGCTGAGAGCTAATGGCGTTTGAGGGCTGATGGCGAGCAGAGTGGCGGTCAGAGGGGTGGCTGGGCTGGTCTTTCAAGGCGGCGGCTGGGCCGAGGGAAGGCGGAAAGGGTGGACTGATGGCGGTCTGGTGGGGGATTAGGGTTTGCGACGGCTGAAGATTATGGGATTAGGGTTTGCGACGACTAGAGATTAGGGTGAGGGTTAGGGTTTAACTAGGATAGAATATGGCTCTGATACCATGTTGTTTAGAAGGGAGAGAGAGAGAAGTGTGTAGGGTGTTAACTAACCCTAACACAAGACAATATTATTTATATTAATGAGTTCCACATTACATGACTAAGATAAGCGATGTGGGACAAACGTCAACTACAAACATATTCTAACAAACCCTATGGCCGTCTTCGAGTGGATGAAAGCGTTTTTGGGTCTTGACTTGGTAGTCATAAACGAGTTTTCAATTGGTGACGTGGCAAGGAACTTTGTTTTCCACATGGACAGAGTAAGGATTTTTCCCTTGGCTTTGTTTTCTTTGCACAGTGCATTTCTGTGCTATAGTCTCAAATCTTGCTTTGGTCGCAAATCTTCCTTGGTGATGGGTAGGTATGTGTTGAGTGTATGAGTGTCTCTCTCGAGCAGCTAATCATGATCGAAAGTGGCAGAAATAGGTGGCTGCACACCAGAAGCTTTAGACCTCCTTCAAGTTTTGAAGTTGAACGGGAAGTTGTTAAGGAGTGGGGCCTTCAAAACAATATAGTGGCCAAGGCAGAGAGTGAGATCACGCAGGCCAAGAAGATGGCAATGAAGGTGTTGAAGGAGCTCTAGGGAGAGAAGGCAAAAGTTGAATCTGCCCTCACCGGCCTCTAGAAGAAGGAGAGTGCTGATGCACAAAGAGTTTGCGAGGTTGAGAGGGAAGCTCTTAGCCTTGGGCCAAAGTCTGGATATTGAGAAATCATACTGGTTGGCTGTCGAACAAAAGGTCTAGGGGCATGTTGAGGAGGTCAAGTTGTTGCATGCTCAATTGGACTCTATTGATGCTACGGCTATTCAGGGCTTCAAGGCATCTGATGCGTATGCTGATATCTTGACTTCTTATTTTGGTGGAAACTTCAATCATCTGAAGAAGGGACTGTCAATTGCTCATCCGACTTGGCTTGTGCTCCTCCAATCCTGATGACGAGGACACCGAAGTTGGGATGGCTGGTGGCAGTGATGAGGAAAAGGATGATGCCTTGAGTTAGGAAAGCTCCTTTTCTTTCTTGTTTTTTGTTAATCAAAGTTGTTGAATAAATAGTATTTATATAAATGAAATTCGAATATTCATCAATTAATTCCATTCTAGTCTTAAGGGAGGCTTGTTCGCTTTTATTTTTGAGTTTATACTTGTGCTTGAGTATTTCTGGTGCTTTGATATTTCTTTTTGGTTTATATTTCTGGTGCTTTGATATTTCTTTTTGGTTTACCTAAGGATGTTTTTCACTTGGAAGTGCATGGATACTTTTTGTAATGCTTTTTCCTTGTGCTCAGTTTGAATGCTTTTTGCTCCATTATCAGCCTTGTGGGTGGATGATGTCTCATTCCTTGTCCTTGTATTTCCCCCTTTTCTGCCTGCCTTTAATCAGCGTTACTGATTTGGCCTAAGAAATTTGTCTTTATTGAGGCTGTCTCATAGTCTATCTGGCTTGTATAAATGGCTTCATATTTGCAGCCTCCGAAACTGTTAATTAATCCATCCGACCAGTTGAGATGACTTTGAGCTGTTTAGTAGTCTCTCCGATCAATTGGAATGACTCGAAGAGTATTTGACTCGAAGAGTATTTGGCAGTCTATCTGATCGGTTGGAGTGGCTCGGAGACGGTTTAGTAGTCTATCCAATTGGTTGGAATGGCTCGAAGACTCTTTGGAAGTCTGTCTGACCTATTCAATTGGTTTCAAAACCTTTCGGCCATTTTATCCAATCACAAAATACTTCGTTTGAGACATACTTTTGAGAGAAGCTTGGAATCCTTCATTATCAATTAATTTAGGGAATACCTAGTTGGAAGAATTTGAACTTGCATTAAAACTTTGAATACACAACAAAAAAAATGTGCAATGAACGAACTATATAAAAATTACTGGTAGTATTTCCAGAGATATTCGGCGTTCCATGCGTGCAGAAGTGACCGGCCTGCTTGTATGATTAGCATGTAGACCCCCTGTTTGATGACTTTCTCTATCTAGTAAGGTTCTTCCCAATTCGCTCGCAGTCTTCACTCTTTTAGATCTATTGTTGCTTGGATGACTTTCTTGAGAACTAGGTCGCCTGACAAGAATGCTCCTTTACCTTGGCATCATAGTATTTTTCCATCCTCTGCTGGTAGGACGCCATTTGCAAGGGTGCCTGCTCATTTTCTTTCTCCAACAGGTCCGACTTCAGTTGCACTTGCTTCTTCGTTCAGGTCCTTATCGAAGGGAGGCCAGATAATTGAAATGTGTAGGGTATATGTATGCTTTAAGGTTGAATGATTACGAAGAATGTATCCTGGCCACACCTCTTTCCTCCTATTTATATGGTGAATGAAGGATGATTTGTAGGGATCTGATGGCCTTCCTAATCTGGAGTACCAGTCCATTTATTGGAGTCTCCGTCACAAAGGATCTGGAGTAATTCCGGGCTTTATCCAAGGGATTCTGCCATGCGATTCCCGCAAGTGGTTCTTCAATCTGAGGGGTATCCCATCTTGACATCTGAGGCCAGCTGGCGGCTCAGGACATTTGGCCAAGTGCCTGGGCCTAGGTGGCCAATTGCTGAGCTGTTATGGGCTCATCAGTACCTATGTAGAAATTATGGATATTTATCCCGAGTAACACAAAATAAATCCAGTGATCTGTTTTTGACTCTTCGGTTTTTATGCATGTGTTTGTATAACATGGATCCTGATGAAACTAGATAATAGTAACAATCCTTCATACACAGGTTTGATGTGGACAACTTTGTTTGGCTTGGCCCGAGTGTTGGCCAGCGTTGGGGATGCTTTGATGTTGCTTTCTAAATGCAGTTGCCATTTATTTGCTTTTCCCCTCATTTTCCTTTGTGATTGACAAGTTCTGAATTATTTCTGTCAATGTGTGGGCAATATTTGAAATCACGTCCTTGCGTGAAACTTGATCTTAATAGCTTTTTATAAAAATGAAAGTGTGATAAGAGTGGTATCATGTTAAATGAAACCACTTAAATAAAATTTTGGACACGCCCCTGGGTGCAAGAGTTCTATTTATCAAATTGCTGATTGTTTGTATCAATTTTCAGGAAGGATGCAAGGGCTTACTATACATGGTACTCCATGCACGTGTTGTCTTGGACTTATGTGAAAAACTTGAACAGGAGATAAGTTTTGAACAGATTGAAGGAGACTTTGACTTTTTCCAGGGAAAATGGCTTCTAGAGCAACTTGGAAATCATCACACTCTACTGAAATACTCTGTAGAGTCAAAAATGCAACAGAACTCCCTTCTTTCGGAAGCTATAATGGAAGAGGTTTGAATTTTTTTTTTTGATTTCACTACACTGTAGTCTTTTTTTAAACATTCAAATGTTTCTTTTATGATCCTTGTTTGAGAAAGTAGAAGTACTTGCTTAGTAACTCAAAATGGTAGAATCAATAGCTTTGCTAGTTAAGTATTAATTTTAGAGCATTAATGTATTGTAACAACGTTACATGCTTTCATTTGATGCTAATATCACTTCACAAGTTGATTTATCAATTATAAAGAGACAACTAGAGTCTTTTGAGCGTTAACAAACTTCTTGTTGGTAATTTTTACAATTTTAGGTCATATACGAAGATCTCCCATCAAACTTGTGTGCCATCCGCGATTATGTTGAAAAAAGGGAAGCACAAAACTCTCTTGAGACCTATGACCAGTCAATATACTCTGAGGAGCAAACCGCTTCATCTAGCAAAGACAGAGATGTTGATGAGAGCATGATTCCTGAGAAAGATTTTGATTTTGATGATCCCTATCCGTCAAGGCAAAGACCACGGGTCCCAGGCTTGCAAAGGGACATAGAAGTTCTTAAAGCTGAGCTTCTGTCCTTTATAGCAGACTTTGGGCAGGAAGGATTTATGCCAATGAGAAAGCAGCTTCGGAAGCACGGAAGGGTGGATATTGAGAAGGCAATTACGCGCATGGGGGGATTCAGAAGGATCGCATCACTGATGAATCTCTCTCTTGCTTACAAGCATCGTAAACCAAAGGGTTATTGGGATAACCTTGAGAATTTGCAAGAAGAAGTAAGTTGTTTGCTTAGAGTGTTTCAAGTAGGAAATCTTTCCAGTTCAAGTTTTTTTGCTTCTCCAAAGGAATTATTTGTCGAACTTGTGTTTAGCCAATTGACTCTTAAAAGGAAGAAAAAAGACACGAAAAGAGCATCCATATGGATACATATTTAGTTTAGATGGTTTGGAGTTCATATGTTGTTTTCAATTATTTGCACAAACATCCTGTTGGAGTGACGAATCCATTCTAGAACGTTTGTTCTGCAATTCTGAGCATGAATCTAATTAGAACCTCGCTCTGACAGTGAGAGAACCTCCTGTCTGCCAACTTGGATGAAATCTGTCAAATACATGAATCCCAAACTAACAAAAGAAAAGGTACAAAGAGAAAAATGGAGTTCCCGTAGGCCTATAGAAAAATTAACTCTAGTATGTCTAGCACCTTGCATTTTCACATTCGATATAAACATTTGCAACAAGAAATTTGCAGTGGGCATCAATCTGCAATATAGTTTCATCTCTAGCCAAACAATTATTCATCTTAAAAACTATTTTACAGTATTACAGCAAGCTATAAACTGTTAAATATGCGCTCCGATTCTTAAATCCCTTGCGGCTTTCACACCTGTTGTTGCTCCATGCAACTATTGTTTTGTAGTTCAATTACTCCTACCTTTACTTTGCGGTGAAGTTAAAAACTGATCCTTCTCTATGGTGCAGATAAATCGGTTCCAGAGAAGCTGGGGAATGGACCCATCTTTTATGCCTAGTCGAAAGTCTTTTGAGCGTGCAGGTACTCATTACAATTTTCTATTTGGATGATGGACTTTTAATGTTCTTTGTGGAGGGAAAAGAAAATGACAATGAGATGATAAGAACATAATGGAGTGAAGCTAAACCCATGATATCATTTTCTTTTTTTCTTTTTATCAATCAATCCTTCCACAAATCCAATGGTTTAAAAGAACTACGGACTTGTTCACATCCATTTGACATTTTGGGCACGTCTTAAGTCTTTCCACGAATCGTATGATTTATAGACAGCCTATATGATTTGTTCATGGCCTTTTCGTATTTTGAATTTTCTTCATCTTTAAATAGGTCGGTACGACATTGCTCGTGCATTGGAGAAATGGGGGGGACTTCATGAAGTTTCTCGTCTTCTAGCCCTGAAGGTGAGGCATCCTAACAGACAAGGAAACCTTTCAAAAGATAAGAAAGGTGATAGTATAGCTTCTGCAAATGTCAATGGAGAAGGAAAGCCACCATCTAAACCTTATGTCTCTCAAGATACACACAAGTGGCTCATGAAACTAGAAGATTTGGACATTAACTGGGTTCAATGAATTATATATGGCTATTGTTATCTCTCTCTCTCTCTCTCTCTCTCTCTCTCTCTCTCTCTCTCTCTCTCTCTCTCTCTCTCTCTCTCTCTCTCTGCCAGGATGATTGTAAGATGCCATTGATATTGTATAACATCAGATCCCATTGGGTTGGTGATCACTTCCAAAATCAGCTTGCCGGAGATAGAAATGAAGTGGACACTTCATGACTTCAGATTTCTTGTTACTTCGAACCCTAACAAAGCTAACTGCATGCACAACATTCAGCTATTTTCATCATTCTAGCTTTTGATATTTCAGAAAACATCGTCAAAGTGTTTCATAGGAAAATGGGTTCTTCAGAAACCTAGTGTAAACTGTTTTCCAACAGAAGGTTCATGTTTTCTTTTTCCATTTTCGAGGTCTTCTACAATTACACAAGTAGTACTCCACTTGTCTTTTGTTTATTTTCCTTTAGTGGTCTCGTCGTACAAAGAGAACAAGAGAGACGATTTCTTTTTCTGTTTTTTTTTTTTCTTGAAGCCAATTAGAAATATAATCTGTTCGAACGCAAAATGCATAATGACTGAGGAAGTGCCAATGTAGGTCATACTATTTCTTTCAAGTGCAATTTTGTTCGTCTATTCGATAAATAAATAAAAATCATCCACCATTTGTGGAGCCTATTGGGTTTTATTTGAATAATTGGAATAATTCATTTTGTGAATATTAGTTTGTTGTGTAATCCTCCAAAAATCAATTCAATTAAATATGAGTAAGGAGAATCACCTTGATTTTGGTTATGGAATTTCACCATAAACTCCGATCCCACTTTGTATATGTGACCTAAAAAGTAAGAAGCAAAGTTGAATGAGGTTTCTCAAAACAATGCAGAGGCTAATGGGATGAACTCAACTACTACTTTCTTTCCAGAATGGAAAAGGATATGTTTACATGAAGTAAGAAAATAAAAGCAAAATATTCTCTTTCAATTACTTAACCAATCTTCCTTTCAGTCATTATGAAGCTATTGTAGGCGCTTTGTAAAATAGAGAAATCGAAGGGCAAAGGAATTGGTGGAGAGACAATATTAAACTATGAGCCAAAGGGATGAAGCCCAAGTAGTTGGGACACATCCATTACCAATGGAGCCATCATTCCACAATTAAGTCAAAAGAAGTTATAGGCAGCCTATATAAGATAGAAATCCCTCTACGGAGGATACGTATGATTCCTCTCAGCCCTATCTGCTCAAAAGGGAATTCTCGACTTTAAAAAATTCAGAAAGACCAATCGTCCAACGTCGGGTCACGCATAGGCCAACAAGAATAGTTTTTCTTTAGCCAACTAAACCAGTGGAATTCCTGTTCGTGGAGAAGACCATAGTCTCTAAATTGAGGATATAGTGGTGAGAACTTCAAAGGGAGTTCGTCGAAGGCAGGACCTAGACAAAAATACATCAGGGGTTCTAGAAGGAACAAATACTTCATTGATGGTGTGGCTTTGATAGTTGTTTTGAGTATAAGCATCTACTTCTTCATCTATCAGACGACGAAGTGCATAAAATTGTGAAGTTGTCTCAATCGTTGGTACAACAAAAACGAAAGAAGTCATGCGAGAAAAATTCGGATATAAAAAGTTTGAAAAAGAATGTCCTTAATGGACAAGGAAAATATCTTTTACACAGATATCAAGAGAACCAAGTAATGGGCCCAAGAATAGGTAGGTCCTATCACACCCTGCACTTCAAGGACATTGAATGAGTAATAGAACAATACAACAAAATAAATCTCAACAAATATTTTCATTAAAAACATTGAACATCTTAAATATCAATAGTAATAATATCCAACTTAGAAGTTAAAACAACTAAACAATTAAGGGCCCACAATGCCCAACTAAAAAGAATCTCTAAAAAATATGGAAATAACTGTCATAAAACAAATCCTGACTATTATTCTCCAATTATCTTCAATACAAGGTTTAACTCATTGGTTCAACTTCATCATCTGTAAATAGTTACTTTACAGAAAAACATAAGTCGGATCTCGAGTAAGAACTCATATAGTACCATCGACATGTTGGCTAAATCATGCTCGCATCATCAATAAAAATAGAAAACATAAGTAGTATGAAACTGACAACACATGCAAGGCATGCGACCCATGCACTAATTTAATGGTCTTTCACCGCATGCATACCCATGGACAATGGGCACCTAGTATTAATTTAACGACCTTTCACGTCGGGCATACCCAAACATGGGCACCTTGCCTTACAATTCACGGGCTATCTCCAACCGTTGGACATCTCCAATCCATTAATATTTCGACAGATTTCCACCGTCAATGCATGATCATGTGAACCAACGACACATAGTTTCAGACCCGAACAGTAATCATAAACAGACAGCATAGAAAGAAACATGCCGATTTTAATAAAAAATACATTTTTGTTTTCTGCTATCTCGCTCGAGCGCCAAAATCATGGCTTTGAGAGAGTTGAGTTCATGTTTGAGCTCAAGCTCGTCAAGAGCAGGACGGATCTCAAGATTCAAAATCCTTTCGAATTGCTTTCTCATTTGATCCTCCAAGCCTAAAACAAATTCAATAAGTATTTTCCCTGGATGGTTTACAAGAGTAAAAATGGGAATGCTATTGCTTGCCATTTTGCTCAAAGGTTGAAACAAAGAAGATCAGCTTTTCACCCACTATTTATAGACACCAAAAAAGGTGATGTGAGCATAGTAATGATATTTGTTATTGTGTGCTATGTGTTATCGTTTAGACCTCTAAGTCAGGTAGTTAACTGCTAAAGGATCCCATGTGCAGGTATTGAAGCAAAGACATTTCGCATGCATTAGCAGTTGTCCAACTGCTATGCATTTCCCATCCATTTATGGAGAGTAGGAACATGAAGAGACATGATTCATGGATGTATGAAGAGAAGGAAACATGGAGGAAATGACTGAGCACAACAGTCATAATCTGACCCTACATTGAAAGAGAGTGAGTGCCTTTAATCAAGCGAGAAATCCAGAAGTGAAGAAAAGCGCTAAGTATCAAAGATGGCCAATAAATAGGGGCAACAGTCAAAGAAAAAAAGATCTGAACACCCCATAACACTTACTTGTTTTTCATACTTGTCTTTTTCTTCTAATACTTAGCTTAGGCATAACAATAGTTGTAGCCATAGTTATGCTTACCTTTATTCTTAGTCTATAACAGTAGGGTCCCGTTTGGATGGGGGAAAAGCCCCCCTTCAAAACTTATCACCCTTGATTAGGGGTGGGTCCCTGTTCTTTGGCACGGTTTGGAAACGCTGAACCATTCCCCTCTAAGTTTTCACCCGTCATTTCTTTTCATGGCTTAAAAGGCTTCTCCCTGATAAATTTTGGGCTACCCTTGGCCTCCCCAAAAGTTATCTGGCAATAAAGGGGAGGAAGGTTGACGATTTCAACCCTCTTTATCCGGCTGAGAAGGATTTCGGTTTGGATTTGGATTTGAATTTGGAACATAGCTCTTTGTTTCTATCTTTGTAAGTCTGTCTATCTTAGTTTCTATCTTGGTTTCTGGATTTGGAACAAAGTAGGGTTTCTCTATGCATTTCTATCTTAGTTCAGGTAAATCTGTTGCGTGTTTGTGCTTTCTGAATTGAAATAAGATATAGTCTGTTTGCACTGCTAGTCTAGTTCGTATTCGACAGCTATTGTTGGGGTTATTGGTCAACATGGCAGATGTTTGCGCAATGGAGAAAGGGATAAAGGGAGTCAGTTTCACTAGGGTTTGCTACTTTGATTCAATCTCGATCGGTGTTTTTGCCATGGTAATCTCTCTCTCTCTCTCTCTCTCTCTCTCTCTCTCTCTCTCTCTCTCTCTCTCTCTCTCTCTCTCTCTCTCTCTCTCTCTCTCTCTGTATATTGTTTACTTTTGCTTATCTACGTCCGACTTAAACAAGTATTTAATTGGTCAAGGTTGACTTCGAAACTAAGTTTAAAAACAAAACATTAGGTTGCGGAAAACAATAAAACGGCGTTGGGTTGTGTTTCCTTACTGGGGATTAGGATAAGTTCAATCGGGTAAATATTCTTAGCCAAAATAAATTTGTCTGTGCTTGTGCTTTGTGTGCGTGAATGATTATTGGTATGTAGAACTTGATGTAATTCCTCCATTGTTCTATAGGTACTTCTATAGCCAAACCCATTTCTCAATGAGTGAACTAGCATGTTTGAGTGTAGCACAGAAAAAAGGGTCTGCTTGGGTTACTCTCAAGCAATGTAAAGTTAACATGTTTTACATATTTCTTGGATATTCCTCATTGCACAATTAAGAAGGCTGTTTTGATTTACGCTTGTGTATCTTGTTTCTTTAGCATCCTTGAAATCTAAAGGTCAAGACTCAAGAGGAATAAGATGGAAACAGCTGGTGAAGAAATTGAGTATAGATGCCTCATTCAGGCAACTGATGCGAAGAAGACTACTTCCACTTCAGTAATTGTTAACATTCTAATTTAGTGGTGTGGTCCTTTTTTTATCACGTGTGATATGACTAATGCCTTTATGAAAACTTGTTTCTTGAATTGTAAAATTGGGCGGCATATATGTTAAACTACATAGTTGGATTTGGAATTTTTGCTCCCATGTCTAAGTGCTTATTTATCTGGTTTTGAAGTTTGACATATTAAACATTTTTGGTACCATTAAAGAGTGAGCAGATCACCTAACTATGATGCTAAAAGCAAAGTCATAATTGACTGCAACAGCATAATCTGTAATTAGTTAAATACAGTACGTCAATTGGTAGTTCGATTTGTCCCATGTCTTACTTCCCCCTGTAACTTTCAAAATAACTTTCTCCTCTACCTTCTTGCCACATCCTCTTATCCTCACCATGGTCATCAGCCCAACCCCTCCTCCCCCGCCAAAATCTTGTCAACACTTGCAAAGAACCTAGTCGACCACCACCAAGTACCAGGGGTTGTTAGAGAAGAAGAGGAGTGGCCATGGTTGTTCTCTAGATCAGATGTCCAAGGAGTGGAAGAATCTCATGCCTCTCTATGGCTTCAGATTCAAGGGGTGACTGAGTTGTATTTCAGCATTTTAGTCTCTCTTGTACTGTCGTTTATTTCATCTGGTTCTCATATTCTTATTATTCTGACGAAACTAAATTGCTTGCCGAGTGCTTTGGTGATGGATGACCACATGTCAGACATTGATTTAATGATCAAACATTAGAAAGTTAAGATTGTCATATCTTCCCAAACTTATCGGCTGATGTAATTGTACTCTATGCATAGATTTATCGATGAGAGAGAGAACCAAACTACTCTATGTCCAGAGCTCAAACTAAGCTTTTATCATTTTTTTGTCAATGAGTCTACACTAGTCACCCTGAATTTAGTGGAGGGACTTACAAAATTACATTGCCCAAGAAGACTAACATCAAATATTGGTATTTTTCCCCAGTGTTTTTAAATTCTACTAGAGATTCTAGGGAAATTTTCTGTGATGATAGTGTAATCTATATTTGGTCTCCTTTCCTTTGTTCCTTATCAATGTGCTATATACTATCACGTGGTTAGTAGTATATAATGCCCTGTAATGCATATCTTTAAAAACCATATAAGATTCTAGTATTTTGGTGGTTTAATAAAAGTTCCTGACTGCTATGCTAATACCTTTTTCATTAGCGGAAAGCATTTGGGCACACGACTGAAATTTGAATAATTTGCATGTGGGCATTTGATATCATATGAATGCCCTTCAAATTGGTGACTTATCCCCTTTGTTCCTACGGGTGTAACCTAAGCGAGAGAACATCATGTGTTATGAAATTATCCACATGACAACGAATGGCATGTTGGATGTAAAGTACTTTGGGAAAGATTTGCAATGCTAGTTTTCTTCCTTTGAAAGCTTATTCAATGTCATCTGAATACTGTAGTGTATCTTTTCATCATATTTAGTCATGACTATGGACTACCCGTGTGATTGAATGGTCAATTAACTGCAGGCAACATGCTTCCAGCCACAAATTCACCAAAATGTATTCATTGGGAGATGGACGAAGGTTGGCATGCTTCGTACAGCTAGTAGCACTACTCCACCAATGAAAACGTACTTAGAGATTAGTGTATACATTTTCAAAAAGCGGAAGTTGCTTTTGGAATGGGTTTTGAGCCAGCGTTTGCTGATATCAACTATGCTTTTACCGTGGCTCTTCGAAGGGCTAATCTAAGTATTAGGACTGGGTTCCAGATTAGTGGCTTTTACTATACTTGTTACGTACACTCTGGCTGATGTAGCATGTCTGGGTAGGATGGTTTGTATTTCAGATTAGTTTCATTTGAGCTGAATGGGATCACGTGGAACTCTATTTTGTTACAATTTGCCTCGAGATGATTCTTGACAAGCTTCCATATAGTCATTAAGTACATATATCTTTTTGTATTAATTTGCTCATCATGTTTTGGATGCTCTTTGTAATTTACAAATCATTGGTTTGATTTCTAATTCGTTGATGTAGCATCCAGATGATCTGTCACAAGCTTTACATGAAGATCATTACAAATTGGCTTGCTCATGATTTGGATGCCTTCTGCAGTTTATAATTGGGGTTCCTCCTCTACATTGATGTTTTTTAAAATGCTGACATTTGCATTAATTTCCAGGCTCAAGTATCTACAAAAGAAGGAAAAACAAAGTATTGTCTATACTTAAACTTCCAGCCTCATCAAACAAAACAGTCATTAGCAAAACATTTGTAAGAATTGTGCTTGTGCAGCAGTGTGTATGTGTTTGAAAGTGCAAATGCAACTCTGGTGTGAGTGTGTGGAAGTGCAGCTGTGTGTGTAAGTGTACAAGTGCAGCTCTGTGTATGAGTGTGCAGCTCTGATGTTGTGCAAGTGTAGGTTACGAACCATTCATTTTTTTAAATAAAGTTTTTAATTAAATATAATGAAAATAATAAATTACTTAATTACTTAATATTTCAAGTTATCCAAAATTAATTTTTAGATATATTGGATTTTACATTTATATACTTTATTCAATACATAATTAAGTTTAACACTACACAAGGGCGAAATAGTCATCTGACAGATTTTTCCACATCCACTCACTCTTATCCCCCATTTCATAAAATATCTAAACCATGTCAAAGTTTATCCCCCCTGTTTAATTCTTCATTCAAACCGTTTTATTTTTTATCCCCCTCTATAAACATCAAATCAATGTGGGTCACGCCTCTAAAAATAATACCTCTCTTATCTTATCTCCCCTTTATGACTTATTTCCTTGAAAATTATCTTACACGCAAACGGGGCCCTAGGAGTATTAACTTAGACTATGTTCTAAAGGAGATTGGATCCTCTTGTAACCCTCGAGTATAAGTTTATTATCAGATTTACTATTCGAAATTGTTTCGTTTCACATTTTTTAATGACTATTCATCTTCTGGTATCGAGCCTCCACATGTCAACACATAACAAAAATCCTCTTAATTGAGGTAAAAGAACAGATAACATACATTTGGTAGTTATTGATTTGAATTTTCACATTAAAGATTTTGTTTGAAAATGATAATTACTAGCCTTTTTTGATATGTTCGCTCACAAATTTAGTCCTGCAAAATATTTGAGCCAATAAATTCTCAAACTGTCGTGTGAATTTGGGGAAAAATTCATTAGAAATTTAAAAAACAGAAATTGTTTCTTGTACCATAAGCTACAGATATAGTGGATTTTACATGAGCTAACCTTGAAATATGAAGAATAAACATATGCGTAAACCGCAATCCAAGACTTGACAAATTACTTCCACCCTAATCCTTCCTTACCCTAACAACTCATCTCATTTGAGGTAATGTTTTAAACGTGGTCTGCTTACTCCCAAATCCTACCTTCACAACACCTGGTTTACTCCGAGGTTTCCTTGCCTTCTGGCGACGAAACAAATTCACCACCTTCTTACCACCCCCCTGGTTGCCCCCCAACCGTTTTACGCCCCCTCTGCTTAAATTCGATTTCCGTGCCTGACCCAAGAGCCCCTTCACAAGTTTGTGGAAATGCCCATGCTGCTTCTTATCTGCTACTTTGCCAACCACTGACTTCCTATGTTGTTCACCTACTTGTTCTCCATAAGCCTCCTCTTTGCTCTTTCCATGAAAGATCTTCCCCGCATTCTTCCACAAAAAATTTCCACGGCCTGCCTGGGTCTTTTGATCTCTATGATCACCATCACCATGGTGGTGGTGGTGGTGGTGGTGGTGATGGTGATGGTGGCGGTGGAAGACAAGTGCTAGCTTGTCTTTCAGCCTTCTAAACCCACCTATCTGTTTTTTCAGCTTTACCGGATGGCCTGATCTGGAACCCTCAACTGAACCCACACTAGTTGATGGTGAACTCACTACTCTGGATGATAGGTCCATGTGATGACCGGCCTGTACCCGATACCCCTCGCTCTCACTACTGCTTGTGGGGCCCATATAATGGCCCACTGTCCGACCAGGAAGGGAGTACCCCTCAATATCACTACTGCTTCCTTGGTCACTTGTATGGCTACTAGCTTCCTGACTTGTCCAGCTGGAGGATGAACTTGTGGCTTCTGATTCTTCCTTTTCCCGTTGGGCCACCCACTTACTACCCCCACCCTTGTTTTGATCCATCACTTTTCCAAACACTGTAGGGGACAACACACGGTTCTTAGCCGGCAGTGTTAGTCTTGTAATTATCTGATTTGGTAAACCCTTCTCCCTTGGAGTCCCACTCAGTTTGAGACCTGAATCTGCCACTTGAAATTTTCTATTTGTTAAACCCATGAATCCTAAAGAAGCGGCCTGTTTGGATTTTTGAGACATCCCGAACTTCCTGATTAGCTCCCTCTGGGGTATTACAGATGCCAAATCAGAAGCCACAAACTGAGTGGGAGTGCTTTGAGCGACTCCTCCGGGAGAATATTTTGGCACTGGTGGCCGTCGTATAGGCATGCCTTGTAGTTTCTCCAGTTCAGTAACATCAGGAGGTGCATCAAATACACCAAACTGATCAGATGCCAACTGAATTACAAACACACATCAAAAGCTCAATTACACAGCAAACATGATAAGAAGGCAATTTAAGTTGTCTAACCACATCCAATCTGAAAGTAGAAAATAGACTTTACCCTATTGGGTTCTGAAATTACTCTCACGAGCTTACTGCATTCATTCACAACTCAATGGTCCATTGTATCTAGAAATGAAGAGTGAAACAACGGGAAAACATAGACAAGGCAAACATACATTTTAATATGCATTCTTTCTGAACTGAATGCTTCATCATATCTACAACTAAATAGAAAAACAAAAGGAAAAGATGGATAAGGAAAACATACCTTTGAGTAAGCCTCCAAAACCCTTTCAGTTGCACCATCCAGTAAGCTTTTTAAGAAGATTTTTGCTTTCTCATCCAACAACTATAACATATATATGTATATATATGAAAAAGGGCAGTAAATATACAGCTACAAGACTTAAAGCGCAAAAAAGTACTTAAATCACTAAAATGATTCTTTTGAGTTTTTTAGTATTAGGAAGAAAAAACTTAAAAGCCTCGGGAAATAACGAAGAAAACACTATGAGGCAATCGCAAAGTCAATGATAACACTAGAGAGAGAAAATAATAGGTATTTGGCGGGGCTCTCACAAAAAGCTTAAAAGTTACATGGGTGATCAATACTTCGACATGGTATCATAGCAAGGGAAAAACGCGTTCAAACCTCACCTGCAACATTATAATTACAAGAAGTTGCAAGTGTTTGGCCAGCTTGTGAAGTCAAATCTGGCAAAAGGTGAGGGACTGTGTAGAGAACCTAGATGATGAATTTGACTCTCTTTTATCACAACTTAGGCTTTTAAATGAGTTGGCGGATGACAATTTACCCACGCAATATGAAGTTCACAAAACCAAAGACACATCGATATAAAGGCAAACAAGGACAGAAAGATAAAGAGATCCATATAGTGGCATCCTAGAATCGGCTTGAAATCATATGAATAAACAAGAAACAGTCCTCCTAACTAAATATGATTCTACATATTTCGAAATTACAGAATGGATAAGTATCACATCCTTATCATTTTGAAAATAACAATGGGGCGGCTTCAACACACAGACAAGGTCACTGGTAACTTTTGACCATCAGAACAACCACTATCAGTAAGGACTCAATTTTAATGGCATAAGGCATGCGTCGTGGACTGTTGGTACAGAATGTCTCATTAAAAAACACAATTGTCATCAATTTTCTCTTCAAACTAACCCTTACCCTCCTTAGTTATAGCCTCTCTTTTCTTTTCATTAACCAAAATAATTCTCAAAATAACAAAAATAAAAAAACCCCATGTATATTTCATGAAGTATACCCCAAGACTAAGAGGCTTTAGCTCAATAAAGCTGACAAATGAGAGCCAGGTGTTCAACACTTGATGAACCAATCTCCGTATTATGGGCACGGACAGGTGGGACAGGATGAATCTTGCAATCTAATGTGAGTGTGTGTGTGTATGGAGAGAGAGAGAGAGAGAGAGAGAGAGAGAGAGAGAGAGAGAGAGAGAGAGAGAGAGAGAGAGAGAGAGAGAGAGAGATGATTAGGATGAAATGTTGTAAAGGGATTACTACAGGGAAACAATTACACAGATAGAACTAGAAAAACAACATTAAACCACTAAAATCAGTTACAAATAACACCGCAAAGCCTAGATGATGAACTCCTAGTCCCACCTTCACCCCTAACAAGCATTATCAATTGGTGTATGTCATCCAACTCAAAACCAATTGGCTATGACTGGAGAGACTGCTCAGGCTTATATATTAGCTTTGGAGGCAATAACTTGGGTGTCAAGCTCTAATACTTCCCGCACGTGGACATGAAAACAAAGGATCCTTATCATATGAATCATGGAAAAACAAGGGGTGATTGAGGCACAAACAAAGGGGCAACCAGTGAATAAGTTAGTGAGCAACTCAAAACCATTCATTGTGAAAGCATCCAACTCAAAACCAACTTTAAATCAACTAGCTATGATCGAGAGGTTGCCCAGACTCATATACTAGCATTAGAGGTAATAACTAATCACTGTGGGACAAACTGTGACAATATCAAGCAAATTATAATTTCAGTAGTTCGATAGCAAAATAGTAGTGCATAACAAATTAAATTTAAGATAGGTAAAATACATCCAATAAATAAGTGTATATGAGCACTCATGAGGGTCTGTACATGTACATGTATGAGGGTATATATTTTAGTGTACTAGGGGCACTGCTTTGGTGTAATGGTAATAGCTTTTGGTCATAAAGGGTGAAAATTTTGTTACTGAAACAATCACTTTGCATAAATAATGCAAAAGATTCGATCTACTTGTGCAGTATACATCTGATCACTAGAGATAAACAAGTGTTTTGTCCAAGGGAAAACAACCATGGGCCATTCATAATCTTGATAAGAAAGTACGAGACTATGTAGCCATTTAAAGCCAATTGTTTTAAGTGGTGTTACAAAATGTCTTAATCAATAAACTCTTTTCAAGGAGGCATATCATACTCTATCAATATTCAAACCTATAAATACATGAGTACTTGATTCTACAAAACTTTTGACAAACTTTTGGTAAAAACATAATGGAAGAAGAAAAAAACAAAAGCTCTTTAGGTGAAAGGGACACAATCAGTATGCCTCAGATGCTACTGTATGAACTTGTCCTCCGACTAAGAAGACTTTTTAGTTCCAAAAAGATCAACATTCTAGAATTAACTTGGTTTTATTAAAGACTTTAAAGAATGATTTTGAGGAACAATTTAGAAGCCGCTAACGGGGCAATGATTAGCTATGAACTGCAGCGTATCACAACTTGCCAATGTACAAGCGATTTTGTCTTCTAATCTTATGTATAAGGAAGATATTTTAGTACTCTGAAACTCGTCGAGTAACTACTTTATAGAATTCCGTGCATCCGCGTATTCATAATTGAGAACTTCAACTTTTGAAGAGATATGCAAATAATGTGTTTGAATTCAAATTCAATGACATCACTTCCTAATTTCTTCTCAGTTTGTCCACCTTATACTTATATCAATTTACCAGGGTTAGCTTTGGAAAGTTACACCCTTTTTCCTCTAAAAGTAAACAAATACATACATATTCATGCATCGCATCGTATCACTATTAGCAAAAAGAAAGATCTCACTCTGTCCGTTTCAACGCTATCAGACTTTCGAAGAATATGGGATAGAGGGAGTATTAATTTAGTTTAGCTTTGAAAGTTCTTCCTAGCTTCAATTACAGGACAACTTGGTCTTTAGGTTACAAATAGACTTTTTGATTTAGATAACACTGCCAAAAATAAACTTCAAATGGAAAACGAGAATTGGCTCCCACTTGTCTAACAAAACCATAATAGATTTGGTAGAAAAATCTCTTTTGGTTAGTCCGCCCAAGGATCTATTTTGTTCCAAAATACTGCCGAAAATCCAACTTGCTACTTCTCCTACAATTTGAAACCATAGTAAACCTAAAATCAGTCTCCTAAAGCTGAACAAATTAAGATGGTTTAAAAACCATAACAAGGAAACCTCCGTCCATGTAATCGGGAGGCATCCTAACAATTGAACAAGCTTGCATTATAATCAAAGTCCATGCCATGGAGCATCGCATAAGCTTTCCAGTCAACATTCGAGCAGTTTCCAGACATTTTCTGCTTCAGTAGGGGTTACAGTTTTTCGTAAGAGTCTAACTATTTTGTGCTACTTTTGATGTGCCCTAGCATAGCAGTAGCAACAACCATTACAGTATGATCAACACATGAGTTTTAACCCACTGCCCAATGGAGACCACAGTTTTGAACATAAGTGAGGTCTCTAGAGTACCCCAAATACAGTAAGTCACCTCTTTTATACCGGTTCTTTCAAGCAAGAAAAAGAGGGTTTCCCATATAACAGTAAGGTCATAATTAACATATACAGAGTACGACATAATTGTTTTCCTTTTAAGAATTTCTCATGTGCTCCATTCATAGCCAATTCAGGCAACTCCAGGTATTTGTCGGAGAAATGGAGAAATCACCCCGCCAATGGTTTTTAAGGTTCAAACAAAGAGCATGCCATAACAGATTACAAGATGCATACCCTTCACTTTTTCACTTTTTCACTTTGAAAGTTGGAATTCCAGACTGCTCTTTTTTTCTTTTCCAGACATGACTGCCATTCTTTTTACACACACTAATGATAGCAATCTACCCAAAAAAAAAATTATGTTTAATTCTTCCTTCACCTTAATTAATCCATCATGGTTGGAACCACAAGTACAATTCATACATGCATGCACGTTCGTATGCACATTTGCAATGCATATAACAACCTGCTTGGCAAGGAAATGAAAGAAATCTTACGTTTTCAGAACAGGCACTTTGTGAGCAATTTCTATAACATCGGAGAAGCCCGTATAATTTTCTCAAGGCCTGGACATCTGATTCTAGATCCTGCAGTTCCATAACCCTGATTAACTAACTACCTGCAAAATTAATTGCAGTTAAGTTCAAAGAAGCGGCAAGTACAAGATACAAAATAAGTAGTTCAGAGATGTACTACTAGCATCCGGCAAGGCTTCAAAAAGAAGGAAAGAAGTCTTCCAAATAGTAGATGTTACTTTTATTTCAAGAAACTGCCAGGTTTTTTCTCTAGGGACTGAGGGCCATGCAGATTGGGTACAGGCCAACAAACACTTTGGCAGGGTATGCTAAACTTTGCCTTCAAGTTCGGACTCAGAACCTCAAGGTCAAAACTTCAAGTTCGAACTGACAACCTCAAAGTGAGAATTCCCATAAAGGAAGACCAATATTCCTAATCATGAAAGTCACACTTCAACTTATATCACTGACTCCAAAAGGCTTCTAATTACTTTTTAAAAGGCCTTGTAAATTGGTCTACAAATATCCAGTTTCACTTTTGATTATAACAATATCATGTGCAAATATATTGGTAAAAGGCTCTTACGATATAAGTGAGCGTTCATCAATGGACAACAAAACTGCTTATTTGTAAGTAGTTCCACTGTCCGATGACTCCGATCATTTTCTCAAACCATCAACAATTTCAAAATAATAAAAAATAAGTCTGGATTTGACATCAATGAGAGTGGGATAAAACATAAAATAACCAGAAGTATAAAGTTCCTAAAGAGACACGGTATCCAGGTGGAAACAGATATATACAGAAAGAAAAACAGACACTCTAGGAACATCAACTCAAAACATTGAGTAGTTAGCGAACAGAATTAAACTATAATTTCCAAATACCACAATTCTCAAACAACAAGAAACATAACTAAACCCTAAATATATTAAATCTCAAATTGTAGAGTTGAACGTAATGCAATTGCAGTGATAAAATGACTTTTCAGAAACGGTCAATAATTGAGAGCCGAACCCCATTTTCAAATGGAAGGAAATACCTGTTTTATAGTTAGATAATCGGGTTGCATTTCATGATCTTAATCAAACGTAACCCAGACCAGAACTATTGAGATTTCAACAATAAACATAAAGCATGCAAATTTTATTTAAAAAATAAAATATGAGATTAAGAAGAAAACTTTTACTTTTTTTTGGTAATGCAAATTCTGATTGAGACGAATGCACAAGTATTAGCAGTTGAGTCGTATGCTGCTCTAGTCTGAACCCAAAAAAAAAAAAAAACAGAGAGAGAGAAGAGAACAAGTGCATCCAGTATCACTGCACTTTGGGGTCTGGAGAAAGGCCAATCGGTTACATACCGTTCAGATTGCTGGGGCAGAGGTAGATTGGAATGGGAGAGGGAGAGGGAGAGGGAGAGGGAAGTGGTGCAACCGTAGGATAACTGCCAACATTTCTTCCTACTGCTAATTTTACGTCACAATCCACAAATGTGCGTTAAGAAAGATTATTAGTATTACCCCTACACCACCCTATAATATTGGGTTCACTGTGGTGTTTATTAGATTATTATTATTATTTATTTAAAAATTTATTTATTTTATTAATTTTTAGTTGTTTGTTAGTTCATCTTAACAGAAAGAGTTTAAAAATTAAAAAATTATGTTTAAAATAAATAAATAAACTAAAATAGAATTGATTTTGATTTATTTTTCTTATTTAGTGATTTTTTTTAAAAATTTTGAAAATAATCTTATATTTTTCAAATTATTTTCATCAAAAATTTGATGAAAACATAACAAATATAAATTCTTTTAAGAAAGACAAAAAATAAATAAAAAATATAATTTAGGCCAAATACATCTCCCATGAAGTTTTGAAAAATGCAATAACCTCCCTTTCATTAATGGATGAAATTTGGTAACATCATTGGGAATAATTTTTTAAATTCTGAAAATTCCCCTCAAATGTCTATATAAACACCATCAACTTCCCTTCTTCTCTCTCAAAACAACAAATCTTTTATCCCTCCTCACCTCACATTAAGGCATGAAAAAAAATCCTCAATTTTTTTATTCTATTTCATTCGTTGAATTTTTATTTATCAATGTAATTTATTTATTTTTTGCCTAGTTATGAACATGTCATCTTTTAACAAGGGTCCGCGGAGCCAATTGGTGGGCGGAGTAGCAAGTACCACCCTCAACTTCAATAGAAAATAAAATAAAATTAGGTTTAAATCTTTTGAGATCCCCCCACTTCCACAACCCCCCCCCCCCCCCCCCCCCCCTTCTTTTCGCCACACAAGTACACACTGCACTGCCCCAGACACAGTTCATTTTGGGCCCGTTTCTAATTCTCTCTCTCTCTCTCCCCGGTTGCCACCCCCCTCCGCCGACATCATCACTGTACCGACTCCACTGAGTCTGCCACGCCGAGCTGTCAACCTCCACTCCGCTGCCGCAGCTTCGTGGACGATGGACCATGGTTTCACTGGTTGAGTGATTTCGACTTTCAAGCCTTTAGGCTTCAAGGTTTGTTTTATAGTGTTGTGGTCCTTGTGGACGGTGGGCCTGGGGTTAAGTTTTCTGTTTCGTTTATGATTTTGCTTGATTTGCTCAGTTATTTTTGCTCGATTTGTTTGACTTTATTGCTCGATTTGCTCACTGTTTTTGCTAATCACAAGTCCTTGATGGTGATTTTGAAACCTTACGAAATTTTGCAAGCTCAATATTTTCATTGTTCTCAAGCAAGAGCCTGGCCTATTTAGGTGTTTATTCGTTCGTTGAAATGTTTTAGAAAGATAGAGAGAATACTACGAGCAATGTGAAAAACATTAAAAGATGTTTAGGTGAGCTGTCAAACATTGCAAAATAATATTGAAGTTCAATTGATATTAATTATGTCATATTCGTTTGGGATTTCATTGATTTCATGTCTCATGCAACCATTAGGAAATGCTGAATGCCTATATATTGAAAACAATACTATGATATGTAATCGAAAAACATCAAAGGACTCTCTAATCTTTACTCTTTCTGCATGAAAAACTAATTTCGGACAAGAAGATTGGCTTTAATAAAAAAAATGATAGTTGAAATAAGAATGCTTAGGTTAGAAAAAGTCTCCATGATCCCTTGTTACACATTTCTATCATTATGCAACAAATAGAACACATTTATTTTTTGTGTGTTAAATATTGTACTTTTGTTGTTAGTACTTAGTAGTGCCACCTCCAATCTTAAATCCTAGCTCTGCCCCTGTCTTTTAGTATTGAAAGCATCATTCAGGTGAGGAACAAAATGTGTCAGTGGGAGAAATAGATCACTTGCAAAAACTGTTTCTGAAAACAAAACGATATGAAATCAAGAGGTGCAGAAGCACTTCTAGACCATCAAGTTTGCATAATAACTGGGGAAGATGAGCTTTCACACTGTTCACAGAAGAAAATAGATCAAACTGCATGATCAACTCCGTCCCATTTTCCTATATTTGCTAACACAATTCCAAACAAAGACTACAATTACAACCACTCTTCAGTTTAGTTTAGATCAAATGGTACACGACAATACACCAAAATAAAAAGAGGCGAAAAAATTGCATAGACCTAAATGCTCATGTTCTAATTACTTAACAGTTTCTTCATCAAGATCAAGCATTTTTAATTTAGGAACCTTCCGTTGATTCATCTCCCGGTAGGTCATCTTCGTCGTGGTAGATATTCATCGCCATCTGCCATATCTGAAGTATGTTATCTTCAGCTACACTAGCACAATCCAATCTTCACACGACTTCTATGAGAAGTCTAAAATTTAACTTGTAACACTCCGAATTTCGAGAACATTAATAAAATAAATAAGTAATGGAAATACATTTTTTCATTGATAATCAAAATAGTACAAATGTCTTGCTTTGAACAAAAAAGAAAAATACTATGTAAAGTCTGTCAAAAGGTTTTATCAAAAAGACTTCACTTAACGATCACCGGAGCTAACTAAGACCTCTCTAAGTGAACCACGATTCAACCAGGTCTTTCTTGAGATACTTGCCTTTATGAGTTGAATAGACCAGTTCTACTTCATCTTCATCAGTAATTGGCAAGAAATGTCAAAGGCAAAAAGAAGTTGCATCATGAGTTTTGACACTCAATAAGTTACCATACCCTTAAGTTCTCTTTTGCATGTTTTAAAACATTTAATATGATATGCAATGTACGAATGTGCAGAAATATTTAAGCATGATATGAAATAAGTACAGAAGCAATAAGTATAAGATTTGAACTAAATTTCGTGATTAACTATATTCCAGTGTCCGAGTATTTCATAAGTCCTTGACACAAATCAAAATTTTCTAATGATGCTTCCGAACTATAACAATCATGACCACCTGACTAACCAAACTTCCCTATTATCACAACAGTCTTATTCGTCATGTTCCCCATGAAAAATGCTTTTCCGAGATGTTATATCTTTCGACACGTGCCAACCTTTAGAATATACCTCCTAGAAGACCATTAGACGTTTATAAAAAAATAAAAAAAAGGACATGCGAAGGTTAATATAACACGGTTCAAGCATAACTTGGCTAAATGCATGACACGGCTAAGTACGTCGCTTGGCATATGACACCGCTTGGGTATTACACCTCGAGTTTATGTACAAGCTCTGCTTAAGTCGCATCACGGCTAAAGACGACCATAAATATTCTCGTGGAGAATATATCCACAAGAACTAATCTTTACACAGTTCTCAATATGTTTTCAAGTTTGGATATCCTGTGTGTTTATCTACCATACATGAATCATGATTAATGTATTTTTTTTTTTCAATAAGCCAGGATTAACGTTGATCAATTATCATATCATAAATCCTATAATTGAAACACTGAAATTTTAAATATTTTAAAATATTGTCGTACAATAATTAAAAATTTATAGCTGAATAAGATACTCATATTCATAAATAAATGTGGTTAGTGTTTCGTACTACTTTGTTACTCAGTGTTTAACTTAGAGTGATTATGGTAATATATATAGGGCATCGAGTGTTTTGGAAGAATTTGGGAGCTCCAGCATGAAAAACCCGAGAGATACAGAATGAAGAAGAGGATGAACAGTGCCGGTCTTTAGGCCAAACGTTTGGGGTCATGACTGAAAAGGGTACCGACTGTAATTTTCCCCAGATTATATATTACAGTTATATGCTATTATTGCTATTGGAACTGAATTTTTATAAACTACATATTATGCCCCAGTTGCTATCATATTACAGTTTATAAATTAGTTTATCATAATTAAACCTCTTTAGTTATCAATCGACAGCATTGCCCCGGCTTTATGAAATTAAAGTATACCTTATTAGGATTTAACACAAAATAAACCCTAACATATTTATTGAAGTTTCATGTTAAACTTAAATATAGAATTGAATATGAGTCAGAGCCTCTAAGAGTACGGTAACCAAGTGTTACTGTAGTCTTCTTCTTCAAAGCCCGACTCTTTTAGTACTAGTTGCTCCTTCAACTACACTTCTTCATCTGGCATGAGATGCTACAGGCAGAGAAATTGCTCCATGAGATGCTACAGGCAGAGAAATTGCTCCATGAGTAATAACACTCAGTAGAAAAGCTTACCTGACAAATAACCCAAAATACAATAATATGACAGATAATAATGCAAAATAATCAAAGTAACATAGTAGCGGAAATAAACACGTAAGGTTCGTTATGAATTTTGTATTTAAGTTTCTAGGATTTACTACCTCGAAAATCCAATCTTACCCTCTGATACTAGCGTAGGCAATCGGTAGATATTAACCAGGCCTTACCTACCTTGGGCCCATTATCTGAGGTTATGTACCCGACTGAAAATCAACCCAGCAAGACAGGGATCTTCTATCGTCCACTCAAGTCAATACCTATTTCACTCTATCATGTCCTCGAAACGTGGCTTCATCAAGTCAGATACCAACAAATCTTAGCCTCTTTTTCTTTACCGACTCAAATATGCCCAAGACACTGGCCGTCGCTCTCTCAGGGTCCAGAACTGCAATCACAGACGGCCCCAAAGTCACCTCCAACCGTGTATACCCACCTCCTAGTTGGGGTCCTTCCATAAAAATAACGAGTCGACGCCTAGAACAAGGTAGTGTACGCCAGAAATACATGAGACGCCGCCTGGAACAACACTGCCACGACAAGCCATCTCAAATCGATTTCAAACTTTCTTTCCATTAACCTCAACTTACTTTGTCTTTACATATGAACTCAGTTATAATGAACGCTCTGACATCCTCACACTGTCATGTCACAAGTGTCATTCAATACAAAGGCCCTAACGTTTGACTAAGTTTTTCCACATACAAGCAACATCAAATTTCTAGCAAAACGACTATGATTTATACCAACAAGTATTTCAACAACAGAACCTCATGCTCAGGATCTCCACAGCATCTCATTGTTTTCACAGAGTTTATAACTACATGACGAAATTAAACATAACAATATAACTTGTACAGAATATGGACAGATTGGTGATCCTTCTCTCACGTAATCCCACGGGGATTCATGGACATGATAATACTAAAGGTGTATGTTTGTACAAGTGATAGTCAGGGCTAAGTTGATGAAAGTAGCAATATGTCAAAACCAACATTGGCCAGTCGATCGCCCGACGGCCCTTAGCAACCACCCTCTCAGATGACCACCCTTAGTGATCGGTCGACCACCCTGCTAGTTGATTGCCCACAGCGACCGGTCAACCGCCTGCAAAACTGGATTTACGAATCAGAATGCAACAGAGATGATTTTAACGTGATTAAACTATCATATTATTCCATCACAGGTTGTAAATAAGTATTCCTACCTTGAATGATGATTCCGACGAAGAAACGACTGTAGTTTGATGGAAATTCGGCCTCCCTCGTCTCCCACAAAATATCTCAAACTCTCTCTCTCTCTCTCTCTCTCTCTCTCTCTCTCTCTCTCTCTCTCTCGCTCTCTCGCTGATTTGGTTATGATGTTTGAATGTGCAAAAGGAATGACAATGAGGTGTATTTATAGAGTGAGGGAACTAAGGGTTGCAATGTTTGCAAGGAAAGGACATGGCTGTTGAAGTGAAGGGATGGGAGTTCAAAAGGTTTTGAGGTTACATTCAAAAGTCATACTTAATCAAGAAGTAAAAGGATTGTGCTCTAGTGCTTTGCGAACTCTAACCTCTTACGTGCACTCACATTCTAAAGCAATCATTAAATATTAACTAAGAAAATTAAATAAACACCAAAAACACTTATGATAATAGAATTTAAATAGATTTTTTTTATAGAAAATATCGGGTTGTTACAACCTATTCCCCTTATAGAATTTCATCCTCAAAATTATACAGTATGGTTAGAAACAAACAGCTCAGAATAGTTGACTCTCATGACATCTTCCCTCTCTCATGTTGACTCTTCCAGATTCCTATGTCTCCAAAAAACTTTGACCAACTTAATGGTCTTGCCTCTTAAGTTCTTCTTGTCGTGATCCAGAATCTGAACAGGCTTCTCTTCATAAGTCGTGTCATCGTCCAATGTGACATCTTGCAAGTTTAAAATATGAGTCGGCAACACACATGAAAGACATTGTGAACTCGGTCTAACTGAGGCGTCAGTGCTAGCCAGTAAGCAACCTCTCCAATCTTCTCGAGAATCTCAAATGGCCCAATGTACCTCGGCATTAGCTTTTCCTTCTTAGCAAATCAGGCAATGTCTCGCCTTTGCCTGATTTTCAAGAAAACATGATCGCCTACATTGAAGGTCAACGGTCTCGTTCTCTTATCTGCATAGCTCTTCTGTCTACTTTGAGCTGTCAATAATCGTTGTTTGATCACCTTGACCTTTTCAGTCATTTTCTATACAAGCTCCGATCCCAACAAATAGTCTCCTCTATCTTATTCCAACATATGGGAGATAGACAAGGTAGCCCATACAAGGCTTTGTAAGGTGCCATCAATATATTGGACTGGTAGCTATTATTATCAACGAACTCAACCATTGGTAAGTGATGCTCCTAATATCCCTAAAAGTCCAACGTGAATCTCAATCAGACACTATAGTTATCGGCACCCCGTGCAATCTGACTATCTCCTTAGTATATAGTCGACTATAAGAGTCCATTGTATCAGACATCTTGACCGACAAGAAATATGCTGACTTGGTCAATCAGTCCACGATAACCCAAATAGCATTGTGTTCTTAAACTGATCTTGGTAAGCTCATAACAAAATCAATCGTAATATGTTCCCACTTCCATCTAGGAATGGGTAACGGTTGTAACATCCCTTCTGAAAGGCCAGAGGTAGAAAAATTGCACCATGAGCGATAATGCCCAATAAATGATACCATCTCGTAAACCCAATTTATGCAATATACAAAGTATGCATGATTATGTCATGGCAAGTATTAGAATACAGAAGCAGTAAACAAGCAATTGAGGAATTTAAGTTAGAGTAAACTACAGAGAATAATGTTTATAGGTCAATCTTTATATCCAGTTTCTACATTTTTTACACCTGTGTCTGACAACATCCATACGTGTCAAAATTCATTCAATTTTCCAAGTTTCGGATTGACACAAGTGTTGCTTCTAAGTCAAAACCAAAAATTAGTGTCATGATGTTCCCGTCCGATATGGTTTCAAACCCTAAACTGAACCATACTCCCAGACATTATGTTTCTTGTGTGTCATGCTCGATATCAAATGTTCTACCTCCATCCCCAATACTATGTTTTATTTCAACAGACAAGATGCGGCACATAACGGGCTCATAGCATAAATTGGCTTATTACATCACACGGCTCACGACCAACTCGGCTCCAAGATGCAGAGCGGCTCACGACACTTCTGTATATCAAATAATAGTTTGGCTCAAGTCATATCATAGCTAAAGACATCCTAATACATCTCTCAACAAGTCATTTCATTTCTCGAACTGCATTCTTCTTGGCTTTAGAAATCTCATAATTTTCTCAGAATCTCGGAGCGATTATGCTCAGTGTTAACTTATCATTCTAGGCTCTCGGTTCTCGCATGATCAACCCTTCGTATTCAGATTCCATCAATAAGCAATGTCTATATAAGCATGGATTTATAACTAAGTATGCAAAATTAAACATTTAAATAAAGTAGTTACACAATTAGAGAATGAATTTAACAAATTATTCATGTGGTTAAGTACTTGCAAGAACAAAGGTAGAACTATAAATTTAGGCTGGCAACATGTTATCTAAGTTGAGGGGTTCAAAGTTCAAATTTTTGGTTCAAGAGAAAATTTGGATAGATTCAAAAGCGACTAATCAGGTTTAGGGGTGACTGGTGTGGGCAATTAGTCAGATTTGAAATCTAACTGGTACGAGCTACTGGTCAGATTTGAAGTCTAACTGGTACGAGCGACTGGTCAAGTTTAAGTTTGACTAGTCTGGGGCGACTGGTCAAATTCTTGGTCTAAAATAAATCAGTAGCGAAGTTTGACCGATTGGGGTTCAAGGGTGACTGGTCGGTTGGGTTTTCTTTTCTAAAATCTCAATTGTGTTTTATTTCAATGGAGCTTCATGAAACTTGAATCAAGGGTCTAAAACATAAATTAAGTTATAGGGAATATATATTTACCTTGTAAAAGCTTGATTGCAGTGAAAACAACCTCAAGTGGGATACACCTTCTCCTCTCTCTCTCTCTCAAGATTCTTTTTACAACCTCAAGCTCTCACACTTACTCTCTCTAATCTTAAATCTTCTGATGAAAACGTGAATATTGAAGAGAGGAGAGTGAGGTATATATAGGGGAAGAAGGAGCGTGTGATTGGCAAGCATATGGAGATTGGGTGTTGGGATACAAGTGGCCATTGATGCCATTGGTCAGGAAGAAGGATTCTGCAGGCCATGTGAGGAGGAATGGTGGTTTTGAGGATAAAACCATGGATATAGGTGGTTTGGAGATTGAGTGAAGGGCAATTAGAAAGTCCCATTGAAGAAGGAAGATTTTATTGTCATGAAAATATATGCTGAAGATTATGAACATGAAAAAGAAAAGGAGGCGTGTGAGGTTAATGATGAAGGAAAAATAATCAGATGTGGTTGCTCCCTGAGGTAAATGTGTGTATTTGGCCATATTAGAAAAAGGCAATTGCTGAGTGACCTCAAGTATGTTGGGCTTAGGTCAAAATCTAAAATAAAAAGGCTTATTAGAGCTCCCATGAAGGAATAGGCTTGGGTTATGTCAAAATGCACACACAAATCATATCTATATAGAAATTATGCAAGTCCGCAATAGTTTCAAGCATGAAAAATTTCTTATTTACTCATTCAATCAAATAAAAATGCATTAATAATTTTTTTTGTATACATGAAATCTAACAAAATCTATACATAAATTGATAAAAAATTATTTTCATTGATTTAAAATTTATGAGTCCTTATAAAATTAGATGTTTTGGCCATTGAAATAGGATTTCGATGTGGTCCGACACGATGGTCACCCTAACAAAACTGGTGTAAGGGCCGGGAAATTTTTTTATGTTTATTATATAATTGGAATGTTATTAATGACTTCGTATTGAAAGGTATTATGTAAATTGGGTGATTGAGTATGGATGAGGTGAAGTGGGAAGTGAAGGAGGGATAAAAAACCATCGGGTTTTAGAAATCATCCAGTCAGATTCTGAAAATTTTGGACAGTGGTCAAATCTGACCGGTCAAATTCTAGACCTTCCAGTCAAGTATTGCGGTCAAATTTGAAATTTTTCCTGAAATTTTAAAAATTTTAAGTTAGTGGAAAAACCTGACCGGTCAGATTTTAGACTAACCAGTCAGGTCATCCAATCAAGTTCTGGATGCGCGTTTTTAAAACCTTTGATCCAACTTCAAAAGGGCTTTTCTCTCTCTCTATGTCTCTCTCTCTCTCTCTCTCTAGGGATCTTCTTCTCCATCAAACTCCAACTTCAAACTTTTAATCCAACTTCAAATCTATCAAATTCCTTCGAGATCCTCCGCTATTATGTATCTCAAGCTTGGAGAAACTTATTTCACTTGGAAGAGTTTCATTGGAGTTTCTCACCACCATTGGAGCTCAAAATTTGGAGCAAATCACTTGAGGTAAGGATGTTTACTATTCGGTCCTTGGGTATATGACTTATTTTCACCAATTTCTTCGATTTTTGTCATTATTTGGAGTTTTGAATATTTTTGGACATATTTTTGGTTTTTCCCCTTGTTGTTGATCAATTAGTTGATTGGGTATTGATTTATCATGTTTTTTTTCTTCGTCCATTTCTCCTATTTTCTAAGATTGGATTTACTCATGTAAGTGATCAAAGTGAAACCTTGATGTAAGATCGGAGAGTGAATACGGTTCATAACATGAGGAGTGGAGCTATGTTTGTTACATATAGACCTCGGGAACGATGGGTGTTAGTTAGAAAGTTGTGATGCTGTAAGTTGTGAAATATACATATGGTGAAATTACGATTTTTTACGCATTGGACATAATACTTAGTGATCTAGCCTCCTTTTGGAGATGTGCTAGTGATATCGATATGAAAATGGTCTAGCCTCCATGATGAGATGTGTTAGTAAATAATGAAAAAAATTGACATATGAACCAATGCTAGCCTCCTTAGGGGAGTGGTGCTAGTTCTATGAACCAATGCTAGCCTCCTTAAGAGAGTGGCGCTAGTTATGAAAGTTGGCTAGTTTTCCGAATGAATCGTGCTAGTAAGATGACGGATCTTGTTTGGCCACTTTCAGGTGAAGTGTCGTCATTGACAAATAAGTTTGAATGGATCATACGAAAATGATGATATATGTAGTTTATCATGCTAGTAAGATAATATATCTAAATTGGCCACATTCGGGTGTGGTGCCGGTGTAAATTATTGAAATTGAATGGAACGTATGAGAACTATTCTAGTTCCTTTGGAGAATCGTGCTAGTAAATGATATGGCTCGTCTAGCCACTATTGAGTGAGAGTTAGGAGTGAATACGGACAAGAGATGAGAGATGTGGATCAAGAACTAATCATGAGAACTGTTAAATTATGAAGTAATATTTTCACATGATGATTATGATCAATACAAGTTAGATATGGCATTATGATGAACGGTAATGGTCACACGATACATTGAAATGCATTGGCGTTGAGATGACGTGTAGTAATTGGTAAATGACACGTTGATCGAGGGTTATTCACCTGCCTCTATTGTTTATTTCCTATACACACTAAAGTATTTGTCGTTTTGTGACTTAATTGTTGACTTTCTATTGACTACTAGGATTGTGTAGAACTCTATGGTATATTGTGAACGAAGATTATATGATGCGTCATGATGGAACATAAATTGTCATTTTGATACGTTGTTGAACGAAAATGACAAATATGTTTATGAGAGTTATGAGAATGATAGATTATGCATAAGGAGGGTCATGGAATCTATGGTCCATTTGATTTAAATAAAATTAAGAAATAGTTATATAACACATGATCCTTATGAGGCACGTAAATTAGACTCCTTCGGGTATGTTAGGAGTGAT
The DNA here is from genome assembly GCA_019985065.2 of Arctostaphylos glauca. Taxonomy (NCBI): domain Eukaryota; kingdom Viridiplantae; phylum Streptophyta; class Magnoliopsida; order Ericales; family Ericaceae; genus Arctostaphylos; species Arctostaphylos glauca. The sequence continues at coordinate 18,238,264 of JAHSPW020000008.1, read as the reverse complement.
GTGAACTAGACGCCCTCTTGGGAGTGCTAAGAATAAAAAGTGAAAATGTACTGGGTTCCTCAGGGTACACTAAGAGTGTACTAGGTTCTTTCATGTGAGTACTAGGAATGACATAGATTGGTCTCATTAGGGAGAAAGGTCGTTACAACAACTTGATCCCTAATGAGAATATGTTGATGACGCACGTGAGTCATGGTATGAATTAAATGAATTGAGGGATTATGAATAATTATTGTAAAGCTATTTAATGTTGTGCTTAGTTGATTTTTGATTTTCCCTTGTAATCTTACCTATATGATATTTTAGAGTCTTGTGTTTGAAGTTGACATACATTTATGGATGGATAGAGTGTGAAAATGAATGATATTGATAGCCTCCTATGGAGCGTGTTAGGAAATGAGGTTGTGTACTGTCTCCTACCAGAGAGTAGCAAGAATAACGATATTATGGTTAGCTATCATCGGGTGAGGTGATAGCGATTACGAATAAATCACGATGAGTAAAATAAAATAATTTGTGTGAGTTGGGTATCTTTCAAATGGTTCGTTAGTTTGGGAAATTTATTAAATTGAGGTATAATGAAGGATGTGAGTATATTTATGAGACATGGAACGTGAGGGATAACTATATGTGCATACGTAAAGATATGAGGGTTGGATTAACAGTAGAGAAACATGAGTTGTGTTATGGCTAATGTACTGGTACAATGTAATGGTCAATGGGAAATGACCTGGTATCGTGAAACGGTTAATAAAGAAGCATTGGTATTGAGAAATGACTGACAAAATTAACGAAATGGTGTTGTAAGATGATTGAATGTGTCGTTTATGCTTATCTTGTAATTCTTATAAGCTCATACTTGTTTATTATTCATTAATCATATTATATGTCATTTCAAATCACAGTCACATGGCATAGGTGTAAATATTCTTACTGAGTTATGTAGCTCATCCTATTATTTTACAGGTGTTGATCTAGACACGTTACATGAAGCTCGAGTGATGCATAGTATGATGCATGTTCCGAACATTTGATAGTAGATATTCAACATCTTGAAAGTGACTTTTGAAGATGTAAACTAACTTATTTTTGAGTTATTTCTTATATTTGAAAGGAATATAAATGTTTAATTTTGATAGATATAATGGGCCGGGAATTTGCCCACTTTGATTTAACATGCTTAAACGTGACTTTTGATGGTATCATATATAATGAAACGATTTGGGATATTGAGTTGATCATTGAGCGTTGTGAAGTTTTATTTATAATAAACTGTTATAATAATATGTTGAAAATCGAAGGCGTGACAACTGGACTCAAAATATATAGTAATGTTGGAATTGTTCTAAGTAGTAATTGTAATAACCCTAATTTTTAATTAATTAATTATTTAGTAATTTTTTTGTTATTAAATTAATCTTTATTACTTTTTTTAAAATTTTGAATCTGAATTTTAGTAGACTGCTCTAGCAAGCTGTAGGTTGCTCGAGCGATCTTTGTTTTTGCATACTGCTCAAGCGACTTGTTCGAAGTTCAGATTGTAGCAACTGCTGCGATATTGCAGTAATGGTGGAAAATGTTTTGGTATCATAGTTTATTTGGATTTATCCATGTGCTTATGGGGGGATTTCTATTTAAATCTAGCCTATGCATTGCATTTGGACACATATTCGTATTATCAAGAAAATCAGAGAGATTTTAGAGAGAGTTTATTGTTCTTGAAGTTCATGCAGAATCTTGGCGATTGGAGGTTCTGCCGATTCCAAATCCACAATCGGAAGTTCGTTTGTGCTTAGTCTTCGGAATCGAGGTAGGGGAAAAATCCACTACCAACCTGTAGGTTACGATTTACAGTAGGATGATTTTCAATTTCTTATTTAGAAAAGTATGTTAGGGTTTATTTGTTCTTCTCCATCAAAAACTTGAAATTCGTCTTTGATTTGATTGATTTCAAGGAAATTGATAGATGAGTTTTGATCTACGGCTTAAAAAGTTTCTGTATGTATTTTCAATTTCTGTTTTAACCCAGAAAATTCTAGTGTGGTGTCTAGATCATGCACAATGAGATAAGAATCCTAAAAATCAGAGCTACTGGTAAAAAGTGAACTATAGGCCACTCGAGCGACTGGTTAAATTTCTGTTAGTTTCTAATATTTTCGAAAACCAGAATCCAGAATCCAAATTTAGTTAGACTGCTCGAGCGACCTATCAAAATACAAAGTGTTGACAGATTGTTGTTTGGCCTCCAAGCAATAGATCCATACCATGGTCACCACTATCTTGCATGTACACACAACACAGGCATACACGAACACATTATGTATGTTTAGAAGTCCCCATGAGACTCCGTGTGAGGGTTTGACCAACTTTGACCGTGAACCTATGTTGTTTACTTGGATATTTATGAGTTGGCAATGTATATGAATTGTGGTGCCATTCAGGTTATATTAGATTAAATTATGTGAAACTGAAAGAATTGGAGTTTAGGGTAGTCATTGTGCTAACCATAAGTATAATGAAAGTTGATGTTATAGCCGTCATGCCGATAAATTGAGAAATGCGGCCGTCGTGCCAACTGTTGAACATAGAGGAGCCATTGTGCTTTAAACTATAGGTAGTAAATTATATGTGACTTGGGTGATTAGGTGAAAATTTAGTATTCACGTCAGGGACACTGGTTCGAATGCCACCGTAATACGACAACAGAGGGTGTTAGCTGATTGTTATAAGTAGTGGAACATGTAGTGAACAAGTAGGTTTGTTAAATGGAATAAAAGATAATTGGTGGCCGTCGTGTCTAGTGATGTGTTCCGGGTGTCGTCACAAGTTTGTGTTTCATGTTGGCTTGAGTCCCAGCGGACATCGTCCTGTTTGATTAAGAACCCCAACTAGGAAATTGGTGTATTTGATTGGAGGTGACTTCTGGATGCGTTTGTGTCGACAGCTCCGAGCTCCGAGAGAGTGACGGTCTTGTCTTGGGCGACCTTGAGCCGAGTAAAGGGGAAGCGGCTAAAGATCATTGGTACCTAACTTGGCGAAATCACGTTTTCAGTCGGATCTAGTTAGAGTGAAGTAGGTATTGACTCAAGTAGACGGTAAAAAAGTCTTGCCACGGTAACGACTTGTCAATATCAACTGAGTATTCTACACTAGACAGTTGGATAAGAAGGAATACCGGGAGAAAAGGATATCCTTAGAAACTTAAAAGAATAAGAGCATAATAAACTTGCGTGATTTTATTTATGCACTTTAACGCTTTTTATGAATTATATGACTTGTTGTATATCTATCTCTGTGGGTTGAATTTTCGGTGACTTTTCCCTATTGAGTGTCACAATTCATTCGGTGTAATTTCTCTACCCTTAGTGTTTCATATCAGATGTTATGGAACAGTTAGAGTACTTTCCCGAGCATGAAGAGTTGAGACCTGTTGAGAAAGATAACGGTGGTGTTTGGCTACTTCACTCTTAGTAGCTCTGTTCATTTATTTTTGAATAAAATATAAATTCTAAGGGGTATTTATGTTTTCCGTTTTCCGCACTTTTAATTCTGATGAAACTTAATTTACTATTGTTTTAATCAATAAAGAGTATTTTTATAATTAATACTTCTATTGACTTAATAATTGAACAAAAGATTTTAAATATTCATTCAGGAAATCGGAACATGAACATTTAAAGACAGTTGCAAAGAAAAATATATAACGGGATGCAATGGGTTTATAAGTTTTAAGATTTAGAATAATGTTAAGAATACAAATATTTCAGACTCATTCAGACACATGTTATGAGCTCTGTATGCATTCCTTATCCAACGGTTACAAACACATTTTCATCCGAATGTGACCAGAATATCTGTGTTGATACAATTTTTTTAAGATTTAAGAGCATAACAAGTATATTCACGTCTCGACTAAATTCAATATATAAGAGGAGTTGATAGTCATTGCTTAAAAAGTGGGGAGTGTTATAAAACTAGTACAGATACTAAATAAATTTACAGAATATAAATAAGTATTGAACACAAAAGATATAGAAAGATAGTCACTTCAGGAACTATCAAGAACAAAATAGATCTTCAGGACCTATATAATTTTATTCAGTATTTTTACCTTCTCAACTTTCTTCTCCTTTTGAAAGTTTTCTTCTTTCAATTCTCCGTCGTTCAGTACATTTCCCTTGAGAACTTTACATATATATAGACAAATATCACAATCAGGAATTTATGATTTTAACTATGCTATCTATATTACACTATTCACTAACCACACTTTGTCTCCCAATTGATTATCCATCATTTATAACACTCCCCCTTGGATAATCACACATAGAATATGCCTCATTAAAACCTTGTCAAGGAAAACCCAATGGAAAAAACCTTTGGCGAAGGAAAAAGAGTACAACATTCTAGTGTCTTGTTAAATGCCTTTAGATTACCTCATTAAAACCTTGCTAAGGAAAACCCAATAGGACAAAACCTTAGACGAAGGAAAAAGAGTATAATCTATTTATCAACTTTAAATTATTGACTCCCCCTCAACACCGGATGATAAATCTTTGAGTCGACGCATCCCAATACTATTGACCAGTTTCTTGAATGTTGCAGTTGGTAACGCCTTTGTGAATAAATCTGCCAGATTCTCACTAGAACGTATCTGTTGAACATCAATATCACCGCTTTGCTGAAGTTCATGTGTATAGAAACATTTTGGTGATATATGCTTGGTTATGTCTTCTTTAATGTGTCCTCCTTTGATCTGTGTGATACATGCAACATTATCTTTATACAATACTGTAGGGCTATCTTTGATTGAAGATAATCCATATTTTTCCCGAATGTGTTGAATCATGGATCGTAACCAAACACATTCACGACTTGTTTCATGGATCGCGATGATTTCAGAGTGGTTAAAGGATGTAGTAGTCAAAGTCTGCTTTACAGAACGCCATGATATTGTAGTATCACCAAAAGTGAACACATACCCTGTTTGTGATCTGCCTTTATGCGGATCAGATAAATAGCCAGCATCTGCATATCCGATTAATTGTGCCTCTGATTCAGTTGAATAGAACAAGCCCCCAAATCAATCGTTCCTTGAAGATAGCGTAATATGTGTTTAATTCCATTCCAATGTCGTCGAGTTGGAGCAGAACTATATCGTGCCAATAAATTAACCGAGAATGCAATATCTGGTCTTGTACAATTTGCAAGGTACATAAGCGCACCAATTGCACTCATATATGGTACTTCAGGACCAAGAATATCCTCCCCCTCTTCTTGAGGACGAAAAGGATCTTTATTCACATCAAGTGATCGAACAACCATAGAAGTGCTCAAAGGATGTGCTTTATCCATGTAAAAGTGTTTCAAGATCTTTTTCGTATAATTTGACTAATGTACTAAAATTTCTTTTGTCAAATGTTCGATCTGCAGGCCGAGACAATACTTCGTTTTGCCAAGATCTTTCATCTCAAACTCCCTTTTTAAATATTCTGCAGTTTTGGCCAACTCTTCTAGAGTTCCTACAAGATTAAGGTCATCGACATAAACTACAATAATAGCAAATCCAAAGTTTGATTTCTTGATAAATATACATGGACAAATAGGATCATTTTGATATCCTTCCTTTAGCAAATAATCACTAAGACGTTTATACCACATACGTCCAGATTGTTTCAATCCATATAAAGATTTTTGTAGTTTCAAAGAATAAACACTTCGAGGTTTTGAACTACGTACTTTAGACACTTCATATCCTTCAGGAATTTTCATGTATATATCAGCATCCAGTGATCCATACAAATATGCTGTCACCACATCCATTAGATGCATATCTAGCGATTCTGTCACAACCATACTAATCAAGAATCTGAATGTGATAGCATCCATTACGGGAGAATATGTCTCCTTGTAGTCGATCCCAGGTCTCTGCGAGAAACCTTGTGCAACAAGTCGTGCTTTATATCGTACAACTTCATTTTTCTCATTACGTTTTTGCACAAATACCCACTTATATCCCACAGGATGTACTCCTTCAGGAGTTTGGATTATGGGTCCAAATACTTCTCGTTTTGCAAGAGACTTCAACTTTGCTTGAATTGCTTCTTTCCACTTTAGCCAATCATTTCTACGTCGACATTCTTCGACGGTTTGTGGTTCACTTTCTTCATTACCTTTAGTAATGTCAAGAGCAATTTTAAACGAAAATACCTTGTTGACAACAACTTTATTTCTATCCAACATTTCTCCCGTATTCGAATAATGTATTGATATCTCATGATTTTCAGGTACCTGTTCCTCTTCAAGGGATAACTCATTAGGAGATTCATGTTTGTTAGAAAATGTTGATAGATCAATTCATTTATTTTCCTGTTTTGTGGGATTAGCCTCTTCAGGACCACTTTCATTTGTCTGCTTAGTCTGTTCAGGAGTGTCAACAACTGCAGGGGTATCAACTTCTTTACCTTGAATTTTTCTTTTCCGAGGAAGTTTATCCTTTGCATCGACAGGTCTCCCACGCTTCTGGTGTGTCATAGATTCACCAGCTGTTGTACCAATAGTTTGTCCTGCAGGGACTTCTATCCTTGCTGGAATGTTAACAGCTGGTATATGAGACTTCGTTACCTTCTTTGTATCGATAAATGCATCCGGTAATTGATTTGCAATACTTTGCAAATGGATGATCCTTTGAACTTCAAGTTCACATTGATTAGTACGAGGATCAAGATGAGATAACGTCGAGGTATTCCAAGAGATTTCACGTCGAGCTTCTAGTTGCGACTTATCTCCTCCTAATGGTGGGAATACTGTTTCATCAAAATGACAATCCTCAAAACGTGCCTTGAAAACATCTGTTGTTAAAGGTTCAAGATACCTAATGATAGATGGAGAATCAAAACCAACATAAATCCCAAGTCTACGTTGAGGACCCATTTTAGTACGTTGGGGAGGTGCAATAGGTACATGTACGACATAACCAAAAACTCTTAGGCGAAAGATGTTTGGTTGTTGACCAAGTACAAGTTGTGATGGTAAATATTTATTATATGATGTTAGTCTAATACGAATTAGAGATGCAGCATGCAAAATAGCATGTCCCCAGGCAGAAACTGGTAGTTTTGTTTTCATGAGCAAAGGTTGAGCAATTAACTGAAGTCTTTTAATAAAAGACTCAGCTAAACCATTTTGGGTATGAGTGTGTGCAACAGCGTGCTCAACATCAAGGCCGATAGACATACAATAATCATTAAATGCCTGAGATGTAAATTCTCCAGCATTATCAAGGCGAATTGTCTTGATCGGATAATCTGAAAACTGTGCTCGTAGTCTGATTATCTGAGCAAGAAATTTTGCAAATGCAACATTTTGTGTGGATAATAAACAAACGTGTGACCACCTAGTTGAAGCATCAATCAAAACCATAAAATAACGAAATGGTCCACATGATGGATGTATCGTCGAGCCACAAATATCTCCTTGAATTCTTTGTAGAAAAGATGGGGATTCAACAATTACCTTAGAGGGAGATGGTCTAATTATCAGTATTCCTTGATAACATGCATTACAAGAGTAATCACTTGGTAATAGAATCTTCAGGTTCTTTAATGGATGTCCATGTGATTTTTCAATAATTCGACGCATCATTATTGAACCTGGATGCCCAAGACGATCATGCCATATCATGAAAGTTTTTGGATCAGAGCACTTCAGGTGCCTAACAACATTTGATTTAATTGTTCTTATCGTTGCATAATATAGCCCAGAAGAGAATGCTGAAAGTTTTTCTACTACTAGCTTCTGGCCAAACACAGTAGAAGTGATATACAAATACTCTCTTTTGCCTTCATTTATGGTTTCAATATGAAAACCATTACGACGTATATCTTTAAAACTTAGCAGATTTTTTCTGGATCTGGTAGAATACAAAGCATTGTCAATACTTAATTTTGTTCCATTAGTTAATACAATATTAGCTCTTCCAGAGCCTTCTATCAGGTTTGCAGAACCTGATATTGTATTGACATTTGCTTTTGTCTTTATTAACTATTCAAAATACTTATTATTCCGAAGAATAGTGTGAGTAGTAGCACTATCTACGAGACAAATATCGCTACCATTTATCATTGATAATGCGTCAGTAGAATCCATGTCTTCTTCTATATGCAAAATACAAATCCAAAGATATTTAAAATATATCTAGAAATATTATTGTTCAATAATAAACACACACTAGAACATTTATTACAAACAAAAGTGAAAAAACATGCTGAAATTAATAAGCATACAGTTATTCCTATGACCATTCAGAGTAGTCATTTTCATCACCAGAAAAATCATCTTTTTGCTACATTGGGTTCCGCAAAGTATTCAGAAATATCAAAAGATGAAAGATCTAAAGATTCATCAGTTTGAGTATGACCCATGGGTTCATACTGATTCGTAAAATTAGTTTCAATTTCTTTTCCTTTCTCCTTGATGGATGTCTGATAAAGATCTACCAAATGTCTTGGTGTACGACAAGTGCATGACCAATGACCCTTTACTCCGCATCTGTAGCAAGAGTCTTCAGAACTCTTGGTAGGTTTATTCTGTAAACCCTTCCCCTTTTCTTTTACATCTGGATTATTCCACTTCCGGTGGAATGATGATTTATTACTTGGTTTCTGAATATATCCTCCACGGACTTGGTGGTTATGACTACCACGCCAACGTCCACGATCACGATCACGACCACGACCATGTCCTCGTCCTTGATTAGGAAAAGACACCCTATTCGCTTCTGGGAATGGTATAGATCCAACTGGACGAGACTCGTGATTTTTCATTAACAGCTCATTATTTTGTTCAGCAACAAGGAGATAAGATATCAAATTTGAGTACTTCGTAAAACGACACTCTCCATATTGTTGCTGCAGGAGCAAATTTGAGGCGTGAAATGTAGAGAATGTCTTTTCTAGCATATCATCATCAGTGATGGTTTCTCCACATAGTTTCAAAAGTGAAACTATTCTAAAAAGTGCAGAATTGTACTCATTAACTGATTTGTAATCTTGCATCCTGAGATGTAACCAATGATAACGAGCTTTTGGAAGAATTACAATCTTTTGATGCCCATATCTTTCTTTTAAATTATTCCACAGAGTAAGTGGGTCTTTGACTGTAAGATATTCAGATTTTAGATCCTCATGAAGGTGATGACGGATGAAGATCATGGCCTTTGCACAATCCTTCAGGGATGTATCAGTAGTATTTGTTGTAGTCGATTCAATTTCCATAGCATCAAGATGGATTTCTACATCAAGAACCCATGACAAATAATTCTTTCCTGATATGTCAAGTGCTGTGAATTCCAATTTTGTATAGTTTCACATTATCTATAAACAAAGAAATTCTCGTTTAGGTAAAATCTAAACAAATTATAATATTTCATTAAATATAGAAAATATCTTACATAACACAGAAGTATAAAATTGCTCTATAATTATTTTAAGCAAATATCATACACTATAATAATTATAAATATATAGGCTGATTTCTAATTATGACGAAGTCTTGTGCTAGAATAATGATATAAAAGATTACGGATTAAATTGCTGTTATGCATATACCAAACAAGTAATAATTCACATAACTAGCTAATTGGAGATTACAAATTTTTATGCCTACGCCACTAAGCTTAAAACATGATTTGTAACCTAAAATATGATCATAACAGAAAGTATTAAAATTACTAAGGAGATGTCATAATATGTAAAAATATATTACTTTATACTCAACCACTGGGGTTAGCCCAGTGGCCAAACTCGTAGACTCCCTGAAAGAGGTTTCGGGTTCAAAATGGCGTGGCGGATTCAGTACTGAAGACCCATCCATTTTCGTTACTTTTTTCTAAGAAATTTATTAACATATAACTTGCAAAAATTACTATGCATTAGAACAGTAAATAAGTAAATTATAACCATTTTGTTGGTTAAATACTTCAAGTATTTAATGATACTCCAGGTAATCATTTTCCTTTTAAAGATGAAATACTTCAGGTATTTACATATAAATAAATAGGTAGAACACTTCGGGTATTCATTTTCTTTTAAGATGGAATACTTCAGGTACTCACATATATGTATTTTTTATAGATAGAATACTTCAGTTATTCCTTTTTTTTTCTCAGAAAGAATACTTCAGGTATTCATCATATATATATATATATATATATAATAGGATGAATAAGACAATATATATAATAAAGTATTCACATGTTTACCTTTCTTCAGTAGGCTAGAGCTTCGTGCTGATAACGTGTTATAAAACTAGTACATATACTAAATAAATTTACCGAATATAAATAAGTATTGAACACAAAAGATATAGAAAGATAATCACTTCATGAACTATCAAGAACAAAATAGATCTTCAAGACCTATATAATTTTATTCAGTGTTTTTACCTTCTGAACTTTCTTCTCCTTTTGAAGGTTTTCTTCTTTCAATTCTCCGTCGTTCAGTACATTTCCCTTGAGAATTTTACATATATATAGGCAAATATCACAATCAGAAATTTATAATTTTAACTATGCTATCTATATTATACTATTCACTAACCACACTTTGTCTCCCAATTGATTATTCATCATTTATAACAGGGAGAAATATATGAAAAACGAAAACCTCCGAGAGTAGTTTTCGTGAGAGTAGTAAATGCTATCTCTACAGATAATAGGTCATGAGTCGTCGGATATTGTTGTTAACCCAAAAACTGCCTATTCTAAACCATTAGCACCGTACGGCTAAAACCGCTTGTTTCTTGGCCACATGTTTCTCTAGGGATAGCTCCAAACCAAAAGAAAAAATAAAGCGCTTTCACTAAAAAATAATCGTTATACATTAGAGCAAGTACAACAATACTTATCTATTTTTTTTAACAGTGTATAATTTTAATTTAATTAGACATTATTTCTTTCAAAATGTCACTAATATTCTCTATTTTATCTATTTTTCTTTAAAATACTATTTTTTTTATTTCCTTTGCAAGCAATGCAAAAAGTTTTTTCTTCTTTGTCCGATATAGAAAACAGAAGAGAGAGAAAATGACTATGAACAGTACCTCAGTAGAAATAGCTATGTATGAGGTATTTTGGCTATGAATATATAGAATTTGGTGCAGCTGGTTTTCACCCCTTTGGTTAGCTATAATACTTATCTGATGCACTTGCTCTTAGGGGTGAAATCGGTCTGATTTGCCCCAAAAATTCGGACCAAACCGATAATTTGGGTTTGAGTTTTTGTAAACCGAAACCGAACCGAACTATTTCGGTTCGGTTTCTCCGATTTCGGTTTAATTTCGGTCCGGTTTCGGTTTAGTTAGACTTAGATCCAAAATTAAAAAAACTTCTAAAAAACTAAGAGGGCCATATCAAATGGATAAAGTCCGGATTAGTTTTTATTTTAAATAGATTTTTAATTTGATTAGGCCTAAGTCCAAGTTAAAAAAAACTTCTAAAAAATTAAAGCAAAATAAAATTAATATACAAAATTCTAAATCATAGTAAAATTAATACCTCATAAAAAATCGAAGTAAAAAAAACTAGTTTGAGACTTAAAACAATCATGTATGAAACTAGATTTTTTATTTTTTAGGATTTAGTATAGGAATCGGTCCGGTTCGGTTTGGTTCCTAGGTGATTAAAACCGAAAATCGAACCAAAATTTTTTTAGAAATCTCAAACCGGACCGAACCGAGCCAATTAGATTGAAAAATCGGACCAAACTGCCGGTTCGGTTTGGTTCAGTTTTTCAGTTTAAACTTTCACCCTACCTGCTCTTACACGCTGGAAGTAAAGAGGGAAAAGGAAAATAAATTAATGTGTTTACTATGAAACTTGTTGTTGGGTTTTTCTTTTAATTTTTTTTAATTAGAATGGGACAAAACATATAGTTGTGTGCGTGCATTTGACAATTTTCAGTGTTATCCGATCCAACCAACTTGTATATGGTTCTAAATTAGAGAGGACTATCTTTATTACCGACTTGTTGGGTATGACGTACAATTTCAACATTTCAAATTTTAATTTTAAAAATTGTTTCTTATTATATTCGTACACATACACACATATAACTATAAATTATATATCTCAATGCAACACGCATAAATAAATTAAAAATATAAAAAATAAAAAGAAACATTTTTATTTTTTATCTATTAAAATCAATAATTTTTATAAAGTAAGATTGATCAGTATATTTATCAAAGTTGTCGGGTCAGTGCATTTTACTTTAAAAATATAAAAATAAGGGTAAATTATTTCATTGGTCCCTGAAGTTTAGATGAAGCCCCACTTTGGTTCATACCATTCAAAATGGTTCGATTTTAACCTTTAATTTTATTTTTTGCTCCAATTAAGTCCAATCGTTGACTGCCGTTTATTTTTTTGGACGAAAAGTCAAATGCTGACTTATTTTAGGATTATTTTGGTAACTTTGATTTTTTAATTATTTTTTCACCCCTCTCTCTCTCACCACTCTCACTCACTCACACACACACACATTCTCTCTAAAACAGTAACTGTAAATATATATGTACACACACACACACTCTCTATCTCTCTTAAATAGACCCAGTGTTCTGGGAATAGAAAATGGGACTGTTACTGGATGGTGGAGGGTCTGGAAATGGGCTGTTACTGGATGGTTGACCGTCGAGAATTGAATTGGATGCTTTCTCAGAGCCCTAGATGGAGGTGATGTAGTGGGAGTGACAGTTGTGGTGAAACCGGTGATTGTGAAGGTGGAAATGAAATTGGGTACCACGAGGTTTACATATATTGCTAGAACCAGAACAGAGGATATGAGACGGAGTTAAATACAACAATCACTGCAATTAGACTTAACACATGGCCCTGAGAGTATTTTGGGCAACAAAAGATTAAACCCAGAAACTAAACCACCAGGACAAGTTGGCCACTAAAAAATTATCAAAAAATTACTCGTAGTCAATCCACAAGTGAAACTCAATCCTTTTACGGTTGATTCGAATGAGATCCCCTCTGTTAAATTGACAAATTGGGTTTGAATAAAACTCGTCATTGTTGAATTGCGTCCCCCAATAGGCAACCCTATTCGTATTCACCAAAACTGTGCAAGAAAACTAGCCATTGAATGGATTCTCTGGGTCTGCTATTTTGCGACAATGCCGCAGATGATGGCAGGATTGTATATGACAATGACGGTAGTGGTGGAACGGCCAAGGCCACGAGTTGAAACTGACAGAGAGATGATAGAGATAAGGGTAATTATAGCAACGATGGTGGAGATGACTGGCCTGATATGTGAATCCAACGTATCTTACTAGTCTCATGGTTGGTAATAATCACCGAACCTCTCACCAGCTCTCGAAAACACTAGGTCTACTCCCATGTGTAAGTGAGTGAGAGGGGTCTGACAGAGAGGGGTAAAAAAAAAAATTAAAAATCAAGGTTACAAAAAAACTCTTAAAATAAGTCAGAATTTGACTTTTCATCTAAAAAATAAACCGCTGTTAACAGTTGGACTTAATTTGAGCAAAAAATAAAATTGAAAGTCAAAATTAGATTATTTTGAATAATAAAAACCAAAGTGAAATTTCGTCTAAACTTCAAGAACTAATGGAATAATTTATCTTAAAAATAAAGAAGTATCTCTGTGATCACCCCCTCTCGTGTTTTGGGTCTTTTGACTGTATTTGCCAGTTGGTTTGAACCCCCACCATCGTCTGCTTAATAGGGTTCAGAATTTCAGGTACAGTGAATGATAGCCATCACAGATTTGTCCCACTGACCGACCGCATAATTCAGGAAACCCCCAATTTTGGAGTTCCAGTATCGACCCCTTCTCTCTCTCTCTCTCTCTCTCTCGCTTAATTTAGCGCACCAATCTCTGGTTTGTGCCCAGCTATTCAGGTGTGGCTGGTTTGTGTCGTGTCCTAGCTGTTACCAAGAACACACACACTCACACAGAGGACACCCACGCTCTCTCCAAATGTCAGTACTAGGTAGTAGTGCTTCATTCATGGCACAGGCCACCAGAAACGGCACTTCAGATATCGAAACCTTCCAAAAGTTCTTCGAGTTCTGGATCGTCGAGCAAGACCAACACCTCCAACAACTCATCTCTGCTTCCAAAAACAACATCAGCAGCAGCAATGGTGGATCGACAACTCAGCAGCAGCAGAGAGAAAATCAGGGCGGGATACGGCCTCTAATAGACCGAGTCATCCAGCATTACGAGCAGTACTACCGAGCCAAATCGAGGTGGGCCCAAGTGGATGTATTGGGGATGCTGTCACCTTCGTGGCGGAGCACCTTGGAGGATTCTTTCCTTTGGATCGGTGGGTGGAGACCCAGCATGGCCTTTCATTTGCTCTACTCCAAGTCCGGCCTCCAAATCGAGGCTAAACTCTCCGAGTTGATTCGTGGACTCAGCACTGGCGATTTGGCCGATCTCTCACCGAGTCAACTCATACAGGTCAGTGATGAATCCGGGGAGGCGGAGTGGGATGACTTCCCAACACCCAATTCGGATCTAGACTCCCAATATTTTGAAAATCCCCATTTATATTAACAATATTTTGTACGATAATCGAGAAAACTCCCTCTGCCAATTTTATTTGTCTCTTTTTAGATAATCACGGTTAATCGGGTTCAACAAATAATGTTCGGTCGTAAATAAAATTCAAATCCATTTTTGTTTTTTGTTTGTCAAAATTAAATTATCTTGAAAAAGATTTAGGATAGATTTTATAAAATTACTAGGAGTAGAGATTGAAAAAGGTTTAAATAAAATGAGGGCGGTGGGAGTGAAAAGTTCAGATGGAATATTTAATCCACAAGCGCATCAGGTGGATGAGTTGCAGAGGAGAACGATTAGGGAAGAGAAGGAGATGACGGAGAAGTTGGCAAAGCATCAGGAGACGGTGGCCGACTCGTCGATGGTGGAGCTGTCGCACGAAGTGAGCGAGATGTTGCGGAGCGAGAGAAGGCAGGCGGTTGGGGATGAACGAGTTGAGTCAACTCTGACACCCAAGGAGGAAGAGTTGGAGGATTTACTCCATATGGCGGATGATCTACGGCTGAGAACGCTTAAGGGGGTAGTTAATATCTTGACTCCAATCCAGGCCGTCCATTTCTTGATAGCTGCTGCTGAGTTGCACTTGAGGCTTCACGAGTGGGGTAAGAAGAAGGATGCGGCGAAACACCGTGGTGATGGGCCCACGGCCCAACCAGATCAGCCACGTTGACGATCATCAACTTGGAGGATAAGCCTACTAGGCAGGTTTTGGTTTAAAAAAGTATGTTACTTCTATTTCAAGGTCTTTTTCATTTCTACTTCTTTTTACTACTCTTTTTTTTTTTTTTATAACTATTATTATTATTATTTCTAGTAGTGTTTGTTAGGTGGCTTGCTTAATCTGCTTTACTTTGTTTTTTTTAAAACATTTATTATTAAGATTTTATTTTTTACAAATTATTTTTAAAATATTTCCGTCCTTATTGTTTTTTATTATATATTTTGTATTTTTTAATCCCTTAGATCAATACACAAACACAGGCATTGGCGTGTCGCCGTGCTTCTATTTGTCTAGATGTGATCCAAGCAGGTTCAAGTGCTTGATAATTTTAAAATTTTAACATGAATTTAATAAAAAATGAGAGAATGAAAAAAAATGGCTACAATAATATTTGATAATTTAATCTTTTTTAGTGCTTGAGCTAATTATTATTTTTATTAATAATTTAAAATATCAGAATCAACTTAAGTCTGATCTGACTAATGATGACCTAATTAATTTTGGTATAAGACTTAAATCTTCTTTTGTATGGTTAAAAGGATCAAATCTGTCCGGTTGCCATTCATCCTAGAATCAAATCTGTCCAGTTACCACACTTGGTACTTTTTCCTGTGGTAAATTCGGGAATTCACTATTTCTCCTTCCATGCAAATTTTGTTTTTAATAGCGGCCAGTTTTGGAATTATCTTAACTTATTGCCAACAAGTTTTCAGGGAAGTAATTCCACCGTCCACTTGTGGAGGCTTTATTTAAAACTGTGACTTTGCCCTGTATGGATTGATTCTATAAAGATTATTCGCATTTAAAAGATTTCGAACTTGAGACCTAGGAGAAAATATATCTTTAAGTTTCAAGTTTTGATCATACCAATTCCTTGGGGTTCTTTCCATGCAATTTGTTGGATTCTAACAATACTCCAACATTGACAGTTTAAAATTTTGAAAATTTTTTGCTCCCAAACACTTCCTTATTCTCTGATCAAATGAGTGTCAAGTTTAACATTGTGAATATGCGATTTGGTAATGATAGATTTAAATTCTTATAAAAAAAATGATAGATTTAAATTTAAAAAAATCAGACTGTCTTAACTTTATTTTTTATTCATTTGATCAAGTCGTCTACACAAGTCCTGTGGTTAAGAGTGTAAACAAAATTTAGAAAACCAAATAAAAAATCGAATCTACGATTCAATTTGATTTTTCAACTAGTCCTTTGGTTTGATTTTGATTTATAATCTTGACCACCAGATTAAATCGGACTGGCCCGAAACACTTGTAATATGCATTTTCTAAAATTTTCTAAATATATTGATGATTATTTTGCTACTTAATTTTTTTTAAATTGTAGACTACAAATTAATTTTTTTTTTTTTTTTTGTGGTAGGGGACAGTTCTTACACAAAAAAACTGGTTATAAATATAAAGAAAAATTATATTTATAACCAGTTTTTTTGTAAACCCCAAGGGGTTGTCCGAGTGGTAGAACAGGCAAGCTGTAAACCCCAGATGCTGAGTTCGAAACTTGGCAACCGCAAAAACTTGGGGCCACTGGAGGGTATTCCCGGTCGTTCACTTCAGGGCCCCGAGGACTAGTCGGCATAGGTGGGGGGCTCCCCCAGGCAATCCCAAGCCGTCGGACACCTCGGTTAACAAAAAAAAAAAAAATTGATTCAAATTAAAGAAAAAATAGTCAAATTAGAAGGGTACAAGGAGGAGGCTAGTCTCCGAAAGGGGACCTTCGGCCGCAGACTGCTATGTTAACTTGGATTCCTTGTTGGGATTATTTGGTTCATTCGTGGTCTAACCGGTAAAATTAAAATTGGATCTAAATTGACTAAACTGAAATCAAATCAGATTAAATTTGCTTGGTTTGATTTTAATTTTTAAATTTTTCGATCAAACACACGGATTACTTTAAATTTGAACTTCAAAAGACATACTTAAAAGTATTACTATGCATTACAACAGCAATTTAAATCTCTAATTTACTCTCTAATATCAAGAAGAAAAAGAGCACAAAAAATAGATTATTACAACAACAATTACTTCACTTTCCTTCTAAAAGTTGAAATTATTAATTTCCAAAATTAGACAAATCTCAATTACCTCGCCTCGGATTAATTCTGACAAATGCAGAGACTTTCCTTGAATTGTTTTAAAAAATGCATTGTACTCCCTTAGTTTTTATCTATAGATTCTCCCAATCTATCACTTTTTATGTACGACGCTAAGTCTGAAGGCAAAACGACACATCTACCCTTGTGTTGACTCCCTAATTCATCCACCCGATTAAAGAGCACCAGGGGTCCAAACGATGTCGTTCTAGCTTTTAGGGTTGTTGATTAACTGCTAGGAGAGCTAATGTATAAAAAGATAAAGCGACGACGTTTCATGTGCATAGACAGTTATCGAAACTTCCATGCAAAACCACTTATGGGAAAAGGGGAATGCAAGGGGATGTGGATCATGAATGCAAGGGGAAAAGGAGAACATGGTCGAGTGATGTGATCATGGGTTGATCCTATATCAAATGAGAAATAGCAACTGAAGATTCAAGCGGAAAATCTCAAGGAAGAAAAGGGGCCAAGTGTTGGGCTACCTGTAAATAGGACCAAGAGTTGAGTGGAAAGGCGGACGATTCTTCACAAAAAACTTACTTTTTTATACCTATCTTTCATTTCCTATACATAGCGTAGCCATAGCCATCGTAATACGATTAGCAGTAGCAGTAGTAGTTGTAGCTAGCTGTATTTAACTTAGCCGTAGTTTGTAACAGTAGGAGTAGTTGAGTTAGCAAGTTAGTTCGAAGCAACCAGGATCCTCTCTAACCCTCCAATGTAATTTTTTTTTTCAAATTTATATTCAAAGTCGAATCGTTTCACATTCATGTGGCTGTTTGTTTTCTGTTTCTTGGTTTTGAGCATCCATGTTAGCACTAAAAAAAATCCTCTTAATTGAGGTGAGAGAATAAATAACACAAACGCCTGATAGTTATTGGTTTCAATTGTCACATTCAAAGTTTTTCTGAAAAGAAAAATTACAGGCATTTTATGGCATGCTTTCGCACAAATTTAGTCCGAAGAAATATTCGAGTCAACATATTTTTTGGTACCCCAGTGGGACCTACAGTGTTGAGTATGGTGAAAACTAAAGATCAAGCTACTACACTTCCATTTGATGTCAAGGTTGAAGGAATTAGGGAGGTAAATCCAATGGATGATGCCTCGAATGAACACATAGAAGACGACCAACATGATGGTTAGAGTGAACATGTTGGCCACTCTCAAACGGTGGGTCGCAATCATCTTATGAGAATTCAGTATGATCCAGGAGGTCATATTACCCAAGGTGGTCAGACCAATGTTATTGGCCGAACCATTCATATGAATGATATTGTGTTCAGTGATCCACTCGAGGTTGGATCCCAACAGTTAAATCATTAACTGTTGAACTCACTCAATGATATTTTTACATTTCAACGCACCTTGTTGTGACACATGAAAAAAAGGTATCGATCATGAGATAGATTGCGTTTGATGGGTCATTCTCCATAACCCAAAATAGAGACTCAAGTTCCTTAGGGAATGATATATTCCCAACCTAGTTTCTTCAAAGGGAATCTAAGGGACGAGGCTAACTCATAAAGAGACATGCCAAATATGGGACAAGAGTTACCTAGGCTAGGAAAACTCCTCGGTTCACCCTTCAGTCATGGTATGAGCCTATTTGATCTTGGACCATTATGGAAATGCCTACTAGCGAAGACAGAACAATTCGTTATGTCCAGACGACTTCCTCAAATGTTAGTGATTTATCTAGAACCAATGAGTGGGTTGGAATAGGGTTTCTCAAAAGCCCCTCTTTGAACCAACACTCGAAGGTTGGAAGAAGACTTAAGGCCTAATCCTCGAGTCCGACAGTGTAACGACCCGCCCCTGCTCTGTACAATACTGTCCGCTTTTGCCACCCAAACCCTATGGATTTCCCAGTAGGTCACCCATCCCTGAATTGCTCCAGAGTGAGCACGCTTAACTGTGAAGTTCCATTTGGTATTGGCACCATCACGGCTTTAAAAGGCCTTGGACAAGGAAGGTTCATAATCTTATAAATACCACCGAACTTACATCCACCAAGCGATGTAGGACCCTGACCACCCATCCGGACGTCCCACTGAGACTCCATCTCATGGACGCCGGTCTCACAACTGGCACCACGACCTGACTGGGATGTCATAGACAGGTTAAAATTGGGTATTAGATGTGTGCGAACACACTGCCTGGTGTTCCACCTGTAATCCTACCCATACAACCCCCACACGTTTATTTTGGGATGCCACCTCCGGTTTCCTATTAGCCTTTTCCAAAATTAGACAAGTTGTAGTCACTTCTTATGTATTCTCATATTATTTATTTATCGTTTATTGATTTCTTTTTAAAGATAATTTTATTTATCATTTTATCTTATATGTGTAGGAATTTCAAGACAAGGCCGATGAACATTACCGTCATAATTATGAAACTTAGATTTGTTATCATGACTTTTAGATAAAATTTGTTAAGTTTTATTGTCTATCGTGTGTGGTTGATGGTGTGAATAATGAAATAATGAATAATGTTTTCACTATTTAAAATAATGAAATAGTGTTTTGAGCCTATTTAAAATAATGAAAGAATGTTTGATTTTGAATTCGTATTAATAGAATATACTTCAATCCTCCTCCTACATAGCACGAGCTCTTGCTAGTGTAGTATGTTGATATCAATCTCATAAAGTATCAATCGCAATTAACAATGAAGGAGGGGAAAGCATAATTGTACTTAATTCCAAAAAAGAAAAAGAGAAGCAAAAATATAGGAAAACCTCGTGTTATAAAAAAGGACTCCAAGGTCAAAGGATATACATGACATGTTTGTTAGAAGTCAAATAAATAGTAAAAAATTTAGATTTCAAATATGACAATTTGGATTGTCATATTCAAAGTTTGTTAGCAATTTTAGACCAGACTATAATATCTGGCTCTAAATAGAAAATCACATAACCTTGAGAATATATGCTCCAAGTGTAAGTACAAGTACTCTATTGTAGTTCTCTCCCTCTCCCCTCCCCCTCCTCCTCCTCCTCCCTGCTTTTGTCTCTCCTATTTATGAGTTTATAAATGTAAATGCATATTAAGTAGAATTTTTTTTCTTGATTTTTCAATATTTTCTTTTTATTGGTCAATCCTTTTTAAATTCATAATCTAAATACAATCTTTACATGAGTCAAATTTTAGAAATATCACTCTATAGTCGATCTTTATGAACTTCTAAACGATTTACTCTGCAATCCTCTATATCTTTTCAAGTCTTTTAAATCCATGATCCAAATACAATCTTCACAAGAGCCAAAGTTTTATACTAGAATATCTCTCCGTAGTCGATCTTCTAAATGATTTACGGTGCAATTTTATATGTCTTTTTGAGTCTTTTGAACAACTAACCTAACGTAAATCTATTGAAGAATTGAATTAAGACAAAGAGAAGACGAATATGACACCCTGTTGCAGCACCTATGGATGCAGTTAATCAGGAAAGCTCTAGGAATGTTTCTTTAGGGCGAGATGTCCAGTTATGAGACCAAGTCTTGAATCTCATACATGAAGTGTGTGGCCATCAGCTGGGTGGTTGTTTGTTGTTGTGGTGTGGTGTGGTGGTGGGGGGCGGGGGGGGGGGGGGGGGGGGGGGGGGGGGGGGGTTGTTCAAACACCAGTTTACATAAAATCATATCTCGAATAAATAGATTGTCAATATGAATTTCCTAGGAGATTTAAAATCCCATATTTTACCCTATCCTACGGGCATGTGAGATAGTCAACCTTAGAACATGTGGCCAGGTTCACAACTCAATGTGAATTGTTGGCTAATAGTGATTTCATAAAACTTCGGCTTTTCCCAAATTATTATCAGGGACAAGCAACCTTCGCATGGTATATAGGTTTAGGGTTTGGAACCATCACAAGTTGGTGGTAAATGGAAGAAACCTTTCACTACAATTCTTTCAGACAGAGCCCGAGGTCTCCATGGCTGATTTAGCTAGACTAAGGAAAAGCCCAGATGAAAGAATTGCTCAGTTTATTATCAGGTTAAAGCGACCTAGGAATAGATGTAGAGTAACATTCCCTGAGGTCGAATTCGTTCAATTAGCCCAAGATGGTTTGGATAGAGAGCTTCGAAAGAAGTTCGATTGTACCAAATTTAGAGATTTGGTAGACTTAACTTGTAAAGTTTCTCGTTACGAGTCCCTACTCAAGCAAGAGTTGGATCAAAATAATTCATCATACAATATGTATTATAAAGATCCAAACTATAAAATCGACGTTGCTGAAATTATAGGCCAAGATCATTGTGTTTGCGAGACCAAAATTAAGAAAGATACTACGATCAATTAGTTATATAAGAAGAAAGAAATCAAGAAAATATATTTATTCGATATATAGAAAGCAGATGAAAATTTGATTTTGGGCTGTCTAAAAGAGTTATTAGACTTTCTCCTGGTCTTAAACTCCCAACTTTAAAAGAAAGAAATGGAGAAACATATTGTAAATGACATGATTATTGGTCTCATTTAACTAAAAATTACAATGTGTTTTGTGACAGGATACATGAACAGCTCAAAAAAGAAATGCTAAAATATCCAGAACATCCTATGGGAGTAGACATGAATCTATTTCCAAAGATCGAAAAGTTTTTGCCAATGCAAGTATGCCAATGTCCTTGGCTAAACGAGTGCAAAAAAGCTTCCAAGGAAGAGATTTCCAAGTCAGCATGAACACACCTAACTTCAAAGGAGAAAAGGCCCAATCAGAGTAGGCCCAAGAGTGTGGTAGTTAAGATGAACTCATATGTTCATGTGCTCATTTTTTAAATGCTTGTGTAGGAGATGCAAAGCAAACTACCTATTATTCAAAAACCTCGATAAACAAGGAGAGAAGATTTTTCCAAACAAATTGAAGAGAGACAGGGTCTTTGAAAAATAACATCCCAAAATATGAAGGTGTTAGCGTGTAATATTGTATGTTAATATTAATATATCCTAGTTAGTTTAGGATTAGGATTATGTATCCTTATCTCTATCTCTATCTCTATCTCTATCTCAATCTCAATCTCAATCTCAATCTCAATCTCAATCTCAATCTCAATCTCTATCTCTATCTCTATCTCTATCTCTATCTCTCCTATATATAGGAGCCTTTGTACATTGATTTAATACACAATAATATACAGAGTTTATTTCTCTCTCAATAATTCTAACATGGTATCAGAGCGTTAACAACCTTCCCGTTGCTGTATATCGCTTCCACCACCGTCGGCTTTTGCGTTGGTCACCGCCGACCCTTTCAATCGTCAGACTCTTCCGCTACCGTCGTCTGAGACTTCTCCGACGGTATAGCACTGCGTCAACCAGGGTTTACCCGTCGACGCGATCTATCCCCTCCTATTTTTTTGACGCCGACTGGCCTCCTAGGGTTTACCCGTCGTCGCCATCTCCACGTAGCCTGACGTCCGCCGCCGCCCGCCTCTGTTTGCTCCGCCGCCGCCTCTGTTGCCCTACCCGCCGGCTCTCTAGGTTTATTTTGGTCGAGTTCACTCGGGTTTTGGTCACGCGGATTATCCTGTTGGCATTATGTCTGAAGAAAAAGTTGATGAGCAGAAATCAGGGCTGAATGGTGAGTCTCATGGGGGTCTTTCTCAGGGGGAGTTGCAGGCTATCAGGTGTCTTCTGTCAGCGAGGGCTGATTCTTCATCTACTGTAGCCCCTACTTCCACACCTTCTACATCAGCTCCTGCCTCATCATATTTTGCTCATTCAGGTATACTGTCCAGTGCTTTCACAGCGTCTTCTTCTTCCACTCCTTGGATTATAGACTCTGGTGCGTCAGATCATATGACAGGTTGTTCCTCTGTTTTTTATTCCTACTTCCCTTGTTCTGGTAAGGATAAAGTTAGAATTGCAGATGGCTCATTCTCTGCCATTTCAGGGAAAGGTTTTGTTCGTTATTCTCCCTCCATTTCCCTATCTTTTGTTCTACATATTCCAAATTTTGCCACCAATTTACTTTCTGTTAGTAGTTTTACACGTTCTGCCAATTGCTCTATAACTTTCTTTCCTACTCATTGTGTATTTCAGGAATTGAAAACAGGGAAGGTGATTGGCAGTGGTAAAGCACTTGGTGGCATCTATTATCTGGAAAATGCACCTTGTCCTCAACCATCATTATCATGTGGTCAAGCTTTACAAGCCGATACGGGTTCAGCTTTATCCTTATTGCACCAGTGGCATCGTAGATTGGGTCATCCCTCTTTTGGGATTTTAGAAAAACTTTTTCCTATTTTAGTCAAGTCTTGTCCTAGGAGTCAATTTTTTTGTGAAGCGTGTGAACTTGCTAAACATAAACACTCATCTTATGCACCTATTAATAAGAGAAGTGATTCTCCTTTTACGATTATTCATTCTGACGTTTGGGGTCCTTCCCTCGTTACTTCATTGAAGGGTTATAGATGGTTTGTCACTTTTATTGATTGTCATTCTCGTGTTACTTGGGTGTATTTGCTCAAGACTAAAAATGAAGTCTTTTCTTGTTTCAAATCATTTCATAAGATGGTGTACACCCAATTTGACACGAACATTAAAATTCTCCGTAGTGACAACGGTACTGAGTACATTGATAAATTTTTTCGTGCATATCTTTATGAACATGGCATTCTTTTCCAAACAACATGCGTGGATACTCCATCTCAGAATGGTGTTGCCGAACGAAAAAATCGCCATCTAGCTGAGGTAGCCCGCTCTCTTATGTTTACCATGCAAGTTCCTAAATATTTTTGGGGGGAGGCTATTTTAACTGCTGCATATCTCATTAATCGCATGCCATCTAGTGTGCTCCAGTTCAAAACACCCATTGAATGTTTGCCTAGTACTTGTCACGTCACATCTATTCCTCCACGTGTTTTTGGCTGTGTGTGTTTTGTTCATGCTCCTCATCCTTCTGGGGGAAAACTTGGACATAAGGCACAAAAATGTGTTTTTGTTGGGTATTCTCCTACCCAAAAAGGCTACAAATGTTATGAGCCCCAGTCTAGAAAGTTTTTTGTGTCAATGGATGTTACTTTTTGGGAGACAGAGTCCTTGTATATTCCTTCATCTCTTCAGGGGGAGAGTGTTAGTCCGGAAGAGATGCGAGAGGAAGGAGGGGTGTTCCAATCTCTGGAGTCATCATGGTCTTTGTTGTCTTCCTCTTTTCATAGTGAGGGGGAGAATAAGGAAGAAGACGAATTGGTATCTGCTAAGAATGTTCAACCACATGATGGTGATGGACGAGTGGATGAGAACATGCATAGATTGCCAAGAACTAAAGCTCCATGTGCTCCACCACTTTGCCAATCAGCAGACCCTACTTCGGTTCCAGAATCATCTTCAGTCTTTTCACCTAATTCATCTGGTAATGAATCCTCTCCTAGTGTATTTCCTAATTGTGATTCTTCTAGTGCAACTGATTCAATTGAGTTTGATGACCGTCCTATTGCTATTCGGAAAGGTGTCAGATCATGTACTCAGCATCCAATTTCACATTATGTCTCTTATAATCATGGTGATTTGGAGGAGGAGGTGTATATGGAGGTTCCTCTAGGTTTTTCTTCCCCAGTTAGTGCAGGGAAAGTGTGTAGGTTAAAGAGGGCTCTTTATGGTTTGAAGCAGTTGCCTCGAGCCTGGTTTGGCAGATTTTCAAAAGCTATGGTGAGCTTTGGGTACAGGCAGAGCCATGCAGATCACACAATGTTTATAAAGAGAGGTACTGATACAATTGCTGTCCTTATTGTTTATGTTGATATAATAATGACAGGCAATGATGTGGAAGAGATCCAGACCCTTAAATCTCGTTTAGCTCAAGAATTCGAGATCAAAGATCTAGGATCAATGCGGTACTTCCTTGGCATGGAAGTGGCACGGTCTGATAAAGAGATTTTTATCTCTCAACGGAAATACATTCTCAATCTATTGGAGGAAACAGGTATGTTAGGTTGCAGGCCTGCAGATTCACCTATTGAGGTGAATCATCACCTGAAAGGAGATATGGGAGAGCGTACTGATAGAGAGAGGTACCAGCGACTTGTGGGTAGATTGATCTATCTAGCTCACACTAGGCCAGATGTTTCTTATGCAGTGGGGGTTGTTAGTCAATTTATGCATGATCCTTGCACCGCCCATCTTGATGCGGTTTACCGCATCCTGAGGTATCTCAAGTCAACTCCTGGAAAAGGTATCCTGTTCTCTAATCATGGTCATTTGCGTTTGGAAGCATTCACTGATGCTGACTGGGCTGGTTCTGTAGATGATAGACGATCGACTTCAAGTTATTGTACTTTTCTTGGAGGAAATTTGATTACATGGCGAAGTAAAAAACAATCTGTGGTTGCTAGGTCCAGTGCAGAAGCTGAATACAGAGCCATGGCTCATGGTGTTTGTGAGCTTCTTTGGCTCCAAACTTTGCTGCGTGATTTGGGTTTTAGCAATAGTGGTTCAATGAAACTCTACTGCGATAATAAAGCTGCCATAAACATTGCTCATAATCCTGTCCAACACGATAGAACGAAGCACATAGAGATTGACAGGCACTTCATTAAGGAGAAACTCAGTGAGGGTTCGATATGTATGCCTTTTGTGAGATCTGGAGATCAACTGGCTGATATTTTCACAAAAGGACTCGGCAGCAAGAGTTTCCACACTATTGCATCCAAGTTGGGCTTGAGTAATATCTTCGCACCAACTTGAGGGGGAGTGTTAGCGTGTAATATTGTATGTTAATATTAATATATCCTAGTTAGTTTAGGATTAGGATTATGTATCCTTATCTCTATCTCTAATCTCTATCTCTATCTCTATCTCTATCTCTATCTCAATCTCAATCTCAATCTCAATCTCAATCTCTATCTCTATCTCTATCTCTATCTCTATCTCTATCTCTATCTCTCCTATATATAGGAGCCTTTGTACATTGATTTAATACACAATAATATACAGAGTTTATTTCTCTCTCAATAATTCTAACAGAAGGGTAGGTCTTTGCAAGAAGGAACTTTCAAATCATGGGTGTCTCATAAGAAAAACGCCCTTATGAGTCCAATCCCACCAGCTCCAACGAAGGAGTTCCCACTAGTGAAGATTTTAGGTTCAACCATAAAAAGTCTAAAATATTATGTTATGTACATAGAGGTATTGAGTCCAACGCCAATTAGATACCTCATTTTTTTAACACAAAAATTGCCTTGTCAACTTTAATCGAAAACTTGATTTTTCTCAGGTAAAAATAAGACATTATATATATATATGTATATATATATATATATATCAGTGCGCAATTTCAATACTCGTACTAAAAGTTATGATTTTTTTCTAAAGTGTCAGTGTAGCATAGTTACGAATTTGTAGCAACTAAATCACAGATTTTTATAGAATTTTGCACTATAAATTAGGCTTCGAACTTTTAACCCAACATAGAAGACACATAAACCATATGCTCAGTAAAAATTTTAGAAATTTTAGAGTTTTATAAAAAACTTAATGAAAATTTTTAAAATCAGGTTATCGCTATATATATATATATATTAGCAGAGAACAAAATCATGCTAATAAAACATGGACAACACTCGTTTCTTCGTCTAATCAGTCCAAAACTCATCCAAAACATGTCAAATCATGCATAAACTTAATTCATATATGTGTGTATATATATATGTGTGTGTGTATTTTTTTTCAGATTTTGTTCTCTGCTAATAAAACATGGACAACACTCGTTTCTTCGTCTAATCAGTCCAAAACTCATCCAAAACATGTCAAATCATGCATAAACTTAATTCCACACATAAACACGCATATACTCATGATCGAAACATATTGTAAACAACGTTAAAATGGAAAAACTATGTGAGATCCTACCTCAACTATGAAAAATTATAGAAAATCGTTGTTATATGCTTAACTTCTCAACTCCTTCGCGTGTCTAACTAGTCCTAAGTTTGAATTGAAGCCCCTGAAACCAGGATCAATTCTCTAATTGAATGTTTTGTGAGATTATCGCGTCTAGCCATCCGTTTGCCCTCCCATATCAAAATTAGAGTTTGAGACTCAATGAAAAAGCTGTCTACTTTTTCTAAAAATTAGATTTTAGGATTTTCTTTAGCCTTTTATACTCACTAATCTAGGAATTACACTTAAAGATTGTAAGTTCTGACAATTTTACATTAAGCCCAAAAGTGTAGATAGTTACAAATTCAAAACGAAACTTCCAAACTCATCATAAATACCACAATTCTTCAATAATCTGTAAGGACCCGCCCTATTTTAATGTCTAAAAATATTTTACAATGAAAAAAATGGGTGTCGATACGGGTTGGATAGACAAGTGATCATTTAGATGAGTTTTGATGAAGAGGAGAAGGGTAAATAAATAAATAAATTAATTAATTAATTAAAAAATAAAAAAAAGAAGGTGAAAGTTTTGGTCAGTAGCATCCCGGTGACTGGTCACACGGAAGCGTGCCATCCCGGTAACTGGTCACGCGGGTTTGGCTCTTTTTCAAAATTTGGTCAGTGGCTCTGCCTGACTAGTCAGGCTCTCTGGCCCTTTTCTCCTGACTAGTCAGGCGGGTGGACGCACGTTTTTTAAAGGGACGAACTAAAATTTTTTGTACACAACTCTTTCACCCTAAATCAAATTTTTCACTCATTCTCTCTAGAAAATTATATTTTTCATGTCTCCATCCCAAAATATTTGATCAAACCTCATTATCCCTTAAATTCCTCCATGGATCCTTAATTTTCCGTTCAAAACTTGAATTTTCTTCTTGAAGTAGGGATTTTATTGCTTTTCTTACTTGTTTATGACTTGTTAATGGTATATTATGCATTTACCCTTTATATTAAGGGTTTGATTATGTCTGATTATGAGTTGGGTTTTCTTAACTTGAAAGATTATCATCTTGGGTTGTTTACTCCCATGTTATTCATTTAGAAGAGTGTGATATGACTTATTTAGTGGAAATGGTGCATTTTATTCATTTCACTCTAGGTCATTGCGATATATTAAATGAGTGGATGTGCTCCATGATTTGTGTTGTGCTTGAAAGTATTGTGAACTAGACTTCCTCATGAAAAGGCTAGGAATGTGGTGAACTAGACTCCCAAATGGGAATGTTGGGAGTATTGTGAACTAGACTCCCCAAAGGGAATGCTAGGAATAATGTATAAACTAGACTTTTCGATGGAGAGGCTAGGAACGTAGTGAACTAGACTCCCGAACGGGATTGTTAGGAAATGAGACTAGGATTCCATGGGAATACTAGGCATGAGATATTGTTAATACAAATTCGAAAGTGCTATCGGATAATGATGTGAACCATCGGGTGATTTGAGCCTCCGATGAGTGAAATTTCAATTTGGGAATGTTTCGGTCGAAACTTGACGTATTCGTAATAATTCATTGAAATTAAGTATTGTTTCCTCTCACATCATGACATTCCATCTTCACGTCAGATCTGTATAGAATTCCTCTACTGGGCTTGTGGCTCAACCTTTATTTATTTTTCAGGTGCAGTTCCCGACACTCAACTTGGAATTTAGCATGGAGTTCTTGGATTTTGCTTGACATTCTAAGAGCTACATTTGTGGAGTTCTTTAACATCTCTTATCTATTTTTGAAGAAGATGTATTATAACTCTAGTCGACTTGAATGTCTTAACCATATTATAACATTTGAACCTGATTTCTTTTTTGTAAAATTTTGAAGACTTGGAGCATCTTGGAATATGATTAATAGGCTTTGGATATCAGGCGAGACTTAAGTGGCTTTTGCTAAAATAAAATCTATCAATCTTATCTTTAAATTTGAGGGTGTGACATAATCCGTCAAAATCATAAAAAATAAAACGATATAATTAAAATCTCAGACCACGGGGCTTCACTATCTCTCCTTATTACGAAATTTCACCCTTGAAATTTGCTCACCCAAGATAGGAACGACGCACCACATTCACTTCCATGGTCTCCCAAAAATGAAAATACCATTCAACTTCCGTATCACAAAATATCAAACTCAATCATATCACACTACCAAGTAAGGGATAAACCACGGTCGTCTATCTCAACCTTACATGATCAACAACACGTCTAAGGTCACCTCACTATGAATAAAGGCCTCCTCAAATCAAACAAAATCTAACGACTCACTTCCTATGCCTCAAACAGATGCACTCATGCAACACTCCTGCCCTTACCTCAACTCGATGTGGCGACATGACTCTACAACACAAGAGGACAACGATAACTATCAATATCAAATAACCACGTAAATACATAACATGTAAGTATGTAATCAAGTATTGAGAAGTACCCAAAAGAATATCAACCTAACTTTCAATTAACTCTCCTGGGCCTCCAGTTATAAGACATGGTGGTCAGGCATCTCTTCTAACTAGATTTCATGAGTAGCGCATAGACTTCTGAAGACAAAGCATGACGCTCTTGGAGTACAACTCTACATAACCATATAACCACCATAGGATCTTATCTCACGGACTTTAGGTATTCGAACTATGCTTTGATACCAAGTTGTCATACCCCACATTTCAAGGGTATGAATTGAACAATAAAATAATGGGTCTTTATGCTAAAAGTCCTTAGTGGACAATTTTTAATACCATCAATATGAAAATAAGTCTTTAATTCTTAAAGTCTATTGTATTAAATTTGACAAAAATATCCATACTATACACCATAATAAGTTCTTTTGTTTCTATTCATTCTTTTTTTGCATTTGTTATTTTTATAGTAAATTTTCGTGGATATTGGTTCATCTCAACAACAGAAATCTAAAAAGTGTAAAAATATGTTTAAAATTTGAAAAAAAAAATAAAGACGAAAAATAAGCCCAAACAAATATTGTTTTGATTTTTTTTTGTCTTTTATGATTTTTTTTTATAGTTTTTGAACCTAATTCTGTATTTTTTAAAATCTCTTGTCGAGACGAACCAATAACTATTAAAAAAATTAAAAGAAAATAAAAAATTATAAAAAATCTCAAATAAAGACCCAAAAATAATCAGATAACATAAAGATTACAAATTATTAGATTTAATAAAATCAGAATTCTTTTTTCTATTCATCATGCATTCTATTTATACAAGTAAAAAGAAGATTAAACTAACTATAACTCTAATCAATCTATAATTCTATTTACATATGGAAATAAAACATAATCCTAATCTAATTACAGTTCTACACATAAATATAACTTAACACTCCCCCTCAAGTTGGTGCGAAGATATCAATCAGACCCAACTTGAGCACAATTGGGTGAAAACTCTTGCTGCCCAACCCTTTTGTGAAGATGTCGGCTAATTACTCTTCGGATCTCACAAAAGATATACATATCAACCCTTCAGTCAGCTTTTCCTTAATAAAGTACCGGTCAATTTCAATATGTTTCGTTATGTCACGTTAAACAGGATTGTAAGCAATATTTATGACAACTTTGTTGTCACAGTAAAGTTCCATTTCACTATTATCAATTATTCTCATATCATGGAACAAGGTTTGAAGCTAAATGAGCTCACAAACTCCATGAGTCATAACTTATACTTAGCTTTTGCGCTAGACTTGAAAACTACTGATTGTTTCTTACTTCGCCCAGTAGCCAAATTTTCTCCAAGGAGAGTACAATAGTCAGAAGTAGAATGCTTATCATCCACAGAACCAGTCCAGTCGGCATCAGTGAATGCCTCCAACCGTAAGTGACCCTGATTAGAAAACGGAATTCCTTTTTCATGAGCTGATTTGAGATACCTCAAAATATGATAAACTGCATCCAAATGTGAAGCACGAGGATCATGCATGAATTGATTGACAATGCCTACTGCATAAGAGACTCTGGTTGAGTGTGGCCTAAGTATATCAGTCGGTCCACTAAGAGTTGATATCTCTTTTTATCAGTGCGTTCCCCCGAGTCTCTATTGAGTTGGTGATTTACCTCGATAGGAGAAGTTGCGGTCTACAACCCAACATACATGTTTCTTCTAATAAATTAAGGATGTACTTTCGTTGGGAGATAAAAATACCACAATCAGACCTTGCCACTTCCTTTCCTAAAAACTACCATAGTGATCCCAAATCTTTAATCTCGAATTCTTGAGCCAGACTTGATTTGAGACTAAGAATCTCATTTACGTTATTATCTGTCATTATTATATCATCAACATAAACAATAAGGACAACGACCTTACTAACACTTTCTTTGATGAATATAGTATGATCGACATGACTTTGTTTGTATCCAAACTGTAACATAACTTTGAAAACTGCCAAACCAATCTCTAGGTGACTGTTACAATCCATAAATGATTTTTTTTTCAATCTGCACACTTTTTCCTCTGTCTTAGAGGAAGAAAAACCTGGTACTATATTTATATACACCTCCTTTTCTAACTCACCATGAAGAAATGTATTTTTCACATCAAACTGATGAAGAGTCTAATTCAAATTTACCACAAGAGAGTAAAACTCGCACGGAGTTCATCTTTACTACTAGAGTAAACGTCTCCTTGTAATTAATACCATATGTTTCAGTAAAATATTTGGCAACAAGTCGCGCTTTATATCTCTCAACTGTACTATCAACATTTTGTTTAATAGTAAAAATTCACTTGGATCACTACTTTCTTTCTCCCTGGAAGTGATACTAGCTCCCAAGTGCCTTTTTTTTAAAGCTGTCATCTTTTCCACTATAGCTCCTTTCCACTTAAGTATTAATACTGCATCCTGTCATTTCTATACAATAGATATAGAAGATAAAGACGAAACAAAAGCATGATACGAAGGAGATAAACGATCATAAGAAACAAACTGAGAAATGAGATATTGAGTACATGACCTAATACCTTTTCGAAGAACAATAGGAAGATTATCAGTATCACTATTAGAATCAATAGAGGGAGTTTCAATGAGAGAAGAGTCATTATCAGATAGGTCCGTTGAGAAATCTGAAACTGGAATAGGTGATTGTGATGGACAAGGTGGTATCACACATGAAAACTTTTTGTTCTTCCAACTAGTGTATGTTTTTACATTCGCCATTTGTATACGGTGTATCTGTTCTAACCATCAATGTCATGTGTTCCTGCCCCTTTCGCATACATAGGCTCCCCCTCATTGTGGTTAGACGTAGGCTCCCCCTCACTATGGTCAGATATAGGTTTTCCCTTATTATGGTTTCTATGGTTATAGAACAGTAGCTCCCCCTCAATGAGATTATACCAGTAGGGATCTCTTCCTTCCTAGACTCCCCCTGAAGAGATGGAAGAGAAGAAGAGTAAAAAGACTCGGACTCCCAAAAAGTGACATCTATAGAGACATAAAAATTTTTAGAGGAAAGCTCGTAGTATTGGTTGCCCTTCTGGGTAGGAGAGTACCCAATAAAAATATATTTGTGGGCTTTATGACCTAATTTGCCACCCAATGAATGATGGATATGAACAAAATACACACAATTAAAAATCCGTGGAGGAAGGGTCGTGACACGAAAGATGCTAGGGAGATACTTTAAAGGGATTTTGAAGAGAAGAACACTGGATGGTAAGTAGTTTATAAGGTAGGTGGCAGTTAAATAGTTTCGCCCCATAAAAGTTTGGGAACATTCATAGTGAATAAAAGAGAGCGAGCAACATCAGCAAGATGGAGATTTTTTGCGTTCGGCAACTCCATTTTGTTGTGGAGTGTCAACACAAGTTATCTAAAAAAAAAATACCATTTTCATCTAAAAAGGTCTGAAAACTCCTATCTACATAATCAGCGCCATTGTCACTACGGAAAATTTTGATCGGCTTATCAAACTGAGTGCGTACCATAGTATGAAAAGATGTAAAACAAGAAAAGACTTCTCATTTGGACTTAAGTAAATAAACCCAAGTGACACGAGAATAACAGTCAATAAAAGTGACAAACCACCGATAACTTTTAAGAGATGGAATAGGAGAAGAATCCCAAATATCAGAATAGATAACCTCAAATAGACAATCACTTATTTTATTAATAGGTAGATAAAAATAATGTTTATATTTTGCAAATTCATAGGCTTCACAAAAAAATTGACTCCGAGAACAATGTTTAACTAAAGTAGGAAAAAATTTCTCTAAGATTCTAAAAGAGAGATGACCCAATCTATGGTGCCACTGATATAACATAGAAATAGCTAAACTCACATATGCTTGCAGAGCTAGGTCACGTGACATGGGTGAATGAGATGGACGAGGGGAAGAGTTTAAGAAATAGAGGTCACCATGTGCTTTACCACTGTCAATCACCTTCCCCGTATTCAGTTCCTAAATAACACAATAAATAGGAAAAAAAGTTACAGAATAATTTACAGAACGAGTAAAACTACTAACAGACAAAGATTAGTGAAAAAGTTTAGAATATGTAAAACTGAAGAGAAAAACAAAGAGGGAGAATAGCGAATAGAACCTTTCTCTAGAAAAGCAGAGAATGACTTGTCGACTATTCTGACCTTATCCTTACCAGAACAGGTAGAGTAAGAATCAAACACAAAGGAATAGCCTATCATATGATTGGAAGCACCGAAATCTATGATCCAAGGAACAGCTGAAGAGGTAGTAAATGCACGTTACTTGTGTGAGTAAAATGAGATGAAGCGGATGCGGCTGTGGAAGTGGAAGTTATAGCAGGTGGAGAATCAACTTGAGAAAAAAAGCACCAGAGAGCATATATTTCTTCCTGAGAAAAATCACCAACATGATCAGAACGCCCGGAACCACGACCACGACTACCAACTCTGCCTTTACACCCACAAGAGTAACGACCATATAACTTCCAACAAAAATTCATGGAATGGCCGGTGTTATGGTAATAATTACATTGGATGGACTTACGATCAATAGGCCCACTATTTTATCTAGTAGTAACCATACTGCAATGTGGAAGAGGGATATCTAATATTTAGCAAAAAAAAAAAAAGAGGGATATCCAATAATAGACTGAAAAAATAGCAACCAAACAAATTAGAACGTAGGCGAAGAACATTAGCTCTTATAAAATAGCAAATCACAACCGTAGATTGCACCACCAAAAAAAAACAGAAACAGTGCAGTAAACATGGCAAAAACACGTGAAAACACGTTGAAAGGTGCTGGAACAGTGTAGAAACATGCGGAAATAGAGCAAAAATGTGTGAAAATAGTGTTGAAACGCTCTGAAACTGCAACAGTATAGTCTGTGAATAATACCCCCAATGAACAGTGTAGGCATGAACAGTACCCCCGTGAATAGTGCGCGCTATGAACAGTACACGCGGTGAACAGTGTTCCCGATTAACAGTGCGTGCAACGATAAATAGTATTCGCGATGAGCAGTAACGCGCTTGGATTTTTGGGGTGGTTATAATAGTGGGTGACGGTTAGAGTTTGCAATCCCGCTCTGATACCATGTTAGATTTAATAAAATTAGAATTTTTTTCTATTCATCATGCGTTCTATTTATACAAATAAAAAAAGACTAAACTAACTATTACTCTAACCAATCTATAATTTTATCTACATATGAAAATAAAACCTAATCCTAATCTAATTATAGTCCTACACATAAATATAACTTAACATAAATAAAAATGTTGACTTTATTATTTAATTATTTTTCGTCCTTATGTGACTGTTTTTTGTAAAATTTTTGGCATTCGTCAATTTTTTGTGGATTATTGGTTCATTTCGATGAGAGGTTTCAGAAAAAATATAAATAATGATCCGAATTTAAAAAAATAAAAAAATATGATATTTTAGTGCTTATTCATTGTCATTAGTGACTTTTTTTAAGATTTTGAACATAATTTCATTCTTTTTAGATCCGTCTTATCGAGATTGACCAATAATCCATAAAAAATTGATGCCAAGGCAACAAGTATGAAAAAAATTGAATAGAGACAATTTGTTTAAAAATAATCAAGTTAGGACAAATGGAGAGAATAAAGATTGCAAAACAGAAAAAATCATCTGTTCAAACAAAAACACAGATAAAACTATCTGTTAAAAATACAAAGAATAAAAACACAAATACCATTTTAATAAAACAAATAACATCATCTGTTCTAATTATGGTCAATGTCTTTATTTCTGTTAAAGACATGAAGATTACAACAGATAACATTATTTGATGTTATCTTATGCATAGATACAAGAATAATGTTATCTATTTTGATTTATTATTGTGTTTTTACTATTGTGCAGAGATATGTAAATGAAACTACAACTGATAACATTATCTATTGATATGTTATGCATAAATATAAAGACCAATTTAAAACAGATAATATTATTTATTTTTATATTATATTAAACTACAGAGTATAAATTAAAACAGATAACCTTATCTAAAGTTATTTTATGCATAGATACGGAGAATAAATTACAACAGATAATCTTATATGTTTTGGTTTATTATTGTCTTTTCACTATTATGCAGAGATACAAAGATGAAATAACAACAATTATATGTTGATTTGTTATGCATAATTACATAAGTCAATTTACAACTGATAATATTATATATTTTTATATTATGTCAAAATACAAAGTACAAATTAGAACAGATAATCTTATCTGATGTTATCTTATGCCGAGATATAAAAAACAAATTATAACAGATAACGTTACTTATTTTGATTTATTATTGTGTTTTCACTATCACATAGAGATACATAGATGAAATAACAATAGATAACATTATCTATTGATATATTATGTAGAAATACAGCAACCAATTTACAGCAGATAATATTATCTGTTTTTATATTATGTCAAAATATATAATATAAATTAGAACCGATAACCTTATCTGATGTTATTTTTTACAGAGATACAGAAAACAAGTTACAATAGATAACCTTATCTATTTTGGTTTATTATTGTGGCTTCACTGTTATGCAAAGATGAAACCACAACAGATAACATTTAAAAAATTAGTCCTTTTTCTTCGGGATGCTGGCTATCTTAAAACCTCTGAACTGTTATGACTTTCTTATTTGTTCATATGATATGCATAAATACAGAGGCCAATTTACAACAGATAACGTTATCTTTTTTATATTATGTCAAAATATAGAGTACAAATTGTAACAGATAACCTTATATATTTTAATTTATTATTTTATTTTAACTATGTCAAAATGTTATCAGATAACTTTGTTTGTTGGCTCCTATCTCATTCATACAGAGGTTATATATTGTACGTACTATTATGTTGATATAATGGTAAGATTCAACTATTATTAATTTAAATAAAATTAATAAGAGATTAAGAAGACAAAAGTCACGATATTATTTAAAAAATCATGTTTTTGACTTATTTTTCTTATTTTTTGATATTTTTTAATTTTTGAACATAATTTAAAATTTTAAAAATATCTTATTGGAACGAACTAATAATCAACAAAAAAAATTGAGAAAAAATAAAAGTTACAAAAACTTAGTGTACCAAAAGGTAATGAGGGTAAAAATTATATTTTGACTTATTTTTTATATGTTTTAAATTTTTGAACACAATTTTTTAAATTTTTTAAAAATTTGTTATCGAGACGAACCAATAAATAATAAACAATAAATAAAAAATAGAAAATTACAAAAAAATTGATGTACTAAAATGTGATGAGGACTTTATGATTTGTTAAGTCAACCAAAAGATCTAACCTATTAACACTTTTAAAAAAATAGTCCCTAACTACTTGTATTTTTAAAATAGTAGATTCTAACTCAACAAACAAATTAGACAAGACTTAATAAGTAATTAATCTCAGACTTGGAGTTTTAACTAATTTTCCCAAAAATAAAACATAATAGATCTAAAAAAATTACCCTAATTGAAACCATTAAGCTGTAAATCCATGCACTTTTTTCATCAAATATGTTACATCATAAATCTCAATATAAAATATAAACTCAAGTACATTTGTTTTCAAAATCAAACAACTCAAAAATAAATCCTCTGGGTTCACTAGCTCTCAAATAACAAGGCTAAACAAGAAACAAATATTAACAAAATTAAGAAAACCAAACTACTAAACTGCATAAAATCTTCCAAGACTCTTAATTGCTTGACTCAACTTCAATTTTTCTATAAAAATAATTTATAACAACATAAGCCGAAGCTCAAGTAAAAAAACACATAGTATTCACGATAATATTGAATAAAATATGTTCATATCAATAACATATCTTTATCATGCATATCAATAGTAATAACGATGTATGCTATGTGTATCCCACGCAAATCATGCAACTCCAATATCAATGTACTTGTGCAATTATGCTAAGAGCTATATTCTGTCCCAGACTCCAACCTATGATGAGAGCTAATCTAATTCCAAACTCCAATCTATGCTGAGAGCTAATCTAATCCTAGATTCCAATGAGCTCACAGGCTCCCTTCTTCTGTCAGGACTCCTCACACCCAGTAGTAGTTTAAAGGTCTCTCACGTCGAAATCACAAAAACACCGAATATGATAACACAATGTCAATACATGACCATATGAACATATAAATCACTGTTTCAGACTCGAATAACATGCATATCGAACAAAACAACCAAGAAACGTATAAGAATTAATAAAATAATCTTTCAATTCTTATATAGGTCGCTCGAGTGGCCAAAGGTATAAAGTTAGGTTCAATCTTAAAAATTTTAAAACGTTATAATTTGTAAATAGAGGTATTAGGTCCAACGTCTATAAAAACTACTATTTACAAGCTTTTCAACGATATGTGATATGTTAAAAACAGAGTTCGGACGACACTGTTGTGCCAGTTTAAAGTCGGATACCTCATTTTTTAACACAAAACTAGTTCGTCAACTTCAATCGAAAAACTGATTTTTCTCAGATAAAATAAGACACACATTATACATGTTTTAAAATTTTTATGTGTCTAATTTCAAACAAAAGAAACAGAGCGCAATTCTGATATTTGTATTAAAAGTTATGATCGTTTTTTCAAAGTGTGTGAGGGTAGCTTGCACAATTATGAATCTGAAGCAGCCAAGTCACGGATTTTTGTCGAATTTTGTACTATGAATTAGGCTTTGAACTTTTAGCCCAACATAGACGACACGTAAACCAACGCTCAATAAACATTTCAGAAATTTTAGAGTTTTATAACAACTTTAATGAAATTTTTCAAAATCAAGTTATCACTATATTTTGTTTTTTAAAGATTCTATTATCTGCTAATAAAACATGGACAATCCTCGTTTCTTCGTCTTAGCAGTCCAAAACTCTTCCAAAACATGTCAAATCATGCATAAACTTGATCCCACACATGAACGTGCATATACTGATGATCGAAACATGTTTTAAACAACAGAAAAACTATGTGAAATCCTACCTCATATATGAAAAAACTGCAAAAGATTGTTGTTATATGCGTAGCTTTTCGACTCCTTCGTGTATCTGATTGATCCTAGGTTCGAATCGAACCCCTGACACCAGGATCAGTTCTTTAGTTGAACGTTTTGTGAGATTATCACATCTACCCGTCTATTTACCCTCCCCACGGAAATTAGGGTTTGAGACTCACTGAAAAAGCTGTCTACTTTTTCTAAAGCCCAGATTTTAGGGTTTTATTAACCTATTGTACTCATTAATCTGGGAATTACACATAAGTCTATAAGTTCTGACAACTTCACATTAAGCCCAAAAGTGTAGACAATTACAAAATCAACCTGAAATTTCCAAACTCCTCATAAATACCACAATTCTCCAATAATCCGTTAAAATCATTACAATAAAAAAAATCTAGCTAAAATCCCGGACCATGGGGCTTCACAAGTAGTGCAAACAGGACCCCATTGGGACCTTGGCCTATCTTAGGGCCATGAAGGGGGGTTGCAGAGATTAACCCTCTATTGGCATACCCCACGTTAGGTGTTACACAAAATCAAGGCCAAAACATTAATAGATATGGCCAAGTTCCACAACAAAGGCTCAGTTATGGTCAGCAATTGGATCCAACAAGACCCAATTGTGATGAACCGGGCACAAATGATGGAACTTATGCAAAAGTATACGGTCCAGGCCTTCGAGGGACTAAAAACCCCATGTTTAGGAGACTTTTCCATCATTGTTTAATAACGTCGTGTTCCCAAAAGGTGTAGAAGTCCAAATTTGTCTTTATTCACTAGGGATGAAAACAAGTCCATCATAGAGCACATTGCGCGTATCACACTGCAGTTAAGGGAATTAAGAAATGAAGAGATTTTTAGGTTAAAATTGTTCCACATTCCCTTACACGTATTGCTTCTTCATGGTTTGTCAAATTTTATGCAAATTCAATTCATACATGGCAGGCAATGGAAGATCAGTTTCCTTCTCAGCTCTTTGGGATTGGGCCAAAAGTTTCTATGACAGACTTGTCCAAATTAAAACAAAAGCCAATAGAAATTGTTGAGCAAATTTATCTCATTATTCAAATAGGCCAAAAATAAATGTCATTTTTACATTTCTGAAGTGAAAAATTGTGAAATTGACACGAGATGGACTAGATTACAAACTTAAAATTAAGTTTGTGGATGTTGTATTTTAAGATTTGTTTGACCTTTTAACCAAGACAACAAGATATGAGACCTTACTCATGGAAGGTCAAGCGTTTTGGAAAGGGCTAACTCCTCCCGAAGTAGAAATCTTCTTGTAGCAGGTAGTCCAACAGAAAATAGCAACAAGATCATAGCTCAAAAAGAAGGGAGTGGTGGTCCCAACGGAATGCCCTTTGTGCAACTCTAGAGAGGAAATTCCTAACCACTACTGCAACAGTGCCCAATTACCTGGAGAATTTGGTTTTGAATTATCAAATGGTGGGACGCTATCTGGGTGTGCAATCAGGAAATCTCGCAAATGGCTACACTGTAGCTACATCATAATTACAGGGATCTGGAGAAGAATACCTGGGAGGCAACCTTCTTTGCGGTTCAATGGTCCATCTGATCGCGAGAAACAAATCGATTTTCAACAACAAGGCTATGGATGAGGACAACATTGAAGACTTGATCAAGACTAGGATTGCAATGTGGATGAAATCAAAATTCAAACTCAAAGGGGTGGCCATTGAAGACTTCAAATGGAACTTACCTGGGTGAGATCCCTTCGGGTTTGAGATCAAGGTGGAGATTTAGGGTTTGTGTTTTGGGTATCTGAGGTTGGAGAAGCTTTGTTTTCTTCTCTCACTTTTGTTTCCCTTGAGTGAAGCTCTATTTTCGTTTGGTTTTGGTTTTTGTTGATATCTGTTGTAGTCCTTATTCAGCTTGTCTATGTTGCCAACTTGCCAACGTTTGTACAACCAAAACTGTTCATTTTTCATCAATGAATTTTTTTTGCTGATAAAAAAAAAAAAGGACACCAATATTGTCAATGTCACAAGCTTCATGCAATTCAAAAGTTATCATATACATTCGATTAGGAGAACTTCTGGTCACAAATCAATCTTAAGGACAATTGTTTCTGATAACCGAATAACATTACAGCAATGCAATTGTTCAATTGGAAGGAGAAAAAAAGATGCAAAGTTTCAATGCTTATTCGAAAATCGTAGCTGTGGCCGGAGGAACCACATAAGAAGCACTTGGGCTGTTTCAAAATTATTGGAGACCCCTAACCAAAGTGAGAGATCATGGGATGTTTCTTTTGGGAATTTGAAGACAGAAGATTCCATTTTGGTTTCCAGAAATATTCTCCATGATTTAGGGGATAAATGTGCTCTCTGATTTTGGCTAGAAAACTTATCCTAGTATTTACGCAACTACAAGTCATAGCCATAAGATTGATGCCATGGTGAGTAATAAAACGATAAGCTCTGGCTATACGAAATGTCCATTTTCTCTAAGTTCAGCGATACAGTTACCACAATTTGTTTTCTCAAACATTTTCACTGCATGACCCAGTGTGGATTCAAGCAGAGTGATGGTCTTCTTTATCAATTAGTACAAATCAAACCACACACTACTCTTCCTTACTACGAATTCTAACTTGTTCATAAGCTTTCAGCATCTCCAAACTAAATGTATCTAGAGCCTTGAAAATCCTTACCAAACCTGCCTGAAAGCCTTGTGAAGCAGCATCATCTACTTGTTTAATTGCTTCCTCATGCTTTGCTTTTTCTTTATTCAATCTATTCCTCATGGTCTCAAACTTGACATAAACCCCGCCTGGAATAGGAACTGCATTTTCAGTAATACCCTCCGAATCCGCTGTGTTATTGGACGATATAAATTGAGCCCAGTTTATCCCACTTTCCTCATAAAGGGTTTTAACCCGTTTCTCAAGGTCCTTCGATAGGTACTCAACTTTGAGCCTCAAATGCTTTTCCTCAACTAACTTCTCCCCTAACTGGTGCAACATGGAGGCAAAATCATGCATGGCTTTTGATACACCAGTTCCTGAGACATTCTCAATTGCATGAAACCAATCATTGAATATGATAAAGATGGGCGGAGCCCCAAGTATTCCGGGAGAGAAAGGCGCAATTCCATCTGCAGTCTCTTCTGGTTCTTGGAGCAGGCTCATTAGCCACCCATTTAAGAATTTGACAAATGATTTTTGGGTGTTTAACCAATCAGTAAAGCATGTAGCACAATTCAGGATGTCCCTCTCCAGTTTTTGAGTAGCCTTGACACTTGAATTTCCCCCAATGCCTTCTTTCGCTATTCGAACATCAGTTCTAGCTTCCGTTATGGCTTGGAATTGCCTCCCATGGCACTCGACCAAGAATTTCCACATTCCCATCAATCTGAAATGAACTCGTCAAAAACTGAGGTAAAATAGGAGGGAAAAAAACTGTTTTAAGTAAAATCTGAGAACAACACAAATCAATGTTATTCTATATCATGTTCATTGTGGTATTCTTTGTCACTTGCATTCAACATGGCATTATCAATGGCGACAAATTACCAGATATTAAATAGAAACAGGAGAAGTTCAATGCTTTTAGATAGACAACACACAACCAGATGGTCTTGTGCATTAACAACGGTCCAATCAACTAGATGTTCAGAGGCAACAAATAAAAACAACAGAGTTCGATGAGCATCATAGGTCATCAAAAGCTAATCCGCAGTTCTAATATTGAATTCGTCTGTGATCCCAAGCACCCTCCCTTTTTTAAGTAGTTATTAGGAGAAGGTAGGCTAAACATTCTCTATTTCCTTTTGTTTCCATTTGCTCCCAGTGTAACTACAGCTGTGTCCAGCTCAGATATCTAAGAGACTTGAAGCACATCGTTTCACTATTCACATTCAAAGTTGACTCTTGATATAGATACAAAATATGGTAATGTTCTCAGATTCAAAAAATGGGTCATACAATATAGTTTATCAACGAGGATTAGGATAGCACAATTGGTCAGGCTCTTCAACAGCCAATCTTTCTGCAAGTCTCAATCCTTGGTAACTGTCATCTGCTTCCCCAAAAATGGTCCATCACCAAAAAGAGACATTACACAAGACATAGATACATATGATCAATTTTATGAAAATGGTCACATTCCTAAACAGATATTCATATATTCAAGACATTAAAAGAATTATGTCCATTTTAGTGTTTGTGCCATTGTTCGGAAATCAGTCCAACACAAGAAATACTGCCACTTGACACGGTAGATGCCTCAATGTCAGAAGGGTGACATGAATGTTAGTAATTGCCAGAATCATCCAGTGACTACATTTCATAATCAACATACTTTGTTTATGTTCGTGAAAATTAATGTGGCGGTTGTCGAACCTGATACATGCAGCTTCCAAAGCATTTCACGTAAAATTCTTTCACATTTGTCCAAACGAAAAATAAGCGTATGTGCTAAATTTCATTTTTGGGATTTTTAGATTCCCCTAAAATAAGATTTCCATACCTGTAGGTGTTATTGTCTACTTCAATTGAACTATTTGCCAACATAAAATGATGGAAATCAAAATAAAGGCTGATTTTCTTTTGTATTTTCAACCCATTATGAAAGGTAAAAACAACATAGATTTAAACACTGCCAATTTAGACTATGAACATTAAATAATGACCAGGAAATCATAAGTAGAAATATTCACACTTCACATACCTGTGAATCAATTCATTTAGTTGGGGCTGCAACTCTTCATCTCTCAACTTGTGTATCCTTCTTGATATTGCATCAACCGTTGAGACAACAACCTTAATTTTTGGAAGCAACCTTTTAATTGAATCATTACTAGCCCCGATCTTGCTGGACTCTGCACCTCTTTCATCTATTTTTTTTAACCTTTTCCACTTCTTAACATAAATAACTCGGAGACTTTCTTCTTCCTAAAAGCAGATAATAATTAGGGAGGGAATTCACCCAAAACTGGACTATAATAAAGACCTCAACAACCAGTTTTATATAGAATCACACAAAAGCTTAACACATCAACATTCACTTTCTAGCCAAAAAAGACTGGCATTTCAAAGCAACATCTGGTAGTAGAATGCGTCAGAATTATAGTGCATGCTACATTAACTTCTCTAAATGTGTGGTATCTGTGCCAACCACTCAACCCGCAGGTAAGGTACGGGACAAGTCTTCAATGTTTACCTAGTGCATATTAGTATGTCGAGTACACAACATACTCAGAAGTGGAAGTAACAAGATGTCCTTTACAGGACATAAAGACAAGGGGAAAAAATAGAAGCCGAAGAAGCAAAGCTAAATCTCACAACCACTCTACAGCCCTTACAATCAGACACAACGAGATCACCCTCAAGGTAGGACCCACAGAATAAGAAAGAAGTCTTATAGCAATCGATGCAGGATAGAGATAAAAAACTCAAAATTTGGATAAAGTTTGATGATTATATTTAGATATGGATCCTTAATTTTTTAAGAGGAATGATTTATCTATGAAGATAAGATTGCACAAAGGGGTCGGGGGCGGAAGAACGGAGGATCATTGAAGCGTCTCGTTTGAGATCACTGGGGGAAGCAGTTAGGAATAATTTATAAGCATATGAATATATAATAGGAGTAAATCTTATAATTCGTTCTTTGCGTCAAAAGTAAGTATTATTCTACAGAATGTGAGTAAATATTGTTTTTATACTAAGTAGCAAATTTTGAGTTAATAGTTTCTAGTATCTTATCTTTACTTCATATTTTCTCTTGTTTGCTATCTTCCACTTTCTTTTCTTTTGAGATTTATATGCTTAAGAGGTTCTATAATAGTTTGAGAGCGGACTCCTTTCTCGATGGGAGCGAGATTCCTAGGAGAGTCTAACTTGGGAGTGCAGAAGCAAGATT
This sequence comes from Arctostaphylos glauca, assembly GCA_019985065.2. Classification (NCBI taxonomy): domain Eukaryota; kingdom Viridiplantae; phylum Streptophyta; class Magnoliopsida; order Ericales; family Ericaceae; genus Arctostaphylos; species Arctostaphylos glauca. Next base: position 18,193,574 of record JAHSPW020000008.1, on the reverse strand, counting down.
CTGCGGTGGACTCACCAATCGATAGGAGGTTCCTGCTAGCAAATAAATTTTCTAATGATAAATCATACAGGCACACAATCATCTAGCCATACAAACATTGAATAGGCCATCCTCATGCACCGACGATGGTAGATGCATGTGAACCTATTGTTCGCACTACTAAGGTTTAGAGTAGTTAGAATTCTACTTAAATTCGATTTTAGATTCAGATCAGTTGTTTTGCCTATACATATAGGAATTAAGTGCTTTGGTCTCTCAGACCTTATGATTTGATTATTTCGATAGTAAATGTTATCCCCTTCTCTTTCTTTCCCCTTTCTTCTCTCTTCTAAAATTTAAAATAAAAAGTAGATTTCTAACTATTTAAAACTTCCTAAATAACTTCACTCTTAATAAATTCCAGATCCATATCCACAGATAATCATCAAGCATTATCCAAATTTAAGAAATTCTATCTTTATCCGGCATCACAATCGTATCAAATAACTACACATTCGGGATAGGGTTTTCCCATGCCCTCGACACTTCAACCAATATAGGGTTTATGCCCTTAGACGAGGACGGCAGATCCTAAACTAAATTCTTTGAAATTGTGCGCCGAATAAAATACCTATGAGGCCTCCACTTGCCCCCGCCCCCGCCGGGCTTGTGTGGAGCTTTTTTCAAAGAATTGTAATGGAGAATGGCCGCCATACCCATATTAATGCCAAGAATCTCATTAAGGGCTAAAACCCCCAATATCACCTTATAAAAAAATTTCTTAGTCTGCATAGGGGCAAGCTCCCAAAAGCACAAGGCTTATCGAATTAATAGTTGGAGGGGAAACCTGACACCGCCTTCTACTATGGCTACAAGGGGGAAAAAGTTGAATTACAGCCGGCGATAGGGATAGAGATTTTGTCCCTCACTAGGACACGAACAACTACGACATCGGGAATAGCATAGACCCGTAGCGTTCAAGAAGCCAAAGAAGGGAATAACACTTACAATCCCAAAACGGCTACAATAGCAAGAATGTCAGAAATGTTCAGAGCAAGGTTGTCAATACTGTATTGTATCGGCCGGTACGTACCGTTTTGGCGTAAAAACGGTACTAAGTGTATAATACCATACCATTCCCAATACCGGCCATATCGGTGGTAACGTAAATACCGGCCGGTAAATAACAAAGAGTGGTAATTTTGTAAATATATTAAAAATCAGCCTATTTTTTTACTTTCCCAAATGAACGTATACCCAAGAAACCCTAAAACTTTATTGTAGCGCCTGTTTCACAATCAGCCTTTTTTTTCTCTCACTCTTCTCACAATCCGGTTCTCTCTCCAATCTTCATGTCCATGGAGTTCCAATCTCTGTGATAAGTCTCTCTCTCTCTTGTCTTGTCTCTGTGATATCAAGTGAGTTATTTTGGCCTTGTCTCGTCCGTCTCGTCTCTGCAACCATTTACCCCTTTGAGAAAGGAAAACAGAGATATATATATATATATATATACACACACGCAGGCGCACGCGTGTGTGCAGAATGCACTGTTTTTGTTGGCTGTTTTCATTTTGATCCTTTGAGAAATATATATTCATGAACCACATGGCTGTTTTATACTGTTTTAGTGGTTGTTTGTTTGTGGCTATTATTGGCTGTTTTCATTTTGATCCATATGCAGAATGCACCCAGCATTTTGTCAATTGATGACACTATTTGTCTGTGGCTGTTTTAGTGGTTTTATTTCACGGGTTTATCTATTTCATGGATTTATTCAAGGACATGGAATTTCACCAAGAGTGGTGGAAGCAATAGGGGCTCACGGGTTTATCTATTTCTTGCATGATACTTTTTTTTTTGGTTTCTCTGTTTTTATTTATAGAGTGTTGGGATAATTATAGTAAACACAAGTGTGAAGATGAGCTATTGATTGTTTCGGGGTTATGGAACTGGAGGTTGATGCTATCAATATAAAAATTACTATCTGTGTGTGCGTGCATGCGTGCGTGTATATATTGATAGTATATGGTACTCGGTATATGACCGGTACCGTTACGCACCGTACCAATAGAAAAATCAGTACTCAATCTGATACAGTATTCAGAACCTTAGTTCAGAGGGCTCGGGCAAGTAAACAAACCCAATTGAGTGGTTCTTCTCATTTATTTATAAGGGGATTAGGCAGGCTCCAAAAAGACGATTTTTGATATAATCGCGCAAAGAAAACCTAAACAGCACATCACATTTAATGTATGCAAAGTTGGCAGCACGCACATTACATAAGACAATAAGAAGAGCCAACCCCAAACATTGGCAAGGCTAGCATACTGCCACATGCCCAAGTAGAAACACAACCGAGCAGCAGCAAGCTAAGAGGCAAGTGTGGGAGCCAAATAAAATCTGGGTCAGCAAGACAAAAGGCAAAACTCGCTTAACTATCCCAACCAAGATCGGAACCTCAAGCCATAGGCTCGGTCCGAGACTAATCAGACTCGAGCTGGCCAGACAATCCTGACCTGTAATATGGCCGGGTCATCACTGCTCGGATCGGCCAATATGCGTTAGTCCCGTCATGCCAATTGGTCCCATGATACGTCAAGTCGGCCGACGTTCACGAATGGCCTATGCCAATGATGCACTCAAGTTTGCACAAAATAACACTCAATCAATCCCTATAAATAAGGGTGAAGACCACTGAAAAGGGGATTGATCATCTGGTAGCAATCACACCAAGTTGATCACCTGAGCACATTTTTTGGCCATATCCATATTAAGACCCACTGGAAGCATTTTTTTATTATTAGTTTTCCCATACTGGTTTTGGCCTCAATAGGTGTTACATCTAATAAAACCAAAACACTTTTTCTATTCATTATGCGTAATATTTATGGAAGTAGAAAAGAGATATAACTAACTATAACTCTAACTAATCTATTATTCTATTTACATAAGAAAACTAAACCTAATCATAATCTAATTACAGTCCTATATATAAATATAACTTAACACTCTCCCTCAAGTTGATGCGAAGATATCAATGAGACCCAACTTGAAAACAATGGGGTGAAAACTCTTGCTGCCCAGTCCTTTTGTGATAATGTCGGCTAATTAATCTTCAAATCTTACAAAAGACATACATATCAACCCATTACTTAGCTTTTCTTTAATAAAGTATCTGTCAATCTCAATATGCTTCATTCTGTCATGCTGAAAAGGATTGTGAGCAATATTTATGGTAGTTTTGTTGTCACAGTAGAGTTTCATTGGACCATTATAAGACATTCTCAAATCACGTAACAAGGTTTGGAGCCACAGGAACTCACAAACTCCATGAGTTATAGCTCTATACTCATCTTCTGCACTAGACCTAGCGACCATTGATTGCTTTTTACTTCGCCAAGTAACCAAATTTCCCCCAAGGAGAGTACAGTAGCTAGAAGTGGAACATCTATCAATCATACAACCAGCCCAGTCGGCATCAGTGAATGCCTCCAACCGTAAGTGACCGTGATTAGAAACCAGAATCCCTTTTCCTGGAGCTGATTTAGGATACCTCAAAATTCGATACACTGCATCAAAATGTGAAGCACGAGGATCATACATGAATTGACTAACAATGTCCACTACATAATAAATATTTGATCGAGCGTGGACTAAGTATATCAGTCAGCCCACTAGGCGCTGATATCTGTCCTTATCAGTGCATTCCCCCGAGTCTCCACTGAGTTGATGATTTGCCTAAATAGGGGCAGTTGCAGGTCTACAAACCAACATACCTGTTTCTTCCAATAAATCAAGGATGTACTTCCGTTGGGAGATAAAAATACTCCGATCAGATCTCGCCACTTCCGTTCCCAGAAAGTACCGTAGTGATCTCAAATCCTTAATCTCGAATTCTTGAACCTGACTCGACTTGAGACTAAGAATTTTATCCATATCATTGCATGTCACTATTATATCAACATAAACAATAAGGACAGCGATCATACCAGCACTTCCTTTGATGAACATAGTATGATCGGCATGACTTTGTTTGTATCCAAACTACAACATAGCCTTTGAAAATCTGCCAAACCAAGCTCTAGGTGACTGTTTTAATCCATAAAGGACTTTTTCCAATCTACACACATTTTCCTTTGTCTTAAAGGAAGAAAAACCTGGTAGAATATCCATATATACCTTCTCTTTTAACTCACCATTAAGAAATGCATTATTCACATCAAACTGATGAAGAGGTCAATTCAAGTTTGCAGCACAAGAGAGTAAAACTTGCACAGAGTTCATTTTTGCTACTGGAGCAAACATCTCCTTGTAGTCAATACCATAGGTTTGAGTAAAACCTTTAGCAACCAGTCTCACCTTATATCTCTCAACTGTACCATCAGTATTTTGCTTAATCACGAAAATCCACTTGCATCCCTACTGCTTTCTTTCCCCCTGAAAGTGATACTAACTCCCAAGTGCCGTTCTTTTTCAAAGTGGTCATCTCCTCTATCGTAACTCCTTTCCATTTAGCTATCATTACTGCATTCTACCAGTTCTGTGGAATAGATATAGAAGAAAAAAACGTAAAAAAGCATCATATGAAGGAGATAAATGATTGTAGGAGACAAACTGGAGATGGGATGTTGAGTGCATAACCTAACATCTTTCCTAAGAGCAATAGAAAAAATTTCACAATCAATTAGAGAAGATCCAATGAGAGACGAGCCATTACCAGATGGGTCAGCCAAGGAGTCTGGAACTGGAACTGGCGATTGTGATTGACAAGGTGGTATCACATACAAGGACTTTCGGTTTTTCCGTCTAGTGTATGTTTTTCAGTTGGCCGTTTGTAGTCGGTGTATCCATTCCCCCATATCACCATCAATAACATGTGTTCCTATCCCTTCAGTAGATATAGATGCCCCCTCATTATATTTAGATATAGGCTCCAGGCTCCCCCTCATTATATTTAGATATAGGCTCCCCCTCATTATGGTTATAGGACAGTGGCTCCCCCTCAATGGAATTATACTAGGTAGACATCTTTTTCTGCCTAGACTCACCCTGAAGAGATGGAAGGGAGAGAGAATGACTTGGACTCCCAAAAAGTGATTCATGAAGACATAAAATTTTTTAGAGAAAGAATCATAGTACTTGTAGCCTTTCTGAGTAGGAGAGTACCTAATGAAAATACATTTGTGGACTTTAGGACCTAACTTGCCACCTCAGAGACGATGGGCATCAATAAAGCATACAGCCAAAAACCCGCGGAGGAAGTGTCGTGACATGGAAGATGCTAGGGAGACATCCTAGAGGAGTTTGAAGAGGAGAACACTGGATGGTAAGCGGTTGATAAGGTAGGTGGCAGTTAAAATAGCTCCGCCCCATAAAAATTTAGGAACATTCATAATAAATAAAAGAGAGCGAGCAACTTCAGCTAGATGGCGATTTTTTTCGTTTGGCAACTCCATTTTGTTGTGGAGTGTCAATGCAAGTGGTCTGAAAAAGTATACCATTGGCATCTAAGAAAGCCCGAAAACCCTGATCAATATATTCCATGCCATTCTCACTACGGAGAATTTTAATTTTTTTGAATTTAATTGAGTGCAGATTATTGCATGAAAGGATTGAAAATAGGAAAAAACTTCACCTTTGGACTTAAGTAAATACACCCAAGTGATAAGAGACAAACAGTCAATAAAAATGACAAACCACCGATAACCTTTGAGAGAGGGAACGAGAGAAGGACCTAAACATCATAATAAACAACCGTAAATAGAGAATCACTTTTTTTTATTAATAGGTGCATAAAAAAAGCATTTATGTTTTCCAAGTTTACAGACTTTACAAAAATATTGACTCATAGGACAATGTTGGACTTAATGAGAAAAAAAAATTCCAGGGTTCTAAAAGAGGGATAACCTAATCTACGGTACCACTAATGTAACATAAAAAGTGTGGAACTGGTAGTTGCTTGCAAAGCCAAATCACATGACGTAGGTGAAGGGGCTGGACTAGGTGTAGGATCCAAGAACTATATAGGCCACCATGTGTTTTACGACTGCTAATCACCTTCCCTGTATTCAGTTCCTGAAAAACACAATGAGTAGGGAAAAAAGTTACTGAACAGTTTGCAGAACGAGTAAGACTACTAACAAATAGAATGTTAGTAGCCAAAATTTGGAATATGAAGAACAAAAGAGAAAAATAAAGAGGGAGAATAGCGAACGTAACCTTTTCTTAAGATAGCAGAGGACCCATCGGCTATTCTGATCTTATCCTTACTGGAGCACGTAGAGTAAGAATCAAATATGGAGGAACAACCTGTCATATGATCGGAAACATCTGAATCTATAATCTATGAAACAACAGAAGAGGCAGTAAGTGCACTAACTGGGATACCTGTGTGAGCAAAATTGGATGAGGTGGAGGCTGCGGTGGAAGCGGAAACTACAGTAGATGGAGAATTAGTCCGAGCCATAAGGCGCCAAAGAGCCTATATTTCCCCCTAAGAAAAACCACTAATATGATCTGAAGATGCCTCAGTACGGAACCCAAATTCACGCAAGGTGGTAGTAGTCGATTCCGAAACATGGGCCTGGGTTTAAGAAGGCCCGGAGCTATGACCACGACCACCACATCCGCCCCATCGCCCACGGGAGGGGCGGCCATGTAACTTCCAACAAAAATCTCAAGTACGACCAGTGTTATTGCAATAGTCACACTTGAGAGACTCACGCTCTAGAGGCCCACAGCTAACACTAGACTGAAACTTACCACCCGGGCAAGGAGTGGCAAGCAAGGCAGAACAATCAGAAGGAGGAGTGTGCACCATAGCACCCCTCCGACTCTCCTCCTACCGGACAATGGCATAAGCGTCTCCTAAAGACGGAAACGAAACACAACCCAACACCTGGACACACATCTGATCATATTTCATATCTAAGCCAGCAAAGAAGTCATATATGCACTCTTTCTCCAACCTTTTTAACCAAGTGGCAGCATTAATAGTACAAACAACCTGAAAACCCTGATAGTAATCGAACTCCTGTCATACTTCACTCAACTTTGCATAATATATAGCGACAGGCTTATGGTGTTGGTCTAGCGTACAAAGGTGCTTTCTCAACCCAAAGAACTGTGCATCATTACCTTGTTGTGAGTAGGTTTGGGTTACAGTAGTCCAAATTTTATACAGTGTATCCAGGACCAAGAGTAGAAAGGTATGACGAATCTCAGCCCACGTAGAGGTAAATAACCAAGTCATGGCTAATCATTGATGAGATTTGAATCGTTCAAGTGCAACAGGCTCACTCTTATCAGGTGAGAGAATAAGGCCCTCAATGAACTCTGACATGCCTCTGGCTTCAATGGCTAAGTTAAAAGTGCGAGACCAAAGCAGATAGTTGGTACCGTCCAATTTGATAGAATAAATATCCAAACAAGCGTTGTCAAAGAGCCAATTATAGTTGAAGGCATCTTTAGTACCAGACGGACCCATGGGAACAATTTTTGGATTCTCAACCATACCTCAATGCAAATACCCAACAAAAACAAGGAAAGCAACAACAAACAATAGACAACAATCTAGAGAAAAACTATCGACCGGCAGAGGAGAGAGAGACTGCCCGGAGATAAAGGAGGTTGCCAGCGAGAGGAAGAGTGTTCACAGCCTGCCCAATTGCAGGAGCTTGGGCTACCGGTGATCTGAGTGGCATCGACAAAAAAAAAGTGCACTGGTCGATGGTGATTTGAGCGGCGAGCTTGGGCTGCCGGTGATCGGAGTGGCAGCGATCTGAAAAAAAACAGTGCCTTGGTGATCACGAATCCGGCAACGGTGGAGATTGCAAATTCGGCGGCGGCGACGTTGATCGCGAATTCGGCGGCAACGGTAGCGGATCTAAGAGTTGATTGCGAATTCGGTGGCGGCGGTAACGGATCTAAGAGTTGATTTGAGCAGCGGCAACAACAAAGCTAGGCTTGGCCAGCAAAGGGAAGACTCGCGATGGCGGCAGCGGCGGATTTGAGAGTTGATCTAAGCAGCGCTTAAGCGGTGATCAGGTCTAGTTCTTTTACCAGAAACAGGTCTGGTTCAAAAATAGGAACCGTTTCGAAAAACAAACAGATCTAGTGAAAGACAAACTGGAAAGCCGAGAGAGAGAGAGAGAGAAGATGCTATGGTGGGTGTAGCACTGACCAACCCAGTGACACACTGGTAGCGGTGGCTTAGGGTTAGGGTTAAGCGGTGGTGGCTAGGGTGTTTTTGTTCCGCTCTGATACCATGTTAGATTTAATAAAACTAGAATACTTTTTCTATTCATCATGCATAATATTTATACAAGTACAAAAGAGATATAAGTAACTATAACTCTAACTAATCTATTATTCTATTTACATAGGGAACTAAACCTAATTCTAATCTAATTACAGTCTTACACATAAATATAACTTAACAACGGGATTTCCATCCTACGAGCATTCCCTCGTTTTGCTACTTACTTAACCATCGGAGGGCATTTCGACTATAAGCCAGAGTGTCTCTGATGGGTTGTTCTTGTGCGTAGCTAGGGCTTTGAGGTAGGCAAGACCAATTGCATTCAAACTCTTTCTCTAGCTCAGACATGACTCGTGGGGAAATCCCATAAATTCTTACCCCACAATTACTTGTTAGAGTATAGCGTGGCGTTCTATGCAACACATTTAAGCTTCAGATATAGATAATAATGTATCTACATTGAGTCATAACATGGTATTGAGTATTGACCAAGTATTTGTAAGGTCGGCCGTTAATATTTGAACAAATTTTTACTCATATGAAAATGAGATTGGGAATATCCGTCATTGGAATTTGAGAATGGAATGAGGGCATTGATATTGTGATTTACACAACTAAAACATTTTCAACAGTCCAATTACAGAACAAAACTACAAAAGAAGGTGTGAGCTTTCATTTAACTGTAATCAACTTGATCAAAGGATTACAATTTTACAAAAGTGTTTTTGCAAAAAGACGTTAGTTGTAGACAAATTTTAGAGAACGTCATTTTAACACTCCTTAAAGACCTTATTGGGTAAAGAGTTGTTCAGAAAACAGATCTTAATTGTAGTTCTATTAAATTTTAGAAAGTTTTGACAATATATTATACGACTTTTTAGTAAAAAATAATGGCAATAGTTTGCTAGAAATTTGGTTCTTAGCTAGAATTGAATTTTAAACTTGGTTACTTGTTTTAAAGTATAGTAAGATGTTTCATGTGATGTGTTTGAAGCTTCATAGAGATTGTTGATAATTAATATAAGTTGAATCATACTAGATTGACAGGGGTTGGTAACGCAGGCCATTGAAACTTGAAAAAATATTTAGTCACATGAATGAGATTGGGAATACCCACGCTCGAAATTTGAGAATGTTATGATGGGATTGAGATTGTAATGCTTGAAATGAGAGGACACAATGGCAAGCCTAAGGTGGCACAGGTTGGGATTGGCCCTAATCGAAGCAATTGCGGATTAAGGGTGGAATTTTGCCGTTTTCTCTTGGGTTCGAGAATGCATCTACTTCAGTGTGTGTCTCCGGTGTAACCATCTTACCAACTGGTGATGCGGTATTAATAAACAAGGAAGGGGTTGCCAATCTCCTATTGCCATAGACTTAATGATTTGGGTAGGATGGGTTCTCTATGGTGAAACCTTAGCATGACATTTGGTTCTACAACATTGGAAAAGACACGACAAACATCAATACTATGTGAAATTTACCGGTTTTTATATTTCCTATTTATGCATGCTTGAAGTTTTATGACTATTTACTTTTGGTTTACATAAGTAGAATGCGAGTAGTCTAGCTTCTCTTATTGAGCATCAGTAATATGATTTTGAAGACTCAGAATTTCAAAACCTCTATAATTTTTCGTATTCTAGACTCTTCATTTGCTAAAAGTTCAGTTTTTCTGAAAGATGGGGCGTCATAAATTCACAATAAGCAAACAGTACAATCCATTTTTGTTCTTGGAGGAAAATAAGGAAGTTAATCTGCTCTCGAAGTTGACAATTAAAACTTGCTCCCTGTCTTATTTATAACATGAATAAAGGCAACATTGTGTGCATAAACACTTTACAGAATAGGGTACAAAACTTTGCGTAATTTTTTTAGTGTTCTATTGAGAACCTTCCATTCAAGTATTTGAGTTTCCACTGGGAGATAATCCTAAAGTGGAATCGTTTTGGGCTCAACTATTTCAAGATTCTGTAAGACGTTGGAGGAACAGAAAAGAGCTTATATTTCTAGAGGAAAACCTTGGTTCCATCTATTTTGTTTAGCATTCCTATTTCTTCTTTTTCCGAACTTCGGCTTGTGTTGCAAATTAATTAAAAAAATGGTGAGGGTTTTCGTATGGGAAGGTTACAATGACAGGAGAAAAGATCACTTGTTTAATTGGGAGGGGGTTTCCCTCCCAAGGAGAAAGGGGGACTCGCCATTGGTAATACTGCTCTACTTGGTAAATGGTTATGGAGATCTCCCATCGACCAAAATTCACTATTGGCATTTAGTTACTACGAGTAAACAGCAGGAGGCTTCTGGTAGTTAGTAGGGCTAATTGTTGGTGTCCATGAAAATCTATCTTTTGAATCGTTCCTCTTTCCTCAAGATTCCTATCACGAGCATGTATAATGGTGAGAGTTGTCCTCCAAGGATGTTTGGATTGGTGATGCTTCTGCCAATGCATCGTTTCCAAGTTTATATCGACTAGTTCGTTCCCTAGATATTCCTATTACTTCAATTTAAATCAACTAGTTCATTCCCCCGAGATTTCTATTATTTCAATGGCTTTTTGTCTTACGCTGCACGGTTTCATGTGACTTCAATTTTTTTAGAAATCTCAATTATGAGGAAACACTTGGAGTTGACTTCTTCGTTGGTTATGCTCAATGAATTTTCCTTCAAACTAAATGTTAGTGATATTGAGTGTGGTCTCTTCACTCGGATATTGTATCATGAAAATCTTTCTTTGACAAAATTATTATATATCTAAATATTCCTCATTTTCCTTACCCCGAATGTGGAAAGTGGCCATGCCCGCAAAGTTAAGATTTAATGTGTTATTTGGCTTGTAAAAAATCTAGCATCTAATGAGAACTTCCATAAATGAGACCCAATCACGTTCTTTATCCTTGAGGGTGCATCGCGTGTAGGAGGAATGGGGAATCATTGGATCATCTCTTTTTGCATTGCTTCGTGGCTTTGGTCCTATAGCATCTCCCTTTTAGAACGCAAGATATTTACTGGGTTGCACAGGCTTCTAGTGCTACATCTTCACTTTTTGGGTTAACTGTTATTGAGGATTAGTTCCAGAATATTCAGTCATTATGGGATCAAATACGTAATTTGCATCTGTTTGGGCTTTCGTCTCTCCTTTGTTTGGGGGGTTTGAGGGGATCCAACTTTCTTGTTATCTATCTACAAATTGGAGGTCTGTTTGTGATTTGTCATCCAGGTTTTTTAGTAGCTTTGCGCTATTGTATTTTGTCATTGTGGACCCCTTCTCCTCCTTTTCTCGTACTTCTTTCCCCTTTCTATAATAATACTTCTTCTTGTTGTCTAGCCAAAAGGTAAAAGTTTAGTTGAGTCTTTTGATCATCCAGTCTGGCATTTATCCAGATATCAAGTGCTCCTAAGTCTAACAACTTCGTGATGGCAGGACTCTGGCGCCTATGATGAAAAAGGACAACAGGGATGCTTGCCTGTTTTGAAGAGAAAGGCTATGTTAAAGACAGTAATAACACTCCATAGAATTACAAAGAAACGTCAGAAAAATGGTCAGGAAAAAAGTCCAAAGTTGTTAGGGACAGATACTTGCAAATATAGATCCTTCTCAATCAGGTCAAATTGGAAGGCCTTTCTTTTGCAAGTGATCTTGTGATCTGAAAGGGTGAAAGGTTTCAAAAACTCTACATGTACAAAATTACATGACTATTTCATCACATTATAAAACTGGAAGAACTAAGTTGACCATAATAAGCAAAAGATGAGGATTCAGACAACAAAAATGAACAATTGAAAAAAAAAAATGGTAAAGCATTAAAGGGAGAGGAGATACAGCCAATCCAACACTGAATTTTAACCTATGCCAATCCTCTAGCCAAAGTAACTGTACAAAGAGTTGGTAAAGCCAAAGTTGTTATAGCACAAGTCTCATCTAAGTCATCACATGAAAAAAACAAATAACCTAATTTCAAAAATCTCTCTTAGCATGATATAAATAATCTTCTTGATGAGAACCATTTTCAAGCTGATGCCTTCCATTAAATACAAGGATGTATCAGCTGGAGATAATTAACAACTTGTAATTTATGAATGGAATGCAAAATCAAAGTCGTGGTAACTATTATTACTGGAAGTGGACAACATTCTCAAAAGCTCAATCTTACAGTAAATGTACCTTAACCTCCTTATAAAGTTTCTTTTCCCACATATAAAGCTTCTCTAAAGTTGATGAAAGGTTGGCAGAGTTCATGCAAACATCCTTCTCAATATTCCCATCCTTAGCCTTGGCCTTTTCCACTGCTCCAAAAGCTAATCGTTTTGACTTATGAGTAGGAAGGTAAGAGGTTGCCTTCAATGGGGCTATGAAACTCAAGATCCATGAAGAGAACACTGCAGTAAAAGAAGCGATTAGATATATTAACAAGGAGCAGAACCTTAATTTCCTTTAGCAGTGACAAACAGAAAAACAATCGAAATAGTAGCTGAGTATGCACGACCTCTAATCAACAGTCATGCAGTGATATCCTATACCAGGTATACCAAGTTATCATTGCAACCCTTAGAACTTATTACAGCAGGGTACAAACAAAAATCCAGAGCTCTGCATCAGAATTCTCTCCGTTCATCCCTTGATGGGAAACTTCCAAAAAATTGGACTCTTCACCGTTCCATTATAGAGGATTAGTCAGTCAAATAGTCAGTAATGGGTCGGTTTGAGACAAATGAATTGTGTTGTTGTGCCTGGGCTGTGAGGGCTCTTTCGCACATGGATAGTTCAATGTGGGCATCATCGCCTGACCCTGGGAAGGGACCATCCAACCCAGATTAGGATGGTGTACTCTTCCTCATAAGGACAGATGGGGCTTCAGGTGAGATCTCAAATACTTCACTTTTCCATTAACCAGATGATATATGACTTTCAGGATACAATCATTTTCTTTCATACTTTCCCAAGGTACTTGGGGAATAATTTCCTCCATCTGTCTAATTCTTTCCATCCAAATGGGAAACAAAATGACTTATGGATTAACCGTCTTTTAAACTAACCAATTTGTAGAAAAATAAGGGTGCTGATGTGGATTATTAATTAGGAAATTATATTTTAAAAAGGCATATTATTTGTATTCCTACAATTAGGAGATTGATTGAAAGACATTCTTTTTGCCCACATCCTATTATGTGGAGAAAGATATTTTCCTGAATTGCCATTCCAATCAGTTAGGCTAATTATGTAGAAAATATAAGCAATCAAGTATGTAAGATATTACCGGACTACTCCAAACATACTCAATCTACAATCCAAGGAACATAGAAAAAAATGCATGTGCGTAAAACATGAACACCAATTAAAACTAGAAAAAGACAATAAAAAACTAATGAGATAAATGAGACATTTCTTAAAGGACTTTGAGATAGCTAGAAGGATAAGCTAATATAGGATCCTAGTCTACTCTAATGGGACAAAGGAATCAGAAGTATTACAAAAGGATGCTGACTGTGATAAAAAGCAATGTTGTGCAACGACCTCAATTTCCTTGTGACATCCTATCATCTGGGCAGGCAAACCAAACAAGACTTTTTTCCTCTCTATATGTACAGCGCATACAACAGTTACTGGGGTGCATAGCTGTCTTCTAACTATATCATAGTACACATTGATATGCTCGACAGTTAGGATTTAACTTGGTCATTACATATTTTAAGAATTTTCTTTTGCCTAGTATCTCAATCCAAGCAAACCAAAAATACAAATGGCGTAGGAAATTTGATTAGCTTCGACAGAAGTCAAGAAGGCCTTCAGTAGTTTTTGCTCGTCAGAAGCTATACTCTAGGCAACAGAATGATAATATGCAATTAAAGCACCAAATCCCATCTGAAGTAGACTTCTATTGAAGTTGCACTGCCCTAGTATAGGAAGCTTAGCGAGTATGATATCAGATAAACAAGACCCTAATGCGAGAAAGAAAGAGGACAAAAGACAAGCTAGAGCTCCTACCCTTTGACATAGCAGACCTATGCTGATACTGAAGCTTGTCTGTCTCAAGTGCTACTGAGACATCTTCCCCATAATCAAAAGCATTCTTAAGCGCATCCCTGATTTCCATCACTACTTCCTTAAGATTCCTTGATCCCGGTGTATCAAATGAGCTTGAGTTTACCTGCATTGAAGATACAGCATCCTGTTTAACTATTTCTTGTATCTCAACAGTCTCTGTGCTCTTAGTTGCCTCCTCTTCCAAGCAGCCCAGTTCATCAGAGTTACACTTAGTATCTTTCTCATTGGTTTCAGGGTCCATCTCCTGAGCAAAAATAGCATCCTCGTCATTCTTTTGCTGTACTTCTTCAGAAGGGCCTTCACCTAAGCCCCATTTCAATGGCACTGTCTCAGAAGAGCCTGCATCTATATTCCCCCTATTATTTGCCTCAAATTCTTTCCCTTGTTGTTCTTCTTCTACTAACCCATCCTCTACTTCTGATTCCAAATCAGGAATTCCCACTGTTTGCCTCACTTCTCTCCAGTTAGAACCAGTGCCACCAACATCAGTTTTGTATCTGCCGTCAAAGTAATAGCTCGAAAAAGTATCAATCCCCGTAAATGGATTTAGGTAGTCCCAGGTAGAGAACTCATGCAGTGGAGGACTTTGTCTCGGAATGTGATAAGGATCGTTAGGCATTACATCCATCGCACTACCATATGGCACACCAGTTTCAAAATTTGGGGAGGTAAAAGCATTAGGTTGCCAATCTGCCTCCATTCCATGCTGATCTGACCTAAAATTATTATAAGGAAGATTCATTAGACCACCTGTGATCATCACATTTTCATTCAGAGGAAACCTAAGATTATTTGGGTCATCAAAAGAAACACTATATTCATTCGTATGGAACTTGAGCTTAGTATGATCGCCAAATGGAACCTCGTGTCTATGATGATAGAAACTAAGATTAACATGGGGGAAATTCATGAATCCTCCAAAACTGTTTGGACCAACAAATGATTCTCCACTTTTGTATGGGAAAAACCTTGGATCGTTAGGCTGAAAACTCATATGACCACCATAAGAAACCCCGTTTTCATATTGAAAAGGATACTGAGTCACCTTGTTTGATTGAAACCACTGGTCTGTTTGATCAACAACTTGCGGCTGCTCATAAATTCCACTTGCCATGTCATCGGACGACTTGTTCATGATATATAAGTCCTCAGACGAAGGTTCCAACAAAGCTGACCCTTCATGTACATAATCAGTCAACGAAACTACATCTATATCAGATTCCAAAGAAGAGAATTCCAAGTGAGAACTATCTTTCCCAGTCGACTGATGATCAGAGTCTGTAGTCAAAAGCTGTTCAGCAGTTGTCACGACTTCTTCCTCAACCAATCGAAAAAGTGCATTACCTACATCTACAAGGGACTGAAAGTAACTACTGTGAGCAAAAGCTAGGGCATACCGGAATTCTTTGGCTGTCTTAATCAAATCCTTCCTCTTTCGACAAAATTTCACTAGCTCTGACTTGTCTATCATGGATAAAAAACTGCAACCCATATCAGAAGAAGACCTTCTACAACCCCAAGAACAAGACCCTCCAACAAAATAAAAGCAAAAACAAAAACCCCTGACCTGAAACCCTGAATTCTAAAACCCACCGTCAATTCTATTGAAGTATAGAATACCAGCGATTGCAGCCTCAATCTCGTACACCACGACGATTGTCTGTATATATGAAGAAGAACAGAGGTCTTGGACCAACTAAAGACACGACGACCAATGGCAATCCACAAAGGATTACAACAATAAACCATCTGGCACAGAGGTAAAAGGGAGTTATTGACAGAACAAAAAGCCAAAAACAAAAAGGGTGAACAATTAATCCAGTGAAATCCGCAAGCAGATTACAGAGAAGAAAAATTTAATGATGCTAATGTAGCAACCAACCACCCAAATGTATACGTAAATAGATACCCATCAATGCCATTTGCACAAACAGTACAAAAAATGACATAGCTAAGCAAGTGCATAAAAGGGGAAAAATCTAACCGTTGAAATATGATGATACATGTCTGGATTTGTCTGCATGCAGTCTAAGACTTGGGTGACGGCCTCTGCTTTTGTAGTACTTCAGTAAAATTTATGATAATCTGATCTCAAGCTTGTGTTGTTTTGTGTTGAGTAGTTAGGGTTTTGGTTAGAAAGTTTTGGCTTTTATTAATCTTTGCATGGGTTTCAGGGATTCCGATACTTTGCGCCATTTTTGAATCGAAGAGGCTTTGGTGGAGGTTACAGGGGGATGTGTGTGTTATTCACCAAACGCGCTTTTGCTGGCCCGTGCGTCTACGCGAGATTTGAAAGTGAAGTATTTGCACCTTACAGTGGGACCCACATTAAGTCATGAGCATTAGTTTTAAGATTTTGCGGTCCAAAAGAATAAACATTAATGATAGTAATACCCAAATAACCATCATTAATTATAAACACACTTTTCATGTGATCCGGTGAGATGTGTATACCCAAATAACCATCTTTTAAGTGAGCAGCATTATACAAGAGAAGTAACAAGAAGAGAGCAATCCTTTTCAACAATCACTCTTTGATTCATTTAATGATGCTTATTGTTGACACCATAATATGAAATTGTTGAGATCTCGACACGAGAATAATAGAGCACAGTATGAAGTTAGACCAAGTATCGATCGTGAGTAAGAAGTGATCTAACACATGATATCAAATGCTTCTAGAAGGATTCAATAGGTTCGTTGGGTCAATATATGTATCTGTAAGTAAATCTTGTCACTCACAAAGTAGCTTGGACGAGATGGGGTGAATGGACAGTTGTCAAGGACCACTTTGAGATGTGCCAATTAATGTCAAGAAACAATTATCATTTGAGCCAAAGTCTTGGGGAAAGGGATGCTTGGTGTATGTGGGAGCCCATGAACAAACTATCCACAGGTGGTTATATTGCTGAGTAGTATAAATATCCATTTCAATCTTCAAAAGGAGGAGTCCTAAAACCGAACCAAAAATTTCAACTATTTCTAGTTATCCATAACTTTACGTATCCTTTGCTTTTAAGTACTTTATTTTCCAGCACTTTCAATTTGCATTGGAGTATCCATTAACATAGCTAGGAGTATGAGTAATTTAGCTCAGTTCGCAAGTTAGCTTGGTAAGGCTCGTATTTTAAAGTTCACATTAAATAGTTTTTACGCTCTTTTATTTAATTTATTTAGTTACTACAATTTGTGTATATATTTTATACGTGTATAATTATATAGTACACATATATATACATTTACTACATTAGACATATTTGCATACATATTTGTACATGTGTGAAAATATATACACACACAGTCACACATAATTCATCTAGAACAGTAGATATATGATCGACCGGCAAAAGAGTATCGCTGATGCATGCGCCGGCCAAAATAGTATTTAATATTGAAACTGATTCTTGCCTCAATAGTATGAAAAACCAGCATAATAGGCAAGACAATCGGTCAATGAAGAACAGCAAGAAGGTGGATACGAAATTTGATAGTGTTTCGAACGCTAACTTTTGATTTGATTTGATTGATTAATATCTAAAAGCTGCACTTAAACTAAATTAGGAAATTCATGGGTTAAGAAAGTAAGTCAGATTCGTAGAATCTTTCCATCCTAGATTTTAGTTAACAACATATTCTCCTTGTATAACTCAATCGAGGATTAAGACCAGAGAATTTCAATCAGAAGATCATTCGTTTAAAAATAATTTGATTCTAATGACATATTCAAAACTAATTCTCATTCAATAAAAATAAGTCAAACATAGGAGAATATTGACTCAAATATCAATCATACCAAACTAATGGCAACGATTGATCAAGAGCACAACACTTCTTGTTTGGCTTAAAACGTAAGAACTTGGATCAAGTTGAACAAAAGGTAGAAAAATATGAAAAGATGTTGAGACTATAGATCATAGAATGAAATTCATCATCGGATCTTACCTAAAGAACTTAGCCTATTACATTAAGGATGAAAATTAAATAACAAATTAAAAACATCTTGCCGAATTTTGACGAATGAAATAAACCTCCAACAATTTTACCGGAAAACTTGAAATGAAAGTTTGAATTAATTGAATAAACTTAGAATAGAAAAATATTAAATTGCTAGAATTTTAGTGCTGGAAGAACATAAAACCTTAAGAGAAAATTATTGCTAAAAATTCAATGTTTAGATCTAAGCCTCCCAGGTCCTTAAATAGGGAAAACCTAGGAGGAAAATTATGAAAGAGTTACCTAATTCTAATGGAAAACAAATTACAGAATTAAAATAAAATAAATAAAAAATAAAAATGATGATGGTACGCGTACGCCTGACCAGTCAGGCGTCACCTTTGACAGGTCACATGAAACTACTACTTCCTTGGATGCAAATGCCTAACCGGTCACCCTTCTGGCGTAACTGGTCACTAGAGACTATTGGATTCTTGGACCTTTGTCTTGACCGATCAACTTTTTATCGTGACTAGTTGAACCGATTACGCTTCCTTCTTCACACGTGTGACTAGTCACTACTTCTTTGTATTGACTTTTCTCTCTTAGTTTGACCAGTTAGGTTGTTCCTGTTTAAATATTTCTTCTTCAGTTGTCTTCAATTTTCACATTGCCTTAGGTCTCGGTGCTCCTTCCAATCGTACTTTCATCCTTCCTTGGGTGTTGGAATCTTTTCCAATATTCGGAGTTCACGATTTCATCGCCAAAATACATTTTTATTCATAGAAAACTTAAAATTGGACAAAAATTACCTGCTATGCATTATTCGATCAAATTGACGTTTAAATACTGCACGTACACCTAATAGGAACATATTGGGTCATTTATGCAAGGTGTATTACGGCCTCAATACACCCCTCAACTTGAGGGGACTAGAACTCTAAGACAAAAATGAGTACGACCTCCCTTGTTTTGATCACAGAATTCATCATTAGAGCATTTATGAAAATTCGAGAGTGCGATCTTCCAACATTAGGTGGGCTACTAAACAAATTATCTGGTTCAAACTTAATTATTCTAAAACATCATGTGTTCAACGAATACATGCTTATCACAATCTATGCAATTTAGACTTCAAATATCACTAGAACTCTTGAAAAGAAATTGGATTAATTGTACGATAATCCCAACAATGCACACACAAGATATTCAGAATTTTCAAGTACAAGTGCTCAACGATGCCTTAAGCAAGAGTATCAATAGAATATGCTATGCTAGTTTATGCAAACATGATGCCACAATCATCCTAAATTTCATGTCACGCATGGGATCAAGCATAGGACTTTTTGGCTCATAATGACTTTGGTTTATGAAGAAAAATTGGTAAATGAGGTTGGTGATAGCTAAAAATTGGCTAATGGGTAACTACCCCGATAGCCGTTACCACCAAGATCAACAGAATTTCATCTTAAATGAACAACTACTACCACCAAAAATAGCATCCATCTATAGATCATAAATTTTTTAAAGCAAAACATCTTAAATATGCCATGTACCAACCATCTGACAAAAATCAAGATAACAGCAGAAAATCATACTATCCATCACTGTGTCAATTCAAAAATTGTACCAATGAATCAGAAAACAGATTAGACCAACATCTGTGTCAACAAAAATAGGAATACTCCTCTGTCAACCCATCCCTATGGCTCAAAATCTCTCGGTGCAGAACTTGATGCTCCAACTACTCCTTTGCCCTTATCACTAATAGTACTATATCTAGTCCTCCCCCATTTTTTTTGGATAACAAAAACTGTAGCATATGTCGGATCACCCCCTGCTCAACCCCAAAATTCTTCTTATTATTCCTAAACTTTTGCCCTAAATTCTGCATTCTCCTTCCTCTTTTCGTAAATCTTAGCCCCCAGGATAGCCTGATTATGTGCGATTCCTGCTATATGGCAAACCAGGACTTGAGAGGCTAGAACCAACACCTTAAGTGGTTCCCCTTGAAGGTTAGGTGGTGAGGAGAATGTGGTTGTTGGCTCAGGAGTATTGGGGTGAGAATCAATAGGTGGTAGTGGTAAAATCTATGGTGGTGGAATATGAAGAGGAGGTGGTATTGAAAGTCCAGTCGGTGGTAATTGTTGGTTTGATGTTTGACCCAAGTCAAGTGGTGTAGGGGAGGTTTTTCTTAGTGAAATTTTATTGTCCATGACAGTGGATTTAAAATTTAAAACTTTGGTTATTGGTCCAGGCTTTCATCCGGTGAGTTTTTCTTTGAGTAGTAGTTGAGCACCGTCATTTCTACACAACCAAATAATTGGAAAATATCATGTCGGCTTTGGTTTGGGCTTCATACCTAAGGCAATCCATCTTTTTGATAATGAACTCTTCAAAGTTTATGGGTTGAACATTTTTCAATGCATGAAAGAGATAGATTCCTTTCTGTTTTGGCTCTTTCTCGTTCCCAAGTGAATAAAGGTTGTATTGGATTACTTTGTTCAACATTCGACACTTATCCGTCAACTTACCCATAGTAAAGTTTTCGTCAAAACCCTCAACATCTGTTACTAGACCGGGGGCGTATGATTTATAATTGAATTCTGCCTCGGGTACTATTTCACAAGGGAACACAGTAGTCCTGGGTAAAGGTGCCTCACAACCTAGGATCGGTCAACTAGGGTTGGCATAATCTCACACTTCTTTTACTTTTGCCTTGACCCGAACCTAGATGTATTTTGTTCTTTTATCACCATGGTTTTGTAAAATTCTTCTACAATCTCCCTCGAGTACCCTTCAAATGGTCGAAGAAATTGCCTCAGACCGTTCTTTCAAATGATTTTCATAGCCGGGTGGGTGACCTTTAATCTCAGTTCTCTTTCGTCTGTAATTGATTTTTTTCATCACCCGTTTCTCCCAAATTTGTGTTCCTTTGTTCTATCTTCTCTATACTCGCTTTCCCTCTCTTTTTGTTTCCTTAATTCATTTCAAGCTGACCCATTATTTTCTTAGATGAGAGTCTACTGGACCCCGCATATGCTTTCCATTTATCTCCAGATTTTGGCTTTTGAGCGACAGTTTTATGATGAGGCATGTTTGGGTTGGGTTCCATAACACAAAGAAGGGGTCAAATTTCACTTATTATCAATGTAACAATAATGAGATATCATCAACATATGAACCCAAGACTGTAAAATTGATACCATACTCAAGTAATCAGTGGAACCCAGAATAGCAACACTCAATGCCTCGAATATACTGTCTACTTCAGAACAGAGGGTCCTCAACCCAAAATTTTGCAACAATTAGATGCAAAAATTCAAACCGAGTAACCTAATTCTTGCAGTGTGTAATTTGAGCGAGAGATTAAGATGAATTCATGAAGAGACCTTTGCAGAGCTTGAGTGGCTGTCAATGGCGATTTAGGGCCTTTGAGAATCGTGCTTCATTCTTCAACATTCGCAATTTTAGGGTTTTTGGCTTTGGAGGTGGTTGATTTTGGACTGAGAGAGACTCATCTAAGGGTTTAGATGATTTTTGGTTTGGAAGTGTTGGCTATAGGTGTGTATCTTTGAACTTCTTCTCTCTCTACTCTGAACCGTCGTTGGTGTGTTAAGGAAGATGGAAGGTTCTTTTATGTCCTGCGACTTTAGACTTTAAACTAGGCCTAACCGGTCAGATGATCCATGTGACCGGTCCCCGAGACCTAATTGAAAATTCTACATCATGGCCTGACCAGTCACGTAGCTTGCATGACTGGTCACCGCAACTCACTACCTTAATTTGCAACATTGTCCTAACCAGTCACCAATTATGCGTGACTAGTCACCCGTAGCCACTGGAATAATTTTAAAAAATAGGCCAGACCGGTTAGCCTTGCCCGCGAATGGTCTGGCTTATCTTTTTCTCCTTCAATATTGATCCAAGTCATACTTTTCCACGTGAATTCATAAACAACCACCCTTATATCATCCGGTTCCTTAGGTTTTGAATAAATTGATTCGAACTCAGGTCAAAATTCATGGTCGAAGTGACACATATGTGGTTTGATGAAGGAAGAATGGCCTAGTATCACTTCCTACGTGTTTCATGGATTATCGAACGATGCATGCACATGACAACACAAGTAAGATATGACAGTTATGGAGATCACTAATGAAAAGTTCAAATTTTTTCAATTTGGATGTCGCACATAAGTCTTCATGTACATAGATCACTTGGTCCACATGCATATGTTAATCTTGTGTCGTTTTATAGTAATTCAGTCTTTTATGAATAAGACAAATGCAACACATCAATGTTATACGCACATGACTCTCATTCCTATGTTCGGTACATGCATGTTGATTTGTGATAGATACAAGGGAAGCTTGACTCACAAGAACACAAAAAAATTTTAAATTTGAAGCGAACTTAAAACAAAAATGACAATTGGGCCCAACATAGGGACTAGTTTCTTCCCCCCCCCCCCCCCCCCCCCCCGCCCAACTTGAATTGTGCAATGTCCTCAATGCACGAAGACAGAATGAAACATAAAGAGGGAATGATAGTACCTGCATTATGGATTCTAAGGAAGGTAGACCCTCAATCTGAACCATGAAACCTGCAAGTGTTAGGCCAAAAATAATAAATATGTCCACCATTTTCTTCATGCGGAAGACACAGGTACTAGTTTTCTCCCTATTCAGAGACTGTGTTTTCCTACTCATTTGAAGAATAGTATCCAAAAGGTTCAACAATATCTTGAGAAGAAGCTATCATCTAATAGGCTACCACTCCTTTTGGTTTTGACCCAAATTTCTTACCCATCACTCTACTTTGAAGCAATCTCCATAGAGCTCGACACTAAAACCTGATCGAATAGATTTATCATTGTTTAATGCGCCTATTGTCAGACCAGCCTTCTAGATACTCTATACATTGTTAGGATTTTATACTAAAACCCTTGACTTTATGTAATGGATTAATTTTTATTTGAATTATTTAAATAATTATTCTCTTTCTTGATGAGAATTTTTGTGGGCAATGTTTGCATTCTATCATATCATATTGTGCATGGGTGTCTCTTATTCTACATAGTAGATAATCTGGTATGTAGAGTTTGATTTAAATATAGAGGATCAGATTATCTGTTCTTATAAAATATAAGTCTTTAGTTCATAGTCTTAGGTGGAATTGGACACACCACCAGTAGGACTATAACACAATATTTCAGTAGGTCTGTCTTTACTATGGAAAATGGTATAGTTTTAACTTACTGTGTTAGTACACTTTGTGTGTATTGAATGAGACCACTTTGAGGTAATTATATTTATACTGACAATATAATACAATTCACACCTCATGGTTATTATGTATACTTGTGCTTTTAATCCAAAAATAATTAATCGATGTATACATTTAATGTTGTTGACTTTGATTTGTTATAGAGTGAAGTCTTGTGGGCCAATAGTTTCAATGAATTCGGTCACAATATTAAGTATACGAAAATTGTTAATTATTAATGGAATCCACGTTCCTTTATAGGGATTGATGATATCCTCTTGAGGAAACTTATAAGTTTCGATTGTGTCAAACCCTACAAGTGGATATTAGTATCCGACATAACGAATAAGTTAAGTGGAAGGTCTCAAGGAATTTTATGGATCTTGATTAAATAAATTGTCAGTAATTTATTTTAATCAACGGGTATATGTAATCTTAACGTGAGAAGATAAATAAGCACTTAATAACATAAAGTTCAAAATACATTTTTGAGATATGAGAATGGAATGCAATTATAATTCTGTAGTGGTGTGAATTGTAATTTATATAATTCGACATTAATCCGGGTTGGATTAGGAATCCCAAATTATATAGGAAGCCCAGCCCATAATTCTCCTAGGGGTCCCTATTATTGCCTATATATACACCACTATATCTTCTAGGTCAGACACACAACTTAATACTCGAAATATTGAGAGAGGTTCTGTGAAGGTAAAGAGATCACGTTCTTGAGCCCACACTTAGTTCGTGATCAATGTGCAATAGGATTACGGTAGAAGATCTCGAGGTCAGTCAAGCAAGATCATTCCAGCCGTGCTCAAAGTTCGATCAGAATCAAATTCTGAAGATTGTCGAGATCAAACCAGAGAGTCTCGAAGGTATGAACTCTATTTCCGCCTAGTAGAGTTTTATATTTTTTTGTTATATAATCTGTACACGTTTATCACTGGGTCTCAGGAATCGATCCCTAACACTCTATACATAGTTACAAAACAGGTGGCTATATCGGACTGACGGAGGTCATTTGAGAACGACGAACACTGGACGTATCTCAAACTCTATGGATTTACAGTCTCCTAGACTTCTCGAAAGCTCATTGATCCGAATTAACCAGAACAACCAATTCTTACTCAGACTCTCCCGAGGCAAAATTCTCTAGAAAAGATTTTAGGCGTTGGCCATTCACCTTAAAGATATTTCTATTCTTCGAGTTCTCAACTTCAACTACTTCATGAGATGATGATTTTAACCAAGTAAGAGCTGACCATCGGGATCTCAATTTGCCTAGAAAGAGATGAAGCCGGGAATTATAGAGTAACAATTTTTGACCCAGAACGAAGGTCTTCCTCACAATTTTGTTATCATGAAAGACCTTGACCTTGAATTTATAAATGTGAGCGCAATCATAAGCGTCATGTCAAATCTCCTCGAGTTCGTCCAGTTGGAGTTTTCGGTGGGCACCGGCCTGGGGCATGCGAAAGTTTAACTATTTAATAGCCCAATAGGCCCGATGTTCCATCTCCACCGATAAGTGACAAGCCTTTTCATAGACCAATCGATACGATGACAGGCCTAGGATAGTTTTGTAAGTGGTACAGTAGGCCTACAACGCATCGATCCATCGGAGAGCCCAATCTTTATGGTTCGGGTTAACCGTTTTCTCTAAGATGTGCTTGATTTCATGATTGGCCAATTCAGCTTGGCTTTTAGTCTGTGGGTGGTAGGCAGTGGATACTTTGTGGTTGACTCCATATTTCTTGACCAATGTTTCCATGGGGCGATTGCAGAAGTATTTGCCTTGGCTGCTAATAATCACTTTAGGCATTCCAAACCTTGAGAAAATATTTTCTTTTAGGAATTGGACCACGACAGAGTGGTCATTGGTTCGAATCGGAATGGCTTCAACCCACTTTGATGCATAATCCACAGCCAACAAGATATAAAGGTTCCCAAAAGAAATGAAAAAAGGACCCATGAAATCGATGCCCCAGCAATTGAAGACTTCAATGATTAAAATAGATTGGAGGGGCATCATGTTACGTTGTGATAAAACTCCCAATTTTTTGCATCGAGTGCAGGCTTTGCAAAATTCAAAGGCATCCTTGAAGATGTGAGACCAATAAAAACCATATTGCAGAATTTTGGCAGCGGTCTTCTTTGAGGAAAAGTGTCATTTGTTAGAGTTTTATACTAAAAGCAATAACTTTATGTAATGGATAAATGTCTGTTTGAATTATTTAAACAATTATTTTTTTCTTGATGAGAATTTTTATGGGCAATGTTTGCATTATATCTTATCATATTATGCATGAGTGTCTCTTATTCCACCTAGTAGATAATCTGTTGTATAGAGTTTGGCCTATACACAGAGGATCAGATTATTGGTTCTTGTAGAATATAAATCTTTGATTCACAGTCTTAGGTGAAATTAGACATACCATGTCACGCCCTCGTTTTCAAACATAATACGTAATCCTATTTACTATTTAAAAACCTCGCAAGTACTCAAATAAAGCCCAAATCATAATTCCCATAATCCATAATTGATAACGTGTTTCAAAATATTACAATTCACGAGGGGCACTCATGGCCCATCAAGCCAAAATAACACGTTTGAATCATTACAGTAAGATTTGCTTTCAAATACAAATGAAAGAGTAAAAGAGTAGCATGGCTTTTTAGTTGTCGGGGGATAAACATGAACAAAGGTCCCGTCCAAAGTCCCGACACAATTCTACGACAATTTGAGTAGGTTATTGTAAGTAAGTAAATATGATGGAGTGGAGGAAACAAAATGAGTAACTTGACTCATTTATAAAGTAAATGTACCTGAAATCAACTCCATCTATTGTCATTGTAGTTCGTAGGTACAAGCTCGGGAGTTACTACGAGCATTTTATGAAGGCACAACACAGCTTGGAGTACAACATTAAAATGCCTACTTATTGTTTCAGTCGATATCAAAAACTAATGTTGGGTACGCCTTTACTTTGTATGGTGCGTGAGGATCCACAAGAAAATAGCTGCCCTCTCCTCAAGGCATACGAACCGCGAGTTACCTAACCCAACCCTTCTAACTAAACAACACAATCTAATTTAGCCTTAACTGCTCATGGCAATCAACCTCATTACCATTTACGAGCCTATTGACGGCATTTACTTGGGTCTAGTAGAAGTTTTGATTATGGGCACACTCCGAACGGGGACACTGTGTTGTGGATAGGATGAATAGGTAAAGGCGAAACACACCCAACGCAACATGAATGAAGGTGTTTAAAGCACAGATTGCCTCTTGCTCTTCTATTCTTCTTAATTGTTTTCTGTTTAGTCTTCTCATTCTCCTAATAAAGCAAAGTTAAACAACGGAGTTTGACTTTAAAGCAAGTTAGTTGTGGAGTGATTGCGACACAAATTAGAAGCAAAAAACATCCCTTACAAAAGATGTTTTTTATTTTTGATGGAACAAGACTTCTCGGGGGAAAGTTCTTTTCAATAATAGAAGGTTTCCAAATTAACTAAGTCATCTAGGTAGTGGTCAATTTTCTGTTACATAGTAGAAACCTGATTTCGGGTATGAGCTGCAGCCCGATTCAGGGTTTGTTACAGCTGACCATAAGGTGCAGAGCTGCAACCTAGTTTACATTTGTTAACATGTGCGGAATACACAACAGCCTATGTTACATTCAGATGACATAAACAACTTGAGTAGGTGCATGAACAGCTCACCAAATAAACAAAAAATGCCTTCAAAACACGGTAAATCAAGTTGTGGGAGATGCATCAATTCTATTAGAGCTGCAGGATCGTAACTATGTTAGGACACGAGAAGAAGACATATAACGGCATCAGGTTGGTGACAGGGCCAAGACACATGCAAAACTAAAAATGCAGTTTTCGACAGACGTAGTAGCCTAGGAGTTTGAGCATGCATGAAATAGATGCAACAGTCGACAGATCGACTAAACTACAGAATTCAAACAGTTGGCTCATTTACTTTCCAGTGTTTGTTCATCCAATTACTAAAGTAATTCGCAATAGGCTTCAAAACACAAGGATCGTTGAGGCTAACAGACCATTACAAACAGCTGCAGAAAGAGAAGCAACATGGATGAGGTAGCAACAGCAAAAACAACACAACCAACACAAATAGCTACACAAACTCAGAATTGAAGTGGGCTATTGCGTAGGTGATGTCGAGCACTCTAATTTTTTACATTCTTAATGAGAAGGACTTGTCCATTTGAACTTTGAAGTCCTTGTAAATAAAAAACATTGACAAACTATATAAGTCATATGTAAAACTATTTGAATCCTATTAGTATTGGTACAGTATAATAATCACTGTAATCTATGTGTGTGAGTGTGGGGGGGGGGGGGGGGGGGGGCGTAAAAAAAGTTCTTGTTTTGAATAAATGCAAAAGCCATCTCCTTCAACCCAAGTACAGAAAAAACAGTACATTAAGCCAAAGACATTTATTTTCCAACGGTCCTGTAGCCCAAGACACTTATTTACTTTCGTTGTATATCCAGTTTCCAAGTGTTTTCCAAGTGTTCAACTACTTTTTAAATACCCACCACTAGTGAACCACTCCCCACAATGTTTATTCTAACATAAAATCAACCATTACTAAATTATACTTAAAATAACACAATCAGCACCATTTATTAGGTAAATTCATTTAAAATGGACAACAAAGCTCCGAAAAATGCTTTATGTAGCATATTAGGAGGCTCCACCATACACAACATGAGGCGGCCTCCTAACCGCAAGAACCGCGTGATATGATGAGCAATACATTTCGCTCACTAATGGCATAAAACTACTTGCTTTTTGTGCCCTTTTTCACCCTTTTTTCCTCTGTCTCTCACCCACTAATCCAATTATAACCGGAGATATGATAAATTGTAATTCAAATGTCCATACAAGTGGAAGGAGGACAAGGTAAGATGGAATAAGAAAATGCATAAACCTGTGGAAAGACAATGGAGCTTGAGATTAACGATGTGGTGAGTTTAAGTTGCCTAAAATGCGGCATCTGCAAACCGAAAAATATAAGCATCAGCATTTTATTACGAGAGAGACATTCTATCCCTTCCTCATTCTAGATAATATAATTGTATAATTTGAACTACACTACACACACAGAGCATTAAACAGAAAATTTGAACCAAGTCAAACGGCAAAGCACAATCTCACAATCGAAAAAAAAAATATAAATCACATACATAAACAGCTTGAAATTGCAGAAAACAGATTAGATCACAACAGAAATCGAAATAAAACCCTAATTTGTCTGAACAAGCAAGAAAGATGGTAAGAAATCGAAGATCACAAATCGAAATTGCAACACGATAACCAACTAAAACCCTAGCCTTTTTGAACTCATGCCGGATAAGGAGGACTCAAATCATCAAAGGACCAAGCCTCTACACCCGGATAAGTTTTGGGGAGGTTAGGAGGTGCCCAAAATTAATCAGGACAGACCTCCACAGCTGTGAAAACGAAGACGGGATGAAAGAATAAGAGGGAGCGTGAAGGATGCTTCTAAACGGGGGACTAAACATATATATGGGTCTTAGTTTTTTAAGGGGGATCCCATCAAAACGTGTCCTAAAGGTTTGGTAAAAGACATCCTAACCACTGAACTGTTGAGCCACATAATTTATTTGTTGGCATATTATATTTACTACTTTCATATTTTGGAGACCCTATAAATAGGGCAAAAAACCCGGGGCCAGAGCAGTGCCGTTGTAGGCCTTGACCCAGGGCCGTCTTTGGGGACATGTAATTTATTTTCTTATAGTACAGGTGTAACGCGAGCAAAATAATATAATTTTATCTTTCTTATTTTTAAAACTATATCGTTTTAATTTAACAAGTAAAATAAATAAAATTACGTGGTTTTGACATCGCTGCTGGAAAAGTGTACTACAAACTTTTTTCGCACCACTCACGCTACTCACCCACATAAAACTACAAGCAGGGAAGCGGAAGAGCGAGGACTTGAAAAAAAACACTGGTTCAAAAGATTACGATAATACATTTCAGCAATGGCCTTATCAGTCTCCGCTACCCCTTCGAACCTCTCTATTATGCTGAATCCTCATTTCAGACCGCATTTCTCTTCAAGCACATTCGCTAACCCCATAATCAATCTCCGACTCGGTCTCTGCCGCGCCGCCAAGAAGCAGGGTGGCCCCGTGAGGAAGGCCCCAGCGACGAACAAGAAGAAGAAAAAGAAGGGCCGTGGTGGAGGTAGTAGACGGCATGGTTCAAGGGGTTTGAGCTTGGACGATGTTGAAATTGAAGACGACGACGATTGGTTCGGAACGGATGAGACAGACGGGGGTTCGTCAAAAAGGTACCGGCCGGTTTCCCTGCCGGCCCCCCCAGCAGGGTTCGTGGTAGACGAGGATGGAAAAGTGCTCGTGGTTTCGAACAAACGAATTGCCACCGTTGTATGTATTCCGTATAGTATATCTCTATGTGTGCTTCATGTATGGATGCAACCATTATATATTAGGTAATCATGGCAAAAGTTTCACTTTTCAGATTATTTGATTCAAACCACTGTTCAAACAAAATGAAATGAAAGAACAATGCTATTGACACTCCACGAATTATATCATTTTATACCGCATGCCTAGGTGGCATAAAGGATTGGAGCATATTCCACTTATTTGAACACTTTTGTCACTTCGGCATGCAGTATACAATGAGCTAATTTGTGAAGTGTCGTTAGCTTTACTGAAAAAGAAATTCAAACCGAGTACTTTCGATTTCTTCACAGGTGTCGACAAATGACCTTCGAAATCAACACGTGTCGATTTGACTGCATCATGGAGTTCCATTTGTGTTCTATTCGGGCGAAATAGCTTTGATTTCAATCACAATTTGGATGGAAAACTTCTTATATGTGAATTCTCTTTGATTTTTGTTGCTCAATTTGCTTCGATTATGCATGAAATAAGTGTTGATTTTGGGCTTTGTTGGTGGAGTTAGGGTGTTCTTTGGTCAATTTGGGGTTTGGTTGACGAAATTTGGAACCGGTTCTGTTGATTTGGGGGTTTGGAGGGCTGGTCGATCTGGTTCTAGCATAAAAGATGTCCTGGGGTAAAGAATTAGGCATTCTGTTTATGTTTGTGTGGATCTAATGAATACTAATATATGTATAAGTTGGGATATAGCATTTTTATAATAAATGCTTATAAATAAACAGGTAAAAATTAGTGCTATAGTTTTGTTTAAAAGGAATAAAAATGCTACACACATCACTTTTGCTGTTTTGCACATTACTCAAAGCGATGGCGTTTTGTGTTGAGGAAAAATCAAATTTGTTTCTTTACCAAATCACTCAAAATAGATTCGGTATTTTTTCAACAGAAAATAACATCATTTTGAATGATGTGCGAAAGTGGTGTGTGTAGTATTGTTGTAAAAGGAAATCTAGTAGTAATATTTTATAGCCTTAAAACACGACTTTTAGTTCAATCTTAGTACAAAACTCTTTGTAAAAGTCAAATAATGGTTACAAACCTCTAAAAAAATTTAATTTGTTATAAATAAGGTCGGAACATAAGTGCCAATCGGCTTTTTAGCATTTGCTAATGTTGACGAAAAATTTACGAGTGCGATGTCCAGTTTTCACTACACATTGATCGATACTCTCTATATTTGCTACTCGCGATGTGATCGCATCCGTTATGCTGAACGATATTGATTTAAAACTATGGTTTCATGTAACCTTGTTTTGGGTCTATCATTATGCTTTTATTGTCACCACGATGTTCTAGGATTTGGGCTAATAATAATCAAAAGTGTAGAATGGGCGTGTGTCTCATACAATAAAGAAATTGTGTTCAACTCAGAAGGTTAATCTAATAGGTTGAATGTCTTAAGTCATAACCCACTCCAATCTAGTTGACGCAATATTCTCTCACTTTTTGTTAAGTTAGAATATTAGTTTAGTCATTAAGTTTAGTCCCACATTGGTTATGTGAGGAATCTTGTGTAACCTATGCCTATATATTAATAAAGCTTGTGTTAGGGTGTTTAATCACCTAATAAACTTTTATCTTTCTCTCTCTCTTTCTTTTCCATCTCGCTAACATGGTATTAGAGCGCGATCTTATTCCACCCTAGATAAAACCCTAACCCTAGAAATAAAACCCTAACCCTAGACATAAAACCCTAATCATATTACACCCTAGATAAACCCTAACCCTAACCCTAGCCGCCGTCCACTGCCCTAACCCTAATAGCCACGTATCTAATCCTAGCCGCCGTCCACTGCCGCTCCCACTGCCGCGCCGCCGCCTGATCTGTTTGCTGCCGTTCTCATTACCTGCTTCTGTTCAGCCTTCTGCTGCTGATCCCTTGCCGTTGATGCTCTCTATCGCCGTTATTGCTACCTTTATAGCTTAGATATGTTCGCTTCCGCTCTTGGTGGTAGATCCGGTCTTTTGGTTTTGTTTTTTATTGGATCTACCCTTTGGTATGTGGTTATCCCTCGTGATTTGGTTGCTTGATTGAGGCCGTTGTTGGTTCGTTTGCTTGCTCTTTTGTTTTGCGGCGTATTCATTGTCTTTTGACACCATGATTGAACGGGCATCTGAGTTTGAGTCTGGTTATACTCGTGATTTGGTTGCTTGATTGAGGCCGTTGTTGGTTCGTTTGCTTGCTCTTTTGTTTTGCGGCGTATTCATTGTCTTTTGACACCATGATTGAACGGGCATCTGAGTTTGAGTCTGGTTATACTCGTGGTGGCTTACCGTTAGGGGGAGTTAGCCGTGGTAGTTTTCTTCGTGCTTCAGGCCGAGGTAGATTCAGTCGTGGTTTAGGCCGAAGTTCCATTCGTGACTCCGGCCGTGGATGGGGGCCTCGTCATTGCACTTGGTGCAATGCTGATAATCATATCATTGACTATTGTTGGGATCTTCATGGTCGCCCTTTTGCTCACCAGGTCACAGTTTCTGAGGATGATGGTCTGCAGTATTCTTCCAGTACCGCCCCTCGTGTAGTTACTATTCCAGAGGAAGAGTATCAGCAATTTCAGCAATATAAGTCCACCTTCACAGCTACGCTTGCTCAGACAGGTCCACCTTCTGCCTATCTTGCTTCCCAATCTTCATGGGTCATTGACTCTGGGGCTTCTGATCATATGACCGGTACTTCTGCTACCTTGTCTGATTGTCGTCCCTCTGGGACATCTTCTCGTGTCACATTAGCTGATGGTTCTACTACTCCTATTGCTGGTTTGGGTTCGGTTACTTTAAATTATTCTCTTTGTTTAGACTCTGTTTTACATGTTCCTCGCTTTCCTTTTAACCTTATGTCTGTGAGTCAAATTACCAAATCTTTAAACTGTTCAGTCACCTTTTTTCCTGATTCTTGTATCTTTTAGGATCTCCGGATAGGGACGAAGATTGGTAGCGGTGTTGAACGCAGTGGCCTATACTACTTTTTGGATGGCGAGCCGTCTCCCTCTATTGCATTTCAATCCACCATTTCACCCCATCAATACCATTGTCGCCTTGGCCATCCGTCGCTCTCCACCCTTAAAAAGTTGGTCCCTTCATGTCGCCGTGTTGAGTCGCTTCCTTGTGAAGCTTGTGAGTTTAGTAAGCATCGTCGTGTTTTCTTCTCTCCACGAGAAGAGCGTCGTGTGTCAAGTCCTTTTCATCTAGTTCATTTAGATATTTGGGGTCCTATGCGGGTCCCCTCACGTTCTCACTTTCAGTATTTTGTTATATTTGTTGATGATTATTCCCGTGCTACTTATATTTATCTTATGAAAAACCGGTCTGAATTATCCTCTATTTTTACATCCTTTTATGAGGAAATCAAAACGCAATTTGGTGTGCCTATTCGCTTGTTTCGGTCTGATAATGCTCGTGAATATTTTCATCAATCTTTATCACAGTTTTTGGATGCACATGGGATTTTACATCAGTCCTCTTGCGCTCGGACTCCACAGCAAAATGGAGTTGCCGAACGCAAATTGGGCCACATATTAAATGTCACTCGTGCTCTTTTATTTCACATGCAGGTTCCCAAATCTTATTGGAGTGACGCTGTCCTTACTGCTGGTTTTCTTATTAATCGAATGCCGTCTCCTGTCTTAGATGGCCAAATCCCATATAATTTACTCTATCCTGGTCGCCCACTTTACCCTCTTTCTCCTCGGGTTTTCGGGTGCACCTGTTATGTTCATGTCCTGGATCCTGGTTAGGATAAACTTGATGCCCGCTTGACCAAGTGTGTGTTTTTGGGCTATTCCCGCACTCAAAAAGGCTACAAATGTTATTCACCCACCCTTCGCCGTCGGTTTGTGTGCCGATGTCACTTTCCATGAGTTTGTCTCTTATTTTGCAGGTCCTTCCTCTTCTGAGGCTATGCCTGTTCCCTCGCCTCGTTTGGACCCCTTTCCGCCACCACCTTTACAGGTCTATGTTCGCCGTCCCAAAAGTTCTCCGGCTCCGCTTCCACCGGTTCCTGACTCGCCTCCTCCGTCTCGAGATCCGCCTTCGCCGCCGTCTCCTACTCTGGCACCTCCGTCTCCCGCTTCCTTGCCCATTGCTCTCCGTAAAGGTATTCGTTCTTGTACTACTTCTCACCCCTTTGCTAAATTTGTTTCTTCTGATCATCTTTCACCCTCTCTGCGTGCCTTTTCTGGTACTGTTTTCTCTATTTCTGTTCCTAAAACTGTTCAGGAGGCCCTGTCTATTTTTGAGTGGCGGATAGCTATGGAGGAGGAGATGACTGCTCTCCATACCAACCATACCTGGACGTTGGTCTCTCTTCCGCCTGGAAAGTCTACTGTTGGGTGTCGCTGGGTGTTCACTGTTAAGTTTCATCCTAATGGCACGGTTGAGCGCTATAAAGCTCGCCTTGTGGCCAAGGGCTATACTCAGACCTACGGTGTTGACTATGCAGAAACTTTCTCTACAGTTGCCAAGCTCGGCTCGGTTCGTCTTCTTATCTCTCTTGCCGCCAATCTTGGCTGGCCCCTTTTTCAGTTGGATGTCAAAAATGCCTTCTTACACGGCGACCTTGCCGAGAAAGTTTATATGGAGCAACCACCTGGATTTGTTGCTCAGGGGGAGTCCTCTCACGTATGTCGCCTTCGGAAAGCTCTCTATGGGCTAAAACAGTCTCCGAGGGCTTGGTTTGGCAAGTTTAGTGATGCGGTCCTTCGGTTTGGTATGAAACGCTGTCATTCTGATCATTCTGTCTTTTCGCTCACATCTGATCAAGGGAGAATATTGCTGGTTGTCTATGTAGATGACATTATTATTACAGGTGATAATAAGAAAGGTATTGATGATCTGAAATTGTTCCTACAGCGTCAGTTCCATACCAAAGACTTGGGAAAACTGAGATATTTCTTGGGTATTGAGGTGGCACGGTCTAAGGAAGGTATTAACTTATCACAGAGAAAGTATGTGCTGGATATCCTCGAAGAGACTGGCTTATTAGGGTCAAAGCCTGTTGAGACTCCTATGGATCCTAATGTCAAATTGTGCGTTGATCAAGGGGAGTTACTTTCTAGTCCCGATCAGTACCGTCGCTTGGTTGGCAAGCTAAATTATCTTACTGTTACTCGTCCGGATATTTCTTTTGCAGTTAGCCTGGTTAGTCAATTTATGTCTGCTCCTCGTCTTCCACACTGGGAGGCTGTTCTAAGAATTGTGCGGTATTTGAAGGCCCGTCCGGGACGTGGTTTGTTTTATCATACTAGTGGGCACTTGCGAGTTGAAGCCTTCACTGACTCTGATTGGGCAGGCAGCCCAACTGACAGGAGATCTACTACAGGATATTGTATCTTTCTCAGTGGAAATCTCATTAATTGGAAAAGTAAGAAGCAGACAGTTGTTGCGCGATCTAGTGCCGAGGCAGAATATAGAGCAATGGCGCACATGACTTGTGAGATTGTATGGATTTGTTCATTTCTTGAGGAAATAGGATTTCCAGTGCAGGTGCCTGTAAATCTGTATTGTGATAATCGCGCTGCTATTCACATAGCATCTAATCCAGTTTTCCATGAGAGAACTAAACATATCGAAGTCGATTGTCATTTGGTTCGAGAGAAATTGACTAGTGGTGTTATTGCTACTCCCTTTGTATCTACCAATGCCCAGTTATGTTTACTAAGCCGTTGTTCAAACCACGGTTGGAGTTACTTTGTGACAAGCTGGGACTTATTGATATCTACTCTCCAGCTTGAGGTCCAGCTTGAGGGGGAGTGTTAGAATATTAGTTTAGTCATTAAGTTTAGTCCCACATTGGTTATGTGAGGAATCTTGTGTAACCTATGCCTATATATTAATAAAGCTTGTGTTAGGGTGTTTAATCACCTAATACACTTTTATCTTTCTCTCTCTCTTTCTTTTCCATCTCGCTAATAGAAAATATTAGTCTATTTTCGATAGGCATAAAGGGTTTTGTTTTTGTCCACTCAGCATGGAATTTTGAATATACAAAATAATACGAAATGCATGGAAATCTAAAAGATGATAAATCTTTAAAATTGTGGCATCTTCATTGTCGAATGGTTCAAATATCCCCAAGAGAAGTACAAAAAAAATAAAATGAAAAAATCAAACATTAAACTTGTTGAATAGCATTTGCTTAGGAATTGGTTATCTTTCTTCTGTGAAGGACCAAGTCAGAGATAGACTGCATGAGGAGGGAAAGGCAGGAGGCAAAGAATTATGTAAGATGAAAACTCAGAGGAAAATATGGCTAATAGGAAATCCTAGAGCATCTCTAAGAAAGATGTCAAATTTTGAGGTGTCAAATATTTTTGATGGCCTATGTGGCAATTTGACATTCAAATTTTTTGATCTTCAACAAAGATGTCAAATTGAGGTATTTAAGGTAAAAAAAGCATTTAAAATTGGGACACTTAAGACAAAAAATATATTTGACACTTGATATCAAATTTGACATCAAGACATCAAGTAGTCTTTTTTAATTGCCACATAGGATTTGACAATATTTTTGACATATTTTTTGGAGTTAGTTTTGATGTTATTTTTTGACAACTCAATTGCCACATTAGATTTGACATATTTGTTGGAGATGCTCTTATGTTGGTTTTCCCATCATTCCTAATGCTCATCAGCTCTCGTATTCCATGTAGCATTGACATAGATACACACAAATTTTGAACAGTTGGAGGATGCAATACGTTGGGGACATATTTTAATGATATATTTTATTTATTTAATTCTCTTAACAAAACAAGAAGGCTCTAACTATATTTGTGATACGAAAGTGCTGGTGATCATTAAAGAAGTGTTCCAGCAGAAAACTTTTCATCATGTACATTTGTCTTTACAATCACTGAATCATTGTATGGTGCACAAAAAAGAAGACTTTAATGAGCTGTGACTAGAGCTTCCATTTTCTTTAATATCCCGACGTGTCTATCGAGTATCTAGAAAGTGTCCCAAGAGTGTTTTAGCCTGTAAAAGTGCATTTTAGGGTATCTCCAAAGTGTTTGAATGGAAAATGTTGAGGAAAAATAGGACACATTTGATTTGAGTGTCGGCACGTGTCTAAATGTATTGGTGTTTTGACAAGTTTTCGAGGCCGGTACACGACCACTGGTGAAGTGTTCATGCTTCATAGCTCTTGTTTTTATTGAATTGAGATTTGGGATGCAATTTTCCTGGAGGTGGAGCAAATTAATAGGATAGTTAACCTATAGAAAGTTTTTATTTGTAGGCATCATCGAGCGGTCCGTATTTTGATGGCATGGGTTGTGGAAAATTTCTGAAGAGTTTTCGGAGTTGCTTTTCCAGAGTTAAAAGTTTTTCTAAGCATCAATTTCCTTAATTAACAAGCTTCACATCTCGGTGTCTTGACTTCAACTTCATGGAGAGGTTTTATTAGGTCAGGAGTTAGACACCAGCTCGTTTTGGTATTAATTTTCGAAAAAGGTTAATCAGAGGATGCAAGAGAATTTTTAGGCCATTAGCTTCTTGGTAAGGGCATGTTAGGTTTTTTGCATGGTACTTGGTATTGGCTAAAATCAAATTTACCCTAGTGGTTTATTTATCACCAAATTCTATTGTGGTAGGGTGGATGCAATTTTTGTTGGCTACTGAGAATTTGAATTTTGGATTAATGAGTTGACTTCCAAGGGTGACCTTTAAATTGGTCATCAAAGAAGCCACCATGTGCACTTGGATTTTGATTTTTTTGTTGGTATCTTTTCAAGAAGATGGTTTCTGAGTTCTTGGAATTTTGTTTCCTTTGTGAGATTATTTGGGTTATTGAATGGAGGTCTAACTAGCTTTATGATACATCTAGTGTCTTCCAACGTGGAGATCAATTGACCCCTCTGCATTTCATTTTGTTTATGGTGTTGTTGAGTAGGTTGATAAAGATGCTGATCTGTTGAAGATTTTTGGGTGGAAATATTAGTTGCTACTATATTGTTGTTCCTGATTTTGTTTGTGGATGATGCTTCGATCTTTCATGGAGATGCTCTCGTGGAGTTTAGATATTGTTGTTTTCTTTCTGTGAACAATGTAAGGAGATTGTAGTCAATAAAGTGTCTAGTGGCACAAAGCAAATGCAACAAGGGATAAGAAAAGAAGTAGAGAAGCAAGAAGAATAATTGTACGACAACATCCAATCACAACCCTCATACTTCACGTTGTGGGTGTTTCTCACTTTATATATGCAAACCTTACTATTATGTTCCACAATGCCCAAGAGCCGCAATTGGGTCATTTAGATGCATTCTTCCATGCTTTGAGGTTGTGTATCGGCTTAAAGTGAACTTGGGGAAGTCAGAAGTATTCCAGTTGGGGAGGTTGGAGATATTGAGTCACTCAAGTTGCTTACGGGTTGGAAGGTAACCTTGCTTTGTCGTACTTGGTTCCCTTGGGTTCATCTTTTCAGTCAAAGGCAGTTTGGGACAAAGTCACGAAGAAGTTTCTGAAAAGGTTGGCACTTGGCGGGTTAGTAGAGTATTTATCGAAGGAGGGAGACTTACTTTTATTAGGCGTATTCTCTCCAGCTTGCCTAAATACTTCGTCGTTTGTGACGCTGGTATTGGTAGGCGGTAGCTAGAAGGTTGGAAAAGCTCTAGAGGGGCCTCTTGTGGGTTGGGTTGGGGAGGAATTTAAGTATCAACTTGTGGCTTGTCTTAGTGTGCATTCAAATAGAAGAGGGTGCTTCGGCATGAGAAGCCTTCATGACCTCAATCAAGTGTCATTGGGAAAGTGGGTTTGGAGGTTTGCATGCAACGGGAATGATGGTGGAGAAAAGTGGTAGTTGCACAAGATTGGTTTGAGTGGGGAGAGGATCTCAGAAGAAGTGGTAATTTTGCACGAGGTGGGTCTTTGGAAGGGAATTAGGAGGGATTGGGGAGGAAGGTTAAATTTGTGAATTGAACACATTTGGAGGCGGGGGTTGAAAGGAAGGTCAAAATTTGAATCATATTTGGGGTGGGGAGGGGAGGGGAGGGGAGGGGAGGGGAGAAGAGAAGTTGTGGGAAGCTTTTTGTGCTATTCATAGGGTGGCTGTCAACAAGCTGTTTCAGCTCGTGCTTACGTTCAATGAGTCAGGGATAATGTCGTTTGGGCCATTGGTCTTGGCAGGAACTTTCCATACTGGGAGGCGGAAGAGCCTTTGGCCCTTGGGAAACAAATTGATTGTTTGCAGGGGATGGGACTGGCAAGGATGTTTGATTAGTGGATGGAGTCTATCTTCCTTGGGAACCTTCTAGGTAAAACCTTTTTCAAGAGTTATGTTGGAGAATGATCTCTCATTCATGGGAAAAGAGAGTTGGGCACGCATTGACCGCCAGGGTCACCTTCTTTGTGCTGTATGCATCCCTTGGGAAATATTTTACCATCAACAACCTCAAACGGGCACGAAGTTTATTGTGAATTAGTGTCTTATATGCCAAGGCAATGCACAGTCAGTGTCCCATCTTTCCATGTCTGGTGGCTTAGGACTTAGAAGCTTTGGATCTCAGTCCTATCTTGGACTATAGTGACTTGGGTCGTCCCTTTGAGAGTTATGGAGCTTTTTCAGCCTTGAAGAGGCATAAAGGTGTGGAAGGGGACGAGTAGCTTGTGGCACGTTATCCCTTTGTTGGATGTTGCTCCTTGGCGAGAAAGGAATTGGCAGCATTTTGATGGTCTTGAAAATGTATAGATTTTGGAGTTATTTTCTTAGTAGTTTGTGTAGTTAGGAATCAGGGGAGTGCAATCCTCCACACGGGAGTGTATCGGGCATTTTGCTTCTTGACCTGTTTGTACATAGGTAGAATTGCTTTAAGGCTTGATTAATAAAACCATGTACACATTCCAAAAAACTAAAGAAAATCTTCTTCAGCCTTAACCATTAGGATTAAGTTTTAGTAGATATGCATGCTATCGATGGAACCTGTGTTAACTATCTCGTTTGGTTCACGAATCTTGATTTTTATGACCTCATTCGGTATATTTACCTGGCATTCCTTACATTTACTTCTTAATAATTGTGAGTTAGAGCCTGTTTTACACATTACTGGTGATGGACCTGATGGGTGTGCAGAGGTGTAATAAATTTATTTGTTCAGCAATGCAGTGTTATCTCATTTCTTTACTCAGCAGTGCAGTGATAGCCTACTCTTTATGGCAATCTATTCTTGGTGCTTGCAGTTAATTAATTTTGAAGCACTTATGGACAGGTTGATTCCAACAATCTACCATTAGACTGCATAATTAGAAGAGTATTTAGAAATTCAAGAGGAGATGAGTGCATGCTGCTCTGCCCTGCTGATATGTAAGTGAAGTTGCACATTATTCACATCTCCAAACGAAGTAAGCATATTTGTGATCTTTCTGGGCATATAGCTAATGTTAAGTTTACTGCTGCAGGCCTGTTCTGATTATGAAGAGTAAAAACATTGATGGATGGTCAGCTGTATGTCTTTTGTCTCGTTGTCTTAGACTAGCTGATCCAGAGTGTTCTGTTGATGCATTTTAGACATCAGTGCAATTTTTTTCCAAGTGTGCTGGTTAATGAATGTTCTGTTTGGGAGAAGAATTATCCTTATTTGTGAATATAGAAGTTTGTCGAGGAAGGTTACCAGATAGAATTGCATTTCTAATAGCCACTCATTGAGCCACTATCTGATTAAAATCTCGGATTGAGTGGCCGTATATTCTAATGTGCAATCTTTGTTTGCCGGTCACCAGGCTGGGTTATTGGTTCTAATTGTGTTGATTAACCTGAAGAAGATGTTAGTTCTTTGTAGATGTTAAAATGCCTTACTAACTACAACGCAAGGAGAGGAGGAGGAGAATTAAGTTGTAAACTTGCTATGAGTTGTTAAAACTTTTCAAAACGAGGTTAGGGCTGTGATTGTAGTTTTAATATTATAGGGGCAGAGCCAAGAATGTTCTGTTGTGGGGCCAAATTCTAACACTATACGATTTTGTTTCGAAGAATTTTTGGTACTTAGTAAAAGTAAAAGATGATTTTACGTGAGCATTTCTTTCAAAAATCACTCCGGCACGTTAGGAACAATATATGAACATAGTTGTTAAGAGTTATTGTTATTTTCTAGGTAGATATATATTTGTTTAGTATGTTTAGTATTAGAATGTGAGGGTATCTTAGTCATTTATATCCTTGTTCTCACTCTTTATATATACTATAATATGCGTGTTAGGGTTAAGTAATTAAACCCTAAACCTTTTTTTTCCTTAATCTTTGTTTACATGGTATCAGAACATTGTCAAAACCTAAACCTTGACCCTCACCCTAACACCGAACTAGGTCTCTCACTCGCTTCACTCGTAGTTGTCTCTTCTGCAATAGGGGATGTGACACTTTTTCTCTGTTGTCGTCATAGCTCAGTCGTCTAATGCTGTTGCCACTTTCATTTGATGCCGTTGCAGTTGTCACTCGGTCCAACACTGGCCATCGCTCATCAGTCTTCACTAGGGTGTAGAAATTCTTTATTATAGTCATCCATTAGTAGATTGAAACTCCGGTTACCTTTGCTTTCCCGGATGATCGATGGGCTTGTTGGCTATTGGTTGGATCTTGATGGGTTCATTACGTTGAATGTGTTAATGTTATGTTCATCGTTGATGCTTGATGAATATTTCGTCAGTGTTTTGTCGGCTATTTGTTGGTAGTTTGTTAATTAATTTTCTACGTCTTGTTGAAGAGTGATAAAAAGCTCCCTACGACACCGTTTTTGTCCTGGCAGTAGTCACTACCCACTAGGCTAACTTGCACCATTTAATTGGTTCATCTGATTTTTACACCTATTTAGCCTTATTTTAATAAATGTGATGGCTTCCAATTCTATTGCTACTAGTTTTTCAAGTTTCGCTTGGTCTTCTGAGATGTTATGTATCACTTCTACGAGATTAAATGGTAAAAATTACGCTGCTTGTCTCCATCGCTTCGTGCCTTTACCATTTTTGTTTCGTCTATCTTTGTTTCTATCACTCTTCAGGAGGCATTGTTCATTTCCATGTGGCCGAAAGTTATGGAGGATGATATGTCTGCTCTTCATACAATGGCACCTGGGAGTTGGTTACTCTTTCCCTAATGTCGTTGGGTATTTACTATTTAATATCATCCGGATGGGTTAGGTGAGTGGTACAAAATCCGGCTTGTTGTTTAGGGCGATACTTGTACTTATGGTGTTGACTAAATTGAGACTTTTTTCTTCCGTTGCCAAGATCAGCTTTGTTCGGCTCCTTATATCTCGTGCTGGTAATCTCAGTTGGCCCTTGTTTCAGCTCGATGCTGTGAATGCTTTTTTGTATGTGGATCTTGCCGAGAAGGCCCATATGGAGCAACGACCTGGGTTTGTTACTCATGGGGAGCATATGTCAACTTCGCAAAGCTCATTATGGGTTTAAACAATCTCCCAGAGTTCGCTTTGGCAAGTTCAGTGATGTTGTCTTGCAGTTTAGTACACGCTGTTGTTAGTAAGACGATTTAGTCTTTTTTTCCACATCTATTCGAGGGAGAATATTGCTGATTGTTATATGGATGGCATATAATTACGAGTGATGATCAATAGGGCGTTGTCAAGTTCAAGAAGTTCTTACAACAACGTTTCTATATCAAGGATTTGGGTAGACTACGATACTTCTTAGGTATTTAGGTGGCTCTGTTGAAGGACGTAATCAATTTGTCTCAATGCAAGTATGTTCTGGTTATTTTAGAGGAGATACTAGCTTATTGAGATCGAGACCTGTGATACTCTTATAAATTTCAATCTCAAATTGTGTTGATCAGGGAGAGTTACTTCTTAGTTCTGACTTGTATGGTCCGTTGGTTGACAAGTTGAATTAACTTACCATCATGCGTCCTAATATTTCATTTGTAGTTAGTTTGGTGAGTCTCTTTATGTCTGCAACTCAACGTCCTCATTGGAAATCTATTTTTCGTATTGTGAAATATCTTAGAACTCATATAGGACATGGTTTGTTTACAACAACAATCAATATACCATGTTTCTCAAACTAGACAAAACGTCATGACTATAATTTGTAAATACTGTTTTGTCTAACAAGAGTTTCAACAGAAGCTAGATAAAAAAAGAAAGAGAACATGGCTGGTTTGCTTCTAATTTGGGAGGTTTGCATTTGATTTGTTCAGAGAAGAAACGCGTAGGAATTAGAGATTTTTATGTACTGCTTAAGAATTTCTAAGTGTTGGTTGAAATAACTTAGGGCGAAGTAAAAATCTTAAAATGGGGTCAAAATAGCAAATTTTGGGTACAAAGTATAAATTGTGCTCTTAAGAAATGAAAGCAAGTGCACCCCGTTTGTACCGTAATGCCTTCTCCCTTGAATATGATTATCTTATATTTTTCTTATTGGGTTGTTTAGTCTTTGTGGTGTCGTTAGGGTTGTATCATTAAAACTTTTGATAAGCAATGTACTTCTTTTGTTTCCTTTCTGGGCATTCTTAGATAGTATTAGAGCTAGAATGACGTCGCATGTTGTGGGAATAGCAGCTGTGGGCTTCTCCTTTCTCTCCTGGTTGCAGTGGCTGTTGGATTCGTGATTTATTATCTTCTTCACCCCGAATCAGATATTCTGTATACGATCTCCAGCTGTCCTCTCTCCTCGGGGTGTCGCCGGCCCTCAATACTTACGGCTGCTTCTTCACCAGCCCCATCGCATTGCCACTTTGTTCAGGCATCTTTTTATATTCTTTATTTTCTGCTC
The DNA here is from genome assembly GCA_019985065.2 of Arctostaphylos glauca. Classification (NCBI taxonomy): domain Eukaryota; kingdom Viridiplantae; phylum Streptophyta; class Magnoliopsida; order Ericales; family Ericaceae; genus Arctostaphylos; species Arctostaphylos glauca. Next base: position 18,149,874 of record JAHSPW020000008.1, on the reverse strand, counting down.
ATTTGCTACTAACCAGACCCAAATTCAGAGATCAGATCCAAAACCATTGTGTATGTGCACACCCGATCCAAAATTTATCTGACCCAACCAGGAACAGGCCTGGCAACCTGTTTCAGACCCAAAATCAGCCCCAAATTAAGAACTCAGCCCTGAAATCAGTTCCAGATACATAAATCAGCACCATTTTCAACCAATCAGTATGGCCCCTCTCTCTCTCCCCATCATGTATGAGGATAAAATGCAAGGTATCTACTTGTTGGTCAAGTATTATGAAGAATTACATAGTTGTTAAAGGTATGTGGGGATATTAACTGGTTCGCCAATACTGCCCTCTGATCCTAAAGTTGAAGGTATGCAATCGACAATCGCCATATGAGATATGGAAAATGCACGGTTCCTTTGTTGTGTAACTATGTAGAACCAAGCATAGGAGTGAACTTTTCGAAGTTTGACACAACAAAGAAAGTATGCGATTATTTAAGGGTCATCTATGTTTAGTCCAACTTTGGAAGTAGCATGAACTTGAAATGTTTGTTCGGAATGCTACCCAGTGAGGTAAATCTATTTGGGAATTTCATGAAATGATGACTTATTAAGAACATTTGGCTCTTGTGGAGCCCGATGCGTTACAATCAATTAATTATTATGTGCAGTATCGCGAAGAACAATAACTTGTACAATGTGCCCTGGTTCGCTGAGATCATCTTGGGCTTCTTTGGTGGGCTATTCTAGTCGCGCTCCCTCACCCTTAGTAGATGCTACAGCTTGCAAACTCATTGATGATGAAATTAGATTGAAGGTGGCTTCTATTGCCTTCTTATTCTGTGTTTGCTACCCCATCAGCTATTTCTAGTCAGTCCTCAGCACCTGTCTTGCCTAATCCAGCTTTGCTTTTGAGTAAGGTTACGGTCAAGACTAAACCTAAAGTGGCTATGGTAAGTGTAGCTTTTGCCATCAGAAATAGACATTGATGAATGTGTGCCCAAAGCATTTGCAGCTTAACGCAATTGTTCTCACTTGATTGCACCGTCATCCTCTCAGCCACCACACATTTCTCCCCCTCCCGTAGCTTCTGCAGTTCCTTCCCGTGGTGGTGTTTGACCTTCTCCCTTTTCGCATAGGTTCAGCAGTATCAGGCTTCTCCCATGACACTACTCAGTCAGGTTTTGCATGGTTTTGGTACCACAAGTATCTTACCAACCATGTAGAATTTTATTTGGGTTCACCAGTATTAGGCTTCTCATAATATGATTCTTTGATTTGTCCGTACCCAATCATCATGGTCCCTTTGTCTTTCCCCTTGTAAGTTTTAGCAGTATAGGCTTCTGCTGTGACTAGTACACAGTCAGGTTTATAGCTTGGATAGATTGAGTATCTTGCTCACCACATTGATTTTTTATTCTAGTTGTTCTCGTCATATGACTCATGATTTGTTCCTACTCAGTCATTGTATTTCCCTTGTCTTCGCCTTTAGTGTTGCTATTGCAAATGGATTGTCAATGCGTGTTGTTGCCATTGGTTATGTTCTTCATACTTCATCCTGCATGATTTATATCATGACTGTCTTCTATGTTCCTCAGTTATCTCTACCCTTCTTTTGAGTTGCCAATTGCTGGATTCCAGTTTGATGTCTTAATTCTTCTTCTTCCTGTGTTTTAGAATATCGGGGGTCCAAAAAGTAGATTGGTCTTGGTTGACAGTGATCTTTATGCTTTGGAGCGCTGGCACATCTCTTTGGAGTCAACTAACTGTAGATGTGTTGGCTTTTTGTTTAGATCAACATTCCTTCCCTTTCTATCTTTAGCATTCTGAATTTTGTCATTTATCTAGGCTAGAGAATTTTTAAAGATTTTAAGTTCAGACTAGTCTTTTAGGAAATATTTCCATTTGTGAATTTCTGAGTGCAACACTTGTAATTTCACCAAAATATTTGCTTCTCCTATCGATAAAAGTATTCTGTTTCTATTTCTCCCTTTTAACAGTGTTCATATTGATTTTCCGGGTCTTTCCCTTTTTGCAACAAAAGATGGTCTCGTTTGTAGATGATTATACCGAATTTTCGTGGCTTTTGTTAATGGCACAAAAATAAAAAAATTCGACATTTATCTGATTTTTCACTTCAAGGTTCATGCTTGGTTTCCTACTAGTATCAAGATTCGTTGTTCTGATACTATTTTTTAGAGTTACAGAACTCTTAGCTACCCATAGGTCTATTCATCGATCTTTTTGTTCAGACAGTCCCGAACAAAAGTTTCGTGTTGGAAGAAAGTGTCGTCATCCTCGATATTGTTAGGTGTCTCCTTTCTTCCTCTTTTCGTTTTGTATTTTGGAGAGAAGCAATGAGAATAGTAGCAATAGTTGACTACTCTTTTGTATACTATTGCTCGCTAAGTAAATTTTTCGTTACTTCTGTGGACAAGGCCTATGTTATACAGTGTATAACTGCAGTCTCGTGTAAAGATTCCACTAACCTATTAACTAAGACCTAACCCTTGTGGATTGTGCTCATTGCATCCTATCTTCTGAATTGGATGCCACTTCCTTTCTCTCCAGTACTTTTCGTTATGAGTTTATATTTTGTCAAGTTCTTAACTATTCACTTCTTCGTGCTTTTGGTATTGCTTGTTTTGTGCTTATCCCAAAGAAGGAAAGCACCAAGCTTTAGTACTAGAGGTGTACCTTATGTGTCTAGAGGGTGATGGTATCAATGAAATGGTCTGCAGTTGTTATGTGTGGTGACTCAACTGTTGTATGTGGCATCATATATTTCATTCCCTGAGTGTCTAGCGTGTTTCTTTCTTCTACCAAAAACCGCACCCCTTGTCAAAGAGGATTTGGTTCATGTTGACCCATTCCCCTCGGATGTACCTTATTGGGAGTATATTTCTACTCTTGAGCCTCTATCGTGTTTCTTTGTATGATTGCTCCCTCTTGTTTTACATTCCTCCCTCTTTCCTTTTTGGTCTACTCTGGTTGTCATGCAAAACATCTCTGCCTTCTCATCATGCGCTTCTGTGCCTTAGTCTGCCTCTGCCTCTAAGAATCCTGATCCATCTGATCGTCGCATCCACCGACAAGACTTGGTTTTACTAATACCTATTTTTCTTATTCCCATTGTTCTTTTTATTTCGTATCGATACATTTTTTTGAACCCAGGTCCTACAAACAGGGTTGTAATTATCATAACTTGGTAAATGCCATAAATGACAAGCTCACTGCTCTTGCCAACTCCTTTTCTAAAAATCTTATTTGCTACGGATATGTTTACAAAGTGAAGACTCATTTTGATGGTTCTTTGAGAGTTATAAAGTCGACTTAGTCGCTAAGGAGGTTTCCTAGTAATATTTTTCTAGTATACGAAATTGATTTCGAGGAGACCTTTGCCCCTATTGCCGATATGACCACAACTCACTTGAATTTCTGTAGCTACTATACAACAATGGCCTCTCTTGTAGTTGGATATCAAGCGTGCATTTTTTTAATGGCTATCTTCTTGAAGAAGTTTTGTATGTGTACCCACTCCAGTCTTCTCTCATGCTTCTGGCCTTGTTTGTCGTTCATGACATGTTGTCTATAGCTGTAAACAGTCTCCTTGTGTTTAGTATGAGCGCTTTTAACATTGCAGATTGGTTTACAATCTAGCATTCATGATTCTGCCCTCTTTGTTCGCAACGCATGTCATGGACTTGTTCTCTCTTATTGTTTGTGGCTGAATGATCTTTACTGGTTTGGGTTTGGCTGCTATTAGTGAGGTGACTTCATCTCTTCGTGAGATTTAGATTAAAAATTCGGCCCCCCTTTGGTATTTGTGGGTAGGGAGGTTGCCTTCTCTCCTAGAGGTTATCTCTTGTCATCATTAGAGTATGCAATTGAAATTTCTCATCGTGCTCATCTCACTAATGACAACACAATTGACACACCTGTTGAATTACATGCTAAGTTCTCCCCTTCAAATCATGTTCTTTTTTATGATCATATGCAATATCGTTAGCTAGTGGGTTGTTAGTGTATGTTAAGTGTGACTTAACTCGACATTTGCCATGCTATTTATATTGATAGTTAGTTTGTTTATGCTTGTCGTTTTGCATATTGGGCTACTTTGATTCTTATGTTGCGATATGTTTTTGGTCCTATTCTTTGGTTTACTACTATCTTCTACTTTGTTATGTTGGCCCTGATTGGAAGCCAATATCTCGGATTGAAAGTCCACATTTTGCATTTGTGTTTTTCTAGGTGATTCTCCAATTTTCTAGAAAAGCAAGAAGCAATTTGTTGTTGCTTGCTTTACCTGGAAGGAAAATATTATGCTTTCTCTTAGGCCACGTCAGAAATAGCTTGGCTTCAATGGATTTTTATCGGATATTGGTCTCTCTTCCTTCTTTCATGCCTCTTTATTGTGACAATAAGAGTGCTACAGATTGATTGATTCTTCATAAGAGCACGAAATATATAGAGATTGATTGTCATTCTGTTCATCATGTCTTTAGTTAGGCGTTAATGACCTACCATTTGGTCCCCCTTTGCAGTTGATTTCCCTCTTTGCTATAGTTGGTTGATTTCTTCACTAAGACTCACCCTTCTCCTCACTTTCTTTTTTTACTTGGCAAACTTTTGATGCTCTCTTCCCTATGGGGATGCGAAAGTATACTATTTATGTCTTTTATGGTCTATAGTTTTGTAGTGGATATTTTAATCTTTTTGGTGGTATCAGGGTTTGCCTGTATAAACGTCATTAGGGTTGTATCATTTAATCTTTTTATAAGCATTATACTTATTCTTGTCTCTTATCTTTTTGATTTTTACAAGAGCTTGGTCTATGAAGATTAGTAATGTTGTGAAACTAGAGAAAGGAGAATTGTATTATTGAGTGATTATGTTACAAGGGGCCAATACATCAATATATAGAGAAAACCTAGAAACCCTAGGTAACCCTAATTACATGAAAGGACAATAATACCCTTGCAACTAAACATTAATAACAATTTAACCATTACTATTTTAACACTCCCCCTCAAACACATGATGCGAGCATGGAGAGCATTATGGGTTTGCCAACATGAAAAAGAGATGCTCCAGCTGATGTCTTTGACAACTTCGATTCTCCAACGACTTCAATTCTTCAACAACTTTAATTCTTTGACAACATTAATTCCTCGACAACTTCGATCTCATTAAAGAGTCACTAATTTTGGTACCCAAACAAATGCAGTAGAATATAACTAACAAAGAAATATGGGACAAGTTCTCCCCCTCACGTGCGAACCCCGAATCGCACGGGAAGAGAGAAACAAAGGATCCAACAAGGATCTCAACAACTATAATGGATCCAACTAGGATCACAACAAGGTGCCACACGGCACAACTTGGGGCCACTTGGCACACCAAACGGGGATTTAACAACCAACCAACAAAAGAAAGACTTGTCCATAAATTCACCAGAAGTCTAAACTGCAGGGACCAAAATCAAATATTGCAAAGTTTGGGAATCAAACTATAATCAAAACAAACTTGAGGGCCAGAAGCAATTTCTCTTCGAAACCCTAGTTTCCGCTACCAGAGATGCGGGTCAACAGAACCAGAGATGCGGGTCAATAACAACAGAACCAGAGATGCGGGAAATCAGAGGTGCGGCACATCAGAGACCAGACGATGGCGAGGGTTCGTGAAAGCAGAGACCAATCAACTACCAGGCGAGACCAGAAGGTGCGGCTGATGGAACTACCAGGCGAGTCGGGTTCACCATTGAACAGCGGAAGGCAGGTGGAACTCGTTGACAACAGGACCCTGATGCAACCGGCGGACGGCGGCAAGGCGTAAGCCGCCCGCCGGAAAGCGAGTATTCCACAGGCCTAGATCTTATGCTTTGATACCATGTTGTGAAACTAGAGAAAGGAGAATTGTATTATTGAGTGATTATGTTACAAGGGGCCAATACATCAATATATAGAGAAAACCTAGAAACCCTAGGTAACCCTAATTACATGAAAGGACAATAATACCCTTGCAACTAAACATTAATAACAATTTAACCATTACTATTCTAACAAGTAAGTTCATTTTTTATTGTAAAAGTAGACAATTCTAGCCTCTCACACAGACAGGAGGTAGAAATCACCCTATTTTTTCTGAGCCCTTATTTTTGCTTTTGTATTTTCCTTATAGTATTCGAATTTGTGTCAAGAATTAGACCACAGTTAATTCTTTAAATGTTCTGGATTTGTCCATGTACTCGTGCCTCCTAAGTTTTAGGGTGTCTCGGGAGGCTAGACGGGGTCATTCTCCGGCGCCCAATACTCATCCGCAGTTCCTTGTATCATAGGGCGATTTAAAAAACTGAGGGAGTTGTAGCAAGATACCTGTGTCATTTTTATAGTTTTAATAGGAGTATTATGTAATTCTATGCATTTTGATGAGTTGCTTTCTTTGGTTCTAAATACTTTTTCTTTGCTTCTTCCTCCGCGGAAATTCTTTCTATGGTTTTAAGGAGTATGAGAGAATAAACATTGATGTTTGCTGCTTGTTGTGAGGAATATCTCCTCTTAAACACCCCCGCAATTTGATTCTGTGCCATTCACGTAAATCTTGGCTTTACATTCCTTGAGCTTTGGATTTTCCTTCAATTTCATTGTAGGTGAGTGATGAAGAAGTTGAAGGTCTACTTCCTACTGTAGCTTATGCACTTGCCAAGGTACACATGCATCTGGTACATAGCGGGTATGACAACTGTGACTACTACTTCTCTTATTTTCTCACAGTAGTTTGTTATCATTGAGCTATTTGTTGACTGTCTTCATCCAGATTTTGTTATACAGCTCGGGGAGGATTTTGCTTCACGGAGGATGACATCTTTGAATTTCATTCAGGCAAATGTCTTCAAAATCTAAATTCTAAGCTTCTCAAATATTACGTTAGTTTTGATCTTCTTATTACTCATGCACCCAATGACTTCAGCATTATTGGGATGTTGATCTGCTTCTTTATGTGCATAACTAGTTCTCCTGAGAAGCCAATGGCCATCGACATCATATATTTCCTCCTCAAAGTATGTAGCTAGTAGCTATCTTTCATGTGTAATGATGAAGGTTTGCTATGGTTTTGGGCATTGTTCTAGTTTGAGTCAAAACTCAAGGTAGTGTTTAGCAGAGTCCAGCTGAAGCATTAGAATCTGAGTGTAGTCCTGACTCCCTATTAAGCATATATGTTAAACTTCTTGATCTATCATGGTATCACTTGTAAGATATTCTGTGAAGCACCTCATACAGGTGATACTAGTCTGGCATTTGTGAATTTCGATTCCCCAGCACTGCCTCCTTTGCCTCCAAGAAGTCCCAAGCAAAGACAACTGGTATCTCCAAAAGTCCCAAGCTATAATTGCTTCACTGAAACTCTGTACTGTATAGGCGAATATTTGTTGCCTCCTGCTATATTATCAACTTCTATTGTTATCTCGTAGGGTGGATATATATTTCCTTATTAGAAAAAGAAGCAAGTCATGAAGTATGTGTCCGGATACTCCAAAATCTTTTGGTCAAAAAACATCGTTGATGGGCATGTAGGTGCTTTATTCTGACATTGGGATTGTAACTTCCCATGTATTTCCCATTGGTTAGTTAGAGAAATGAACTTTGCTTATTTCCTTTTTGGGGATCGACGATCTATGCACTACTATTTAGGAGATCTCTTTGACAAACCCTCTGAAAGTAATCAAAGACTGGGTAAATTGTTTCTTTCCTTTCCTCAAACATTGAGTCTTACTTGTACTAAACAGTGGAAGAAAGCGTCTTTAAATAAACAATTTAGAAAACTAGCCAAACTTCACATTACTAGATCTTTTGAGAGATAGGACTCCTTAACCTACTATACCATCCATCTCTTCATCATAGTCTCCCCGGTCTCGTATATTCTCAATTATGCAAAATTTCTCATCTTCTACCTTAAAAGACCACCTCAGTGAGAGGTTGGACTCTGAAGCTCTCAGGGTAGTGATGGTCATCCGAATGGCGTCTGAACCTGAGAAATTGGCGGAACTCAAAAAGCAAATTGACAAAGGAAAAAAAGAAGGCACACTAGGTGAGCATGATGAAGACTGGCCAACCGACCTTTTCCTAAGGAAACATCTCATTTACCAAAGAGGACAAGGAGGGAGTTGAGTATCCCCACGACGATCCTTTGGTATCGACTCTCTAGAAAAATGGGTACGAGGTGCAGCGGGTGCTTGTAGACTCGAGAAGTTCAGCAAATGTTATGTTCTACAATGCTTTCGAGGGAATCAGGCTCAAAGTGTCCAACCTTCCACCCGTCAAGACTCCACTCTAAGGATTCAATGCCAGTCGAGAATTGCCCCTTGCCAAAATCTCGCTTTGGATCAGAATTGCATGCATGACCAACGAGTGTGAGCTCGTGGTACTCGGCATCTCGTCCATGTACAACGTCATCATGGGGAGGGGGTGGTATTTAATTTGGAGGCAGTCCCTTCTTCCTTCCACCAAAGAATCAAATTTCTCTACTCTAAAGGGAATTTAGGCGATAAAGGGAAGCCAGTTGGCTGCTCGGGAGTGTATGTTGATGGTGCTCAAAAGAGAGAAGGGGAAGTAGATCCACATGATAGAGGTACCCGACTAGCTTGTCCTAGAAGATTTCGGGGGACGACTTGAACGCAATCTGATGGATTAATTGAAGAGGGTCAACATCGATTGCAACGAGGCTGAGAAGTACTTTTTGATCATAGCCTCTCTAACCAAGGAAGAGCAGTCGCATGGACGCCGTACAAAATGCTCGAGGCAGACACAAAGATAGCAAATGTCAACGGGAATATGCGTCTAGTGAAGCAGAAAAACAGAAGGTCCTCAGCTTAGAATACTGTCACTGTAAATGAGGAGGTGGAGAAGCTCCTTGAGGCCCACGCCATTAGGGAAGTTCATACCCTGAATGGCTATCGAATACAATGGTCGTAAAGAAGAAGAATGAAAAGTGGAGGGTCTGTGTGGACTTCACTAGCACGAACAAGGCTTGTTCAAAAGAATCATTTTTACTATAAAAAATTGATCAGCTCGTGGATTCGGCGAAGCTTCATTGAATGAGCTTTCTGGATGCATACATTGGCTATCACCAAATAGCCATGTACGGGCCCAACCAGGAGAAAACGGAGTTTATCACTCCAAGAGGTCTCTATTGCTACAAAGTAATGCTGCTTGGATTGAAGAACACATGGGCAACATATTAAAGACTTGTCACTAAAATGTTCTCCCAACTATTCTGGTAAAGTATGGAGGTGTACATCGACGACATGCTAGTGAGGTCCAGATAGCCGAAAGCTCATTTGTGGGATCTCCAAGCATCCTTTGACATCCTCAAAAACTACAAAATGAAGCTCAATGTGTCTTAAATGCACCTTAAAGTTCTTGGGGTACTTGATCATGAGAGAGGAATAGAAGCTAGTCTTGAGCAAGTGAAGCCGATGGTAGAACTCCAATGTCCTACTCGAGACAGGAAGGTCCAGAAGCTGATAGGCATGGCGGTAGCTCTAAATTGCTTCATCATCCGGTCCTTGGACCGAAGTAGGTCTTTCTTCCAGATAATGAGAAAAAACAGAAACAATGGAGCGAGGAGTGCGACCTAGCTACGGAGAATCTTAAACACCGCCGTTCCACATCACTGCTCCTCTCGACGCCGGTGCCGGGAGAAAACTTGAACTCTTACTTAGCAGTGTCAGACTGCTACAAAATGCCCCTTGCTCAGGGAGGAAGATAAAATCCAACTGTTCATCAACTATATCAGCAAAACACTCATTGACGCAAAGACTAGGTATCTCCTGCTGGAAAGCTGGCCCTAGCACTGCGGGTAGACTCAAGGAAATTACAGCACTACTTTCTTGCCCATTCCATCACTGTCTATACCGACCAATCTCTAAAAGCCATCATGTAAAAGGCTAACAAGGCAGGCAAAATATTGATATGGGCAGTAGAACTTGGGCAATACGAAATTTAATATATATTGAGAACGGTGGCGAAGGGCCATGTCCTGGTTGGCTTTGTGGTTGAGTTTACATGGACAGAGGAGCCCGCACTCGACCAGATTGTAGCCTAGGGAACCCGTGATGGTGCACAACTCTAGATCCCGCTGGATATACAATCGTCATCAACGGTGAACGAAGAACAGGTGGCCGAACTGGAGTTTATATTGCAACGATTCATCAGATGCATAGAGATCGGGGATCGGTCTGATCTTAACTTCACTAGAGTGGACAATGATTGACCAGTCGATCACCATAGGGTTTAGGCATACAACATCAAAGCCAAATATGAAGCCCTAACGTAGGACTTAACCATGCCATAACCTTGGGAGCACAGTCGATCACCATATATTGCGACAACCAGTAGGTCGATAGACTCATAGAAAGAGAATACAAAGAAAGGGATAGCCAAATGGCAGCATATTCCCAACTGGCTAGACTTTTGATGAGCGAACTTGGAAAAGTCGAGATCAAACAGATTGTGTGGGAACAAAATTACCACGCTGACACCTTGGCATATCTTTCCTCGGCGGCTAGGATAGATTCAAACGAACTATCCAAATATCCTTCCAGCCAAGGCCGAAAGAAGGAGGACTGCCATAGCTACCTGACCATAGCTAAGGACAGGCCATATTGGGTTGACCCCATCATTAGCTACCTAAAGGAGGGAATGTTACCAGAGAATGTTAAGGCCGCTCACAAACTAATGCAGCAGGCACCAAGGTTCAAGTTAAGTCCCGACGGGCAACACTATAAGAGATTTTCTTAGGGCTCTACTTGCGCTATGTCCAACTAGAGGAGATATATATGTTCCTTGTCAAGTTTCACAAAAGAGAATGTGGAGCACACCCCGGTAGACGCTCATTGCTGCATCGAGCTTTAACTCATGGATATTGGTGGCCAGGGATGAAGGAGGACGCCGATAACTACACAATGCATGAAGTGCCGACAATTCAGGCCCGTTACCCACGCTTAGTGACTAGCCCATGGCCATTATCCTAGTGGGGGGTAGAAATTGTCGGACCACTCCCTACCGTAATGGGAAGCCTGAAATATCTCGTGGTGGGAACAAACAGTTTCACCAAATGGATAGTGTCCAAACTGTTAGCTCGGATCCGTTATGTTGACATTTGACGCTTTGTTTGGGAATACATCATTGCCAACTGTGGGATCCCTGAGCTCTTCTAGCGGACAACCGAACTGAGTTCGACTGCATGGTTCACAGACTTATGCGCAACGTATAATATCAAGGGGTATTACTCGATGCCGGCCTATCCTTAGAGCAAAAGTTAGGTGGAAGCATCGAATAAAACCCGACTCAGTGGAGTAGAGAAGTAGCTAGAAAGCTAAGGGTAGATGGGTCAAAGCATTGCCGACTGTGTTGTGGGTCTACCGGACAACTCCGATATGAGCTACTAGCAAAACCCCTTTTTCCCTAACCTACGGGGTGGAGGTGGTGATCCAAGTCAAGGTTAGACTCGCAAGATTAAGACCACGGATAGGAACGATGCAGGGCTAATGAAGGACCTGTACCTGGACCTGGCCAAAGGGAAAAGGGAAGCAACACTAATTAGATTGGCCAACTACTAGGAGCGATTGGCCAAGTCCTACAACAAGAGGGTTGAGTTGCAAAATTTAAGCCCAGGAGAACTAGTTCTGAGGAAGAACCTCCTAGTCGAGAAGAAGCTTGCAGACTTAAGCATACTTCCTCAAAGGGTCACACTGGTAGGAACTCCCACACCCTTGCAATACCACTCACTTGAAGAGATATTATTTCTCTGTAATTGGTCCCCCTCGTGAATGAAAGAAGCAATTTTTTTGAGAAACCATGGGTCCCACTAAATGGGCAACGGGACACTCGAGCAAAGCACCCCACGCACCTCGACACTATGTGCCGTGGGGCTGGAACAAACTACTTCCCTGGGGGGGGGATTGAGATCTTTTTTGAGTCACTGGGCTTTGATTCGTTCTCCATCTTACCCGCCTTCGGATTCCGGGCTTCCAAAATGAATTAAAAGAATATCAATGAAAGGCCGAGATGTACCTCTGATTCTTCTGATTCAGAGTTAGCGCCGATCCTTATCTAATAAGTAAATCCCAAAAAAGTTAGTGTGCCTCGACACTACATGTTATGGGGCTAAACGTCTTTGCCCCTGGGACAAGTGACAGGATGTCGACGCCCCGTGCGTGTCACGACCCATCCCAAAATAAATAGAGCCAGTGACCGGCCGGTGAGTCTAACTCACTCAGGCCTAGAAAACAGAGATTTTACAGAATTTAAATAATAATCAGTGTTGCGGAAACATAAATAAAATTAACCAGAGCTATGTGTACAAATATCAATACATGGATCCCAAAGTAATTAAATAAAGCCCAAATAAGTTTTCTTGGGCGGCCAAAAGTCAAGATGTAGTGTGGCAATCTGATCCATCGAGCTCGTCTACTACTGATGAACCCATCACATTTGGTCACCGCAATGTCTATTAACATGTGAAATGTTGCATTACAACATCTATTAGCACAAAGTTATTGTGAAGTCAAGTTATGCTAATATTACAAGTTTGCCATGTTAATCATTAAACTTGTCACAAAACATTCCACAAATCATGGCTGTAGCCTTCAGTAATAACAGTGGTATTCAAATAACCATTTAATCCAAATATTCAAGTATTTTCATATTTCAATATCTAGTCCAACGGTTGCCAATTATTCATAGGTGGGTGCGGCCCCCCTTTTTATGCTCTTTTGGCAACATATGGTATGACGTCATCCATTTCACCACACTGGCCGTGGTCGCCTCTCTTATTTCCTTGCCTTGCTATATTCTAATCCCCTAGTGGTCGGGGCATTGTTGGACTTCTAAAATAACATATTTCATTAACATGCTCTTTAATCAATTCATGGCTTTGCAAAATAAACATAACATCATGTATAAGCATGTCTTTCATAATTGCAAAATGGTCATTCTTTGTTTAAACATTATCAAGTCTTTACAAACTCGCATGTAAGAAAGGCATAACAAGACTCACCTCGTGATTGGGCCACGTAGCACACTTGTTATTGCTTTACAAATCTCCCCTTGAATCCTATATACCGCCAAAACATCATACTTAATTATCAAGCTTAAATGCCAAATTGTAATCCAAGTTTCTAGATTAAATTTGCCATATTTTTTGATATCCGGCAAAGTTCAAGCCATCTGTTTCACTGACAAGCCAAAACATCATACATAAGTTTCACGGTACTATTTTCTCCAGGGCCAGTCGGCTCCTAATATCATGAATTTTCAACAGGAGAATCACAATGTATTGAGCCATGAAACAAATGGTTTGAACTTTATCAGGTCTCATATTGGTTTTATAACTTCATTTGAACTTGTTTCTGTTCCCCCTATTGGAGAAGGTCTTATGTTATTATTTATTTTGTGACCAAAGAATGTTTTATCCTGTAGATGATGGGCAAGATGCAGATGGGTTGCCAAATGAAGGCATAGAAATTACGTGCTTCAATCTGGTAAGACTTAGAAATACATTCTAAGAAGATCATGTCTGTTTTGAAAACTATAAAGAAACTGTCAAGAACTGAAGGAGAATACTTTCTTTGGGTCCAATTAGCAAGGGAGGTGGGAGCGCGGCCTTAATAAAGGCTTAATCTTTGGCACTTATGCTGCTCTAAAAGGCTGCTTGTTGGTTGCAACTTCAGTTTTGAACTTGGAAAGAGTTTTTACCTTGGCACCAACAAATATCCCCGTGTTTCAGAAAACCTTGTTTTACATTTTATCTGTCAATGGGTGGTCTGGAAAATATGGTTTTGTTGCATTTTTTTAGCCACTGCTCTTAATTGTTCTGTTCTTCCTTCATCTATTGGAATAAAGTGTCATGCAATTCTTGTATGTTTCATGGCCCAATGCATTGTGATTCTCCTGTTGAAATTTCGTGATAGACAAGCTTATCACTACAATGTGCATGTTTCAGTACTATTCACTTGCACTAACTGTTGGAGTATTTATCCATCTGTAAAGTTCTGGTTAAGCTTTCCAACTTTTATAGGGTTTCCTTTTCGTCCATGCTCTGTAGAAGCACCGAGAAAGGATGTGATTGTCTTGACTCTATCAGAGGATATAGCTTTGAATGAAGCCAACACGATTGATCAACTCATTTAGATGACCTGCTATGTGGGTTTGAGGCTCCAAGAGTCAATGCCATATTGCATATAAAACATTCACAGTTTGTTTCCTTTTATATGCTTGTGGCTATGGTCCTTTCAATATCGATGTCTGACTCTTGGAGCCTTCCTCTAGTAGCATGAAGTTTTTATTCATTGATGCTCGAAGAAAAATGTGCAATGTCCTGGTACCTGTCTCCTGGTCACTTGCTTTACCTGCTGTTCGAATGTTGCTGGAAAAGGTTTTGGGTCATATAATTGTTTGCAACTTTTTCACCCTGAAGACTATTACTCGTAGTACACACTAGGGTATGAAGATATGCATTGATATCCAATTGTTGTTCTTATTATGCATGATTATTGAATTGGATCTTATTGTAGTTAGATACAAAGATATTCTTAACAAACATTTACCACAGTTGAGAGTAAGCACCGTATCTAGAATGAAAATGCTGTGCGCGAAACTATCAATCATTATCTACTCTAGGATATAATAAAATGTAATAATTAGAGGAAATAACTATTTCCATATTGTCAAATGGATAACGAAATGCATACCTTCAATAGGCCAAGCAAATTTGTCTTTACACATTACTTATAAAAGTTTGAAAGCAGCAAGGAGTATACATGTCAAGGAAATGTGGCCAAACTTTGAGCCTATATTTGATGCAATTTAATAGCACAGGTGTGTAGCATTTTAGAACTTTTGATTACGGTAGGAAATGTACCTTGCATAATAATTTTGTGCATGTTCCGTTGCTGGGAGAGAAAGACGTGTTGGGTCAGTCCGGCCCATCACGCTTGCTAATACGGTTCGCCCGGCCAATTAAAACATAGAGTTCCATTTCAGAAAGCAATGAAAAAGGCTATTGAAAGAATTAAAAAAACAAATACAAAAGGAATTCTCTGTCTGTTAAGAATTCAAGATCTCGGGGTCAGGTCTAGGAAGTAGTAGTAGTCAAATTTCAAGTGGTTGCCCTTACGTTTATATTATAGGGGGCTCCACTTTTCCTTTTGTCACTATCTCACGCCTTTTAATAGTAATAACATTCTCTTTATCCCACCCATAACCCGATCTTAGAGAGAGTTTAAGATTGCTGAAGCTTTATATGCATCCAGATAACTTTTCTTGTGTAATGAATGCATTAACTTTGGTTGTACAAAATCACGAGTTTAATCTACGTTACATGTATATGGACAGTAAGATGGTAAATGTTCATGGTGTTTTGCTTCTCCATGATATAAGATCTTGAGGAACCAGTGGTAAGAGTGGATATTAGTTTTCCGCTCAGCTTCAGCTGTAGCTACCTTTTCTATTAATACGTATCCTCACATTTCATTCTTCTTGTGATTCTACATGCTTTGGACTCTTGGTAGCTCGTCGCTTGAACCTAACCAATTTTGTTGTTTCTTTGTTGGTTTTTGCTGCAACTCAACGGGCAGTCTTAAATCGATATTGACCCATCTTGCCCTTTAGTGTTACATACTTCCAAATTCTTAGTGATGGTCTATTTTATTTTCTCTGTCCATGCCTCTTGTACAATGTGAAAGTAATATTTGACAGATCAGTTATACAATCTCCATTTCACAACGCCCCCCACAAAGTAACACACACGCCCGTGCATGCAAATAGCCCTCCCCCTTACCAGGAAAGTAATGAAATTTGGGGCAAAAATCAGTTTTTCCTGGTGGTGGTTCAAGCTTGGACTACTTCAGGTGATTCTACGTAATTGTCAATTGTGCTGAGGTGTAGCTAAGGGCAAGTCTAGCATTCTAGGCGAGCTGAAGCAAGATGCTTTGCAAGAATTGCCCTTGAGTCACATAGTTATGTGAGGTGCAGCTGAGGCGCGAGGCCATACCATTTGCTGAATTTTTTAATTGGATTCTTTGTATTATGTCCAACCATTGATTTTTTGTTAGCATATCGGCTGTGCTGCCCCCAAGGATTACAGCTCTTTACCGTATTGATTTTAGTTACCTTTAATCTTGGAATATATTTTTTTTTTTTATGTAGGATGGAAGCCATTACATGATTTATACGCCAACTGATCCACTTCTTTTTGTTGCAGTGAAGGTAAATAACTAGCTCTTCTTTGCATAAGCAAATTAGAAGGCCCTGTTACCTGCTTGCATATTACTTTAGCCAGAATAACTCGATTTTAATCTTCATTTTAATCACGATTCTAGAATTTGAGGTGGAACCAGAAATTGCAGATTTTTTTTCCTAATTGCTTTTATTGTCAATGTCAAATGCCAGGATCAAAATGGCGAATTGCGAATTGTGGATGAGGTAAGCAATCCTGATGTCAGTAGTAATTATTTTGTAATTATCCATGTTCTGATTTGCTGATTGAAGCATTTATTTATTCTACACACTTGCTTGGAGATGATAGTCTCATAATCTATAATGCTTCTATATATCTACATATGGATTTTAGTGCTGTCATACGGTGTTAATCCTGTCATTTATAATCAGTTAGTTTTTTTTTTTCACGAACATCCATGATAACTGAAAAATATGTTTTGGTTACAATTCCTACTCCATTAGGCATAAGTTATTTTTGGTACACATTAATAAGATCCCCTAACTTTCCCTTTCTGCCCTTCCCTTTATATATACTCAGAGATTCACTGAATAATGTCAGGATTGATCATCTTGGGAATAAAATATCCTTTGCTTAATCAATGATTCCAATACATATACAAATGAGGTACAAAAGTGACTAATATGCGAGGTGCTGATGTGCAATTTCACTTTAGAATCATAATTAGAGCTGAAAAATGGTGTTCCCAAGGTTTTACCTAGCCTTTGCGGTTGCTGTAACTCTTAACAGTGACGATGATGCGAATGGCGGGTGTAACAGCCATAGTGTAATGGAGGCGGCAACCAGAGTGAATTTTCTTCTAACCCGCAGTTGCGTGGTGTAATGGTCTTAGTGTATTGGGTGGCAGTATCTGCCCATCACATTACGTAGTGCGGTGTATATTTATAACTTTGAACGTTTAACTTTTTATTGGACTGCGTAAGTTGACGTTTCTTTTTCCGAAGATCCTTGGCATCCACTGATGGTGGTGAATCTCTCCACGGAAGTTGGAGAACTTTGATGTCCCAATTTTTCTAGAGGATAACAATTGTACGTGCTCAGTGGCATGGTGCCTCCATATGATCTACATATTTAGTTATATGAAACGGAAGAGTTCATTGGTATGCTGATTCATGTCTTTCTACGTCTTGTAAAACAAATAACAGAAGGATTTTTAACTGAGGTATATAGACCATCGAATAAGCATGAACAGTTAATATGACCATAAAGTTTAAGTGTGAAAATTTGTTTGGGCCACCGAAACTCGTAGGAAATGTTAGACATTGTCGAAAAGCGGCTTCTTATTCCATGCGCGGCTCTTTATTTTTCAGACATTGTGAGCCTTGGGGCAGATCGACATCACTTTTTTTTTTTTTTTGTCTAGTACATCTGAAATGAAAACAACCAGCTGAAGCCTCACCACCATTTAATACAACACAGGATCTCTATCACCACTAGCTTCTCTTCTTCTTCCACACCCATCTGCATCACCTATGTACTGTTGGAATAATTTCCAAGTTTAAAAAAACAACTTCAAATGGGATTGGTGAAAGTAAGAACAATGTAGATTTATTATAGTTGATCTCGTCTTTTTGACTTTCTGAATTTTTTTTGGGAATTTTTTATTGATAATTAATGGAAATTTGTATCCATTTATACGATTAAAATTTATTTGTTTGTCTCAAATGATTAATCTACTACTGCTTCTCTCTTGAGGGGCAATGAGTACTGTTACAAATTCTAATGCTTTGTTAAAAAGTCTTGCTTAAACTTAGATTTTGTTTGTGCATGATTGGTTTAGGAGGCTTACTCTCGTCCCTAACGTTGGATTTATGTTTGGAAATAGGATCTCTCGGAGGACCATGATGTAACAAGTGCAATTGACGAGGAGACTGAATTTAATGCATTGGTGGTAAGTGATTGATACTTGTATGGAGTCAAGCTCCGAAGTCAAATGTAGCTAACTATTTTTTCTTTCATTTTTGTTCTTCATTGGCAGGAAGAAGAGGCTGCTCTTCTTGACTCACTATTAGGGAAAAGTTAGAACAGGTCGCTGGCAACTTGTCCCTATCATCATGGAGCAATTCCTCAAAATTTATTTTTTTGTACAGAATAGATGAAGCGGTACCAATTCATGTTTTGCATTATTTGAGTGGCTTGTGCTATTGCATTGTCCCTATCCTGCTCTTTTTTTGTTTTTGTTTTGGGGGGGGGGGGGGGTTGGGTTTGGCATAATGGACGTAGAGTATGTACTGATTGCTGGAGGACGAAAATGGAGGACTGACTATAAGAAGGGACGAATTGAGACTTGTAATGCTTTTCAACTATAAGACGGGATGGATTGCAAGGCCATGATGAACAACGTTGAGGTATGAATGCAAGTACCACATCATCCTTTATTCCCTGTTCGGCCTTCCATTTTGTTGCCCAAGGCCAATATGCAACAGGTGCTCTTACAAATAGGTTGATGTTATATAAATATGCTTATTATTATGGTGTGAGGTGTGAGGTGTGAGTGTAGCTTAGTGTTTTTGTTCTCTCTCTCTCTCTCTCTCTCTCTCTCTATATATATATATATATATATATATATATATATATATATATATATATGCCTTAAATAATTTTTCCATCTTACATGGTATCAGAACACAAATATGATATGGAAAGTCCCTCCATATCTATATATATGTGCCTCTATTCCACATTTTTTACACTACACTAAGCTCTAGATTTCCATTGTCTTTAAACATTTCTTATTGTCGTGGTCATTGTGCGTGAGAGAGAGGTAGACACAATAAGTTCAATAGTTGGACAAAGGTCGGTGTTCATTTGTTCGAGTAAGCCATTTTACCTTAGGAGATAGACACCGAAACGATCTTCCAATATCTATTGTGAGATAGTGAATTTATTTTAAGGGAAATGAATTCACATGATTCAATTTTGTAAATTTTTTAATTTTTTTGTTAATAGAGGATGTAACACTTAATTGAGATATATTGAGTTTTTCCGAATTAAATAAATTAAAGATTTCTTTTGCGCACATGCTTATTACAGAGATAAATAGCAGATTAGCTGATTTAATAAAAGAGGTTAACATGTTAGTCGAGCTCAGGAATATGGTTAAGTAGATTGAATTAATGATAAGATAGAATCATGATTATTTCAGGAATAATTTAGATTAGATAAAGATGAGGAGTTTTAGACCAAGTCAACTTAGAATAAAGAATTTAATGTTGGATGATGTTCTAATAGTAGAAGATAAGTGTCTGGAGAGTTCAAATTAGATTTGTTTTATCAGTGGCCAATGAGAAAGCAGTTTTAATTTGTTTCTAATGAGAAATTAAAAACTAAAAAGAACTCCAATACATTAATTGGATAGTTTATAAATAGATGTACACACCTAGAGTGAAAGGAACTCTGTAATTTGTGATTATGCACATTGATATTGCGAGTTATTTATGATTCAAATATTGACTTAATCATCAAAATGTCTTTTTGCCACAGAGGAGAAAGGATTCTTTGATAGTTTCTTGTATTAGAGAGACAGAGAGAGAGTTTGGCCATAGTTGAGGTAATAACTTTTTAGTTTTAAGAAAAATCACCCATCTACAATTGGCGTCGTTTGTGAGAAAGTTAAAGTCTTATGGGAGCAACACCAAAAAATTAAAACATGTAAAGAGGGAAACACACACACTTTAGAGAGGAGTGGAACGTTTATTTATAATAAAGTGAACAAGGTTAGGGTTCGAGGCCCATTAGGGTTAACCTACACATGCAACCTAATACATAATATCTAACACCCTCCCTCAAACTGGCGCATATACATTAATCATGCCCAGTTTGTTACATATATATGAGACTCGATTCCCAATTAGTGGTTTAGTGAAGATATCCGTCAATTGTTTATCGGTGCGCACATGGTTAGGAGTGATCATGCCTTTCTTGTATTCATCACGGATGAAGTAACAGGTGATCTCAATATGCTTTGTGCATTCGTGAAACACATGATTCGTGGTAATATGGATGTTAGACTGATTATCACACCATAATTGGGTCGGTCCATCCACTGCTGCTCGTAATTCAGAAAGAATTTTTCGAATCCACATAATCTCAAAAGTGGCTAGGGTCATGGCCCTATATTCTGTTTCTGCACTCGAACGGGCCACCACGGCTTGCTTCTTATTTTTTCAACTGACTAGGTTACCTCCAATGGTGACTGAAAATCCAGAGGTGGACCGCCTATCAGCTGGGCATCCTGCCCAATCGGCATCGGTGTATCCCTCTATCCGGGTGTGGTCCTGATTATGGTATCGAATGTCTTTCCCTGAATTGTTTTGTAAATACCGAAGGATATGTAGGGCTGCGTGCCAGTGAGGAACCCGTGGGTTTTGAACAAACTGACTAACAACACTGATAGGATAAGCAATGTCTGGCCTAATCATCGTAGTCAGATAATTCAACTTCCCAACCAACCGCCTATACTGATCAGTGTCAGGGAATACTTACTAGTATCGGGCAGTAGCTTGGCTCTTGGGTCCATAGGGGAAGTGGCCCCCTTTGCATGGAACAACCTTGCATTAGACAAAATATTCAAGACATATTTATGCTGAGAAATAACAATACCTTTTTTTCTACGCAACACCTCGATGCCAAGGAAATATTTCAACTGCCCAAGGTCTTTGGTTTGAAAATGTTGATTGAGGAATTGCTTGAGATCAATAATTCCCCGTGTGTCATCTCCTGTAATGACAATATCATCTACATATACAATCAACATGATGCATCAAGAAGGGAGGTCGCGATAGAAGGCCGAATGATCATTTGCAGACTGTATTAGCCCAGAGTTGGTTACCACTTGACTAAACCGACCGAATCAGGCCCGTGGAGACTGCTTTAACCCATAAAGAGAACGGCAAAGCTGACAGACACGGTGTTTCCCTCCCTGAGCAACAAACCCGATTGGTTGCTCAAGATACACCTCCTCATTGAGATCACCATGAAGAAAAATATTCTTCACATCTAGCTGATATAATGGCCAAGAATAAGTAACTTCCAAAGAGAGAAGGAGACAAAGGGAGGCCATTTTAGCCACTAGGAAAAAGGTCTTGAAGTAGTCAACACCATATGTTTGTGCATAACCCTTGGCCACAAGGCGAGCCTTAAGCCGAGCAATAGAGCCATCAGGATGTACTTTGACGGCGTAAACCCATTTACAACCGATAGCTTTCTTGGCAGGAGGAAGAGCAACAAGATCCCAAGTATGATTAGCCTTCAAGGCCTGCATTTCCTCCTCCATAGTAGTACGCCAGCTAGCATGAGCCAAAACCTCACTAAGAGTATGTGGTTTGGGTACAGTCTCCAAGCTAACAATCAAAGAGCGAATAGGAGTCGCCAAACCATGGTAGGAGGTAACATATAAGGAGTGATCACAGCATGAGCGGTAGGGGCGGCTGGGTGGGGTAGGAGGATCCACAGAGGGGAAGGCCGGATCAGGCAACAAAGCAACTGGCTCAGTAGGGGAAATCGGGGGGGGGGGGGGGGGGGGAGTGGAGTACTGGTGCTGGGAGCAGTTCCGTAGGAGCTGAGAGAGGTGGAAGAGACACAAGAAAGTCATCAGGTGGAGAAAGGGACTTAAAGACACGAGCGAAAGGATAGAATGACTCAGTCTCGACAAATGTGACATCCCAAGAGGTTAGACACCAACGCAACTAGGGGGAACACCGGTATCTTTTTGGGTTTTGGAGTACCCGAGGAAGACATATTTGAAGGAGCGGGGATCTAATTTGGACAGACTGGGACGAGTATCGCAAACATAGCAAATAGACCCGAACAGGCGAAGCGGGAGACTCTAGGGAGTAAGGGTAGGAAAGAGAATAGACTGGGGGTGACACCATGAAGGACGGAGGATGGTAAGTGATTGGTGAGATAACATGTGGCGAGAACGACATCACCCCAAAAGCGTTTAGGGACACCCGTGCGAGAAAGAAGAGCACGAGCAGTGTCTAGAAGATGTGTTCGGCAACCACATTTTGTTGAGGGGTATCGGGACAAGATGTTTGGTAAACAATGCCATGGTGTGACAAATGTGCCTGAAACCAATGGGGGACATATTCCTTACCATTATCACTACGGAGAACATGAATAGTATGAGCAAATTGGGTGTGGATTTTAGAGAAGAAAGAAGTCCAAATAGAAGACTTCGGAGCGAGTTCTTAAGAGATAAATATAAGTAAAGCGAGAGTAGTCATCCACAGAATATCGGTAGCCTAAGGGTGTAGGAACGGGGCATGGCCCCCACACATTAGTACGAACAAGAGTAAAAGGAATGAAATTTCTTTTATTATTATGAATAGAATAAGACACACGATGGTGTTTGGCTAAATTACATGACTCACAAGATAAATGAGAAAGAGAATTAAATTCAGGACATAAAGACTGTAAACTAGCGAAAGAGGGATGACCCAAACGACAATGAGCATCGTAGGCAGAGGAAGTGAGCCGGACACAGACAACCGGCTGATCAAGCACATAAAGGCCCCCCGTAACACTCCCTTTACTGATAGTCTGCTTCATCATCAGATCTTGAAAACACAATGATCAGGAAAAAAATGTTACTGAGCAGTTTAAATATTTAGTAACGCGACTAATAGAAAGTAGATTAAAAGGGGATCCTGGGGTATGTAACACATGTTGTAAAGTCAACGAGAAAATGGGTGTAGTAATACCACAACCTCGAATGTCAAGAGAAGAACCATTGCCACTATAACCTATCCAGTCCCAGTAAGAGGAGAATACTCAGAAAGAGTACTCGCAATCCCGATCATATGATTTGAAGCGCTAGAGTCAATAACCCAAGTGCGCGGAGTAACCATGCAGGCAGTGGAGTTACCTGTATAAATGTACCAACAGCAGGAGAAGGGAGCACAGGGTACCGGTCATACTCAGCATCAGACATATGGACCACGTGACCCGTAGAAGAGGAAGCAGGTGCAGTAGCAACATGAGCCATAGAAGATGGCTTAGAGCCCAACTGAGGACAATGGGGACGAATGTGGCAAAAAACACCACAATGATGACAGGTGCAAGTTTTCAAAGATCTAGTATGACCACCTGTACGCCCGCCTCGGCCCCGGTGGCCTCCACGGGTCCCACCCGGGGAAGAAAAATAGGCAACCCTATCAGCAAAATTAGGGGGTAGAGGATGAGCATCATAGTGACTTACCGTGCGACTCACACGACGAAAGGCCTCCAGAAGGATGGAATATCAGCTCCAGCAAGGATCTGTGACCAGGCAGTCTCACAGTCACCACCACCAAGACTGGCTAAGTAGAGCACTACCATAATCTGATCGCGTTGACGGCGAAATACTGTTGGTTCGGAAGTAAATGGGAGCAAATGGTCAAACTCATCAGCAAGAGTCTTGAACCCAGCATAGTGCTCCTGGAGAGTTTTTCCCTCACGCGTGAGTTGGAAAAACCCCTTCATCACATCAAATAGACAGGACAGGTTATTAGCAGTGGAGTAGGTATCGGACAAGGATTGTCAAATCTCCCTCATAGTATCGGCATTGGTGACTAACACCTCAACAGATTCATCCATAGAGTTCAGCAATAAAGTAAATAATTGGTTATCATCCCGAAGCCAGGAATGGTACTGAGGTGAAGTCTCGGACAGAGAACTGTCTATCAGATGGGAATCAAGATCAATACCCTGAAAAGACTTCAGGATCTTCTTTCTCCATAACACATAAGTGGACGAGCCAGTCAGCTTGGTTTTCACCAAACGAGTGGATGAAGAGAAGATCTAAGGCCGGGTGAACTCGCAAGCCATCACGGGCTGAACAGACGGGGCAGGTGGTGATGGTGGCGAAGAATCAGTAGTTGACATGACTACGGTAATAGAGAATATAGGACAAACCCCGCTTTGGACAACTATATCCGCCCAACGAATCACCAGATTAGAGCATTCATCTACCAAAAACTAGAGGAATAACCAAGGAGCAGCAGCAATGTTGATCAAGGAGGCATGATGCGGACAAGGGAACACACCAGACTTGGACAGATCAGTCCATTGCCCTACAGAGATAGAGGAGAGCAACAACAAGGAAGGCAGTAGGGGATCTGGGGAGGTGCGGCGGTGATGGTGGCAGACGACGGTGGCGGCGGCGTCAGACATCCAAGGGGCCAGATCAGGAGAGACAGTAACACCAGAGGTGGAAGGATGTAGGTCAGTGGCAGAGAGAGGAGACGGCACCAGGAGGAAAAGGCGATGACGATGGCGACGGAGGTAGGCGGCGGAGAAAGAGGCAGCGGAAGAGATCGACATCAGATCTAAAAAGGAGAGCATATGACGCCGATGATGGCAGTAGGGGCGCAACGCTGCCGGAAAGATTAGTGTATAACTGGCAGCGGCGGGCGGTAGACGGCGGACGACAACGAGAGAATGGTTTAGGATTTTATTATTTTTATTCTTTACCACGACTCTGATACCATGTAAAGAGAAAAATCCACACACTTTAGAGAGGAGCGTGACGTTTATTTATAATAAAGTGAACAAGATTAGAGTTAACCTAATAGGCTGTAGTCACCAAGGTCCATTAGGGTTAACCTACATGTAACCTAATACATAACATCTAACAAAACACAGAAGGGGTAACAGGTTGAGATAAGTCGAAATATCCTCCTCCTATCCCAACCAAGAGAAAATGTCAACAAGGGGATCAACTGCGGGATCTACCTTGCTATGCAACACGAAACCCAACATGTGATGCATTGCATGAGACAGAGTCGGGTGCGGTAGGTGATGAAATGTTGGACCCCTTGAGGGAAGGGATAAGATGGTGAACCATAAACTAGATTGAATGATGACTTCGACAGGGATCTAAGCATAGGGGAGAGGTTGCGAAGGCGAGATGATGTGATAAGCGACCTCAGGCACTACCTTTACAGGGTAAAAAGGCAGATTAGAGACCTTAAATGGACCCATGATCAAGAGCGATTGGTCCACACCGATCAAGATATGCGCACCAGGACTGTTGGGAGCCACCACAATACTAGTGGCATTCCAGAACGGGGGAGAGGGGGGCGACCTCTGGTGTGAAGTGATGCCCTAGACAACCAAGAAGGACAAGCATCAAGCGACACACACCGAGCTTGGCCTGACTGATGAGCATACATGTTTGCATATTTAACAGCTCATCACGTTAGTTTCAGGCTTGCATACGTGATTAGTTTCATGTTTTAGCCAATATTGCCTGTAAGGTATTCTTGTGTGTCCCTAGTAGGAAAATCAAGTTAAAAAAGACATTACGAGAAGTGTTCGCAACTCCCGAATGTTCTATGAAGCCTGTTGAGGTGATATGAAAGCATTGAAGTGATCCAAGGCTCGAGAGGAAGTATGAGGAAGGCTTGTGGCTGTTAAAAGGTTGTTGTCTAATTTCTCTTACTGATATATTCTTCTTGATGAAAGACAATTTCATTTGGATGAACTGCTGCAATAAGGATGCCAAGATGAAGAAACAAATCTAGAGGCCTTGAGCATCTGAATGTATTAAAGATCCAAAGGAAATGTACCAGAGAATCAGTTCATCTAGATGTCCATCCAAGGCATCTAGATGGCCATTTTGGGAAGAAGAGCATTTTGAAGAGCATCTGGATTAGAAGGAGCATATTCAAAGCCAGTTCATTCGGATGACTAGCCAACTCATTCGGATGTCTCCCTTGTGATGACCAAATTAGAAGACCAGAGAGTAAATGCATCCGGATGAATTCAATATACATCTGGATGTCCTAAAAGCTTCAAATAAGACTTAGCAAACCAGAGAGTACCCTCATCCGGATGCCCTTAACCCTCATCTCGATGCCCTGCTGCGTATGCAACCACTATTTTTGACCTCACATCCTACTTTGTAGACCTTTTTACCTACTTTTGGACCTCTTTCCAAGAAAAACATCTTGATCAACGTTGGAAGGATGAAACCAAGACATCTTTTCAGGAGAACTTGGAGGCCAAGTAAAACCTTTTGGAAGATACATTTTGATTCAAAAAATGACAAGCTGGTATTATAAATAGGGACTCTTGGTGTGAAGAAAGGAGCGATATAGAGAGCTCAGATCATATAGAATACAATAAATATGATAGTAGTAAGGAAAGATAATGAGAAACAGAGAGTAGATAATGTACCTTAAATATGTAGAATAGAATGTTAAGTGTTCTTCTTTTCAAGTGTACTTTATTTTTAAGTTGTATTTTCACATTTCAAGTTTAAGTTTCATTTCCAATTTCAAGTTTTCAGGTATGTTCTTCATGTTCTTTTTTTAATTTATTTATAAGAATTACTTTAAGTATGCTAGGCTAAACTTGGAAGGCCTAGTCATGGGATGACCTTCATCCCATGGCTTGAGCATGACTATGAGGTAAAAAATATAATGTCACTAGCATTACTCCTCCGATATATCCAATGCTGGTTCCATGACCTTCATATCTAGACTAAACATGGAGTATTAAAACCTCGATTAGTTATGTCTGAAATCTATTATGGTGTATCCAGTGCTTGGTTTCACCTTCATATTTAGACTCATTGTCTAAGGGATAATAACATTTATCTCTTAACATATTTTCTTAGTAAACAATTTTCAAAGAATGATTTTTCAACCAAGGTCATAAAACCTTGATGCTTGGTCGAGTAGTAAGGAGAAGATATTTTATGCTTAAGCTAGGGAATGAGTAACCCCCACGACTACGCCTTTTTTTAAAATCTCGTAACTAGTTTGTGTTTGAGTATTCATTTTAGGTTGACAACCCAAAAATCCGAACGAAAAAGAGCGGCGTCCTAAACGCCGAAATTCGTATAGAAACCGTTCCATTTAAGCTACCAACCATACACAAAGAAGTTCCCTGGTGATCGATACCCGGACTACCTTCAGTACAATTCATTAGAAGAGTTCGCAGTAATAAACATACGACCGCGCCCTAGCCCCGCAAAGATGTACCAAGATGGGACGGGTCAGTGACCCTCCTGACTTGAGGGAATGGATGCACCACGGGCACGCCAACCAAAACAAGAAGAGTCAACGAAGAAGGCGCTACAACAACTAGTGTCTTCCCCATTGTTAGAGGGCATAGAGGCGGTAGCCTTGGCCAGAAATTTTACACCTCCAAAGTTCCATCTCTACAATGGCAAAGACCGATCCCATGAATCACATCAACTGGTTCATCCAGGTGATTTTTATACATCTCATCAATGAGAATTTTTATTGTGGTATTTGCCTTAAGCTTGGGAGAGACTACCTTCAACTAGTTAGGGACAATTAGCAGAGCAATTTGTAGCACGGTTCCTTGCTAGCATGGCTCTACCAAAGGAGTTAGGGGCTCCTATGATTGTGAAAAAGAGATCTGATGAGACCCTTGGGGAATTCACAAAGCAGGTATTGGGCCGTCTACGATGAAATTGATGATTGCAGTAAGAAATACGTTGTGACCACCAGGCCGGCTTACCTGCTTGTGAGTAGTTGCGAGAATCCCTAACTCTCAACCTGGTGGAGATGGTATCTGAGCTTATGGATAGAGTAGAGCAATACGTAAAGCTGGAGGAGGAGATCCTCCGTGATTCCGGGGGGAAGGGAGTGATTCGAGCAAGAGGAAAAGTGAAGGAGATCGATGCAACTATAGCGAGATATTGGCCACCTCATCAAGAACTGTAAAACATTCAAAAGGTTACTTGAAGAATTTGTTGAGGCCAACCACTTAAAAAAATATATCGTCAAGCCCGGGCAAGATGCAGGCAAATAAAAACAAACCAATGGATTTGATTCCCATTTTTCATGTAATAGTCCACGCAGCCAACGAGAAGGAGGTTAGGGCACAAAGGCACAAGGATGGACACTCGCATCATGTCCAGGAGCTCGACAAGAAGTGGAAAAAGGCAGAGGAAGAGCGGACTAAGAAGGATCCTGAGGTCGTTCATTTTCCTCGCAATGATGGGTTGGTTGTTACCCTGAAGCTCCGCAAGTTCAACACATAGAGAATCCTTGTTGATCAGAGAAGTTCAACAATGATATTGTATTTCAAAGCTTTCAAGAAGATGGGTCTCACCCAAGACATCTTACAAGTGCAAACATTGCTCTTATCGGCTTTAGTGCAGAACCAGTTTGGCCATTGGGCCTAATCAGCGTACCAGTTTGAGTTGGTAAGGTGACTATTGATACGAATATTTTGGTAGTGGATGTCCCCTCAACTTATAACTCCATCGTGGGGCGAACATGGTTACATAGGATGGTAGCCATACCATTCACCTACCATTAGGTTATCAAATTCCTGGGACCAAAGAGACTAAAATGTGTTTACAGAATCCAGAAGATGGCGAAAATCTATTTTGTGGCTTTTGTGAAGCACAAACCCAAAGCTGAGCAAGTCAAATCAATTGAAGTCTTGGACCAACATGTCTTGGAGGATGTTAGGGGAACCCGATGGACAGGGTGGTCAAGAAGCTAAAATAGGGTCTCGGCATAAAGATGTCAGGGGTGGATCCAAACATTATTTATCACAACTTGAATGTCATCCCTATACACAAATCAGTGATGCAGAAGCAAAAAAAGTCAGTGGTCCAACATATAGAGGCTGTGATTGAGGATGTAGACTGGCTACCTGAGGCTAGGCCATTAAAGAGATGTACTACATCGAGTGGTTATCTAATATTGTGATGATAAAGAAGAAAAAAGGGAAAGTGAAAGGTCTGTGTGGTGATAGAATCATTATGACGTATATTGTGTGAACTATTTATGTAGTCGGTGTCCCGAGGATGGTTTTGACATGCCCCTTACTTGGTAATGTATGCATGCACACTACAATAAAATTGAGTTTTTCTCGGCGTTTGAAAAACGCCGACAAAAGTACAAAAAATACTGGAAAAACTTTTCCTGGCATTTTGTAAAATGCTAGTGATGCCGCTGTCAGAAAAGCAATATGGCGTTTTAGAAACATCGGCAAAAAGTCCCGGCATTTATTCTGATGTTCCATAAACATCGTGATATACGTCCTATCCAATCATCGACAACCCCTTTTCTGGGGTTTGGAAAAACGTCAGGAACGGTGTATTTTTCCACGGCATTTTACTAAACACTTCAAATACATTACATTCAAATCCAGAGATCCTTTTCCCGGCATTTCAAAACGTCGGGAATATACTTTTCTCCAAAATTATTTTTTCAGTTTCTACATAGTTTAATTGACAATTTATATTCATTGCCAAATTCATTCAACATAACATCTCAAATGCATTCACAATAATTTCTCAAATTGCCAAATAAGTTCGGAGACATCTAATATTATGTATATAATATCTCCAAATCTGTTAAATACGTCAACTCAAACATATCTTAGAATTCATAACACATCAAGGGTGGATCTTTCAAAATCAGCCCAAAAAACATAATAGATAAACATAGCACGCTATGTCAAGGAGCAACTAGTTGGTAACGCAATCTTTAGCGTGTGGATGAACCTGAAATCAAATGACAGAATTAAATTTAGAGTACGCCACATCTATTTAGAAGTTCTAAAGTTCTAAAATTTTATGCATATATATACTAGTCAACAACTTACTTTGCAT
The DNA here is from genome assembly GCA_019985065.2 of Arctostaphylos glauca. NCBI lineage: Eukaryota > Viridiplantae > Streptophyta > Magnoliopsida > Ericales > Ericaceae > Arctostaphylos > Arctostaphylos glauca. Next base: position 18,120,005 of record JAHSPW020000008.1, on the reverse strand, counting down.
TATTGAACATAATTTGAATCTTTTTGCAATCTTATTTTCTTCTTTTAGATTGACTAAATTGAAAAGAAAATATAAAAAGGATACACGTGTTTACCGTTGGCATGTAAAGTCTAAACATTAACAGACGTTGAATATAAGAGTTTTAACAAAGGTAGATCCAATGATTATGCATGAATTATTACCAGCTCTTGATAACGAACCCTTTGAAAGTGATAGATTCTTATCTTGGGAGGCTAAGCTGAGGATGCTTCAAAGTGGATACCACGTACGTGGTGGCTCGGGTATCCTTCCTGGCTCAATAGGATCGTCCACTTTTACGACACGTTGTTGTGACATTGGAGCCTCTAACATAATAAAACAATTATCGTACATTGCAACATAAAAGAGACAACTAAACATTTTAATAGAAAACACAATAATGAGAAATTTGTCCTGAAATCACTAGCAGCAAAAGTATGAGGATCCAAAAGATATTAACTAAAGTCCATATCATTCTTGCAACCTAATACTCATTTGATTACAACATATGAACATCATCATCTACTGAATTATCTACCTGATCATCTACTGTTAGGCCAAGTAAGTCATCCCTAATCCACGTGTTATCCTCATCATGCGTGTGGGTTGCATTGTTTAATTTTTGTTGCCAAATTCCATCTACTTCAATATCTACAATGAGGCCATCCCCGATTTGTCCTTTATTCATACAAGTCTTTGGGTTTCATTCTAATTACAATGCTCCAGTCTTCTCTAGTTGGATCTTGCACATAGAAAACTTGTTGGGCTTGAGATGCTAATATGAATGGTTCATTGGAGGCTTGTTCTGTCGTATATAGCAAACGATCGAAACAGACAAGTGTGAAGCCAAATTCATCATTCGGTATTAGACCACGATTGTTATCAATCCACTCACAATTGAATAACACATATATATGACTGTGTGTATAATACAAGTCCACCATGTTTGTGATCTTTCCATAATACGTAACATTTCCTTCTTAAGCATTAACATCTCCCACACTTGAATAACCACCAGTCTTCGCCTTCAACATGAGTCCATTGTTTTGTGTTTTTCTTTTTCGCTCCCGATCTTTGGTGTGTATCTAACCCCATTGAAGATGAATCCTTTAAATCTAGTGGCTATTTCACGAGGACCCACAGCTAGATCTGCAATCCTATCTGGCACTTGCTCTGACCCCTCAAGTTGTAACTTATGAACCTATGAGAGAACAAAGTAATAAAAACTTAATACTTAGTGTTTCCTATCAAGAATGTAATCGTATATTATTGTGAATACAAGACTCACATAGTTTTGGAACCAAACGGGAAACATTTCATGGTGAAGGTGTTCAAGTCTACGATTCCTAATTCGGCGATTACTTTGCCTTATGACCTCAAGGTGCTTCCTACAATATCTGTCAGATTTAATAGATAGAACTAAAGTATTTAGTAACTATCAAATAGATGAAGCGGGAAAAAAGAATAAAATATCTTACTCTCTATATGGAATGGTCGAGTCGGTGTTAAATAAGATATATCGATGAGCTTGTGCCTTTTGGATGAGACTAAGAGAAAACTTCTCTTTTTTTCCTAGAGGACGACCGCCAAATTGACCCCCATCACCTTCGTCGTAATTCCTCATAGATCGGTTTAACTTAGATGTTGAAGTACCTAGAACAAAATGTCATGCATTTGTCAACGAAATACCCTTCTACAACGTAGCCCTCTGGGCGGGCTCGATTACGCACATATGACTTAAGTGTCATAAGATAGTTATACAAAATACATTACATTGTTAAAGAATATGAATGAGTAGTAAATTGAAAAGTAATGAGGCGTAAAAAATACTAGACCTCTCGATATAATATATCCACTGGTATCGCACGAGGCCACTAGTATTTGCCTCTTCCACCAAATGAATAGGCAAATTCTCCATTATGTCGAAAAATGAGGGAGGAAAGATTTTTTCAAGCTCACATAAAGAGCGCTATTCGAGATTGAAGATGATCAAACTCATCAACTTTTAGGACTTTGGAACTCAATTGCCTGAAGAAATACAAAGCTCTATCAACGGCCCACTCACTTTCTTAGGAAGTGTTCTATTGAATGCAACTAGTTAATGCTATATGGCTGTCATGGCTCTGTAGTCCGAATCTGGTATGCTGCTATACACTGACACAACGAGAAATGTTAGAAGCATAACCATCTGTGACTTTCATGTTTTCCAGAAGCTTGCAAATCATAGTTTTTGCTCTATTATCTATTGCAAATCATGCATGAGGCAAATAAATTTTGCCTCCAACTTCTTGGGGATGCATCGCCTTGCAAATGCCCTTTTCTTGAAGGTCACGATGCGCATTTAAGTTGTCATTTCCTTTGCCTTCAAGATTCATTACCATCCCCAATACGTCGTCACAAATATTTTTTTTGAATATGCATCACATCAAGATAGTGTCGAAGCAAATTATTCTCCCAGTATGGTAGATCAAAGAAATTGCTCTTCTTTCTCCAATTACCTTGCAAAGTATCTTCCTCAACATCGTCTTCATCATGTGTCATTTTTCTCTTTCTAACATGTAAATCCTCATCACGCTCCTTTCTAAATTTGTTAACATAGTTCAAGGGAAACATTGCTAATACTTCAGACCCATATAAACGAGTTGGACAGGAATCAAACTTAGTCTTTCCATCGAAAGACGTGCTAAAATCGAAATTTATGGTCCTTATCCAACCATCTCCGATGACCCAAATAACATATCTTCTTTCCATGAACCAACCAACTTGAACTCGTGTTAACATGACATACTGGAAAAGTAAGAAGACCATTTGTGCTCCAACCCAACAACAGAGCATATGCAGGAAAATCATTGATTATCCACAATAACAATGCACCCATTTTAAACATTTTATTGCCTAGTGCATCATAAGTGTCAACGCCTTTATCCCAAAACTCTATCAACTCGTCTACTATAAGGCTCAAGTATACATCAATATCATTTCCAGTAGACTTTGGGCCATCAATAAGCAATGTCAACATCATGTAAGGTTGTTTCATGCATAACCAAGGTGGTAAGTTATATGTCATCATCACAACATGCCACGTACTATGAGAAACGTTCATTGTATGAAATGGGTTAAAATCATCAGATGCTAACCCAAGCCTAACATTGCGAGGGTCCTTAGCAAAATCTGGATAGAGGTTATCAAAATATTTTCATAAATAGGAATCAACCGGATGACATGATGTGCCACTAGGAGACACATTCTTTGCACAATCTCATCAAGCCAAGCCGTCTTTGTTGACGTTAATAACCTTTTTAGCTTAGGGATCAATGGGAAGTACCGAACAATCTTCTATGGAATTTTGCCTCCTTTTTTAGGCCCATCTCTTTGCTCATTTTATTGTTTGTATCTAGGATTATGACAAACTTTGCAATCAGCTCGATTTACACTCTCCCCCAGTACAACATACAGTCTTTGGGGCATGCGTGAATCTTATGGTAATCAAGGCCCAAACCCCTCCAAGAGTTTTCTGCACCCATTGAAAGAATCAGGCAATAATTCATCGACAGGAAAAGCGTTTTTCAATAACTTAAGCAACATGGTAAACGATTTGTTACTCCACCTAGATAAGCATTTAATGTGCATTAATAGCACAGTAAAGGAAATCAATGACAACTTCTGACACCCTAGGTATAATTCTTGCTCAGCTTCCTTCAAGAGCTTAAAAAATTTAGTAGTTTAGTTTGAACCATATACGACAGCCGAAGGTGGATCAACATTCATATCTTGGGCATGAATCGGCGGAATTCCAAATGCATCATGTATCATTTCTTTCGTATCACTTTGTCCATCAAAATCACCTTCACCACTATTATTGATACAATGATCTCTAGGTTATGATCTTTCTCCATGGAAAACCCAAATGGTGTAACTTGAACAAAATTTATTCACAACAAGATGATCCTTTACTATTTGTATCTTCTTTCTACACATATTCTTACAATTCTTATATGGACACGAAATTTCTATTTTTCCACCATGAATGTCGACCTTACATGCAAATGCCATAAAATCAATTAACCCGTATAGATATTTTGGATCAACCCTACTCAAATTTATCCAACTCTTATCCATGTTTGTTTCCATAAACACGACTTTAGGAAAAATAAAATAAAAAGTAAAAAGAATCCAACATAACATTAGAGATAGGTTTTTTCAACTTTGATAATGATTAACTTACCCAATCAATATTAGTATCTAAGTTCATTCAACAAATAGAATTGAGTTTCGCACGTTCAAAAATCAAATTTCAGTACCTAAATCTCAATTCTAGCACTTATACCACTAATTCAAGCAACAAAAATGTGTGGTTGTATGAGAAAGAGAGACGTACCAGTAGATATAGCGAGAAGTCGAATAAAGAGGTGTCAATCCCAAAGTTCTCTCCCAAAAATGAAATATGCATAATTAGCCAAACTTGGTGTTTGTAGCTTCTTTAAGAGATAAAGGGAGAGACAAATTTCAACAATTAAATTCTAACAACAAAACTTGGTCTTCAACAAAATAACATAAAAAACCTTGAACATTGATAACCCAAAGCAATTTACCTAAATTTAATCTCTCTAATTAAATTCTCTTGATTTGAACATTCAGACTAAAACAAGCTTTGTGGTCATGTTTGAAATCCAATGACTTAAGAGTAACGAGATTTGGAGCTAGTACTTTTACAATCATTTGTGATTTGAGTGGGCCAATTTGATTATAATGTGTTTATATAGGTATGGATACAAGAAACATGATGATTGATCAGTCATCAGAACAATCATGAGTTTATCATCTCATCATACGCTATTGATGGGGCAAATACGTGAAGAACATCTCTCACATCTTAACATTCTCCATGTTACATATGACAGGAAAAAGAACAAAAGATAAAACAAGAAATAAACAAAGGAACAAAACATCCATCAAAAGCAAAAGCCACCACTCTCGTGTCCATGAGAGTGTGCCCTACATCTAATATCTATACACAGCCTCAATCACAACAGTAACCCTTCTCTCTTTCACTCTTTCCAGCATAAAGCAAAAGAAGATCAGTACTCTTACTTCAACTTTAGCTAATAATCTAATAATATCTCTAACTGTTGCAAATAAAACATAAATCTGTACTCCTAAGGACACCGTGAACTTTTGCTAAACTGATTATGATATGGTCCAATTTATTTCAAGTTTGAAGTTCTTTTGCTAAGCTGATTATGATATAGACCAACATGCAGACTAATCAAACCCAATCATTCGGGGGCAGAGCTAGGATTTTACATGGGGCTTGGCACCACTAACAACAAAATTATAATATTCAACATCAAAAAAATAAATTTGTTCCAACAATAATTATTCCTTACTAAACAAAAACGAACCTATAAATATTTTGTGTAAATTCCATTCAACTAGAAAAAAATAGCACTGCAAGAAATCAAAAAGAAACTCGACGTTCAAAAATCAAAAAGGACAAAAGATTTCTAAGAACATCAGCAAAAGATTTCTGGGCATCTTTCATTTCGAGTGCCTAATAAAATAACTATTTGGAGATCATGGATGATGTTTTCTGGTGTTCAGAGTACTCCTTTTTGTCTACCTCATTGGCTTAATGTGAAACTGGAAGACCAAATTGTAGAAAATATTAGGTAACCCCCTTAAGAAATACGAGAAACCCACACAAGCAGCATTCGATTGTGTAACACATCTTATATAAGAAAATTTCCAAGCGAATGCTACAATCAACAAAACCCACAAAAAAACATGTAATATTCAGAATTTCAAACTCGATTGCGATATTAATCAACTCGATTAGAACTATACAAACCACAGAAAAGTATGTATAGAGAAACACAAGAACGCCAACCAAAAATCAGTGAACATTAACTGCAAAGGTCCAACAGGAAAGTAACAACTACGAAGCATTAAACAAACAACTAAACTTTTAATTTTAGCTTTAGCTTTTACCCTTTTTCCTACTCGTTGATGAAAATCTAATAACGTGTATGAAGTCCAACAAAAACAGGACACTGTGAACTTTCTTCCATTATTCTTTAAGAATGACAACATTCCAGCAAAAGCAATCAGAAGGAAGATAACGCGAGAGAGAGAGAGAGAGAGAGAGAGAGAGAGAGAGAGAGAGAGAGAGAGAGAGAGAGAGAGAGAGAACAAGAGGTGAGAGAACAGGAGACCAAGAGATACCTGAGTAAAAGGCAGCAACAGATCGACGAGGAGCAATAGATTGACGAGGCACAGCAGTAGATGAACAGTGAGCAGCAGCAAATCAACCGTGGGCAGCGCTAGGGTTGATTTTGGGGGAAATAAGGGGGCAACACTGGGGGAAATAAGTGGGGGACACGGGAAATCAGTTTGGGGGAAATAAGGGGTGGGAAAATATGAAGGTATTTCTAGGGTTTCCCAAAAACGCCTGGAAGAAAATGCGGTAAAAACTATATTTTGTTGTAGTGACACTCAGTTGATGTTGTATATCACGGTTGTTGAGTAACGTTGTCTAGACCCTCAGGACGAGTTCTGACATGCTTCGGTTTCAGTGTCGTAGTAATTAGCATGATTGGGATTGTATGACATAGTGGATTATGATTCGACTTAGAAATTTCACTTGGGTTCATGATAGTATGATCTGGCTTCATTATTGACATCTTTTAATTGTCGCACTTATGTGTTACTTGTTTCAATATAACGGTGCATCATTCATTTTATCGTACACATATTTGGGATATAACAGTAAGATTTTTGTACTGAGCTTTATTGCTCATGGTGCTACATTCTTTCCCTGACATTTCACCTCTGATACTTGAGATGAGAGTGAAGATTGGGGATACCAGTATGATAACAAAACCGTGGAAAAGAACTTTATCGAGCCTTAGTTACCTAGAGTAGATGCCCTGTATTTTCACTTTTTGAATAGTATTTGGGATGTATACCACATTTTGTCGAAGTTAATTTCGTATTTCATATATGTTGCATCCATCAAACTTGTACTTTTACTGCTTGTACATGAAATGGCAATATGTGGCTTTTTAGAAATCTTTTATTTAACATATCTGAAATTCGAGGCTTTACATCTACAGTTGCTCCTCTTTCACAAACTCAATATACAGCAAAAGGTGGTAAAAAATAAATGGATAGCCCAATTCGAATGCTTTGAAATATTCGAGAAAATTAAAATCATGCAAAAATACACATTCTTAAAAATAAGGTTCCGCTTTTCTAACTGCCTACGCCAAAGGGATCAAGCCAGCATAGTTCATTGGGTAATATATGCATCAAAGTAAAGAATAATTTGAGTGACGTAGTTTATCTGGATAAGCACACTGAAAAATTGAATTTTATGCATAGATACACATACTAAGAAATAAGTGACTTGGATAGCCACACCAATTTTTTTTTTTAACATGCAACTTTCTACACACACACACTGGAAAAGATGAACTTTGTGCTTAGGTGTTCACGTTAAGCAAGACATGACTCAGATACACACACCGAGAGTTATTCTAACACTCAACTTTTTGACCTCACACTAAAACCATTAGATTTTTGTGCTATGTATTCTCACTAAGCGGTACATTGCTTGAATACATACACCAAGAATTTGTACGGATTTTTTTTGGAAGAACACACCAAAAAAGTTTGAGTTTTTGCACTTAGGTATACACACTAAGCATCATGAGGGACTTTACTAAACATTCTATCCTTGTTTTTCATTCAAGGTTTTCACCCAATTTGGTTCATGCCATAAAGAACCCCGAAAAAGAAATAATTGTTTCGATGGAACCTCCTCTTCTACCGTAGATTGGTCATAGATACACGATCCAAGCCGTTAATTATTTTCTCTTTATTACTATTCCCAAATCAAAGGGCCAGTCTGGTTGCTGGCGAGAATTTGAATAGGTAGATGGTGCGGATACGGGATTTGAACCCATGACCTCCCCTCAATTCCCCCCCCCCCCTCTCCCTTTGAAGCAGAGTAGGCTCGTTGCAGCAGATTGAACTCTACCTTGCTAGTAGACTAGAGAGTGGCTTGCTAGTGACTAGAGACAGGCTTTGTGCGGCCAATTTTTGGGTTTAGATCTTGCGTATGCTAGTTTAATTTAAACTCTGTCTTTTACTCATTTACATAAAACACTCAAAAACCTAACCACATGACTAGGACAATAACGAATATCACGGCATACCCACAAAGTAAAATGCATACCTCAAACACATAAATAAATTTTGTTCACTCTAGGGTGAACATTACCTTCTCTCTCAATGGTTGAGATGATCACATCATTATCAAAAAGTGTTTCAGAGCTATGGAGCCCTGATTCCATGGATGGTAGGAACCCTAAGCCCAAGAATCACAATTAATCTAAATGGTATAGACGGATTTGTTGAGCTCTACTAAGAGTTTAGGAAGGTACACTGTGAAACCTCGACTCGTAATTCGTGCATTAATGGGTAAAACCATGATTATAACGATTAATTCGGGGGTTAAGTTTATTTAAACAGGATCAATTTTATTTAATTAATGATCGAAAATTAATTTTGATAATTATTGAGGGCATGCATAATTTTTTGGGGCTTGTTCGAATGTTGACGAATGATTTTGCAGATTTTGAGGAAGATTACAAGTTAAAACCATGTGATGGGGTCCACCATAGTGTGTGTATATATATATATATATATATATATATATATATATATATATATATATCTGATAGGTCACCTAAAGGGGGGGGGGGGGTGAATAGGGTGACCTCCTTTTCTTTTTCTTTTGTGGTGAGACTTGTTTGTGCGAAACCAAGAAGCAATAGTAAATCAGCGGTGACCAGTGAAAAGAGAAGCAACAAGATTACACGGAGATTTTTATAGTGGTTGGGCGATGTGCTTAGTCCACTCTTAGTGATTGTTCCCCTGAACAATCACCATTGCCACTATGATCCAGTAACTAATACAAGATTGGTTTTACGAGGTCCAATTCCTCTAACACGGATAAACCCACTGCTACACGCAGAGCAGTACACACTCACTTGATACACGCAGACCAAGTACACTATATATATCATCCTAGAAATCTCTCCTTCTAGGCTACTGACTTCTCTTTCTCACAGACCTGATACACACGGTCCAGTACAAACAAATGACTAGTAATGGCAAAACTCAACTCACAGAGAATCAATCCCAGAGATTGATAAACGAAGAAAAAAACCTAACCGTAATCACAGTGGAAGGGGGTTCACTGCTCACAGGGTTGATTCGTGGTGTGTGATACAGAGTTACAAGTGTTTGGTTGAGATCAGACACTCCAAACCCAGAACACGTCCAGTACGCTAATTGCCAAGAAGAGCCGGACCTGTATCTCTGTTGAATATCTTCTCTTTCTGTATATTACCCACTGTTCTGAGAGAAGTAATCAACGTAATGATCTTCTGAGCCTTGTAAAGATTTATAAGCAATTTTCCAGGCCGTTGGTGTGAATATCAGACTGATTCTCCTTCCAAACCTGGTACTGTCAAACATGGTAACAAATCTTCGAACGACAGACGTTAATTAGCACATGTGGAGAATCAACTTAATATGGTAAACACAATAAGTAATATATATTGACGCTCCTGTAATCAATCATAAAGAACACGTGTGAATAATGTCCAAACATGAATGAGGGCCAGTCCAGAAATACATTCAGATTTGCATCCGGAAGAGGATCCGGCAGACCGTCCGGAATTCCGGATTGGCAGCCGGCATCAAAACCGGATTGGCAACCGGCTGAGATTTTGGAACAAAGTCAGCTTGCTTCTGTTCAACCACTCATCAATAGTATATTTAACTGCACAATATAACATACGCTCTTGTTTGTTTATGAATTACTAGCTTAAGTCAACATGTGTGATTTCGAGGTAATTTAAACATTATCAAAAACATCAGTTAACTTTCAATATCTAATGTATGTTAGATATGTATAAACTGGGGTTAGTCACACCAAGCTACTTCTTCACACCTCAAGGTTGCCTCTTCAAAATTCCATATATTCCAACAACCTCCTCACTGTCGTCATTCTACCCTTGTCGCTGCTTTAAAGAAGCAGCTCAACCAAACCAGTTGAAATTTAGGTTGTAACGCCCCGAATTTTGAATACGTTAAGAAAATAAAGAAACAATTTTTTCACTCTAATTCAAAATATCATTTAGTACAAATAAATGTTCTTGCAAAAATATGACTACTGGAAATGCCAACATAATATTACAATTTGATAAAAAAAAAAAAGAAAAAAGAAAAAGGCTTCCTATCAAAAGTTCAAAAGAGTTCAAGGTTAGGCACTATGTAAATCACGGTTCAATCGTGTCTTCCTCGGGAAATGCGTAGTCCTGGGTTAGGTACTCCAAGTCTACTTTGTCGTCTTTAGTACCTGGCATTTCATGCTAGGGGTAAAGGGAATATGCATCATGAGCTATGATACTCAGTAAGTTAACTTACCCTTATATTTTGTTTTTAACATTTATAAACAATGAAGTACAAAATCATAATGGGATGATATGAATAGTTGGATATGTAGACATAACACGTATGTGCGAAAATAAATAAGATCAAGTGATGTGGTTTTCAAGTCTAATCCCATTAGGGAAACATCTCGAATGTTCAATGTGTAAACTACAAGTGTTCTCATAATTTCAATATGCCCAACAAGTCATCAACTAGATCAACATTCAAAATCTCCAAAAGTGACCCTACCTCACAACAATAATAATCTAAGTATGGTGCTCCCGTCTGATAACATTTTCAACCACCATGCCAACCGTGCTCCCAATCACTACATGGTTTGCATCCGTCACATCCCACCATTGTGCTCACGTGGTTATGTTTTTCCATGCATTGTGCCTACTCTGAAATACACTCCGAGAGAAAACTAGATCTTTTGATTTAGAAGGCGCGATATGGCTAAAGAACATGACCCAACTAGATGACACTGCTTGGGTATTCATGGCACAAGTTGGCTAATGATGCAGTTCAGCTAAATACACTTGAGGTTAACGCTATAGCTCGGCTTATAGCGCATCATGGCTAATGACTCCTATATTATTCTCACAGAGAATACAATTCCAACATAGAGGATCCACAGTCCAACAATTAGAATACCAATCATATTTCCATATCAGTGTATCCACACAATACCTATAATTCAGATGCATTCTTAAAATCTTAAATTCCATGTGAGTTTCTTAACCATAATTCTAACATTTCTCCAACAATCCTAAGTTTGCTAACAATGATTTAGGTAGTTCAATAACATGGCATTCCATAATGAGAATTAGAATAACAATAAATATGTAATAAAAGGAAATGCAAGTAAATACAACATGTTATCAAAATGTAAAGTGATAAATAAACTAACGGTTATAAACGAATTTCAAAAAATTAACGAGCCTAGGGATATTTTAGCGATTAACAAAATATAGTGCATAAATTGAATATCACACTAAGGTGTGGGTCTAAAGTGTAATAACTTATAACAGGGTAGTTTTGGGATTTACAATATCTACAAGGGGTAAAATGACAATTATAACAATGCAGAGGGGTGGAATTATATTTTTAGAAATTTAGTGGGGCTATACTATAGTTTCAAAAAGTACAGAGGTTAAGTTACAAATTTTGGTAAACTATGGGTTAAACTGCAATTATTGAAATTGCAAGGTGTTTCTATAATTTTCTCAAATTATAGGTATTAACTAAAATTACTTCTAAGGACTAATTAGTAAATATTATCTAAGGGTGAAAATGCAACAGAAACACACACAGTAGAACAAAACAGAATATGGAAAATACCTAGGGTGCAATTGTAATAACAAAAAAAAACTCATTTTTCAAACAGTAGGAGTTTCTACCGGTAGTGTACCAGTACAACGTGCTTCGTCTTCAACTTTTGAGCTATCACCATTGATGTTTGGTGGAGCTTCATGGTTGGACTTAAAACATCAAAGACAGATTGTAAAGCATAGAAAACTTCTTCTAAGGTGGATTTAGAGGTTGAATGGTTTGATTTGGTGAATTCGGAATTTTCACCAAAAATGAATTTCTTACACTTTCTCTAGAAATTTTCTAAATTGTTTGCTCTCAACTCACTCTCCTTATAATTTCGTTCTCCTCAAGTGCTGAGAATGGAATGGTGGAGCACAATTTATAGGCCAATGGATGGGGGGACATGATCAATGGCCATGAGAGTTTCAAGGGTGACACATGGTGGGGGTTAATGTAGGGTGGAGTTAGGGTGGCTAATGGTGGCAGAAAATCTTGGAGATAGGGTGGCCAAATCTGGTGGATAATGGTGGTGGTGTGATGGTTGACGGGAGGTGGAGGATATAGGGTGATTTTTGTGGAAAACCACCATGGTTTTAGAGTTTTTCTAATGGTTTAAGGTTTTGGTTTCTACTTTTTGAAAAAGGTGATGGGATGTGATTACATGTATACATATATATATGTATTTAAAGTTGATGTATATTTGTACAATACACACACACACACACACACATATTGTTGAAAAGTGCCTTAAATTTGAATAAGGAATAATTTTGGACAGTGGCTGGTATTACCAGTAGTAATGCTGGAACTACTGATAATAGAAGGTTCTAAGTTTTTGGGACAACAGCCAGTATTACCAGTAATAGGTGCAGTATTACTGGTAATAGGAGTACCCATGAAAATCCTAGTAAGATTTGAGAAATTTATTTTCCTAATCTATTTGGAATGCTTTCCTATTCTCTAGGAGATTTATTTTTCTATTTTTCTATTTTTCTATCTCTTGTCTCTCGTGGATGTACATTTAAGCTATTGCTTATTTGGAATCACATAAATCTCTGCGTCTTTCTATTTTCTTTTTGATTCTTTCTTCTTATTTATCGTATTTGTCATAATAAATTGGTATCAAAGCTTTGATGATCGATCCATCGATTACGGCTATGTCAGCCACATACGAATTTGAGAAGTTCGATGGGCAAAGCAGCAGCTTCAGTCTATGGAGAGCGTGCTACTGGATGATCCAAGTGGTTTTCCACATTTTGAAAAGTTCTGTTAGGTTCTTAGTAGCAATCGGCGCCGTGAAAATGAAGGGTTTGCTAGTTCAATAAGAGTTGTAAAAGACTTTACTTGGATTTGCTAAGAAGACAAGAATGATGTCAGCACAAGATTAGGAGGTTCTTGATGAAAAGACACTTAGTTCGATTCAGTTAAGCCTGGTCGATGATGTGCTTCGCGAGGTTGAGGAGGAGACTACAACAGTGGGATTATATGATTGAAATTAGAGGGTATCTATATGACCAAATTACTAACGAACATGCCATGTCTAAAACAACACCTCTACATGTTTCATATGAAGGAAGATACGCCAGTTAAAGATCATTTTGATGAGTTGAATAGAATTATTATGGATCTGAAAAATATTAATATTAAAATTGATGATAAAGATCAGATTATAATTATTTTGTGTTCCTTGCCCCCATCTTATGAGCACTTTGTGTTCCTTGCCCCCATCTCAGATTATAAAATTTAGTTTATATTCAAAAGAATTAAGAGAAAATGTATCTGGTGAGAGTGAGGAGTCTGGTGAGGGGTTATTTGTATGAGGGAGAACAATGGAGAAGAATAATGAGGATAGAGGGACATCTAGATCGAAGTCAAAAAATAAGAAGAATATTCGTTGTTTTAACTGTAAGAAGAAAGACCACTATAAGAACGATTGTATGAAACTGAAAATGGATAACAATGAGAAAAAGGTAGTTGCTAGCGTTGCTGAGGGCTCTAATGGGCTGGAAACTATTTTATTAATTTCAGCCGGCGATGTTCGTTCGGATACGGAATGGATTTTGGATTCTAATTGTTCCTATCACATGTGTCTAAATAAAGATCGGTTTAGTACCTAAGAAACGACACATGGTGGTACAGTTTTGATGGGCAACAACATGACCTGCAAAACTATTGAGTTTGAAACTATTCGAATTAAGATGCATGATGATATTGTAAGGACATTATTAAATGTTCGACATTTTCAGATTTGAAGAAAAACCTAATCTCTTTGGGTACCCTTGATTCAAATGACCATCGACATACAACTAGAGGTGGAGTTTTGAAGGTCTCGAAAAATGTGTTGATTCTTACGAAAGGTCAGAAGGTGGGTAACCTCTATGTTCTACAGGGTAGTACAGTTTCAGGTGCTTAGCAATAATCTCATTATCAAAGGCATCAGATTCAGATTTTGACTCAGTTATGGTATATGCGCCTTGGGCATATGAGTGAAAGAGGGATGACAAAATTAAGCAAACGGGATTGCTCTGTAGACAGAAGACGGAGAAGCTGAATTTCTATGAGTATTGCGTGTATGGCAAGAAGTGCAAGGTGAAATTTAGCACAGCTATTTGTCGGATTAAAGGTACGGTGGATTAATTTCATTCAGATCTTTGAAGTCCTTCTATTGTTAAATCCAATGGTGGTTCTTGATATTTTATGAGCTTGATCGACGACTATTCCAAGAAGATTTGGGTGTATTTGCTGAAAAATAAGAGCGAGACTTTTGTTACATTCAAATAGTTTAAGGTCATGATTGAAAATTAAATAGGTAAGAAGACTAAAAGATTGAGAACTGACAATGGTCTAGAATTTTATTCCGGAAAATTTAAAATATTCTGCAAGGATAAGGGTATCGTGAGGCACCACACAGTAAGGAAGACCCCTCAGCAGAATGGTGTGGCTGAACGGATGAATATGAGTCTTTTGGAAAGGGTTGTTGTATATTATCCAATGCAAGTTTGGATAAAGAGTTCTGGGCTGAAGCGATTTCCACTTCTTGTTATTTGGTGAATCGATCTCCATCAACTGCCATTGAGTGCAACATTCCTATAGAGGTATGGTCTGGTTCTTTGGCTAACTACTCAAATTTGAGGTGTTTGGTTATCATGCTTATGCTCATGTCAATGAGGGTAAGCTTGAGCCTAGAGCTAAGAAGTGTGTCTTCTTGTGTTATGAATCCGGGATGAAATGGTATAGATTATGGCTTGCTGATAGAAAGTCATCCAAACTTCTATCAATAAAGATGTGACTTTTGACAAATACTGATGTTCAAGACAGTGATGAGTGGATTCTGAAGCAGGTAGAGCTAGAATGTGAAACTTTTGAAGGGGAGAAGAACAGTGATCAGCCAGTTTGGAATGAGGTTCAAGATTTATACACAGAGAATGGTGTAGAGTAGCAACAACCATATGGTATTACAAAAGATAAGCCAAGGAGGGAGATTCGCCCACCTCACAAATATGCTTATACAGATATGGTTGTTTATACATTGTCTATAGCAGAAATAGTGGAGTATGAACAGCCTTCTTTTTATCGTGAGGCTGTCACGGGAAAGGAGGCTACAGAGTAGACTGTTGCTATGAATGAGGAGATTGAGTCTCTTATTGAGAATCGAACTTGGAAATTGGTGAAACCGCCTAAGGGGAAGAGAATTGTTGGCTGTAAATGAATTTACAAAAGAAAGACAAGTACCTCAGGAGTGGAAGATACAAGGCTTAAAGCTCGGTTAGTGGCGAAAGGTTGTAGTCAACAAGAGGGAGTGGACTTCAATGAGGTATTGTCACCAGTTGTTAAACATAGTTCTATTCGTGTGCATGGTGAGTTTGAGGAGGAGATTTATATGCATTAACTGGAAGGATTTGTAGTTTCTGGTAAGAAAGATTTCGTTTGCTTGTTAAAGAAATCTTTGTATGCCCTTAAACAATCACCCGGACAGTGGTATAAGTAGTTTGATACATACGTGATGGGTCAAGATCACTCTAGGAATGAATATGATAGTTGTGTGTATTTCTAAAAATTTCCTAATGGTTTGTTTATCTATTTGTTGTTATATGTTAATGAAATGTTAAATGTTGCCAAGGATATATCAGAAATCACCAGGTTAATTGAAGAAACAGCTTAGTGAAGAGTTTGAGATGAAAGACTTAGGTACGGCAAATAAGATTTTAGGTACAGAAATCAGGAAGGACCGAGAGGCTAGAAGGTTATACTTGACTCAGAATGGTTATCTAAAAAAAGTATTTGAGTGCTTTCTTTGCAGAGTTCCAAGTCCGTGTCTACTCTAATGGCTACGCATTTTAGACTTTCGGCAAACTTGTCACCATAGACAGAGGATGAGATGAGGCACATGTCAAAGGTTCCATATGGTAGTGCTATTGTGAGGATGGTGAATGCTATGGTTTGTACTTGTCTTGATACTTCACATGCTGTCAGTGTGGTTCGTCGGTATATGGCAATTTCAGTTGTCAAGTCCAAGCTTTATTAGTGTTTGCAATTGCTGATTGTCCTTTGGGACTTTAGATGAGAAAGATGTCACGCCCTCGATTTTCCACAAAATAAATATACATTTGGATATTAAATTAAATCTCAGAAAGTATGCGACTACTCCCAAAATAGCTATCCATAAAATGTCAATAAAGTTGATGAACATCCATGTTTCTCAAAAATAGATCATTATAAACCCAAAAGACCATGCTAAGTATCATAATATCAAAGCGAGTTACATTACATCTTTCTCAAAAAACAGTTGGACTAAAGATGTTAAATAACTCTAACTGGAATTCTTTCAAAAGATGTAACATGCCAAGCATGCCATGCTTTACCAGCTATATCTTCGGTAGGGTACCTGATATGAAAGACGGGGTGAGCCAAAAACCCAGTAGGAAAGTCTACACCAACACTATATGAATGCTCAATACTACAGTATGCACCACCGTCTCAAAAGTAAAATATGATTTCTAGGTACAAGATACAGTGTAGAGATGACACAAGGAAGATAAATACTAGGGATTCACATCACATTCATCTGTTATTTCTCCATGAAGAGGAGTCACTAATTTCATTCACTATCGTTGCACCAACTCAATGTGTCACCATGTCATTCCTAGCATACCCGAAGGTGTCTAGTTCATTTCCTAGCATTCTCGGTAGGGAGTCTAGTACATTTCCTAGCATACCCGAGAGGGAATCTAGTTCTCTTCCTAGCATACCCAAAAGGGTATCTAGTTCGGGCCGTTGCCTTATTCACATGATCGCTTGGATCAACTTTAAGTATCTATCATAAGTAGCTTGTCGTAGAACATCATGTTATTCCAATATCTAATGCAAGGATCACAAGAGATATACATTGGAGAATCGCATCGATCATGATATGTGCGGTTGAGGCTCAACATCATATGAAACATTCATAATAAAGTATGATTGAATAAGAAAAACCAAGTATGAACATCTATAAGTGAAGCAAAGAGGCTAGCATCCAATGGGGAAAGCAAAAATAAAGTTTTTAAATTTTTCGTCCGGACATCCCTAACCCCCATCCGAACATCTAAAAATATGACTCTCTGCCTTGAAATCCCACATAGCCGCCCGATCCCGTCCGGATCCGGTCTCCCGTCCGGACATCTAACTTCCTGTCCAGACATTAGGTTTCCCGTCTGGACGCCAAAAATATACCCTCTCTGGCCAAAAGTTTGGGCCAGCCGCTTGGTCCCGTCCGGACATGGGTCGCGAAAAACAGCAAAAATGCAGAAATCGTATTTTGCTCCCAAATGCCCAAAATCAACCAAAAACTCAAATATATGACTAAAACAAGTTATAAAAACATATAATAGATGAAACCCCTATCTCAAGGTTGAAATGAGTAAAATGAAACTCCCAAAGAAAAGCTCCAAGTTTCCAATGGTGGAAAGCTCCAGGGTTGATCTTCGGGTAATTTCACGTGCTCTAGTTTCAGATATCTCCCAAGGATGGAGAGATGGCGAAGATCCTAAGATCAATTTGGGTGGTTTGGATGTTGGATTATGGAACCCAAAGCTAGGGTTTAGAGAGAAGGAAGAGAGTTTAGAGAGAGAACCATATTTTCACTCAAAATGGGCTACTAACCCAAGTGAAAAATCTGATGGGAAATATAAGGGGACACCAAAAAGACCTCAATATCCCTCTTAACATAAAATGCTCAAAACAAGCCTTAAAGGTCAAAGTCTTAACTTACCCGAACCTAAATTAGATATTCTACAGCGATAATACTCACTAATAAATGTCCCGGGCATGAATCCAAAATAAATAAATAAAAATTTTTGGGACGTCACAAAAGAGGTACGAGATGATGGCTCGTTGGTAATTGAGTTTGTTGGAATTCAAGTCAAGCTGAAGATTTGTTGAAAAATGCCTTGAATTTGAAGAATGAAAGATTTTGGACAGTGCCTGGTATTATCAGTAGTAGAGCTGAAACCACCAGTAATAGAGGGTTTTAACTTTTTCGGATAGCAGCCAGTATTACCGGTAATAGGTGCAGTATTACCGACAATATGAGTACCCGCGAGATTCCTAGTAAGATTTGAAAAATTTATTTTCCTAATCTATTTAGGATATTTTCCTATTCTTTAGAAGATTTGTTTTCCTATTCTTTAGAGATTGATATTCTTTCATATTATTTAGAGTTTCCTATAAATATGAAAGAAATACTTTCCTAAAAGATATCCTAAAAATACAAGGTTGATGAGATCTAATTGATTGACATCTCACATTAGTGTTTCGGATCATAGCCGGCCCTCATAATCTCTCTTGATCATAGTGGAATCTATCTCGCTTCTCTTGTGGATGTACGTTTAAACTATTGCTCATTCGAAACCACGTAAATCTCTGTATCTTTCCGTTTTCTTGTTGATTCTTTCTTCTTGTTTATCATATTTGTCATAACACACATACACACACACACACACACACACACACACACACACACACTAGTTTAGGATAATTATACTACGTATAATACATGTATACCAGTCTAGGGCAATAAGGTTATGTACATGCATGGTTTTAAAATACATAAGATATATGTGTGTGTGTGCGCGCGCGCATGGTATACGTATAAGTGTATACACATGACGTAGGTTACGTGTATGCATGTGCGGTTGCAATATCCCGATGAATAAATGTGAAAAACGAAATGGCGATTAAAATTTGTACAGGGAGGAAAAATTTAGAATTTCATGAAGATAATACTTTTGATTAAATTTTATCCAGGTGCTTACATAGGTACTCCTCTCGTTTCCTTGATGAATTAGTTGCCTATTCCTTGTTTTTTATTTTGCTTTAGGGTTGTTTTAAAATTAATTTAGAGTTGTAGAAGTGTATTTGGAAAGACAGAGAGCAGCCATGAAATAACAATCAAGAAACTTGGGTTATGTATCATCCGGTTGTGATCTCAAATGTGAGACCGGTCGTGACCTCAATCGACTAGTATGACGATGAGTTTGAAAGCCGGCCAATGCTGAGTTTTGTAGTCCTAATTTTGCCATGTCGAGGCGTTAGAATATACCTTAAATCAACTCAGACCCTGACCTAATTGTGGTGTTAAGTCAAGAAAGTGTGTTGGTTATATTAAGTCTGGAAACGTTAGTTGTAGCATTTGTAATTTGAAACATGGTTTTGATATACAATGTTATACAATGTTCATTGATGATAGGACATTATCGTAACGTGGAGGTCAAAGCACAGCATTGAATTATATAACATGATGTGAGGTGAGCCTATATATATATATATATATGTTTGTTACTCAAATGTTTTAAAGACATGTTCAAGCATGAGAGTTTGGTTATTGTAACGACCCAACTTTTTAAACATATTATAAATAATTTTTAATCAGTTATTAAAATTCTTTTTTTTTTTTTTGGGATAAACCAGTTATTAAAATTCTTTCCAAAGGCTGTTGGAAATCAGTGGGTAAGTGGTGGTGGTGCTCTGAACTTACCATTTTCTCTACCTAAATACATCATAATTTAACTAGCCATAATCCATTTGCATCTCCTCGAAATCTGTTTCACAAAAAGACGTTTGGGATCTCCCATATAATTTAATGAAATCTTATCTCTTCATTCTTGATGTTCATTGAATCCATTGGTTTAATTGTTGAGACCTAATTGCCGAGACTTGAACCTAACCTAGAAGGCTCCTAGATTCAATTTTTGTTTTGTTTCCAATTCCTCCTTGTTGCTTTGGTTTCCTAAACCAAATTAAGGAGAGCTTATCCAATTCCTCCTATATAAATCAAGTATGTCTCATGCCCAAATCACAGCAAACTCACGCACGGATGAAAAAAAAAAAAAGGGAGAATGTTGTGGGAATTTGGGTTTTGGTATTAGAGAGAGAGACGTAGGAAATAGAGAGACTTTTCCGGGGGAGAAGGAGATCAAAACACCACCTTTCGACCACCGTCTTTTTTTTTTGGTTAGAATCGCACAATTAAGGTAGAAACATATACCTTGCAAC
The DNA here is from genome assembly GCA_019985065.2 of Arctostaphylos glauca. Classification (NCBI taxonomy): domain Eukaryota; kingdom Viridiplantae; phylum Streptophyta; class Magnoliopsida; order Ericales; family Ericaceae; genus Arctostaphylos; species Arctostaphylos glauca. Next base: position 18,099,638 of record JAHSPW020000008.1, on the reverse strand, counting down.
CCTAGTTTCGTACAATTTGTAGATATTATGTGTATTTGTTTTTTTTGAGGAATCGTATATTTTTTTATTGGGTCACGGCCCAAATGATTAAATATTGTCCAAATTACACAACACTTGCACATACATACACTTTTTAATGTGTTATGACATCCACGAACCCCCATGGGATCTCATGTGAGCAGAAATGCCAACCCGACTATATTTTGTTTAGTTATTTTATTATTTAAATTATTTTAGCAATATTGTTGAGATTCTGAAAGTTATGTTAATAGAATTTATGACGTGATGAGGTCATGATGGAATTTTAGTTAGTTCATTTTACAGCCGTTACGCTGCCGATTTTATTTTCAAAACTTAGTGTATTTGAATGTAGGAAAATCTAGAGTCATACGTTAGGGATACTGGACTGGATGCTCCTTTGATACGGAAGCGGAGGATGTCAGAGGGTGCATTGTATTCAGATAATATGTAGAGACATTGAGGAACATTAAAAGAAAGAGTAAAAAAAGGGTTAGCCAGTGGTGGCAGTTTGATTCGGATTTGACTCGTGTGTTTATGGCGTAATTATGCCATATATATTGTGACCGGACCGGCAAAGTGCGTGTCGTTAGGGTGCCGGCCTCGAAGTCAGTGGTTTAATTTCATAAAACTGGACTTTCCTCAAAATATTTAAAAATGAGTATATGGTTAGTCCGAAGTATCGATCCACAGGGAAAAGAACGTTGTAATCAGAGAATACGCAAATTGGTGCTTTTGACGTTTCGGACGTCAACCTCAAAGTTTTTTTTGGTGCGGTTAAGCAATTATATCAACTAAAAGGAGGATTAACACTAGATTAAGGAGTGGGGTTAAGTCCTAAAGTTTGGTTCATTCAAATCTTTCGTTGGTCTATCTCTTCTCCTTATAACTCAATCTAACTCCCGGTCCCGGGTTTTAGATCGGAAAATTCTTCGATGAAAATCAGGATTTAAATTCTTAAAATGGTTTTGACGGATCTTTCAAGTTTTAAAGAAATAGGATTAAAAGATGAAGGACATCGATCCAAGTATTAGATATACCAACTCTAAGGATGGCTATATCTAAGCAAGGACTTAACTCTTCATTTTTATTTCAAAAGAAAAAGCTTAGAAAGATCCATCAATGGCATTAAAGTTTGGAGAAGATAGAGACCAACATGGTTTTGAATTGAACTTCACATTTAGACTTAACCCACACTAAATTAACTACTCATACTTTGACATGAACAATATGGAAATGAAAGAAAACATAATGAAACAAGCTTATCTAAAGACAATAAGAAAGAACTAAGCAAAACTAAAATGGAATCAGATTCTAAAGTAAGAAGAACAATACTTAAGGAAGAAATGTAAAGAAAACTTGCTAACACTTAAGTGCTTCCAAGAGAATTCAAAGATTCAAAGGGGAAGAACACTTAAGAGATTAAGAACTTATCAAAACTTGAAGAAATATTGAAGAACAAATGAAGAACAGTAGATTAAAGCAATAAAAGTATGAAGAACAGCTCTCAACTCTCTAAAAACTGATATAGGCTAAAGTGTATACAATATGGTTATGTGCTCTACACACTTTGCCAAAGAAACAACCTAATTTAAAATATCCTACAAAATCCTAGGTGAAAGGACTATTCTACCCTCTACAATGAAAATTTAAGAAGCTTCTTATTCAGTGATTTGGCCCAAAAAACGAGCAAAAGTCGGCCCCACAAAATCAGACGTAACAGGTTCTCTATCGATAGGAGGATCTCTCTATCGATAGAGAAGTCCTCTGGTTTGTAGCTGAAGCAGCCTCCTATCGATAGGAAGATACCTCTATCGATAAGGAAGTCTTCTGATCTTCTTTGATTCACCCTCCTATCGATAGGGAACTCTTTTTCCTGGTTCTTTGCTAGGGCTCTATCGATAGGGATAAACCTCTATCGATAGAAGGTTTCAAACTTCAATTTCTTTGGTTCTTCCTCGTCTCTTTGATTCAGGCTCACTTTCACTCCTCCCGAGCCTTCAATTGGTCCTTCGTCAATATCACCAATGGTTCCGAGGCCTTAAGTCCTGGTAGAACCTTTTAGGCATTCATTTAGCGCTCGCAAACCTGAAAGGGTAGAACAACAACTACGCGTGCAATATTAACTAAATAAATACGTTTGCCTACGCATAATTGTCAAAATGAGTATGTTGAGCCACGTTATTATGCAATATAGTGCGCTCATCACACCCCCCAACTTGAAGGTTGCTAGTCCCTAGCAACGCATCATACTAACAACAGAAAAGACAGTTTATTTCCCATGCAAGTCTAATTATTAACCATGCTTGATTTTCGTAGTTTCCATGTGCACTCGGTGCATTTAGCAAGTATGAGCAATGTGAACACGCACAACCATTCATGAACTATAAGGAACAAGTGAGCTTAGAATTTTATCAAGCAATGTTAACCAAAACGAGCCTTGATTCCAAATCTCTCAGTTTGCTCTCAAAATAAATTGTGCACTTCATGACTTAAACTTTGCATCCCTAACTTGCGCGAATATACACACCGAAGATGTGGTTATGCATTCAAGGAATAAGCGCAATCACAAAGAAAGTATTCTGGTATGCGTTGATGGAACATAGCAATGTGATATAGGAATGCAAGTGCTAGAAACATGCAACTACTCAAACATGCATCAAGATAGAATCCAAATTGTAATTAGAATCGATTGGGACTTCAAAAGCTTATAACATTCATGGTTTTTCATATCAAGATTTGAAATACAAGAAATGACACCGGCTAATATGTGGCTTAGGTCATCTACCCTTTGCCGGTGTCGTGACAATACTCATGTGCACCCGGTGCACCATACCATGACGACTACAATAAAAAGAAAAAGAGAACACACAATCCTAGACTTAATGACTCCATTTTTCTGACTTTGTCCCCCTACTCCTTCTAAAAACTTTCCTCCTCGATGTCCTCTTCTTCACTGTCCCCGCTCACCTCCTCTTCTGTCTCGCTCTCCTCCTCCTCAGAAATGTATGGGCGCCCTGTCTGTGCAGCCACATAATCCATGGTGAACTGCTGTCGTCTCAGTATCTTCTTCTGTGTTTTCATGATCTCAGACTGACGACAGAAGATCTTTTTCATCATATTCCACATCTTTTTCTTGAAGGAGTCTTCTTCAGGCACTGCCACAGAGGGGCCTGAAGTCCTTGAACTGACCCGAGAAGCTGAAGGGACGTGGGTTCTAACTGTTGGTGGAGGCCTCACAGCGGTTGGGTCTCGAGAGTGGGCCTTGCTCTTACTTGTAGTGACCCCAGAAATGGGTCCCAGACCCTCAGTCCATGTATCATTAGATTTTTCTTCAACTCCCATGTTGAGGCACAATTGGGTGATCATTGCCGGGTAATGGGAAATTCGCCCTGCGCATTGTGTTGGTCCTGAATTCCACCAACTTCCTGAAAATGTATCTCCCGACATCTATCACGTCATCGTGCATGAAGGAGTAGACTAACTGGACCTCATTTGCCCCAAGAATGTTCTCCACCCCTCGGGGGTAGAGATTGTAGTGTAGGATCTTGTTTAGGAGCCTATACTCCTCCTTAAGTCTCCCAACGGGGAATTGTCCACGGACCTCGTTTGGGTCGGAGAACAGCATATCCGCATAGAAGCGGGGGTCATACACCTCTTCCTCGCGTGGGAAGGTGCAAATGCTCTCATCAAAAGCCGGACATCCCAAGTAGAAAGTAATGACCATTGGAGTAATCAGAATTCGCTTACCCCGCACGGTCGACGTGATCTGGGTGATTTCTCCCTCGGGGAGTCGCATATTGGTGAAGAAAGATTTCACGATGGGTAGGATATACCCCTTGACGGGCTCAAACCATTTCTTCAACCCCCTACTATCAATAATGAGGACCGCTTCTTCTTCCCCAATGTCTTCACGGTGAACCATTCTCTCACACGTGACTTTGCGGTTCGCCATTGAGTTTTCCCATTCCCGTTTGGCCGAGGCTTTAGGATCCTCCTTAGATTTTTTCTTTTTCCCCGAACTTTCGGCCGCCTTTCGCTTACCCCTTTGAATTTCTTCCCTCCTTCGGGTTTCGTCACTCCTTTCCTCTTGGTATTCTTCCCCTTCACTCACATTGGGGACCTTTGAATGAGCCATTTGTGCTTGATTTTGGAATTTGGGGTGGAAATTTCGGATTCTTGAGGTTAGGGCACGAAATTCGGATTTTTGAAGGTGGTTGAGGGGTTTTGGGTAGAAATAGGGTAGGATTTCGGTTGATTCGGGAAGGGTTGTGAGGTTTCGGTGGATTGAGTGGGAAAATTCATGCCTTTTGGAGGAGGAGGTGTGAATTTCGGATGGTGGAAATGAAAAGGTTCGGGTGTTTTTAAAGGGTTTTGCCGATTTCTGGGTTCTCTATCGATAGAGAAGTGGTCTCTATCGATAGAGAAGTCTTCTGTGATGAAAATTTTTCTTGCTCCTATCGATAGGAGCTTTTCTCTATCGATAGGGAAACCTTCTGTCCAGTTTTGGCCATGGCTCTATCGATAGGAATAATCCTCTATCGATAGAGAATACTGAAAAAGTTGCTCTATCGATAGGAATATTCCTCTATCGATAGAGGTTGGTTCTGTCTGATTTCTGCTTATGCCCCAAATTCTTCATCTTTTTGACCCCTCTTCTTTTCATCACCCATTCAAACACTCTCAACACACCTCCTAACATCCGGTTTCCTAATTGTTTCGTGAAAAATTGGATGACTCGGACTTGGTTCGAAATTTGGATTATGGGACAATTGTGTGGTTCAATCATGCAAAGATAGCCTAATTTCATTTTCTCCGTACATAATGGATTCCAAATTGATGCATGCAAGATGTTAAGCATGAAATGAGCATGGCATGGATTTCATATGAAGATTGAGTGCGGGATGCTTTTCAAAGTAAATCTCCACTCTATATGATCAAATCACCCAATTACACACTTAGCTCATAGTGTTCCAAATGGTTCATGTTTATGTGTGTGAATTGACTTTGTTGCTCAATGACAAATACATCGCATGCATGCCTCTTGTACATATCCAAATTATCAAGCATAGGTTTCGACTCTACTTTCATGGGAAATGGAACAATAATTGAAAAAAATGGGACTAAAATGACTCAATTAACACTAATATTGGAACTAACCCTTCCCCCCAACTTGAAAATTGCATTGTCCTCAATGCAAGACGACAACGCACCATTTAAGCATAAAAGAGGGACGATCATACCTGCGAGGTGGAATGTCAACCACCATATACCTCGACCAAGTTTGAGGATTTCTCGTCACGTGCACTGTTTGTCATTGGAAGGGCTTCCAAGGTGTACTCTTTGGGCTCCAACTTGTGGACCATAGCTAGTCACATAGGATCATCGCCGGAGCTTTGTTGGACTAACAACCGTAGCACATAGCTACACCCATGACTTTGGGCTCTTGAATGCTGCATTCACCCCGTACTTAGACCCAAACTACCAAGGCTGATGTGGTAGCGTGTACACCTTGCGAAGACTGAACCACCAACTACCTACTAAGAGCAAACATGACTTCATGGGACACAAAATTTCATTAGCAGGTTAGTCCAAAAATAACAATAAATGAAAGTAAGCAATAAATCCACCAACTTCTTCACGCGAAGGACACGAGTACTACTTTTCTTCCTTGTCAAAGACTGTGTTTCCCTATTGTTGGAAGGAAAGTATGCGTGGGGTTCAACAATATCTAGAGAAGCAGCGCCATCATCTAATAGGTTACCACTCCCTTTGGAGGGGGTCCCCCCAAATTCCTTACCCCTTCATTCCGCTTTGAAGAAATCTCCACGGAACTTGACACTAAAGCCGAAAGGGTTCAGACAGATTTCTCATTGTCCACGCGCCTGCCGTCAGACCCAACCTCAAGGTACTACATACGTAGCTTGACAAGGTGGCTATACCAGACCGTCTGATGCCGTTCGAGCACGGCAAACACTGGAGGTATCACATACTCCAAGGATTTATAGTCTCCTAGACTTCAAATAAAGCTCACAGACCCAAAGGATTAGGGTCCACATGGTTCACATCGGACCCGTCATAGACCGGGTCTCTCAATTCCTCTAAGGATTCCTTAGGATCAAATTTTTCAATGTATGGCTTCAACCGGTGACCATTCACCTTAAAAGCTGTTCCATTCTTGGGGTTCTCAAGTTCAACCGCTCCATGAGTGGAGACGGTTTTCACAATGTAGGGACCTCCCCACCGGGATCGCAATTTTCTCGGAAATAAATGCAACCTAGAGTTGTACAGTAAGACCTTTTGGCCCGGGGTGAATGTTTTCTGGACAATGTTCTTGTCGTGAAAGGCCTTACCCTTACACTTGTAAATGTGGGCATTGTCGTACGTATCCCGACGGATTTCTTCAAGCTCATCCAATTGGAGCTTGCGGTGGGCACCGGCTTCGGGCATCCGATAATTCAATTGTTTGATAGCCCAAAAAGCCTTGTGCTCCATTTCCACCGGTAAGTGGCAAGCTTTGCCATATACCAAGCGGTAGGGAGACATGCCCAACACGGTCTTGTAGGCAGTACGGTAAGCCCACAAAGCATCAATTAGTCTAAGAGACCAATCTTTGCGATTCGGATTTACCGTTTTTTCTAAGATGTGCTTGATTTCACGGTTGGCCAATTCAGCTTGGCCATTGGTCTGTGGGTGGTAAGCAGTGGAAACTTTGTGGTTGACCCCATATTTCTTAACTAATGCTTCCATAGGACGATTGCAGAAGTGCGTGCCCTGATCACTAATTAGGGCTTTAGGCATCCCAAACCGGGAGAAGATGTTCTCCTTAAGGAATCGGACCACAACAGAGTGGTCATTGGTTCGGGTTGGAATGGCCTCCACCCATTTGGACACGTAGTCCACGGCTAACAGAATGTAAAGATTCCCAAAAGAATTGGGAAAAGGACCCATGAAATCGATGCCCCAACAATCGAAAACTTCAATGATTAAGATGGGTTGGAGGGCATCATGTTACGCCGTGACAAGGCACCTAACTCTTGACAGCGCGGGCAAGCCTTGCAGAATTCAAAGGCATCCTTGAAGATGTGAGGCCAATAGAAGCCACACTGCAAAATTTTAGCAGCCGTCTTCTTAGAGGAAAAATGCCCGCCACATGCCTCGGTGTGGCAAAAGGTCAAGATTGACCTTTGTTCATCATCGGGCACACACCGCCGGACAATCTGATCCGGGCAAAATTTAAAGAGATAGGGATCATCGAAGACGAATCTCCTCACCTCAGCCAGAAATTTTCTCCTATCTTGAGGAGTCCAATGTGAAGGGAGTTGTCCCGTGGCCAAGTAATTGGCAATATCAGCATACCACGGGCAACTCGAAATGGTCAAGAGTTGCTCATTGGGAAAGGAGTCGTGAATGGGTATGTTAGAGGAATGATCCTCGAACTCGAGGCGAGACAAATGGTCCGCCACGACATTCTCAACCCCCTTCTTATCTTTGATGGTCAAGTCAAACTCTTGCAACAGAAGTACCCACCGAATGAGCCGAGCCTTGGCATCGGGCTTAGTGAGCAGATATTTAAGAGCTGCATGGTCGGTGTAGACTATTATAGGTGATCCGATGAGATAGGATCGAAACTTGTCTAAAGCAAAGACAACCGCCAACAACTCTTTCTCAGTGGTCGTGTAATTCATTTGAGCATCGTTTAAAGTTTTGCTCGCATAAGAGATTACACAAGGAACCTTGTCTCTCCGTTGGCCGAGCACAGCGCCTATTGCATAGTCACTGGCATCGCACATGAGCTCAAAGGGCAGGTTCCAATCGGGTGATCGCACGATTGGAGGAGTAGTGAGACTGATTTTTAATTTTGAAAAAGCCTCCTCGCAATCGTGTGTCCACTCAAAAGGTGTGTCCTTCGTAAGTAAATGACACAACGGACGGGATATGGCGCTAAAGTTCTGGATAAAGCGCCGATAGAATCCAGCGTGTCCAAGGAAAGAACGGATATCCTTGACACACTTAGGGGTAGGTAACTTAGAGATGAGCTCTATTTTCGATTGATCTACCTCAATCCCCCTCGAAGAGATGATGTGACCGAGGACAATTCCGTGAGTGACCATGAAATGGCACTTCTCCCAATTTAAAACCAGGTTTTTCTCCTCACATCTAACAAGAACCCTCTCCAGATTCTCCAAACAAGACTCGAAGGAGTCCCCGAACACAGAAAAATCATCCATGAACACCTCTACAATTTTCTCTATTATGTCGCTAAAGATGCCCGTCATACACCGAGAGAAGGTGCCGGGGGCATTGCAAAGCCCGAAGGGCATGCGACGATATGCAAAGGTGCCGAATGGACATGTGAAAGTAGTCTTTTCTTGGTCTTCCAGAGAGACCTCTATCTGATTATACCCCGAATACCCATCCAGGAAACAGTAGAAAGCATGGCCAGCTACCCTCTCTAACATTTGATGAATGAAGGGAAGAGGGAAGTGGTCTTTCCGGGTACCGGCGTTGAGTTTTCTATAGTCTATACAGACGCGCCAACCGGTGACTACTCGAGTGGGAATTAACTCCCCACTCTCATTGGGCACAACAGTGACGCCAGACTTTTTTGGCACAACCTGGATGGGGCTGACCCATTTACTATCAGCTATCGGGTATATGATACCCACATCCAGTAACTTTAGAACCTCATCTCTCACCACATCTCGCATGATCGGGTTCAAACGCCGTTGAGGTTGGCGAGATGGCTTAATATCATCCTCGAGATAGATGCGGTGAGTGCACAAAAGCGGGCTGATCCCGTGAATATCAGCAATGGTCCACCCTAAAACAGATTTGTGGGCCCTCAAAATTTTCAATAAAGCAGCTTCTTGGGGATTGTCTAGACTGGATGAGATGACAACCGGGAAAGTTTCAGAATTCCCCAAGAAAGCATACTTCAAGGTAGATGGTAAACTTTTGAGCTCGGGCTTGGGTGGTTTAACAGAAGATGGTAGAGCCCGAGCTGTCGGTGGTGGTAGTTTTTCAAAGTTGGGTACCCACTTTTCAGTATCCAACACCTCTTCTTCATTCAGGAGGGAGTAAATGTACTCAACCTCGGGAGAATCTAGAAACTCAATCTCTTCCACAGTAAGCATGGCCTCTAGAGGGTCGGAAAAGAGATGACAATCGACGTGCTCTTGAACAAGTGCGTCTATAACGCTCACATCGCGGATGTCATCATCATCCCCCATTTGGCTCCCAATGTTAAAAATGTTGAGCTCGAGGGTCATGTTCCCAAACATCATTTTAAGCAGCCCATTCCGACAATGGATCACTGCGTTGGATGTGGCCAAGAAAGGCCTTCCAAGTATGATGGGCGTTTGGGCTTGCAGATTGGACGTGGGACAAGTATCAAGGACTATGAAGTCCACCAGGTACACAAAATTGTCCACTTGGACAAGCACATCTTCCACCAAACCCCTCTGTACCCGGACACTACGGTCAGCTAATTGGAGGGTCACTGAGGTTGGTTTCATATCCCCCAACCCAAGTTGCTCATACACCGAGTATGGCAACAAATTCACACTAACCCCCAAGTCAAGCAGAGCTTTCTCCACTATCTTCCCCCCAACCCTCACAGAAATTGTAGGACAACCAGGGTCCTTGTACTTTGGTGCAATGGGGGTTTGTATGATTGAACTCACTTGCTGCGTCAAGAATACTTTCTTTTGCACATTGTGCTTGCGCTTTATTGTGCATAAGTCCTTCAAAAATTTGGCATAGGAAGGTATTTGCTTGATTGCATCAAGCAACGGGATATTGATCTTCACTTGCTTGAAGAGCTCGAATATCTCGCTGGAGTTCGTCAACTTGGGTAAAGGCCTCAATCTTTGTGGGAAAGGGGCCGGCATTGGGCAAGTTGAGACTATGGGTTCTCCCATAGGAGCAGATGTGGATGTGGAAATGGGGGGAGGTTGAGGTATCACACTCACGGGGTCATCATCTTGGGGTTGTGGAATAGGCACCGGAGGAGGAGTGGGGATCGTTTTCGGGAGAATGGTCTTATCGACCTCTTTCCCACTCCTCAAAGTGGTAATTGCCTTAGCTTGTTCCACATTTGACCCCGAAGGAGACTCTCCTTGTACAAAATGTTGACCTTGGGGGTTTGCTTGAGGTTGGGCTGGAAATTTCCCTTTCTCGTGCTGCATGGTACCCAAAGTGGTGGTCAACTTGGTGAGTTGGGAGCGGATGTCCCCAATGGCCTGAGTGTTCTGTTCATTGACATTTGCTTGTCCTTGCATGAACATTTGCAAGGTATCCTCCAAGCTTCGCCGGTTAGGCGGTTGGTAAGAGTTGGGACCCGTGGAGGGACCCGGAGGATTGTAGGAATTTGGTGGATACCGCGGTGGTGCCGGCCCTTGAGCATTTTGATGGGCCGGGTATTGTCCTTGGAATCCCGGGGGTCCTTGGGGTTGTGCACCCGCCTCATTGTTCCTCCAACTAAAGTTGGGATGATTTCTCAATCCCGGATGGTAGTTGTTATTGTTGAAGGGCACATTGGTAGGCTTTTGGCCTTGGTGAAGGGCGTGGACCTCAGCATGGTCCGGACCATGGAGTACCTCTTTGAAAGCAGGTATGGTTGGACATATATTGGTCGTGTGGTCCATGGTGTCACAGATAGCACAAGCCTCCCCGGGCTTTGAAACAGAAGAAACCTCGTTCACCCTATTTATCTCCAATTTCTCTAGTTTCCTAGAGAGGTGGTCGAGGCGTTTGCTGATGTCGTCCTCGTCCCTAGGCACATGTTTGCCCATGGTTCCGTGACTAGTGGGGGGTTTATAGGAGCGGTCATTGGGATCCGAATAATCCCATGATTGGTTATTCTCCGCTAGCTCATCTAGATAAGCTAAAGCCGCGGAGGCTCCTTGGTTCAGAAATTCCCCACTTGTCATGAGGTTGATAAATTGACGATTGCGGACTGAGATGGCTTCGTAGAAGAATGCCACAATCTGCCAATCCTCATACCCGTGATGAGGGACAGCGAGGAGACGCTCCTTGTATCTCTCCCAACATGAACAAAAAGATTCGTTGGGTATTTCCTCGAAGTTCTGAATCTTCTTCTTTAAGGTGGTGGTACGGTGGAGTGGGAACCACTTTTTGTGGAACTCCACCTGCATCTCCACCCAACTTGTCACCGAATGAGCTCTCAATGAGAGAAACCATCGCTTGGCTTTATCCTTGAGAGAAAAGGGAAAGAGCTTAAGACGTGCCGACTCCAGATGGGCGGTCACGTTGGTGAAAGTGTTCACCACCTCCTCAAACTCTTTAATATGGACATAGCAGTTCTCCGATTCCATCCCATAGAAGGTTGGTAACATGCCAAGCATGTTAGGCTTGACATGGAATTGTTGACCTTCGGGAGTATCAGTTGGAAAGCGTATGCACGAGGTGGTGGTGGTGTGAGTGGGATGCAAGTAATCCCGCATGGTGCGTCCCATGGGTGCATCATTAGCCTCATGGTGTTCGGCCATTGGATTGAAAGGAGGATTGTCTTGGCGGATTAGCCGATGTGTCGCGTCACGAGTGTAAACACTCATACACCAAAGACAGTCTCCTAACAATCAAATGTGCGTAAAAAGAAAATAAAATAAAAAACTGCAAATTACACATCCCTTTGGCTTGCGTTACACCTTAGGTTTACCAAAATGGGTAGGTTAAAGGTTTCCGCCAAAGAAACTTGCACTTTACAAAATCTGCGATTATCTAAATCAACTATTCAAATCCCCGGCAACGGCGCCAAAAACATGACCAGACCGGCAAAGTGCGTGTCGTTAGGGTGCCGGCCTCGAAGTCAGTGGTTTAATTTCATAAAACTGGACTTTCCTCAAAATATTTAAAAATGAGTATATGGTTAGTCCGGAGTATCGATCCACAGGGAAAAGAACGTTGTAATCAGAGAATACGCAAATTGGTGCTTTTGACGTTTCGGACGTCAACCTCAAAGTTTTGTTTGGTGCGGTTAAGCAATTATATCAACTAAAAGGAGGATTAACACTAGATTAAGGAGTGGGGTTAAGTCCTAAAGTTTGGTTCATTCAAATCTTTCGTTGGTCTATCTCTTCTCCTTATAACTCAATCTAACTCCCGGTCCCGGGTTTTAGATCGGAAAATTTTTCGATGAAAAGCAGGATTTAAATTCTTAAAATGGTTTTGACGGATCTTTCAAGTTTTAAAGAAATAGGATTAAAAGATGAAGGACATCGATCCAAGTATTAGATATACCAACTCTAAGGATGGCTATATCTAAGCAAGGACTTAACTCTTCATTTTTATTTCAAAAGAAAAAGCTTAGAAAGATCCATCAATGGCATTAAAGTTTGGAGAAGATAGAGACCAACATGGTTTTGAATTGAACTTCACATTTAGACTTAACCCACACTAAATTAACTACTCATACTTTGACATGAACAATATGGAAATGAAAGAAAACATAATGAAACAAGCTTATCTAAAGACAATAAGAAAGAACTAAGCAAAACTAAAATGAAATCAGATTCTAAAGTAAGAAGAACAATACTTAAGGAAGAAATGTAAAGAAAACTTGCTAACACTTAAGTGCTTCCAAGAGAATTCAAAGATTCAAAGGGGAAGAACACTTAAGAGATTAAGAACTTATCAAAACTTGAAGAAATATTGAAGAACAAATGAAGAACAGTAGATTAAAGCAATAAAAGTATGAAGAACAGCTCTCAACTCTCTAAAAACTGATATAGGCTAAAGTGTATACAATATGGTTATGTGCTCTACACACTTTGCCAAAGAAACAACCTAATTTAAAATATCCTACAAAATCCTAGGTGAAAAGACTATTCTACCCTCTACAATAAAAATTTAAGAAGCTTCTTATTCAGTGATTTGGCCCAAAAAACGAGCAAAAGTCGGCCCCACAAAATCAGACGTAACAGGTTCTCTATCGATAGGAGGATCTCTCTATCGATAGAGAAGTCCTCTGGTTTGTAGCTGAAGCAGCCTCCTATCGATAGGAAGATACCTCTATCGATAGGGAAGTCTTCTGATCTTCTTTGATTCACCCTCCTATCGATAGGGAACTCTTTTTCCTGGTTCTTTGCTAGGGCTCTATCGATAGGGATAAACCTCTATCGATAGAAGGCTTCAAACTTCAATTTCTTTGGTTCTTCCTCGTCTCTTTGATTCGGGCTCACTTTCACTCCTCCCGAGCCTTCAATTGGTCCTTCGTCAATATCACCAATGGTTCCGAGGCCTTAAGTCCTGGTAGAACCTTTTAGGCATTCATTTAGCGCTCGCAAACCTGAAAGGGTAGAACAACTACACGTGCAATATTAACTAAATAAATACATTTGCCTACGCATAATTGTCAAAATGAGTATGTTGAGTCACGTTATTATGCAATATAGTGCGCTCATCATATTGCGACTCCCAACTCGTGCTCAATCAATTGACTGGAGAATATGCCACCCAAGATGATAAGATGGCTTTCTACATTTAGAAAGCAAAGGATGAGCTAGCTAAATTTTCCAAAATGAGGATTTCCCACATCAGCTCACGCCAGAGTGAGCATGCAAACGCCCTAGCTTGCCTGGACTCAGCAATTCCAAGATATAGGCATCGGACCTTATATGTGGACTCCATTGACACACCAAGTATACATATTTCAACGGCTGACGAAAACCATGGATACCGAGCTCGGCCCCAGTTGGATGGATCCAATTGTTGCCTATCTTACCGGGGGCAATCTGCCAGAAGATAAAAAAAGGTCCACAAACTACGCATGAAGGCGATCAAATTCTAGCTATCTACAAGGCAAGAACTCTATAGGAAGTCCTATACCGAACCCTATCTCAGATGCGTACATCCAAGCTTAGTTCAGCAATTTCTATATGAAATTCACAAAGGGGTGTGCGACAGTCATGCATGGGGTAGATCAACTGCACATCGAGCTATATACCAAGAATATTGGTGGCCATACATGCAAGAAGATGCTAAGAAATATGTGAAACCTCGCGAGAAGTGTCAAAAATTCTCTCCCATCATTCATACACCAGTAGTCAACCTAGAACCATTGACTAGCCCACAACCTTTTGCATAATGGGATCTAGACATCATCGGCCTGTTATCAAAAGCCACAGGCAAAAGAAAATACCTTATGGTTGGCATAGACTATTTCACCAAGTGGATTGAAACAGAACCACTTGCCAAAATCACCAAGGAGACTGTGGAGAAGTTTGTGTGGCAAAACATCATTACACAGTTTGAGATCCCCTACTCCATAGTACCCGACAATGGGACCCAGTTCCAAAATAAGTTCAAAGCCTTTTGCTCTCAATACAAAATCAGAAATTGTTATGCATATCCACAATGTAATGGGCAGCCAAAAGCTTCCAATAAGACCATATTGGAAGGAACAAAGAAATGGTTGGAAAAAGCAAAGAAAAAATGGATAGGAACTATCCCAGGTCCTATGGGCATATAGAACAACACTGAGAAGGTCTACAAGAGTCACACCATACTCCCTCGATCAAGGAGGGAACGATCATGCTCTAGCCATAGAACTTGACCTCACCGAAGAGAAGAGGGAGTGCGCAATAATCAAACTGGCTTCCTACAAAGCTATATTGTCCAAATCTTACAGCAAGTAAATCTTACAGCAAGCAAATCTTACAGCAAGCAAACCCATCAAAAGAGAATTTGAGCTCGGCGATTTGGTCTTGCAGAAAATCATGGAAAATACAAAAGATCTAGCAGATGGCATGCTCAAAGCCAGCTAGGAAGGAAGGCCCATACCGAGTTATTGATTGACTGGGGAAAGGAGCCTACAAGCTACAAGATCTCGAAGACAAAGAGGTCCCCAGGACCTAGGACATCTCCAACCTCAAGAAGTTTTTTCAGTAATTGTTTATTTACTTTAGTTATTTATTTTTCCAAGACATCTTGGTATGAATAAAGATTCTAGTGGTTTTTTTATGCCCTGCTCCACGAGTTATACTATTTCAATAAGATAGTGAATGCCCTATACCTTCACTTCCTCACCGGGGGCAAGGCGTATGTCCCAATACAAAGACTTAAGAAATGTTCTTTAGCAAAAATTTGATAAAAGTTTTAAAATTACAAACTTGAGAAAATTTTCAGAATTGCGAACTTGAGAAATGTTTCTAAATTACAAAAGACTTGAGAACTTGAAAAATGTTTCTAAAGTATAAACTTGAGAAGAGTTTCAGAATTACAAAACTTGAGAACAGTTTTTAAGTATAAACTTGAGAAAAGTTTCAAAATTGCGAACTTGAGAAAAGTTTCTAAATTACAAAAGACTTGAGAAAAGTTTTTTAGTAGAAACTTGAGAAAAGTTTCTAAAGTATAAACTCGAGAACAATTTCATAATTACGAACATTTAGATCGTCAAATGAAGCCTCGATCACTTGAACGTGCTAGATAGAGCTTGACTAAAAACAAAAAATAAAATTGAGAAAAGTTTATTTTACTTCAAGGACTGTTCGGCTACACGATCAGTCATCATAAAGATACATTGGGCCAGAGTCTAGCAAAAATACCCCAGGCGGAATCATGAAACACACCAAGTGTCAGATAGAAGTTTTAGAAACAAGTCATTAAGCATAAGAACCTGAGAAGAGTTAGAAGGAGACTATACTAAAGTAAAGACAAATCATGGCATTCCAAACATAATCAGGATAAAAACAAGTTCGGCAACAAGTGCCACCTTAAAACAGCGAATAGTTATACTACATTTATGAAGAAAAACAGTCAAACATTAGCTAGGACGTTGGCAAGAACGGTCTTATCCCTTATAGCGGCTTTCCTAACAATCTCATGATCATCAGTTGTACGGTCGGTCACCTCGGCACCATCTTTATTCGTACTGGTTTCATCAGGGCAAGTTCTTCGAAAGCAAAGTCAAAAGAGTTAAGAACTTCCTTGAAAAGAGGAGAGTCTTTAGAAACGTTACAAGCTCTGAGAGCAACCTTCCATCCAAAAGCAATGAATCATCCTGCAGATTGGGAATCTGGTACTTCAAAAAGTCATCAACAACATCATCTATGCCTTGCTTGTGGACCTCGCCATGAACTCGGGCAATCTACTCTTCATGATTCGACTTCATCTCAGCAATCCTCTCCTCCAGTTCGGCCATCTTCCCATTTTCTTTGCCCATCTTGTACTGAAGAGTGTCGGCTCTCATAGTTGCTTCCTTAGCTTTCTTTTTCCTGGCCCCAAGATCGTCTTAGACCTCAGAGAATTTGAGACTCCAATCCTTCAGCTCTTCATCAGCCTTATGAAAACGGCCTTCCAGATCTTGAGCACGATCTAGATAGAGCATCGACTTCTGCATAGCCTATCAAAAACAAACATATCGATCTATCAGAAAAACAATGCAGATATCAAATAGTTGTGGAAGTTGAAAACTTACAAAAATCTCATGAGCTAGAGCCAAACATATCAAAAAAGACATGTCGCTTCCAACGTACGACTCAAAGTCCCTTTGGCAGCATAGTCGGCGCAGCAAGAGCCTAAGCGACACCTAGATTACCAGCGGTGTTAGCCACAGTACTGCTGGTATGCCCATTTACCAGCAAAAAATGAGCCAAAGGATCATCTTTCTTGGTGGCTCTGGATTTTTCCTTGGACCTTGGACGATCGGCGCCGTATCTCTTCCTTAGCCTCATTTTCGAAGGATCACTAACTTCCTCAGTAGCATCGCTGGTCGGCAAAAAGGTGATTGCCATAGTGTCAGTATCGTCGACCTTCCTTTTGGCCTTGGTGGCTCCAACTTGTTTCTTGGCCTTAGATGGCCCAGCCTTCTTCTTGTCTTCGGCTTCGGCCTTGCTCCTCTCCTTCATAAGCCCCCTCAAATTTGGCATGTTCGGTTTTCTAGACATAATGTCTTGATGAAATTTTCTCGTCGTCAATATTCCAAATACGTGGAGAACGGGACCCGTCGATGAAGAGGACGAAAAAGACAAGCTAGGAGCATGTTCCAAAGCAGCAACCGTAACACGATGGGACTCCCTCAGGTAAGGTAGTGGAATACCTTTAGGATTGTGGATTTCGGATTCGCTAGCAACCGCAAGCACAATGTGGGTTCGGTCTTTTGTATACCCTCGATACGATGGATTGTATCGAAGGAGAACCTCGGCAGAATGGGGTTTTATTTGCCCTTCTATACCTTTGTAGTTTAGAACCTTCTTCACATTCTCAGGATGTGTGGCATTGACTTGCCGACCTCGGTTACAGTGAGAAGCTTTCAAAACAAAGGCAAGAGCAAATGGATTAGTACTTATGCCGAGAAGGCATGCCTGTATATCTGGAGAAAGAAAAAGAACTAACGGGGTTATCCGAAGCGATAGGGTACACGAATCTGTGTGTGCTCGTTCATCTAGGGCAAACTCTTAATTGCCAAAAACAATTAGAAAGTCATTGTCATTCCCTCTATTCAAATCGGTTAGACGGGTTACTTTTTATTGACGACGTCTATGGGATTTGAGGTACCACATGTCACTGCTATGACATGTCATATCATAGTTGAACTGGATATCCCACAGGTTAAGATTGGTATTACAGGGTTCATTCAGACGAATGATACCTGTGATTATATGATGTGTGTTTATAGAGATCTGGATCAGATTTAGCCGATACTAAGATACACTACGAAGTAACGGGTGGAGGGAAAATTTGACCCCATGTCGCGCCCGAAAATTTCCCGGCCCCCCTCGCGAATATGTGAATTGTTTGAACGGGGCTGAATAATTTCTTGACTTTTAATGCGACGTTTAATGAAAATTGTTTAACAGCTGGGACTTATTTAAAAACTCAGAGTCGCCACTTGACATGAATTTTAGGTGTGTCAAGTCACCCTCTAAGGCCATTTTCAAAGAAGATGTCCATAAGAAAAATAATTTAATTTTGAACTCAGAAATATGATTCTGTTTATAAAAATGACTCATTTAAAAGAAAACTGGTCTTGAAAACAGAGATGGGTTCGGGGATTCACTGTTACGAGTTGGGAAGGTGTTAGGTACCCAACATCGCCCTTTCGGTACTTTATTTTCCCAATTAATTTTATTTTATTATCCTTGGCCAAATTTGATAAATATCAAGTGATTGCTGTATAATTGGATCAAAAGTGAAAACAAGTGCGGGGACAGAACCCCGGCTTAAGCAATTTAGCTTTTGGTGGCAAAAAGGTTCGAACGGATATATGTTAAACTTTGACCGAAACATGGAATGCAAACTGGTATCTGCACGTCATGTTTCTATTCCCGGAGTGCCAGGTACCTTAAATCCCTGGCAGGAATTTTCAAGTTTAACAGTAATCCGATTCCGTTTTATTAATGGATTATCATGTTATCCTTTTTTGATTTTATTTATCTGCAATTCTTCATCCCGACAGCTACACAATCACTAGCGGTCCGAATTGCAGAATTTAATAAATGTTACTTCCTTTAACTGGTTTTATTTATCTGCAATTCTTCATCCCGACAGCTACACAATCACTGGCGGTCCAAATTGTAGATTTTAATAAATGTCACTTCAATCACGATATTCTGTCGTGAAAAGATAATGTGCATTGCCCGTTAAATTTTCATCCCAAAAACACTAACATGGGCTACCTATGTCACCCGCGTGTTTATGGAATTCCGAGATTATCGGGATCTTTAACCAAGTGATATGGATAGTGTGTCAGCGTGAACCAACAGCACTATTCATATAACTTAGCTATGAAGTAACGAGTTTTTTTTTTATTGATTTTACGTGAAATAAAAGTAAAAAGAAAAGGAAAATTGCAGTAGGTTAAATAACGAATTTTTTCCTTTTATTGATTTTTCGTGAAATAAAATAAATAGAAAATAGCAGTAACTGTTACGGGGAAACGGGAAAGGGGTAAAAAAAAAGAGAAAGTTACGGGATCTGGGAAAGGGAAAAGTTAGTAGTTAGTTCCGACAGGGGCCGACGCAATCGAGCGATATGCCGGAGTATTATTTTTATTTAAAGTGATTTTTGCTTAAATCAAGAAAAATACGTTGGCAGAGCCAAACATTGACTTTCGTGATTTAGCGGGCTAAATCCTGACATTCTAGAAGTGCAGACTAGAAATTTCTAGAACTGCGGACTAGAGATGCGGATGCCCAATTAGTATTGACATAAAAAAAAGACAGAAAGAAAGATAAAAATGTCCTGACATTCTAGAAGTGTGGACTGAAAATTTCAGGAAAAGGACTAGAAATTTCAGAACCACGGACTAGAGATGCGAACATGGCTTAATAAGCCTAATCTTAATAAAATCAAGAAAAGTAGTTGGCAGAGCCAAACATCGACTTTCGTGATTTAGCGGGCTAAATCCTGACATTCTAGAACTGCGGACTAGAGATGCGGATATCAGCTCTTAAGCGTAGTATTTATATTAAATAAAAAAAGAAAATAAAAAAAAAAATTAAATAAACAGAGCAGAAATTAAATAAATAAGACAAAAATTGAAATAAAGTTAGATATTACAATGATACTTCTGTATTGATATTCAAATCAACTGGTTACATGAAAATAAGAAAGATACGCGAACGGCTAAGTAAAACCATAACCCGACATAACACTGGGCTTTAAAACCCTGTTATCTCGAGGTATGCTAATATAATAGCGCGTTCGGTTCTTTCTCAATCTGAAAATAATTGGGCAGAACCTCCTCTTGTTTTTGAGCCAAAAGTCCTATCTAAAAATCCTAACTCTAATTTATTTCGGGTGTCAAATGTTTCACGACTACAGAGTCGAAAAATATTTGACAGAAATCAGGTTCTCGCTCTGTATATTCCTCTCTGGAAATTTATCTCTGCGAAAATCTTTCTCTGATTTTCCTCTCTGGTTTTTCCTTACGGGTTTCCTCCTAAAAAAAATTCTCTGTCTCTGGGTTCGCTCTATTCCTCTCTGGCTTTTCCCTCTCCCAAAAATTTCCGTCCCAAAAAGTGCTCCCCTTTTTTAAGTGCGAAGCCTCCTTTTATAGAGAAAAGTGAGGCGGTTGAGAGAAGAGAGAGGGGAAAATCGGCTGAGAGAGAGAGAGGAGAGAGAGAGAGAGAGTTACGCGTAAGAGAGAGAGAAGAGAGAGAACGGGAGAGAGATGGTTGGGTGCAGGTGAGAGGGGGAGATACCGACACGTGGCAGCTCGAGAGAGAGACACGCGGAAGAGAGAGAAAAGGTAGTGACTCCGGCCAAGAGGAAACCGCCACGTGTCCGGTTACACACGCACGCGTCACACCAGATCCGGACCAGAGCCGTGTGAGAGAAGAAAGAGAGGAGAGAGAAAGCCCACGTGTCAGCGTGTGAGTGGAGAGAGAAATGGCGCGGCAGAGGGTAATAGATTCGGTGCGGGTGAGAGGGAGTGTAATCCACGTGGTGCCTCAGCAACGAGACACGTCGGTGGAGAGAGAAATAGAGGGACAGCTGTCAACCAATGGGAGTTCGCCACATCATCAGCCACATCAGTGCGCGTCGTACCAGATCCCATCACCGCCGTGCACGGCATTCAAGCCGGCAACGGCATTTCGGTCGGGCACGGCCCCCCAGCCGGCGCGTGCGTGCCACGCGCGCGTGGTGGCGCGTGTTTTCTGACATCAGCCTCTTTTTATATATTTACGAAAATGCCATTGTGTTATAAAATGCCTTCGCGCGCTATTTCTTATCTTTGGATGTCCAAACGAACTCGGATTTGACCACGGATATAGCCAATGGACTCGTATCGTCGAGAGGATCATTTTGAGTCTAACATTTGATTTATGGGCATGTCGGCTCGCAAACTTAACTCCCAAATAATCACCGGTACACCACCACCATTCTTAAAAATACAATTTCTTGAGCTACCGAACTCAGATTTGACCGTGGATACAGCCGATGGACTCGTATTTCTGTGCTGATCAATAAAATGTGCCTCTCAATGTCTGAACATATCAGCTCATAAATTATGCCTCCGAGATCCCGTTATGAGCAATAAAAAATCGTCAGCGTTGTTCGATTTCACCCCAATCACTGTCACTGGACTCGTGTCGTCGTACTGATCAATAGTATGAGAGTCTCATGACTTGATGAAGTGGTCTCGTAAACAGTACTCCCGAACCCCAGACTGTGCAAAGGCAAAATAGTCTTTTTGTGCACAAATTCTTTTAAACCCATTCCGATGGCTTTTTTCATAATAATTGAGTGGTGAGGCCAAAATCTGGTATCAACACCCCACCCTCAATAATAGCCATTAGAGGAATATGGATTGAATCATCGTCCCGTATTTCAGGATGGGTCTCAGGTTTGTTAATCTCAACTACAACATCGTCTGGGATATTGTAGCGATGATGAAACTCAGTTATGCTCGCCACAATGGTAAAATGTCTACGAATGATACCCATTTCAGATAATGAACATGGGAAAAACATATGTTGAAAAGAACGAAGAAACGGGAGGTTTTTTCAAAAACTTACAGAGAGCTGCAAAAAAGACCATGAACAGTAAAGAGAAAAGAAAATGAGAATACAAAAAGAGTAAGAGGAGGGAAAACATTTTCTTTTCTTCCCCTAGACTTTCTATTAATTGCACACAGGGCAACTAGTCATTAACTCTTCAAGCGCGAACGGGAAGTGCGTTATTTCGTAAAAAAACTGACATGATGTCATATTGCACTTAATGCGACGATGTGGTTTCCAAGCAAGGGTTACAAGAATATATGTCCAAGTAAGAGATATTTTTTAGAGCAAACTTACTTAGCTTCGCATGTTCCTTTAGCTTGGAGGAAAGCAGCCAAAACTAGGGGGCAATTGACGGGGGTAAAATTTAAATGAGAAATAATAAATTTTTTCGCAAATAAATCATTTAGTTCGGCAAAAGATGAAGATGATACGAAGACACATGTGCTAACCACGTGATGACCTTGCCAACCTGAGAGAGGTGATTCTTGCTATAGACTGAGCGATCTGAGAAAGGTGGTCTGGTAAGTTATTGACCTGAGAAAGGTGGTCTGGCATGTTACAGAACTGATAAGGGCGGTGGGTAGTCTCGATCTGAGATAAGACAGAACTCTAAGTAAGTCGAGATAAGATTCTAAATAGATATGAATGAGAAATCTACGATTAATTCGATTAATATGAGAAGTATTAATTGAATGAAACTCTAATGAAAGATGTGACTACTTCATAAGGATCAAGTTGAAAATTATCTTAGTGGCCAATCAAAAGGCATTCCACTCCAAATCTGATCGGGGATCAGTGCCCAAAGAGAATTATGACAAATTAAGTCTATAAATAAAGGTTATAATCAATAGAGAAATGTACGCATTAATTCACTAGCTAATGGAGAATATTAGCTTGATTTACATTCATTCTTGTGAGCTTTGATTTAATTATCGGAGTTCCTTCCCGCCACAGTGGCAAAGAGTCATTTGACCGGTTATTATTTTGTAGATCACAGATCCACATATATTGAGAGTATTATTTCTGCTAAATAGTGAAGTCTTAACCTTTCTTCTTGATTGAGAAAATTTATCCACTTACAATTGGTGGCAGAGACACCAAAGCGAGATCCAATGAAGGAGAATAACAGGAAGGTGAAGTCTGGATATCCATCTCAGTTCCCCACATGTTAAGGGGACCAAGAAAGGAAGTTCCAAGGGAAAAGTCAAGATCTCTTGGCTATTTTTATTTTTAGTGAAATTATAAGTTATATTATTTTAACTTAAAAAAAATTGTGTCTAATCTAAATGTAATAAAAGTGGCAGTTGTAAAAAGAACCGACTAAAAACAACAGACGTTATGAAATTTTATGTAATTTTTCAATCTCACAAACTCATTTCCATCACGAAACTCTACATCTATGTGAACAAACTCAAACATAAGCTGAAGTAATTGCACTCTGATTATGTTGAAATTGGTACAAAACAAAATAATTAGTTATGTAGTACATTCTTATGATGCTCGACTTGTACACACTTTGTATATGTTCCGATCTCTATCATTTGAAAAAATGGAAGAATTGTATGCAGTATATGAGGGGATTTAATTTATTATTAGCTGCTATGGATTTTAAAAATAAGAGAGGCCAAAGTATTTTCTTAAAAAAGGTCAGTACATTTTTCAAAAGCATCAGGGAGGGTACGTATAATTTTACTCTAAAATCTTACCCTACTACATTTTTTTAGGTACTTATTGTGAAAAAATAAAAGCTGAATTAAGATACAAGACCTTCCTTCAATCCAAGGTACACAACACCAACACACACCCACAACAAAATTATCAGAAACAGATTGGTAACATTTTACTAGCCCAAAACAAGTTAGTTTTTATTTGCTCTACTTCTTCACCGGGTTCTGATAATTCATTATGTTTGAATCAACACCCAAACATCTATGATGGTAACAATAATGGGTGGGACAGAAGAAATAACCGACCAAAGCGGTGTACAATGGTGTGTTACGATGATGTCAAGTAAAACTTTTAAGTACAAGTCTGTCCCATACGCTATTAGCATTTGACCAATTGAGAAAATTAAACATTTTAGTTATAACGAATCCAAGAAACAACTCATGGTTTCTAACCAATTGCATGCTGATAGTTGAGCAAGTATTCAGTTCTTAAAAAGCTCTAATTGTCCAATCCTCTTCAATCCGAACATTCGGTTTACGAATGGTGACAACACTAGGGCTGCGCCCCTTCCCAGGGTAAAGTGGCCCCAGTTCAATGTCAACCTTTATGTTTGCTGGTTCAATAAGGGCACTTTTCGAGCGAGGGGAGTATCCTAGTAGTACAATCCTCTCAACAGTGCAGCCCGATGAAAATGTGCTTTTGCCAGAGGCAGAAGGTGCCACGTTTGAAGAAGTCAGCTTCCCATCAGAGAAAACAAAATGCCGATGTATGTATGCTCCTTGTTCAAATTCAAAGCTCTTGCCATCATCGATATAGAGTTCACCTTCAGCTTCTTGGGTACTATTAAGGGCTATCACCTATAACAGATGCGAGATAGTTAGCCATTTCAAACCACCTAAAATGTATTGTTCCTACAACAATGTATAAAACAAAAGAATAAGAGCGGACTCTATCAGAAGACAAGAAAACAACTTACTCCTGAATATAAACTTGTTTACAAACTCAGTTACGTAAAAAGTAGGTATACCAAACCACTGAATAGAAGAGATAAAGCCAGTAATGAGAATTGAAAATGGATGGTCACATTCACACATTTTCGGTAGTGTTAGGTGTTTAGCACATATCTATCAGGTTATAACTGGGCATAATAAACATACCAGAGTGTAAGGGTCATCGGCCATTTGAGTGGAGCTTCTGCGAAACCGGTCTTTCCTTGGTATAATGGTTCCAGCCCTTTGGAAGGCAGGAACACTATCTTCTAAAACCTCTATCTTGTGAGCTGTGCCTCCTTTGTATGCACTCCCAGAACTCAGGTAATACCATGATTGTCCACTGGGCAAATATACCAATGCATGTTTTGCCCGCTGGTAGAACAGAATGAACATATCAATTATTTTACTAAAAGATAAAACAAGGCAATAAGAAGAAAACTAAATGTAATACAAACAAGATGACAGAGAAACAAAATAGCCATAGCACCTCAGTAAATATCCCTTGCACCAAAAGACTGCTCCCAACCATAAAGGCTTCATCATTGGTGAAAGTAGCTTCATCAGCTGGGAACTCCATCCAAAGTGGACGCATAACTGGAACACCACTCGTGTTTGCCTCTCTGAAAAGTGTGTAGAAATAGGGCAGCAACATGTAACGAGTATGTATGGCTTCCCTCATGAGTTCTGTATTTCGCTCTCTGAAAACAACAAAACAACAAAAAATTTACTAATGTAAGTGGTGTACATGATTACAACACAGGCCATAACAACAATTTTTGATGAGGCAGAGGCTGTAATTAATAACTGGCAATGCAAAGCTATGATCCGATTAAAATATCAAGTAGAGCATATTATTCACCACCCCAGTATAAAATAAGCCTAGTATAACAGATACAAAGGTTATTCCAACAAGTTACAACTGAAAACACTGCAAAAGTAATGGTGCCTAAAAGCTTACGTGATACAACCAATACAACACTGAAAATCTGACATAATGCAGCTAATTCTACTGGCCTACTGTTAGTACCTTGGTTTTCAAGAGTGCTACAATGGCACGCGGTGGCACCTTGCACGCGTGTCTACTCAGCGAGCAGGGCACGCACCGAGCAAGGCATGAGGATGACATGTCTTGACAAGGTGACTTGGTGATGGCATCTGTCCCTTAGACAAGTGGCAGATGTGGCGTAGGTGAAGGGCCAGAAGATTGGGCATGGATACTAAAATGGCAGTAGGCTTGTGGGGCAATACAATTAGTCAAGGAGTGGGCTACTAGACTTGGGCTTTGTGGCATTCGTGTTGGGTTAGCTTCCTATGGAGCAAGGCAAACAAAAAATGTCGTCGGCAGATTAGTTGGGCTTGGACAGGTGTCCTTGGTAGACTGGCAGGTGGCAGTTTCTAGCAGTTCCAGCAAGCAACTACCAATGCTGGTGTCTTGGCAGGCTTTGCTTGGTCCAGTACAAACCCCAGGGCAGTTGGGGGTGTCAACAGAATCATGGGGCATGTCCATGACACGTGTAGTTAGCCACGATTTTCTGATTGTAGCCTATATATAGGCATGGCTGGGGCGTTTTGACAGGGAGGGGGGATTCTGCCTAGATTGCTTTGGTTTCCTTGTATTATTGATGAATAATAAAAGGTTGGGAAGGGTTTTCTGTAAGCACTAAGTGTTCCTAGATTCGTGTCTCTCTCTCTCTCTCGTGAGTAGGTTGACTAAATCCTCGATGGAGTTTAGTGTCATCGTAGGCCGAACCTCGGTAGCAAATTTCGACCCTGTGACAGTATCAGAGCTAGGTTGGCTCAAAAATGGCTGGCGGTACTACTATGGATGCTGTGAAGGAATGGTTTACACACTTGGAAAAGTTGGTCAATGCTATAGAACAAAGCGAATCGCATTCACTGGTTTAGCGACTGGATGGTGTCACTCTGGAAGTCGTCTCCTTACAAACCTCTCTGGGGGAGAACAAATCGCTTACTGATTCTAGATTTACAGACATGGTGGCTTACATGCTTTCATTGTTCGACGCATTGAAGGATAGAGTTCGGACATTGGAGATTGAACTCACGCGGGTGACCTCTCCTCTCCTCCACTCTTCAAAAGGGTAACATTTTTTACTTCTTTGAGAAAAATGAGTTTCCCTTATGTTGTTGTTCTTTCTGTTTTATCTCGTACTCTTTCCTCTATTCCTCCCCTGTTTCCTATATTGCCCCTCTTCCATATCTTCAGATTTCAGAGTACGTGTAAGTAAACCCTTCCAACGAGTGCTATTCCGATTCTAAACAACCCACCTTCTGCTTTGAGCGGAATGAGACACACTTCATACTTTCCAATTCCATGTCAGCGAGCTCTCCTCTCCTCCACCCGTCAAAAGGGTAACATTTTTTACGTCATTGTGAAAATGAGTTTCCCTTCTAATTCATACTTTCCAACAAATCTTAACTTCAGGGGAAATAAATTGGTAAGGACTAGCATAAAAATTAAAGGCGAGAGGCGCACCGAGGCGCAAAGGTCTCTTGGAGCCTAAGCACGAGGCGCGGGCTTTATTGAAGCGAGGCGCACTTAGTTAAGGAAAAAAACAAATATCGCATAAACAAAAAGTAATATAGCAGTGCACTGCTGAAAATATATATTATATAGCATATACAATATCTGTTAGAACTTATGGCTAATATGGGCGGGCTAGAAACAGAGCGTAGTGGAGCAAAGCGAGGGAAGCGAAGTGACCATGGGTTCAACTATTGAGGTTGGGCCGAAAGCCTAATGGTTTGGGGGGTGCGGGGGGCAACAGTACAACCTAACTGTGATATATATATCGATAATATAGTACATACATCAATAATATAGTAATACACGATAGTAATACAGTAATATACTACATATCCAGTGCATATATAGATATATATCGATAATATAGTATATCCAATGCATATAATATAGTACTATATACTACAGTAATATAGTAATATACTACATATTCAGGACATACAGCATATATATATATATATATACAGATTAGCCGAGTCATCCGACTACATCTATATACAATATATACATCATACAAACAGTGCATATATGATATATGTATAGACTATAGACAAAGCATATATAGATATACTCATATACTTGGGTCCTGGCTTATTCAATCTGAGAGAGATAGAGAGAGAGTCGATTGTAGAGAGAGAGAGAGAGAGAGAGAGAGAGAGAGAGAGTTAATATCCCTAATTTAACCAAAGCGCACGCTTGGTGCGCCTTTCGCGCCTAGGCTCATAAAGCCCGCGCCAGGTTTAAGTCGCCTCGCCCTGCACCCTTCGGAGCGCATGGGCTGCGCCTACCTGCGCCTTGCACCTAGGCGCGCCTTTCACAACAACTAGTGTATGCAAGGGGCTTGGTTGAGATTTGTGGTGGTGGAGTTAAGGGTGGTGGTTAGCGGATAAGGTTTTGGTTTTATAATGTGATTTTGTTGGTGTATGGGATCTGATTCTCTCTCCTTCCATAGTAGAAGATAAAAATCGACTAATCCTAATCCAAAGATGAATCCCTCAAAGTCACAAACCATTCGCATCCTCTTTCTTTAGTAAAATCTAGGACGAAGGCATAGTTTAGTTTCATATTCATCAAGTGTTAGCGAGATGGAAAGGAAAGAGAGAAGGGTAAAAGTGTATCGGATGATCAACGTCCTAACACAAGAGCTTTATTTATATTAAGTGCATAGATTACATGTTTCCTCTCGTAAACAATGTGGGACTAAACTAATTACTAATATTCTAACACTCCCCCTCAAGCTGGAGAGTGGATATCAATGAGTCCCAGCTTGTCACAAAGTAATTCCAGCCGTGGTTTGAACAACGGTTTAGTAAACATATCGGTTAACTGGGCATTGGTAGATACAAAAGGAGTAGCAATAACACCACCGGTTAATTTCTCTAGGACAAGATGATAATCTATTTCGATGTGTTTAGTTCTCTCATGGAAAACTGGATTGGAGGCTATGTGAATAGCAGCTCAATTATCACAATAAAGATTTACAGGCAACTGTACTGGAAACCCAATTTCCTCAAGGAATGAACGAATACACACAATCTCACTAGTCGTGTGAGCGATGGCTCTATATTCGGCCTCGACACTAGACCGCGCAACTACTATCTGCTTTTTACTTTTCCACTTGATAAGATTTCTACCGAGGAAGATGCAATATCCTGTAGTAGATCTCCTATCAGTTGGGCTTCCTGCCCAATCAGAGTCAGTGAAGACCTCAACTCGCAAGTGCCCACTAGTATGATAAAACAGACCACGTTTCGGATGGGCCTTCAGATACCTCACAATTCTTAGAACAGCCTCCCAGTGTGGAGGCGAGGAGCAGACATAAATTGACTAACCAGGCTCACTGCAAAGGAAATATCAGGACGAGTAACCGTAAGATAATTTAGCTTTCCAACCAAACGACGGTACTGATGAGGACTAGAAAGCAACTCCCCATGATCAACGCACAATTTGACATTAGGATCCATAAGAGTCTCAACAGGCTTTGACCCTAGTAAGTCAGTCTCTTTGAG
Organism: Arctostaphylos glauca; assembly: GCA_019985065.2. Classification (NCBI taxonomy): domain Eukaryota; kingdom Viridiplantae; phylum Streptophyta; class Magnoliopsida; order Ericales; family Ericaceae; genus Arctostaphylos; species Arctostaphylos glauca. The sequence goes on along the minus strand of JAHSPW020000008.1, from coordinate 18,070,939 downwards.
GATATCCAGCACATACTTTCTCTGTGAGAAGTTAATACCTTCCTTAGACCGAGCCACATCAATACCCAAGAAATATCTCAATTTTTCCAAGTCTTTAGTATGGAACTGACGTTGTAGGAACAATTTCAGATCATCAATGCCTTTCTTATTATTACTTGTAATAATAATGTCGTCTACGTAGATGATCAACAATATACTCCTTTGGTCAGATGCGAGAGAAAAAACAAAATGATCATAATGACAACGTTTCATACCAAACCAAAGGATAGCATCACTGAACTTGCCGAACCAAGCCCTCGGAGATTGTTTTAGCCCATAGAGAGCTTTCCGAAGGCGACATACATGCAAGGACTCCCCCTTAGCAACAAACCCAGGTGGTTACTCCATATAAACTTCCTCAGTAAGGTCGCCATGTAAGAAGGCATTTTTGACATCCAACTGGAAAAGGGACCAGCCAAGATTGGCGGCAAGAGAGATAAGAAGACGAACTGAGCTGAGTTTGGCAACTGGGGAGAAAGTTTCGGCATAGTCGACACCATAGGTCTGAGTATAGCCCTTGGCCACAAGACGAGCTTTATAACGCTCAGCTGTTCCATTAGGATGAAATTTAACAGTAAACACCCAACGACACCTAACGGTAGACTTCCCAGGCGGAAGAGAGACCAATGTCCAAGTATGGTTGGTGTGAAGAGCAGTCATCTCCTCTTCCATAGCTAGCCACTACTCAGAAATAGACAAGGCCTCCTGAATAGTGTTAGGAACAAAAATAAAGAAAACAGAATAAGAAAAGGCATGCAAAGAGGGTGAAATATGATCAGAAGAAACAAAAGAGTAAAGTATATGGGATTTGACCACCTAAGACAGGAGACGGCATCCGATTAATAAGAAAACCGGCAGTAAGGACGGCATCACTCGAATAAGCTTTGGGAACCTGCATGTGCAACAAAAGAGCACGAATGACATTTAATATGTAGCCTAATTTGCGTTTGGCAACTCCGTTTTGCTGTGGAGTGCGAGCGCAAGAGGACTGGTGTAAGATCCCATGTGCATCCAAAAATTGTGATAAAAATTGATGAAAATATTCACGAGCATTATCAGATAGAAACAAGCGAATAGATACACCAAATTGTGTTTTTATTTTCTCATAAAATGGTTTAGAAGTGGAGCACAACTCAGACCGGTGTTGCATAAGACAAATATAAGTAGCACGAGAATAATCATCAACAAATATCACAAAATACTGAAAGTGAGAACGTTAGGGTCCGCATAGGACCCCAAATATCTGAATGAACTAAATGAAAAGGACTCGACACACGATGCTCTTCTCGTGGAGAGAAAGAAACACGACGATGCTTACTAAACTCACAAGTTTCACAAGGAAGCGACTCGACACTACTACATGAAGGGACCAGCTTTTTACGGGTGGAAAGCGACGGATGGCCAAGGCGACAGTGGTGTTGGTAAGGTGAAATGGTGGATTGAAATGCAACAGAGGGAGATGGCTTGCCATCCAAAAAGTAGTATAGACCACCGCATTCAACACCGCCACCAATCTTCGTCCTCGTCCGGAGATCCTAAAAGATACAAGAATCAGAAAAAAAGGTTATTGAGCAGTTTAAAGATTTGGTAATTTTACTCACAGACATCAGACTAAAAGGAAAGCAAGGAACATGTAAAACAGAGTCTAAACAAAGAGAATAATTTAAAGTGACCGAACTCAAACCAGCAATAGGAGTAGTAGAGCCATCAGCTAAAGTGACACGAGAAGATGTCCCAGAGGGACGACAATCAGACAAGGTAGTAGGAGCACCAGTCATATGATCAGAAGCCCCAGAGTCAATAAACCACGGGGATTTTGAAGCAAGATAGGCAGAAGGTGGACCTGTCTGAACAAGCGTAGCAGTGGAGGTGGAATTCTGAGCAGACTGATATTGCTGAAATTGCTGATACTCTTCCTCTAGAATAGTAACTACACGATGAGCGGTACTGGAAGAATACTGTATATTATTATCCTCAGAAACAGTGAATTGGTGAGCAGAAGGGCGGCCATGGAGATCCCAACAATATTCAATGGTATGATTATCAGCATTGCAACAAGTGCAATGACGAGGCACCCGCCCACGGCCTCGGCCACCTCCTCCAAGGGATCGACCTCCACAGCCAGAGTCACGACCTGAATCACGGCTGAAACTACCACGGCTAACTCCTCCTCGGCCTGAATCACGACTGATATTACCACAGCTGACTCCCCCTGACGGCAAGCCACCACAGGTATAACCACCATGGGAAACTGTGGTAACTAAAGCGGAGCGGTCGAAGGGTAACTGAGATCCAAAAGGAAAACCAATATCAAAGATGGTGGCCTGACGTATACGACTGAAGACCTCACCAAGAGAGGGTAATGTCCGGTCGCCCAGAAGCTGTGAACGGACGGAATCATAGGTAGGAGGTAAACTGGAGAGAAAGCGAGCAACAAACAGAGACTGTCGCTGGCGCTCCATAACCTGAATATTGACAGAAATAGGCTCAGCAATCTTGAGCTCCTCACAAAGATCACAAAACCGAGCATAATGAGATTCCAATGTTTGTTCACCCATGGTCAGAGAGAAAAATGTTTGATGAAGAATATATGTCCGTCGAAAATTATTAATCCCAGAATACAGCTCCTGAGTTTGTTTCTAGACGTGCTTGGCGGTAGGTAAAAACATCAAAGGACCACTAATATGAGATTCCATACTATTCCATAAGTCAGTATGAATGCGAGCATTTTCAGATTTCTAGGCCGAAAATAGAGGGCTGGTTTTGAGAGGAGGGTCATCAGTAAGCCACTATGAGGTGGAATCGCCCTCAAAATATACCTCAACAGCTTTAGCCCAAAGAGCATAACTCTTATCATCCAGAAGAATAGAAGTAATAGGCCGCCTGTCACAAAAGCGGGAAGAACTAGGAACAGTAAGAGTAACATGAGAGGTGGCAGACTTAGATCCCTTTTCAGTCATTGTATCAAAAGACAATAAATAAGCCACACAGCAAAAATGGCAACCAAATAACCAACGACGGCCTCAATCAATCAACCAAATAACGGGGGATAATAATATAAAATAGGGAGATCCAATCAAATCAACAAAAAGACATACAGATCGTGTGCGAGGATCGAATCGACCACCAATAGCGGAAGCAAACATAATGAGTCAAGGAGAGCACATAGATCACCAAATGAGCAACAACAGCGGGAAACTAGCGGCTGGGTAGAGGTGGCGACAGCCGAGCAGCACCAAAGGGAGCCGGGCAGAGGTGGCGGCAGCAATAGGGCAGCAAGAGATGATCAGCAGGTGGCGTGGGGCAACAATAGCAGAGGTGGCGGCAGCAATAAGGCGGCAGGAGATGATCAGCAGGTGGCGTGGGGCAGCAATAGGGCGGCAGGAGATGGAAAGGAAAGAGAAAGAGAGATAAAAGTGTATCGGATGATCAACATCCTAACACGAGCTTTATTTTTATTAAGTGCATAGATTACATATTTTCTCTCGTAAGCAATGTGGGACTAAACTAATTACTAATATTCTAACAAAGTTTAAACAATTGATTCTTACTGCGCATGCGGTGCATTGATGAATTTTACGCCATTACCCTACAATCAAGAGAGAAGATAAAGAATATGAGAGGATAATGAATTTGGGTCATCAAGGGATAGAATGGCCATTAGCTGATGAATAACCTCAGTTTGTAGAGGAAGATTAGAGGAGGGGAAGGAAAATCAAATTGCTTCATTTTCTTTTTGGTTTTGCCTTGTATAAACATAGAATGTACTCTTTTTTAGTGCCAACAAATGTGCCAAGTTTCAAAATCACCTCTACAGTATCAATTGACTATCTTTCATGATAAATTGTCTGTGTCACCTCAACATAAGCAAATAGTTAGTCAAATTATTGTTTCCCGCCATCCATTTCATGGAAAGAACAACATTGAAATCACTGTTCAATTATGAGTATGCAATGCCCAAGTAAAATTTAGTTGGGAACGATTTTGAAATGTGGTGTGTAGCAATCAAAATCTGGAAAAGCCTAAACTCTATCATGACCTTGTGAATCTTAAGATCTCAAACTGAACAGATACTTTTTGCTTTTGGCTCCAAAATTAAAAACAATTAATGTCACTTAAAGTTATATGATAGTTACCCAAATAACCAAGGTTCTCGTCTCTTGGTGTCCTGATGGGCATGACCTCTAAAGAAAGGATAGAATGCCCCAAGCTGATACCAGCGGACTAACAACTCCGGCTCAGGATTCCCAAAGAAGCCACCAACATCCGCACCTGGGGAAATGTTTATTTGATAAATTTAACAAGAGGGAACTTGTACAGATTGAATGAATAGGAGGAAGTTATGTTACCAGAAAAAGTGACTCCAGTAAGACCAAGAGTTAAAATCATCGGAACTGAAACTCTGAGATGTTCCCACTCTGCTGTGTTATCTCCTGTCCAAATTGCTCCATGCCTTTGGCTTCCAGGAAAAACTGCCCTGGACAGAACAAAAGGCCTGTCTTTCCCATTACCTCTCTTTAGAAGCCCATCAGCAGTAGCCATGTGAAAGTAATACCCGTAGGCATTATGTAGTTCTCGGTGCTCGACACCTCCATAATGTAAAGCATCTCTGGGCATTGTCACCTGGTCGCAGAGCAGTACTCATTCATAAAGGCCAGCACATCAAATTAAAATTCTAATGCAAGTCGTTTCCAAAATTCTAGATGTAATATCCCCAATCATGTATGAGGTAGGCAGATGAGACAAGGACAAACAATGCGCTAATACATCACCATTTATGATAAAGAGTATGATAACAAAAGAAACTAATAACCTGGATTTTCATGACATACAGAGAGTACTTTGAGTTTATGTACGTGTATACATTAAGCTGGTATGTTACTAGAAATTTGTTTAAATTTCTTTGGTTCCTGGTCTGGTAATTTTGGAATTTGTTGAACGCGAGCTGGCTATAGATTCATGGGCTTATTTGTGATCAAATTAAAATAAATTAATAGAATGTTATCCATGGTTGTGGATAGTTTATTTGCTTTTAATATAGAAGTCTAGGCCTTCTAGATAAGACAAAACCTGAGAATATCTTCATAACATCATAAAAACATGCCTTGGTAGAATTTGCAGATTCCGTTTCTGTGATTTACTTAAGCCAGTTTGGAGCATTCAGATTCCAATTGTTCTCCGCAGCAAGTAAGAAATTCACTATTGTCACGCTGTTCATAGCCCCAAAACAACCCAATTTCAACCCCTACCTTTCGCAGTCAAGCTTAATGCCAAACCTTGTGTGCTCGTGGACCTTTAATAGCACCCCTTCACACAACCTACAAATTGCAATTCGCAACCCCGTGTGAGGTCTCACCATAAGCAACTCCAACCAAACTACATCTGCATTTCACAGAGCACAAAACAAATCCAACTTTTGTATTTAATTTCTTAATTGGTCCCAAAACCTCTACTTCTCCAAAATACATATCTTGCGTCCGCCACTCCCGTAAAAAGAATCAATCCAGTTAAATGTTTCCTGAACTTATCCTACCTCATTATAAATTTATGATTCGTCTCTAAAGCTGACCTGATACGCGGAACAAATTTGGAACAGTGGTGAAATGAAACAGAATAAATAACAAGCATACCTCTGGACCATTAAAAACAGAGGGTTCATTCATGTCATTCCATATGTACAAAGAAGGTGTAGATCCGACATAGTTAGAATATGAGAACTTGTCAGCCCACCATGACCTGATCTCTGGGTTTGACATATCAGGGTACGATGAGGAACCAGGCCAGCACCACCCATCATAATCCTTACCGCTTGCATCCTTAACATAATAGCTCTTCTCAGTAGCCTCCTTGTGCAAGTGGAAGGACTCATCCCTCTTAATATGAGGGTCCACAATAGTTACCATGTGCCTCCCCTTTGCAGCCAATTTCTTCTGCATCTCTTCAGGGTTAGGGAACAGAACCCTGTCCCACGTAAAATATTTCTTTCCGTCCGTATGCTCAATGTCGAGCCACAAAACATCATATGGTATATCATGCTCATCAAATTTTGAATCAACTTGTGCAACATCCTCCTCATCCCTGTAATTCCACCTGCATTGATGATAAGCCGTGGCAAAGAACTGGGGCAATGCTGGAGTTCCCGTCACACTAGTATACTGCCGAACAACATCTTTGGGCCCTGGACCCACGAAAAAGAATGCATCCACAACACCAGCTTCAGACATCCACAGAGTGTCAATCCGGGTCTTATCCGAAGGCAACCCAATGGACTCCTCAGCATCCCAACCAGACCCAAAAACATCAATCTGCATTTCAGCAGCATTCAACCAGAAAAATCCCGAAGTCCCCGGAGCTTTACCATGTGAAATCATGAATGGTATAGACCCATAAAGCCCGAATGGTGAATCGTGTAAGTACTCAAACACATCTAAATTGAAAAGCCTATATGGTTCAGATTCTTCAACCCCAGGTCCTTTTGTTGCCTTCAGCGCAAGACTAGTCGCATGTTCAGGAATACCATAGACGAAATCAGCCCCATAAAATGAGACATCAAAGCTAATTGATTGCGGACCATACGGCCTCGTATCAGTGTGACTTCTAAACCTCTCCTCCCAATCTTCCCCTTCCTTTTTCACTCTTAACTGTTCAAAATCAAATAACCCCTGTGAATTGAACGACAAGACACGCTTACCTCCTTTTTCTCGAACATAGACCTCAAACGGATCGTGCCGAAGAACAGCTTCGTATCCGTCCAATAGGTAAACAACCGATGAAGGACCCAATTCACCGCCGGTCACCTCCTCCGAAAGTCTCTGTAACCAGAGCTTCTTGTTCAAGAACTCCGGAACAATCACATCGGGCACTTCAAAGCGCTTTTTGGGGGGATCAAAACTTGGGTCTTCGTCTATCTTGAGCCGCAATACGCCATCTTGGTATACAGATAGAATCAGGACCAATGGCTTGATTGGGCGTTCTTCGTTTTCAATGGTTCCTGGGTTGTTCTTGGGGATGAGCTTGGCGATGAGGTCGCCGTCGGCGATGGCGACATCGGTTGCGATCAGGGAGCACGATCCAGGTTTTCGGGATCTAGCTCGCTTGCAGAATGGGGTTTGGTTACAGTTCCTGAACTCGTCTCTTTTCCAGGATGAGACTGAGCTCAGGAAGAGGAGATACACAAGTAGGAGATGGTACAGACATACACTTTTCATTGTTGAATTAATATGTAGTGATGAAGATTTATCAATTCCTCATACCAGAGCTCAAGGGTTTACCTTTCAGAACGGTGTGTGGGAGACCAGAACCCTACAAATTGAGAGATGTACCCGATATCACTTTGTTTTGTAGTGGCAAAGAACTCGGAATGTTGAACAAATGGGTTGAGTTACTCGACCGGAAAAGGTTGGGATCGTTCATTCTACCTAATCCCACGACTACAATTTGCACTTTGATTTGATAAATTGCACTTTCGACGAGCTACGTTGTGTGTTATTATTTAGGAATCCCAGCAAACTTTCAAACAAAGTTTTTTATAATTGAAAATGTAAGGAATAAATTTAAATGAATTCTAATTCTTCATTTTGAATTCGAAGATATTTCAAAGAATTTTTTTTAGAATTGTAGCATTCAACTATTATTTATTATATTTGGTTTGGTTTTTTCGGAGCGGTTGTGGATAATGTTATTTTCATTCTTGATTCTCAAACTCATTTATTGGATTTTTCAAACACGAAAAGAAAATCCAAATTTAAAAGAAAAAATCTACTCTGAATTAATAGTATGCTAAATGTTGTAAGAATTACAACATATTAAAATTTATTTATATATGGGGTGAATAAGTCTCATAATTGATCGGGCGAAATCTAAACACTGGTTAAGAATCGATCGGATGAGTAAGACCCATTTTGATATCTTGGACAATACCTATTTTGTATAAGTACTTATAAGCATCCCAATTTAGATCCCGACAAACCTCTAAAAGTCATGGTTGGACGATATCATGATCATAAAAAATGACACTTTAATCTTATCCCTAGATGAGTCTTGAGTCATATTAGATATTGATAAGTTTAACCATAGATGCCTTCATTTTATTTTACATGAAACATTTTTGGAACATCATATGTCTTCCAGAATGGCGTGCACTAGGCCTTATAGAGTAGCGCACACCAAACTATATAAATGTACGTCAATATGCCCTGAGTTGTCAAATCACATTAACTTGCGGTATAATAGGCTGCAGCTAATGGGCATGCAGTTGTGTGTGTCAAAGAACTAGCATGTGTCACTTCACCAATTGGCACACCCCATTTAGTTCCCCATTCAGTTCTTGTATACGCCAATTCAGTCTATTGGTCCAATCACTTACCAAGGTTGTGTGCAAGTCGCTCCACTCCTTACACATTCTTTTTTAGTATTTTGGAGGCCATAAAAGGGACCCCAAGACTTGGGAGCCAAGGGTGAAAATGTTTCGTTTCAAAAAGAAAAGAGGTAAAGAAGGAGGAGAACTTCTCTCTCAAGAATCTCTTAGAGTTTTGTGAGATTTTTGGAAATTAGAAAAGGAGAAGATTTTGTGAGGAAAATACTATCTTTGAAAAATACTTCAAAACAAGTTAGGAGCATCCAAGTCAAAAAAAAAAAGTAGAAGAGGAAGGGTTGGCATTGAATAAGTAATTCGACTTTTATTTATTCATTTTCACCTTATTCTCAAGTACTTGTGTCAACATCATCATGGGGAGGGAATGGATATCCAGTTTGGAAGCCGTTCCATGTAAATCAAGTACCCCATACCTAAGAGTATCCATACAGTGAAGGGTAATCAGTCAAATGCTTGAGTTGCATTCTACCCATAGATAGACGGGTAATTTGAGCGTACCATTTAGATTCTCGAAGACATGTTGAGGGCTTGCGTTCTAAAATTTTGAGGCCCGTGGAAGGGTCATTTGACATTAGCAGAGTTTGCGTACAATAATAGTTTTATAAACTAGCATTACGATGACACCTTGCGAGGCACTTTTATGGTAGACCATGCAGATCACCAGTATGTTGGGCTAAAGTAGATGAAGGTATAGTGTTGGGACCCGACTTAGTTTAGGAGACTATAGATAAAGTTGTTCGAATACAACAGTGGTTGCTCACCGCTCAAAGTCGTCACAAAAGGTACGTTGGGCGTAGGAGGCGACTATTGTTTTTCGAGGTGGGCAATCACGTCTTCTTGAAAGCCACACCAAAGAAGGGATTGATGTGGTTCGGATATAGTAGGAAACTATCACCGAAGTATGTGGGGCCGTTTAAAATTTTCAAAAGAGTGGGGGAGGTGACGTATCGACTTGCCTTGGCACCAATGCTGTCAAGGGTTGATGGCGTATTGCATGTATCTATGCTGCGTAAGTATGAGCAGCTGACCGGCCGGCAAAAGTGTGTGTCGTTGGGGGTGCCGGCCTAGGGTCAGTGGTTTAATTTCATAAAACAGAACTTATCCTCAAAATATGTAAAACGAGTATAATGGATAGTCCGGAGTATCGATCCACAGGGAAAAAGACCGTTAGATTTGAAGAATTCGCAAATTGGTGTTTTCGACGTTTCGGACGTCAACCTCAAATTTGTTTGGAGATTTTGTTAACAATGATATTAACTAAGTGGGGATTAAAACTAGATTAAGGGATGGGGTTAAGTCTTAAAGTTTGGTCTAATCAAAATTTCCGTTGGTCTATCTCTTCTCTTTATAACTCAATCTAGCTCCCGGTCCCGGGTTTTAGATCGGAAAATACTTCAATGAAAATCAGGATTTTACTTCACAAAATGGTTTGATGGATTCTTTCAAGTTTAAGAAAATTAAGATTAAAACATGAAGGACATCGATTCAAGTATTAGATATACCAACTCTAAGGATGGCTATAACTAATCAAGAACTTAACACTTCATTTTTATTTCAATAAGAAAAACTTAGGAAGATCCATCAATGGCATTAACAAATATGGAGGAGATATAGACCAACATGGTTTTGAACTAAACCTCACATTTAGACTTAACCCTCACTAATTTAGCTACTCATATTAACCATAAACATGGTATAAGTAAAGGAAAACATGATAACACAAACTTATCTAATGATAATAAGAAGGATTTAATCAAAACTACAAGAAAACTCTAAGAACAATCAGATTTTAAGGTGAGATAAACAATGCTAATGGAATTATAAAAGTGATTCTTACCAATACTTGAAGTATACCAAGAGAGTAAATGGATTCACAAGAGAAAATCACTAAAGATCAATGCTCATATCAAACTTGAAGGTAAAAACATGAAGAACAAAAGTCTAAGGCAATAAGGGAGGCAAGAAAAACTCTCTACAATCTGAAAAAACTGATATATGATAAGTGTGTATTGTGTTGTGTATGAGAGACCCCTTTAGCCAAAGAAACAACCTAAAATAAAATATCCTAACAAAAACTAGGTGAAAGTACTATTCTACCCTCCACAATAGCAATTTAAGAAGCTTCTTATTCAGTGATTTGGCCCAAAATTCGAGTAAAAGTCGGCCCCACAGAATCAGACGTAACAGGTTCTCTATCGATAGGAGGATCTCTCTATCGATAGAGAAGTCCTCTGGTTTTTAATTGATTCAGCCTCCTATCGATAGGAAGATGCCTCTATCGATAGGGAAGTCTTCTAGTCTTCTTTGATTCAGCCTCCTATCGATAGGAGTGATCCTCTATTGATAGGGAAGTCTTCTGGTCTTCTTTGATTCAGCCTCCTGTCGATAGGAGTGATCCTCTATCGATAGAGAGCTCTTTTTCCTGGTTCTTTGCTAGGCTCTATCGATAGGGATAAACCTCTATCGATAGAGAGGCTTCAGACTTCAATTCTTTGGTTCTTCCTCGTCTCTTTGATCCGGGCTCACTTTCACTCCTCCCGAGCCTTCAATTGGTCCTCCATTAATATCACCAATGATTCCGAGGCCTTAAGTCATGGAAGAACCTTTTGGGCATTCATTTAGCGCTCGCAAACCTGAAAGGGTAGAAAGACAACTACGCGTGCAATATTAACTAAATAAAAACATTTGCCTACGCATAATTGCCAAAATGAGTATGTTGAGCCACGTTATTATGCAATATCATGCGCTCATCACACCCCCCAACTTGAACGTTGCTAGTCCCTAGCAACGCATCATACTAACAACAGAAAAGACAGTTTATTTCCCATGCAAGTCTAATTATCAACCATGCTTGATTTTCGTAGTTTCCATGTGTACTCGGTGCATTTAGCAAGTATGAGCAATGTAAACACGCACAACCATTCATGAACTATAAGGAACAGGTGAGCTTAGAATTTTATCAAGCAATGTTAACCAAAACGAGTCTTGATTCCAAATCTCTCAGTTTGCTCTCAAAATAAATTGTGCACTTCATGACTTAAACTTTGCATCCCTAACTTGCGCGAATATACACACCGAAGATGTGGTTATGCATTCAAGGAATAAGCGCAATCACAAAGAAAGTATTCTGGTATGCGTTGATGAAACATAGCAATGTGATATAGGAATGCAAGTGCTAGAAACATGCAACTACTCAAACATGCATCAAGATAGAATCCAAATTGTAATTAGAATCGATTGGGACTTCAAAAGTTTATAGCATTCATGGTTTTTCATATCAAGATTTGAAGTACAAGAAATGACACCGGCTAATATGTGGCTTAGGTCATCTACCCTTTGCCGGTGTTGTGACAATACCCATGTGCACCCGGTGCACCATACCATGACGACTACAATAAAAAGAAAAAGAAAACACACAATCCTAGACTTAATGACTCGATTTTTCTGACTCTATCCCAGTCTTCTTCTAAAAACTTTCCTCGTCGATGTCCTCTTCTTCACTATCCCCGCTCACCTCCTCTTCTGTCTCGCTCTCCTCCTCGTCAGAAATGTATGGGCGCCCTGTCTGTGCAGCCACATAATCCATGGTGAATTTCTGTCATCTCATAATCTTCTTCTGTGTTTTCATGATCTCAGACTGCCGACAGAAGATCTTTTTCATCATCTTCCACATCTTTTTCTTGAAGGAGTCTTCTTCAGGCACTGCCACAGAAGGGCCTGAAGTCCTTGTACTGACCCGAGAAGCTGAAGGGACGTGGGTTCTAACTGTTGGTGGAGGTCTCACAGCGGTTGGGTCTCGAGAGTGGGCCTTGCTCTTACTTGTAGTGACCCCAGAAATGGGTCCCAGACCCTCAGTCCATGCATCGTTTGATCTCTCTTCCACTCCCATGTTGAGGCATAATTGGGTGATCATTGCCGTGTATGGGAAATTCGCCCTGCGCATTGTGTTGGTCCTGAATTCCACCAACTGCCTGAAAATATATCTCCCGACATCTATCACATCATCGTGCAGGAAGGAGTAGACTAACTGGACCTCCTTTGCCCCAAGAATGTTCTCCACCCCTCGGGGGTAGAGATTGTAATGCAGGATCTTGTTTAGGAGCCTATACTCCTCCTTAAGCCTCCCAACGGGGAATTGGCCATGAAACTCATTAGGATCGGAGAACATCATATCCGCATAGAAGCGGGGATCATACACCTCTTCCTCGCGTGGGAAGGTGCAAATACTCTCATCAAATGCAGGACACCCCAAGTAAAATGTAATGACCATTGGAGTGATTAAAATTCGCTTACCCCGCACGGTCGACGTTATTTGGGTGATTTCCCCCTCGGGGAGTCTCATATTCGTGAAGAAAGCTTTCACTATGGGTAGGATATACCCCTTGACCGGCTCAAACCATTTCTTCAACCCCCTACTATCAATAATGAGGACCGCTTCTTCTTCCCCAATATCTTCACGGTGAACCATTCTTTCGCACGTGACCTTGCGGTTCGCCATTGAATTTTCCCACTCCCGTTTGGCCGAGGCTTTAGGATCCTCCTTAGATTTTTTCTTTTTCCCCGAACTTTCGGCGGCCTTACGCTTACCCCTTTGGATTTCTTCCCTCCTTCGGGTTTCATCACTCCTTTCTTCTTGAAATTCTTCCTCTTCACTCACATTGGGGATCTTAGAACGAGCCATTGGTGCTTGATTTCGGAGTTTGAGGTTGAAATTTCAGATTTTGAGGGTTAGGGCACGAAATTTCGGTTGGAGGAAAGTGGGTGAGGGGTTTTGGATATATATAGGGTAGGATTTCGGGATGATTCGGGAAAGGTGCGAGATTTGGGGGCGTTTCGGAGCAAATGGGGGAGAAAATCGCGATTCTTGGTGAGGAGGTGTGAATTTTGGGTGAAAGAAATGAAAAGGTTCGGGTGTTTTTAAAGGGTTTTTCCGAATTCTGGGTTCTCTATCGATAGAGAAGTGGTCTCTATCGATAGAGAAGTCTTCTGATGAAAATTTTTTGCTGCTCCTATCGATAGGAGACTTTCTCTATCGATAGGGAAACCTTTTGTCCATTTTTTGGCCTTGGCTCTATCGATAGGAATAATCCTCTATCGATAGAGAATGCTGAAAAAGTTGCTCTATCGATAGGAACATTCCTCTATCGATAGAGGTTGAATCTGTCTGGTTTCTGCACTGATCCTCTATCGATAGGAACATTCCTCTATCGATAGAGGTTGGTTCTGTCTGATTTCTGCTTATGCCCCAAATTCTTCATCTTTTTTTTTTTGACCCCTCTTCTTTTCATCACCCATTCAAACACTCTCAACACACCTCCTAACATCCGGTTTCCTAATTGTTTCGTGAAAAATTGGATGACTCGGACTTGGTTCGAAATTTGGATTATGGGACACTTGTGTGGTTCAATCATGCAAAGATAGCCTAATTTCATTTTCTCCGTACATAATGGATTCCAAATTGATGCATGCAAGATGTTAAGCATGAAATGAGCATGGCATGGATTTCATATGAAGATTGAGTGCGGGATGCTTTTCAAATTAAATCTCCACTCTATATGATCAAATCACCCAATTACACACTTAGCTCATAGTGTTCCAAATAGTTCATGTTTATGTGTGTGAATTGACTTTGTTGCTCAATGACAAATACATCGCATGCATGCCTCTTGTACATATCCAGTTTATCAAGCATAGGTTTCAACTCTACTTTCATGGGAAATGGAACAATAATTGAAAAAAAAATGGGACTAAAATGACTCAATTAACACTAAGATTGAACTAACTCTTCCCCCCAACTTGAAAATTGCATTGTCCTCAATGCAAGAAGACAACGCACCATTAAGCATAAAAGAGGGACGATCATACCTGCGAGGTGGAATGTCAACCACCATATACCTCGACCAAGTTTGAGGATTTCTCGTCACGTGCACTGTTTGTCATTGGGAGGGCTTCCAAGGTGTACTCTTTCGGCTCCAACTTGTGGACCATAGCTAGTCACATAGGATCATCGCCGGAGCTTTGTTGGACTAACAACCGTAGCACATAGCTACACCCATGACTTTGGGCTCTTGAATGCCGCAATCACCCCGTACTTAGACCCAAACTACCAAGGCTGATGTGGTAGCATGTACACCTTGCGAAGACTGAACCACCAACTACCTACTAAGAGCAAACATGACTTCATGGGACACAAAATTTCATTAGCAGGTTAGTCCAAAAATAACAATAAATGAAAGTAAGCAATAAATCCACCAACTTCTTCACGCGAAGGACACGAGTACTACTTTTCTTCCTTGTCGAAGGCTGTGTTTCCCTATTGTTGGAAGGACAGTATGCGTGGGGTTCAACAATATCTTGAGAAGCAGCGCCATCATCTAATAGGCTACCACTCCCTTTGGAGGGGGTCCCCCCAAATTCCTTACCCCTTCATTCCGCTTTGAAGCAATCTCCACGGAACTTGACACTAAAGCCGAAAAGGTTCAAACAGATTTCTCATTTTCCACGCGCCTGCCGTCAGACCCAACCTCAAGGTACTACATACGTAGCTTGACAAGGTGGCTATACCAGACCATCTGATGCCGTTCGAGCACGGCAAACACTGGAGGTATCACAAACTCCATGGATTTATAGTCTCCTAGACTTCAAATAAGGTTCACGGACCCAAAGGATTGGGGTCCACATGGTCGACATCGGACCCGTCATAGACCGGGTCTCTCAATTCCTCAAAGGATTCCTCAGGATCAAATTTTTCAATGTAAGGCTTTAACCGGTGACCATTCACCTTAAAAGTTGTTCCATTCTTGGGGTTCTCAAGTTCAACCGCTCCATGAGTGGAGACGGTCTTCACAATGTAGGGCCCTCCCCACCGGGATCGCAATTTTCCCGGAAATAAATGCAACCTCGAGTTGTACAATAAGACCTTTTGGTCCGGGGTGAATGTTTTCCGGACAATGTTCTTGTCGTGAAAGGCCTTGACCTTACACTTGTAAATGTGGGCATTGTCATAAGCATCCCGGCGGATTTCTTCAAGCTCATCCAATTGGAGCTTGCGGTGGGCACTGGCTTCGGGCATCCGATAATTCAATTGTTTGATAGCCCAAAAAGCCTTGTGCTCCATTTCCACCGGTAAGTGGCAAGCTTTGCCATATATCAAGCGGTAGGGAGACATGCCCAACACAGTTTTGTAAGCAGTACGGTAAGCCCACAAGGCATCAATTAGTCTAAGAGACCAATCTTTGCGATTCGGGTTCACCGTTTTCTCAAGGATGTGCTTGATTTCACGGTTGGCCAATTCAGCTTGGCCATTGGTCTGTGGGTGGTACGCAGTGGACACTTTGTGGTTGACCCCATATTTCTTAACTAAGGCTTCCATAGGGCGATTGCAGAAGTGTGTGCCCTGATCATTGATTAGGGCTTTAGGCATCCCAAAGCGGGAGAAGATGTTCTCCTTAAGGAATCGGACCACAACAGAGTGGTCATTGGTTCGGGTTGGAATGGCCTCCACCCATTTGGACACGTAGTCCACGGCTAACAGAATGTAGAGATTCCCAAAAGAATTGGGAAAAGGACCCATGAAATCGATGCCCCAACAATCGAAAACTTCAATGATTAAGATGGGTTGGAGGGGCATCATGTTACGCCGTGATAAGGCACCTAACTCTTGACAGCGTGGGCAAGCCTTGCAGAATTCAAAGGCATCCTTGAAGATGTGAGGCCAATAGAAGCCACACTGCAAAATTTTAGCAGCTGTCTTCTTTGAGGAAAAATGCCCGCCACATGCCTCGGTGTGGCAAAAGGTCAAGATTGACTTTTGTTCATCATCGGGCACACACCGCCGGACAATCTGGTCTGGGCAAAATTTAAAGAGATAGGGATCATCGAAGACGAATCTCCTCACCTCAGCCAGAAATTTTCTCCTATCTTGAGGAGTCCAATGTGATGGGAGTTGTCCCGTGGCCAAGTAATTGGCAATATCAGCATACCACGGGCAACTTGAAATGGCCAAGAGTTGCTCATCAGGAAAGGAGTCGGGAATGGGTATGTTAGAGGTATGATCCTCAAACTCGTGGCGAGACAAATGGTCCGCCACGACATTCTCAACCCCCTTTTTGTCTTTGATGGTCAAGTCAAACTCTTGTAGGAGTAATACCCACCTAATTAGCCGAGCTTTAGCATCAGGCTTGGTCATGAGGTATTTGAGGGCGGCATGGTCGGTGTAAATCACAATGGGTGATCCTATGAGATAGGACCGGAATTTATCAAGAGCAAATACCACCGCCAACAACTCCTTTTCAGTGGTCTTGTAGTTCAATTGGGCATCATTCAGGGTTTTGCTTGCATAAGCAATGACATGAGGCTCCTCACCATCCCTTTGACCTAAGACCGCCCCAATGGCATAGTCACTAGCGTCACACATGAGCTCAAATGGTAAGCTCCAGTTAGGGGATTGCATGATTGGAGGAGTCGTGAGAGCGACTTTGAGTTTTGAAAAGGCCTCCTCACAATCATTTGTCCACACAAAGGTTGTGTCTTTTGATAGCAAGTGACACAAGGGACGAGAAATGGCGCTAAAATTCTGAATGAAGCGCCGATAGAATCCAGCGTGTCCAAGGAAAGAACGGATATCCTTGACACACTTAGGGGTAGGTAACTTAGAGATGAGTTCTATTTTTGATTGATCTACCTTAATCCCCTTTGAAGAAATGATGTGACCGAGGACAATACCATGAGTGACCATAAAATGGCACTTCTCCCAATTTAAAACCAGATTTTTCTCCTCACATCTAACAAGAACCCTCTCAAGATTCTCCAAGCAAGACTCAAATGAGTCCCCGAACACAGAAAAATCATCCATGAACACCTCTACAATTTTTTCGATCATGTCGCTAAAGATGCCCGTCATACACCGAGAGAAGGTGCCGGGGGCATTGCAAAGCCCGAAGGGCATGCGACGATATGCAAAGGTGCCAAATGGACATGTGAAAGTAGTCTTTTCTTGGTCTTCCAGAGAGACCTCTATCTGATTATACCCCGAATACCCATCTAGGAAACAGTAGAAAGCATGGCCAGCCACCCTCTCTAACATTTGGTCAATGAAGGGAAGAGGGAAGTGGTCTTTCCGGGTACCGGCGTTGAGTTTTCTATAGTCTATACAGACGAGCCAACCAGTGACCACCCGAGTGGGAATCAACTCCCCACTCTCATTGGGCACAACAGTGAAGCCAGACTTTTTTGGCACAACCTGGATGGGGCTGACCCATTTGCTATCAGCTATCGGGTATATGATACCCACATCCAGTAACTTTAGAACCTCATCTCTCACCACATCTCGCATGATCGGGTTCAAACGCCGTTGAGGTTGGCGAGATGGCTTAACATCATCCTCGAGATAGATGCGGTGAGTGCACAAAAGCGGGCTGATCCCGTGAATATCAGCAATGGTCCACCCTAAAACAGATTTATGGGCCCTCAAAATTTCCAATAAAGTAGCTTCTTGGGGGTTGTCTAGACTGGATGAGATGACAACCGGGAAAGTTTCAGAATTCCCCAAGAAAGCATACTTTAAGGTAGATGGTAAACTTTTGAGCTCGGGCTTGGGTGGTTTAACAGAAGATGGTAGAGCCCGAGCTGTCGGTGGTGATAGTTTTTCAAAGTTGGGCACCCACTTTTCAGTACCCAACACCTCTTCTTCATTCAGGAGGGAGTAAATGTACTCAACCTCGGGAGAATCTAAAAATTCAGTCTCTTCCACAGTAAGCATAGCCTCTAGGGGGTCGGAAAACAGATGACAATCGACGTGCTCTTGAACAAGTGCGTCTATAACGCTCACATCACGGATGTCATCATCATCCCCCATTTGGCTCCCAATGTTAAAAATGTTGAGCTCAAGGGTCATGTTTCCAAACGTCATTTTAAGCAGCCCATTTCGACAATGGATCACTGCGTTGGATGTGGCCAAGAAAGGCCTTCCAAGTATGATGGGCGTTTGGGCTTGAAGATTAGACGTGGGACAAGTATCAAGGACTATGAAGTCCACCGGGTATACAAAGTTGTCCACTTGGACAAGCACATCTTCCACCAATCCCCTCGGTACCCGGACACTACGGTCGGCTAATTGGAGGGTCACCGAGGTTGGTTTCATGTCCCCCAACCCAAGTTGCTCATACACCGAGTATGACAACAAATTTACACTAGCCCCTAAGCCAAGCAGGGCTTTCTCCACTACCTTCCCCCCAACTCTCACAGAAATTGTAGGACAACCGGGGTCCTTGTACTTTGGTGCAATGGGTGTTTGTATGATCGAACTCACCTGTTGAGTCAAGAACACCTTCTTTTGTATGTTGTGCTTGCGCTTGATTGTGCACAAGTCCTTCAAAAATTTGGCATAAGAAGGTATTTGCTTGATTGCATCAAGCAACGGAATATTGATCTTAACTTGCTTGAAAAGCTCAAATATCTCGTTGGAGTTTGTCAACTTGGGTAGAGGCCTCAATCTTTGTGGAAAAGGGGCCGGCATTGGGCAAGTTGAGACCATGGGTTCTCCCATAGGAGCAGATGTGGAAGTGGAAATGGGGGGAGATTGAGGTAAGACACTCACCGGGTCATCATCTTGGGGTTGTGGAGTAGGCACCGGAGGAGGAGTGGAGATTGTTTTAGAGAGAATGGTCTTATCGACCTCTTTCCCACTCCTCAATGTGGTGATGGCCTTAGCTTGTTCCACATTTGACCCAGAAGGAGAATTTCCTTGTACAAAATGACCACCTTGGGGATTTGCTTGTGGTTGTGCGGGAAATTTCCCCTTCTCATGTTGCATAGTCCCCAAAGTGGTGGTCAACTTGGTGAGTTGGGAACGGATGTCCCCAATGGCTTGAGTGTTCTGTTCATTGACATTAGCTTGCCCTTGCATGAACATTTGCAAGGTATCCTCCAAGCTTCACCGGTTAGGCGGTTGGTAAGAGTTGGGACCCGTGGAGGGACCCGGAGGATTGTAGGCGTTTGGTGGATACCGTGGTGGTGCCGGCCCTTGTGCATTTTGATGGGCCGGGTATTGTCCTTGAAATCCCGGGGGTCCTTGGGGTTGTGCACCCGACTCATTGTTCCTCCAACTAAAATTGGGATGATTTCTCAATCCCGGATGGTAGGTGTTGTTGAAAGGCACGTTGGTAGGCTTTTGCCCTTGGTGAAGGGCATGGACTTCAGCTTGGTCTGAACCATGAAGTACCTCTTTGAAAGCAGGTATGGTTGGACAGATATTGGTCGTGTGGTCCATGGTGTCACAAATGGCACAAGCCTCCCCGGGCTTTGAAATAGAAAAGACCTCATTCACCCTATTTATCTCCAATTTCTCTAGTTTCCTAGAGAGGTGGTCGAGGCGTTTACTGATGTCCTCCTCGTCCCTAGGTACGTATTTGCCCATGGTTCCGTGACTAGTGGGGGGCTTGTAAGAGCGATCATTGGGATCCGAATAATCCCATGATTGATTGTTCTCCGCTAACTCATCTAGGTAAGCTAGAGCTGCGGAGGCCCCTTGGTTCAGAAATTCCCCACTAGTCATGAGGTTGATGAATTGGCGATTGCAGACTGATATGGCTTCGTAGAAAAATGCCACAATCTGCCAATCCTCATACCCGTGATGAGGGACAGCGAGGAGACGCTCCTTATATCTTTCCCAACATGAACAGAAGGACTCGTTGGGTATTTCCTCAAAATTTTGGATTTTCTTCTTCAAAGTGGTGGTGCGGTGAAGTGGGAACCATTTTTTGTGGAATTCAACCTGCATCTTTCCCATCGCTTGGCCTTCTCCTTGAGGGAAAATGGAAAGAGTTTCAAACGCGCCATCTCAAGGTGAGCGGACACGTTGGTGAAAGTGTTCACCACCTCCTCGAATTCTTTGATGTGCACATAGCAATTCTCCGATTCCATCCCATAGAAGGTAGGTAACATGCCAAGCATATTAGGCTTTACATGGAATTGTTGTCCTTCGGGAGTATCGGTAGGAAAGCGAATGCATGAGGTGGTGGTGGTGTGAGTAGGGTGCAAGTAATCCCGCATGGTGCGACCCATGGGTGTGTCATTTTCATCATGATGGATTCTTTCAAGTTTAAGAAAATTAAGATTAAAACATGAAGGACATCGATTCAAGTATTAGATATACCAACTCTAAGGATGGCTATAACTAATCAAGAACTTAACACTTCATTTTTATTTCAATAAGAAAAACTTAGGAAGATCCATCAATGGCATTAACAAATATGGAGGAGATATAGACCAACATGGTTTTGAACTAAACCTCACATTTAGACTTAACCCTCACTAATTTAGCTACTCATATTAACCATAAACATGGTATAAGTAAAGGAAAACATGATAACACAAACTTATCTAATGATAATAAGAAGGATTTAATCAAAACTACAAGAAAACTCTAAGAACAATCAGATTTTAAGGTGAGATAAACAATGCTAATGGAATTATAAAAGTGATTCTTACCAATACTTGAAGTATACCAAGAGAGTAAATGGATTCACAAGAGAAAATCACTAAAGATCAATGCTCATATCAAACTTGAAGGTAAAAACATGAAGAACAAAAGTCTAAGGCAAGAAGGGAGGCAAGAAAAACTCTCTACAATCTGAAAAAACTGATATATGATAAGTGTGTATTGTGTTGTGTATGAGAGACCCCTTTAGCCAAAGAAACAACCTAAAATAAAATATCCTAACAAAAACTAGGTGAAAGTACTATTCTACCCTCCACAATAGCAATTTAAGAAGCTTCTTATTCAGTGATTTGGCCCAAAATTCGAGTAAAAGTCGGCCCCACAGAATCAGACGTAACAGGTTCTCTATCGATAGGAGGATCTCTCTATCGATAGAGAAGTCCTCTGGTTTTTAATTGATTCAGCCTCCTATCGATAGGAAGATGCCTCTATCGATAGGGAAGTCTTCTAGTCTTCTTTGATTCAGCCTCCTATCGATAGGAGTGATCCTCTATTGATAGGGAAGTCTTCTGGTCTTCTTTGATTCAGCCTCCTGTCGATAGGAGTGATCCTCTATCGATAGAGAGCTCTTTTTCCTGGTTCTTTGCTAGGCTCTATCGATAGGGATAAACCTCTATCGATAGAGAGGCTTCAGACTTCAATTCTTTGGTTCTTCCTCGTCTCTTTGATCCGGGCTCACTTTCACTCCTCCCGAGCCTTCAATTGGTCCTCCATTAATATCACCAATGATTCCGAGGCCTTAAGTCATGGAAGAACCTTTTGGGCATTCATTTAGCGCTCGCAAACCTGAAAGGGTAGAAAGACAACTACGCGTGCAATATTAACTAAATAAAAACATTTGCCTACGCATAATTGCCAAAATGAGTATGTTGAGCCACGTTATTATGCAATATCATGCGCTCATCAGCAGCCCAATAAGCCACATGTGTTGGATTGCGTTGAGTTAAAGTTGAGGATGATATAACTTATAAGGAGAAGCCGGTGAGGAATTTAGACACCTGATAGTAGGTTTTGGGGGAAAAAACTATCTTGTTGGCCAAGGTGTTATGGCAGCATCACGGTGTTCATGGGAATGAGAGTTCGAATTTCGTTCCAAATATCTAGATTTGTTCCACCATTGAGGCAACAATTTCGAGGATAAAATTTCCTAAGAAGAGAAGGTTGTGAAGACCTAAGGTTCGATAATAATTATTTTTTATTTTTTTGGTTCTTTTAGAACTTCGTGGTTTTTGAATTTGATGTCTAATTGTGATTCGTTCGTAATAAATTGGAGTTTCGGACTCAATGCGCAGGTTTTAGTAGTACAAGGGGAAGGGGAGGTAATGTAATTAACTATAAAATAGATTTAGAAACCCTAATTCAGCTTTTATAAAAAGTTAAACATTTCTTTTTAAGCTTTCAAAATCCTAGTTTGCTTGAGGAAGATGAACGGGTGTCTAGATGAAAGATTTGTGCGAAGTGATCAACTAGGAAGTCATAGTGGGTGCTGAGAGCTTCGCATAGAGCCAAAGAACAGTTGGGTACGAGGAGAGTTCGAGGGTCTATCGAGCATTTTAGCATTTTCTGCATTTTATTGAGTAAGGTAAGTTTTCATGTTGATTTACATTAAGATATGCGCAGATCATATTTTATTCAATGGTAAATAAGTTGTTTTTGGCGTGTGATCGAGTCATGTATGTTCTGTGATTTTTTTGAGCGTATTGGACAGTTAGGTTGCAAAAACAAAATTAAAAAAGAGGTCTGTTCGAAGAAACAGATTCTAAAAATTTACTTAGACCGCTCAAGCAACTTCCTTAAATTTTTGACAGTTTGTTTCTAGTAGTGGACTAGTTTTGGCCACTTGAGCAACCTGTTGAAAAACAGAATGTATACTTTTTAGTTACCAGGTAAGAGATGGTCCGATAATTGGAGCAGTCCGTGAACTCTACTTGGTGTCCTTGTGATTCCTCCGGTGAAAGACCGTGAAACTAACGAGTAAAAAGATGGCCCGACGATCAGAGCAGTCCGTGAACTTTATGATAGGGTTCCCAGTGTGGGCAGCCCGCGGTGCAAGGCCGTTGAAATTTAGCATGAGTCGCATGTCGAGCATGATAGCGTTGTGGTTATTTAGTCGGTTATTTATCTTGTCATTTATGCATATTATATTGTTGATGCGAGCATACTTTAATCAATATGTCGATGTTTCAGTATGATTTTCTACCTAAGCTCCGACTTATATTTTTCTGTAAACTAACAATTTACAAGTGATGATGTACATCCGAGAATTTAGGTCTCAAGTTTGGAGAGGATACAACATACTAGTTAGGATTTACTTTGACATTAGTAAATTTATGTTTTAGATGTTTCAGACTTGATTTTAGTTATTTGGGCATTGTGGGCCCGTTTTGTTAGTTCATGTTTAGTTTTGGAGAGATTACTTAATTGACTATTATAACAGTTGACTAGTGGGGTTTAGAAGCTTTTTTTGTTACTTGGAGATATGTGATATGTCTATGTTGAGTCATATTTATGTTGTTCCATTGTTTATTTCATGCCCCAGAAGTTTGGAGTGTGAAAAATATGGTTTCAACCAAAGGAAACAAGCACACCAAAACGGTTTGAGCCATTTATAATATGGAGGTGTGTGAAATAACAGAGTATAAGGCACTTGAGAGTTTAAAGAGGAATAAGGCAACATGTTGGCTAAATATAGAATAGTGAATAAGGATTCTAACTAAAAGAAATTAGGTATGGTGACATATTTTAACAGGATAAGTGTGGCTTCTATGAGATGTTTATGTTTCCTCTCGACAAGCTCATTTTGTTCAGCAGTGTATGGGCAGGAAGTTTGATGAACAATATTTTCTTGCAAATATAAATCAATCAAAAAATTGTTGACAAACTCTTTCCCATTGTCTGCTCTTGCTTGTTTCACTGAGTTATCTTGTCCTTTACTTCTGACTTATAGAATAACAGAGACAACCATGAAAACCTTGTGTAGTCATCAATGACTAACGGATAATATCTATCACCTTTAAAAGAAGAAATAGGTGTTGGACCCCATACATCTATGTAAATCAAATAAAAAACAATAGAAGTAGAAGTTGTAGAAACATAAAATGGTAACTTGTGACTCTTAGCTACATTACAACTGTTACAATTGAAGTTCAAAGGTTTGGAAACTGGTATAGTACCTTGTTTTATTAAGGACTGAAATAAAGGAAGACTTGGATGTCCTAACTTTTGATGCCACAGTGATGTAGATGTAGTCATCAAGGCTTGAGGGATACTCCCTTCGTCCCAATTTGTTTGTCCATTCTTGAAATTCCAACTTATTTAGGAAATACAATTACTCTTAAAAGTTTTTACTTTTCAAGAATACCCTTAACTTTGTTAACATTAAATGAGAGTTCATGTTTTCCAAAGTGTGATTTTTAAAAAGGGGAAGGACATTAAGGAAATTTTGACAAGTCAACTTCAAAATTAGACAAATAATTTGGGACATCTAAAAGTTAAAAAGTGGACAAACAAATCGGGATGGAGGGAGTATTAGTTTTGAAATGGATTTGTAGTGGATACAATCCCTTGTTGCATGGCCTCTTGTGCATAACTTGTTTGGTGAGATTGTCCTGAATCACAAAACCATTGGAATCAAATATAAGGTTGCAATTGTTATCCTAGGCCAAATGATATATTGATTATAGGTTATGTGAGATCTGAGGAGAATGTAGCATGTTATTCAATCGAAAAACGACCATAAGGTGTTGGTAAAAGTCCCTTACCAACATGTGAAATAGGAACTGTTGAACCATTGCCTACCAATATGCTGTCAAAATAGAGCATGTTTGAGGCTACTATAGTATGACTATCATTGGTGACATGGTTAGAAGCTCCACTGTCTAAATACCAACTATTTGAGACTGGAGCATTACCAGAACTTCCATAAAATTGAGGAGGAAAAAAAGCATAAGAATGCCATGAATTGTCTAGAGGCAACTGTGAAACACCAGGAGCAGTATATGGACCAGTATATGAAGCAGTATCATAAGTCAGCATTGGAACTGATGGATAATAAAATGGACCAGGAACTGACATAGCAGTTTGTGATTGAGCAGGAGCAGAAAACTAATGGTGTAGAGTTGCTACATTAACTTATGGTTGAATAAGTGAAGACATTATTCCAGAAGATCTATTTCCTTGAGATCCATTTACAATATTTACTAAAGCATGAAAATTTTGATATGGCATAGGAAACTGAAAACCTCATCTCTATTTGTTCTGATTTTGCATTTGATATTGCAAGTTCAATCTATGATGACAAGTCACCACTGTATAATTAGTTTTTCCACATATCTGACATCCATTCTTGTCTACATTTCCAAATCTATTTTCCTTTCCTCTATTCAAATTACCATTAAAGGATTGACTTGGAGAGTATGAAGAAGGCTGAGACCCATATTGATGAGCAAACTGATGTGGAAACATAGGATTATGAGATTGTGTTATGCTTGAAGGTTGACTGAAAGACTGTTGAATTGGAATCTCTAATGTTTGAGTATGTCTTGTGTGTCCTAGGCCTGTATTCACTCTAGGACTCAAATAATCTAGATTTTTTGTGTTGCCACAAAAAGCACTAGTTTCTCCATCAGGAGAAGAACCATTCTTTGCTATTATCTGTTTTTCTTCTGCATATAAAATGTTTACCAGCTCATCAAACCTAAGAGAATAACCCCTGGTTCTAATGGAAGTCTTAAGCTGATCAAAATCACTAGCCAACCCATGTAGTGTATAGAAAATCAGATCATCATTGTCTACAACATAATTGGCAGTAGATAACTTTTGAGCGTAAACTCTTATGAAATTGATGGGGGTAAAATTTAAATGAGAAATAAATAAGTTTTTGCTCAGATAAATCATTTAGTTCGGCAAGGAACTGAAATGATATTAGGACACATGTGTCGATCATGTAAGGGGAATAGTCGACCTGAGAAAGGTGGTTCTTACTAGATCCGAACTGAGAAGGCCGGATCCATGACCAGTCAATCTGAGAAAGATGGCCTGATAAGCTGCCGACTTGAGTAAAGCGGTCTGACATCTTACCAACCTGATAAAGGCGGTAAGCAATTTTCAATCCGAGATAAGACATAATTTCGAGTGAGTCGGGATAAGATTCTAAACAAATATGGATGAGAAGTCTATGGCCAATTCGATTAATATGAGAAGTATTAATTGAATAAAACTCTAATGAGAAAAGCTGTTTGACAGAGCTCAAATTAGAAGTTATCTTATTAGTGATCAATCAGAAGGCATTCCACTCAAACTAGTGTCCTAAGAGAATTATTACGGTTCAAAGTCCATAAATAAAGCTCCAAGTCAGGAGAGAAAGGTACGCAATAATTCACTAGCTAATAGAGAATATTAGCTTGATTTGTACTCATCCTTGTGAGTTTTAGTTGACTTAATCATCAGAGTGCCTTCCTGCTACAGAGGCAGAGGGTCCCTTGACCAATTATTATTTTCCAGATCACAGGTCCACCTATATTGAGAGTATAGATTCTGCTAGATAGTAAGGTTCTAGCTTTCCTTCCGGATTGTGAAAATCAACCCATGCCACTTACAATTGGGGGCGCCTTTGAGAAAGCTAATATCTGATGACATAAACACCTAAGAGAGATCAAATGAAAGGGAATAATGGGAAAGAGAAATCCAGATCTCCTCCCCCATAGTCAAGGGGACCGAGGAAGGAAGTTTCAAAGGTCCCACCACCAAAGCTGGCAAGAGGTCAGCCTAGAAACTAGGTGTTAACACCTCCCCCAATTTCACCACCAGTACTTCCACTCGCACCACCTATGGCTCCTCTGCCACCACTGCATTACCTTCAGCTGTAGTGGGGGAAAATCCTGATCCACTGCGAGAAGCGGGAAAGGTCAAAGATAGGAGATAGGTCTTGAACATGAACCCAAAATGACAGAGGGAGAGGATCCCGAACTCGTGATAGGTCTTGTTCGAGAACTCTCCATGACGCGAAAGACAACTAGTGAGATCGGGTCAGAAGACGAGATCAGAAGGTTGACGTGAGGCACCACATGCACCAAAATAGAAAGACAAAATAGAGCCCTTCGACGAGAAATGGACCATGCTCGGTCTGTCATATCAAGGCGGGATGAGCGATCAAAAACTAGTACATCATGTCTGGAGAACCAGAGTGAACAAAGCCATAGAGATGAACATCAGTCCCGAGAAGGGAATTAGCAAGCAGAAGCCCTGCCAAATAACCAACACAATGTGGTTCCTCGACCATTGATCCGTCAACTTTTTGATATGAGGGAATGACTGAAACGACAAGAGGGAGCTATCCTGAACAACAATCCAAATATTGCAGCTCCAATTGTACCACCAATCTTTCAACTTCTCGATATGAGGGAATAATTGAACCAACAATTGGGTCTGCACCAACTGGAAGAGGACAAAACCTAGAAGGAATTAAAACAACTGACAGTCTCTCCGCTGTTAGTTCATATCGAGATGGAACCATTACCGAGAAAATTTGTTCTTCCAAAATTTCTTGTCTACAATGGCCAAACAGACCCGATGACCCACATCAAGGATTCTTGAATTCAATGATGATCTGCTCAGGCCAAAATAGCTTGTACTACAAGATGTTTTTCACGAGCCTTGGCGAGACAGCTTTACATTGGTTCCATGCACTTCGCCACGGTCAACCAAGATTTGGAGGCAACTGGACGATCTATTCGTCAAAAGATTTGTTGCCAATCGAGTTCAGAAAAGTATGTCAATACACTGCTGGCTATTAGGAAGGGGTCCGATGAGGATCTGAGGGAATATGCGAACAAATACTGAGCTACATACAATGAGATCAAGAATTGCATGGTATCATATGCAGTAGAATCCTTCAGTTTGGGACTGCCATCCCAAGATCGTTTAAGAGAGTCCCTGACCATTATCCCGCATAGCATTATATTGGAGTTAATGGCCAGGGCAGGGAAATACGCAAAACTAGAGGACGAAATTCGTAGGGACACAGATCGACCCTCTGGCTGAGCACACAGGAACACTATGGTGAGAAAAGCTAAACCAGAACCAAATAGGGCAGCTCAACCAAAATACTGTACTACGACGCCTTCAAAAACTCAAACTAAATTAGGCAAATCTGAAGAAAGCGGGCATCACACGGATAGAATTTAGTGCGGAAGCAGTTTGGCCACTTGGCCAAATTATCATCTCGGTACGAGCAGGAAGGTTAACTATGGAAACTAATTTCCTAGTGCTTGATGTGCCATTAGCCTACAACACAATAGTAGGAAGGACCTAACTCCACAAGATGGGGTCAATCCCCTCTACATACCATCAAGTGTTGAAGTTTCTAGGTAAGAAAGGAATTGAATGTGTTTAGGAAAGTAAAAAACTGGCGATAAGTTGTTTTGTGGCATCCATTAAACACAAGCCCAAGGCCGAACATGTAAAGACAATTGAAGCTTCAGATCGGCCAACAATAGAGGATATCGAGAAGAATCCAACTGACTGAGTTGTCAGAAAACTCAAACAAATACCAACACATGAGTTGAACCCAAAGTGATTCTTTCTCATCGGCAAAAAATTATCTGAACAGGACGAGAAAATCCTAGTTCAGATTCTTAAGAACCACATTGATGAATTCATTTGGACACCCCAAAAGATGTCAGGGGTGAGCTCGGATATCATCTGTCATTGGCTGAATGTCGACCAAGTCCATAAACCAGTTAAGCAGAAGAGGAGGAGGTTGGTAGTTCAACACACTAATGTCGTAATTGAGGAGGTAAAATGGCTACTTGAGGCTGAAGCAATCAGAGAAGTATACTACTCGAAATGGTTGTCTAACACCGTGGTAGTCAAAAAGAAAAATGAAAAATAGAGGGTCTGTGTTGACTTCACAAATCTCAACAAGGCTTGTCCCAAAGACAACTTCCATTGCCGAAGATAGACCAATTGGTGGATACTATAGCTGGAAGCAAGCGCATGAACTTTCTTGATGTATATGGGGGTACCATTAGATCACCATGTACGGGCCCGATCAAGAGAAAACATCCTTCATCACCGCACGAGGTTTGTTCTGCTATAAAGTCATGCCATTTGGATTGAGGAATGTAGGGGCAACATATCATAGGCTGGCCACTCTAATGTTCAAAGATTTGCTCGAAAAGATCATGGAAGTGTATATTGACAATATGGTGGATAAATATGAGGAGGTTAAGACCCATATCGTTGACCTGTGCAAAACATTCTAGGTACCATGGAAATTCAAACTCAATCTCAACGCCTCAAAGTGTGCCTTTGGGGTTAGTTTAGGAAACGTTCTGGGGCATCTAGTCACTAGAAGAGGCATAGAGCCAATCAAGACCAAATGATGGCCTTATAGAATCTACAGAGGCCATGAATCGTGAAGGAAGTACAGAGGTTGACTGGAATGGTAGCGGCTATTAACAGGTTTATCAGCCGATCATCCGGCCAATGCTGACCGTTCTTTCAATTGCCGAGGAAACAATCCAAGTATACATGAGGCGAAGATTGTGAAAAAGCCTTTCAAGAGATGAAAGCATAGTTGGCCACACCACCATTAATTATGACTCTTGAGAAAGGAGATATCCTAAAATTGCACCCTGTCGTGTCAGAACATGTTGTAAGTGCAGTATTGCTGAAAGACAATGGTATCCATCAAACACCGATCTACTATGTGAGCAAAACCCTTCTAGATTTGGAAACAAGGAATCTCCCTTTAGAAAAAATTGATTCTTTCCTTGGTTGTGGCTTCTAGAAAGCTATAGCATTATTTTTTCTCACGTGGTCAAAGTGCCGACCAAACACTTAACCAGTGTTGTCTTGAGAAAAGTGAATCAGGAAGGGTGGCCACTTGGTCTGCGGAGCTCATGGAATATGATATCTGATACCACCCAAGAACAATAATCAGAAGGTAGGTCTTAGTAGATTTTGTTACCGAGTTTTCACACGAGCAGGTTGAAGAAGCGCCGACAATGTTAGAAAAAAAACAATGCCCAAACTGGGGGCATAACAAGAACAATACGTCAACCAAACACCCTATTGAAGATTACACGTTGACGGATCAGCTTTTTCGAGGATCTGGCATCAGCATAGTCATCACAGAACTAGATGGGTGTTACTTTGAATAGTCCATTCGACTGAACTTCA
Organism: Arctostaphylos glauca; assembly: GCA_019985065.2. Taxonomy (NCBI): domain Eukaryota; kingdom Viridiplantae; phylum Streptophyta; class Magnoliopsida; order Ericales; family Ericaceae; genus Arctostaphylos; species Arctostaphylos glauca. The sequence continues at coordinate 18,040,844 of JAHSPW020000008.1, read as the reverse complement.
GTGCCTCAAACAACGTTGCCAAATACGAAGCATTGATACACGGACTGAAATGTGTGCACAATCTGGGGGCAACAGCTATAGAGGTATACTGCAACTCCCAACTTGTGCTCAACCAGCTGAATGGCGAATATGCATCCAGAGACGGTATGATGACTTCCTATGCCGAGAAGGTAAAGGAAAAACTAGCCAAGTTCATCAAGATCAAGATGTCCCACATCAGCTCATGACAAAATGAGCATGTAGATGCACTGGCATGCTTGGCATCGGCAATCCCACGGGACATACACCAAACCATATATGTGGATTTCATTGATCGATTGAGTATCGACATGCCAGCGGTAGAGAAAGCCATGGAAATTGAGCTCGGCCCCAATTGGATGGATCCAATTGTTTCTTACCTCACTAGGGGCGCTGTGCTCGAAGACAAGAAGAAAGCTCACAAACTATGCACGAAGGCGGTGCGATTCTGGCTTTCTCCCAAGAACGAACTCTATAGGAAATCCTACATTGGACCCTATCTCAAATGTGTACATCCAAGGTTAGTTCAGCAATTTCTATTTGAAATTTACCAAGGGGTGTGCGACAGCCATGCTAGGGGCAGATCCATCACACACCGAGCCATATCCCAAGGGTATTAGTGACCATACATGCAAGAAGATACCAAGAAATACGTGAAACTTGCGAGAAGTGTCAAAAGTTCTCCTTCATCATCAATATAGCTGTTGCCGACCTAGCACCACTAACTAGCACGTGGCCTTTTGCACAATGGGGGTGGAGATCGTTGGCCTATTGCTAAAAGCCACTGGTGAAATGAAATATCTCATGGTCGGTACCAATTACTTCACCAAGTGGATTGAAGTAGAACCACTTGCCAAGATCATCGAGAAAAATATGAGAAGTTCGTCTGGCAGAACATCATCACCACGCTCAAGATTCCCTATTCTATCATATCTGACAATGAGACCTAGTTCCAAAATAAGTTGAAAACCTTATGCTCCCAATACAACATCAAAAATTATTACACCTCTGTGGCATACCCATAGTGTAATGGGCAAGCAGAATCTTCCAATAAAATCATATTGGAAGGCATCAAGAAACGGCTAGAAAAGACAAAAGGAAAGTGAGTAGAAGAGTTACCACTGGTCCTACGGGCATATAGGACCACACCGAGGAAGTCAATAGGAGTCACCCCGTACTCCCCCACATATGGCACAGAAGTCGTCATCCCATTAGAAGTGGGTGAACTCGTCGAATAAGGATGAAATGATCATGCTCTGGCTATAGAGCTTGATCTCGTCGACAAGAAAAAGGAGTGTGCAGTGATCAGACTAGCTTCCTACCAGGCTATACTATCCAAATCTTATAACAAGCGGGTATATCAAAGAGAATTTGAACTCGGTGATTTGGTCTTAAGGAAGGTCATGGGAAATACAAAAGACCCAGTCGATAGCAAGCTTAGGACAAATTGGGAAGGCCCTTGCCGAGTTATTGGTCGACTAGGAAAGGAAGCTTACAAGCTATAAGATCTCGAAGACAAGAAGGTCCTGAGGACTTGGAACATCTCCAACCTCAAGAAATTTTTTCAGTAATTAGTTACTTCCATTATTTGTTTTTGTCTCAGACATTTTGTCATGAATAAATATTAAGCTTTTTCCTTCATTACAAAATGTATCGTCCCACACTATTTCAGTAAGGTAGAGAATGCCCCAATCCTTTACTTCCTCATTGAGGGCAAGAAGATGTACCTCCCCAATACAGGAAACTAAGTACAAGAAAGAAGAAAACCCTGAGTAGGGATAAAAAGTTTAAACCCGAGCAGGGATAAAAAGTTTAGACAAACTTGAGAAAAAATTTCGATTCTACATACTTGAGAAAAGTGTCTACAAAAACTTGAGAAAAGATTACTCAAACTTGAGAAAATATTTTTGATTCTATATACTTGAGAAAAGTATCTACAAAAACTTGAGAAAAATTTAATGAAACTTGAGAAAAAATTTTTGATTCTATATACTTGAGAAAAGTATCTACAAAAACTTGAGAAAAATTTAATGAAACTTGAGAAAACTTTTCGATTCTGCATACTTGAGAAAAGTATCTACAAAAACTTGAGAAAAGATTACTCAAACTTGAGAAAAGTTTTTTGATTCTGCATACTTGAGAAAAGTATCTACAAAAAATTGAGAAAATTTTACTCAAACTTGAGAAAAGTTTCAGATCCTGTATACTTGAGGAAAATATCTACACAAACTAGAGAAACATTTACACGAGCTTGAGAAAAGTCTCAGATTTGGATACTTGATAAAACTATCTAGACAAACTCAAGAAGAGTTTACACTAACTTGAGAAAAGTTTTAGATTATTCATACTTGAAAAAAGTATTTGTATAAAAATTGAGAAAAGTCTCAGTATACACTTGAGGAGAGTTTTAGATAAATAAACGACCAGATCGGCAAGAGAGGCCTCGATCACTCAAGCGTGCCACGCTAAACTTAACAAATATAAACTTGAGAAAAAGTTTATTTCAAGACTGATTGGTTTCATGATCGATCATCGTAATTGTGCACTGGACTAGGGTCTAGCCATTACACACCAAGTATTAGACAAGAGTTTCAGAAATTAAGTCTAAAGCATCAGAACTGTGGAAGAGTTAAGAAAAGATTACACCCTGGAAGAGACTGGTCTTAACATTCAAAGAGATGAAACACAAGTTCGGCAACAGATGCCACTACAAAAAGGCAGAGGAGAAAACAAATCGGCAAATAGATTGTCATTTCAAAAATAAACAAGTTCATGAAGAAAAAGTCTATGCATTGGCAAGAATATTTTTATCCCCTACGGTGGCTTCAATGACCTCAGGGTCATCAATGGTAAGGTCAGTTGCCTCAGCACCATCGATGACCACATCAACTTCATCGGCTGCTGGCTCTTTAGAAGCAAAATCAGATGGTTTAGGAACCTCCTTGAGAAGATGGGAGACCCTAGGAATATTACAAGCTTCCAAAGGTGCCTTCCACCCTAGAGCAATGAACTTAGCCTAAAGTCTAGGGATCTGGTACTCCAAAAAGTCGGCAGCAACATCGTTCATGCCCTTTTGATGGGCTTCAGTTTGTAATTTGGCGATCTCTTCTTCATGACGAGACTTCCTCTCGGCCATCTGCTCCTCTAGCTCGGCTGTCTTCTCTTTCTCTTCGCACAATTGGTACTGAAGGGTGTCAACTTTCATATTGGTATCCCGTGCTTTCTTCTTAGCCGCCCCGAGCTCATATTGAGCCTTGGAGAACTTTAGCCTCTAGTCCTTGAGTTCCTTGCGTATCGAGCCTCAAGGTCCTGGCTCTGGTTCAAGCACATCATAGTCTTTTGCATGGTCTGCAAAGTCAAACCAATCACATAGTGAGAAATCTGGAAAGAAGGAAGAGCATAATAAAGACAGTGGTACTTACAAAAACCCCATGGGCAAGAGCCGAGAGTGTCACGCTCTCAATTTTCAACATAATAAATCATACAATAATATTAAATAAAATCCTCACAATACTCACCAGAACCAAAAAGTTCATTCTTGATAGATCCAAAATGTTTCATGTTCAAAAGAGATTACAAAATAGGGTTATCTCAACCCAACAACCATCATTGACAAATTAGAGATTTGAAGTATTACAAATTTGAATCAAATAAGTAAAAGTACAAGTTACAATGCATCTTTTCAAAAGAAGGTCTAAAAGGAAATAAATAGCTTTTGCCATGCAATCTTTCAAAAAAATGTCATTCATGACACTCCATGCACTCTGTACTACTACTTCAACGCTGCACCTAAAAAGAATGAAGGGTTGAACTTGACAACCCAATAGAAAAATCTACACGGATATTACATGCGGATGACATGATATACTACGTTATGCGAATATCAATATCTATACAAGAGAGATAGAAAACAAGCGAAAACAGTATTAAGTTGAGAAAGTGCATAAACAACTCCTCTATGTATCATGGTTCCTCATTTACCAATTACAGTTTCACGAATCATGTGTCATCGATATATATATTCTTGTCATGTATTAAGATATCATTCCTGGCATTACCCCTAATGGAACTAGTTCATATCAGCCTAGCACATCCCAAAAGAGAGTTTAGTTCAAAATCATTCTTGGCATTCCCGAAGGATTTCAGTTATGGCCCTACCTAGCATTCTCGAAGGAGTTTAGTTCAATGTCATTCTTGGCATTCCTGAAGGATCTAGTTCTGGCCCTATCTGGCATTCTTAGAGGAGTCTAGTACGGTGTTCACATATTTCACATGCTTTATATCCATTAACTCGCACTATTCAACAATTAACAGGAGTTATGCAATTCATGTGCATTATATAGCAGAATCAAATGCCGAAATAAATCATGTATTTCATAAATACCGTCTAGCATGGTGAGTCATCAACATAAGTTTCATATTTCATGTTAACCATTCTTATTTCAAGATATATCACAATATCTCGATCCATTATAGTTCATGTGTACCGTAATGGCTCATAAATCCCTAACATCATTATTGAAAACCAACACTTAAAACCCAAGAGCAATTGACATCTTACCATGTTCAATCATCATCTTGTGTCGTAAGTTACATAGCTTTCATTATGCATAATCAAAGCTGAAGCGAGTTATGCGCTTCGTATCATTCCTTCTCATTTAACGTCGTGTCACAATGTCATAATTTATCTTAGAAATATCATAGAACGTCAACTCTTAAAATCCAAAGAGATGAGACAAATTGATCACAAAAGACACTAGCCGAAAGTTGAAGATACATCGGCTCATTCATCGAAGAAAGGCAAGATTCTAGAAACTACAGCCAAGTTATGAAAATCCAATACAATGGGAAACACCGACTAAGGCACCAACATTTCAAGGCAATCATCCTACGTTCCCAAAGTAGTACAAGTCCCAAATGACTCAGACTAAACAACAAAGAACAAGGTTAGAGACCAATTGCCAAGGAGTCCAAGACTTACCAAAAGTACCGGTACAAGTGCCTGAACAAGGCTACACAAAGGAAGAGTGCAAGGTTTAAGGCACCAATGCAATGCAAGGGAGATATAGGTGCGAGCACCATACAACACCAATATCCACTAATTAAGGGCCCCGGTTCAATGAACAAGAATCACCGGTTCAAGTCCTTTCAAAGAGGAAAGTTGAAAGTAATTTTGTTCTCAATTAACAACACGCTACAATGTTTACCATATATGATCCAAAAGCATCAACGAAAGCTAACAATTTGAGTCTAATAAAATGTATGTTCTAGAGCTCATGGAGTTCCAATCCAAGTAAAAGAATGTGCCAAAACAAGTGCCTAAGCAAGACAAAACCAATGGGAGATTTTCAAGGTTCAAGGTACCGATACGCTAAAAAATGGTGTTTCGAAATAAGCATAAAATATATAGATGCTGAGAGGTAGAGGCACTGGTGCTACCGCAAATAAGGCACCGATGCTTACATGCACCAAGTAGAATTATGAGATACAGACTGATAGAGGCACTGGTACTTCAAAAATCGAGGCACTGGTGCTTACATGAAAACAAGATGCTGCAAGTTAAAGGCACCGGTGCATAAAAAACCAAGGCACCCAGTCTCGGGCACGAAAACAGATATTTTTTGCAGATTTCAATCTTTGAGCTTAGGGGTTCTCAAATCAACTTCCAAGCAACAAAAGGGTAAGGGAAATGTAAAGATCAAGCTTCTAACTTCAAGCTTTAACTTCAAATATCAAGAAAGCTTCCAAAAACAACTCCTGCAAGTGAATAATCACGAACCTGTTAGGATTTTATACTAAAAGCCATAATTTTATGTAATGGATTAACATTTGTTTGATTTATTTAAGCAATTATTTTCTTTCTCGATGAGAATCTTTATGGGCAAATGTTTGCATTATATCTTATCATATTGTGCATGAGTGTCTCTTATTCCACATAGTAGATAATCTGGTATGTAGAGTTTGGCTTACACACAGAGGATCAGATTATCAGTTCTTGTAGAATATAAGTTTTTAGTTCACAGTCTTAGATGAAATTGGACACACCACCAATAAGACTATAACACAGTAATTCAGTAGGTCTGTCTTGACTACAGAAAATGGTATAGTTTTAACTCACTATATTAGTACACTTTGTGTGTATTGGATAGAACCACTTTGAGGTAATTGTATTTATACTGACAGTATAATACAATTTACACCTCATGGTTATTATGTGTGCTTGTACTCTTAATCCAAAGACAATTGATCGATGTATACATTTAATGTTATTGACATTAATTCATTATAGAGTGAGACCTTGTGCGCCAATAGTCTCATGAGTTGGGTCACAATATTAAGTGTATGACAACTATTAATTATTAATGGAATACACGTCTCTTTTAGGGATTGATGATATCCTCTTGAGGAAACTTATAAGTTTCGATTATGTCAAACCCTGCAGGTGGATATTAGTATCCGACATAATGAATAAGTTAAGTGGAAGGTCTCAAGGAATTTTATAGGTGTTGATTAAATAAATTATCAGTAATTTATTTTAGTCAACGGGTATCTGTAATCTTAATGTGGGGAGATAAATAAGCATTATAAATCGGTAGTGGTATGAATTATAATTCGATAGTGGTATGAATTATAAGTCGGAATTAATCCGGGTTGGACCAAGAATCCCGAATTATATAGGAAGCCCAATCCATACTTCTCTTAGGGGTCCCTATCGTAGCCTATATAAACACTGTTATGCCTTCTAGGTTAGACACAACTTAATAATCGAATTATTGAGAGAGTTTTTGTGAAGGCAAAGAGATCACGATTTTGAGCCCATCCTCGGTACATGATTAAGGTGTAATAGGATTACGGTAGAAGATCTCAAGGTCAGTCGAGCGAGATCAATCCAGCCGTGTTCAAAGTTTCATCAAGATCAAACTGTTGAAGACAACCGAGATCAAACCAGATAGATCTCGAAAGTATGAACCCTAGTTCTGCCTATTAGGGTTTCATAATTTTTTGTTGCATAAACTGTATGCGTTCATCACTGGGTCACAGAAATCGGTCCCTAACAGAACCACCACTGGATATCAACCAAGGGTAAGGGATATGTAGGGACTTGAAGGAATTGAACTTTGGAGCAAGTTTCGGTTGGATGGTTTTGAGAGAGAGAAAGAGAGAGACAAGGGTTAGTGTTTGAGGCAAAAATCAATCCTGGTATTTAGAATCTAATAAGTCAAAATTACACTCACACCCCTACATTTACAACATGCTACCAAAAGTCCCCAAGGTTACCATGTTATGTCACATTATTCCCAATTCATTTTATTACTCTAATTTCATATTCCCCACATTAACAATACTCATTAACCCATAATTTCAAAAAATTTCGGGTCCTTACAGAGCGCATCAAAATGGGGAGGTCAGTCCCGAGATAAGGCTCAACATCCATTGGCATCATCATCATCTCGGCCAAAGGTTGGGTTACGTCGAGGTCACCAGTCGAATCAACATTGGCAAGGGATCACTTCCACTTACCAACAGAGAAGGGGTCCAAGGAGCATCCTTCTCAACAACTTTGGCTTTACCCTCAGATTTGCTGGTCTTGAGAAGATCCTACTCGTGTTTTCCTCAGCCTCTTCTTCTATCAGAGGCACTTCAACGTTGATAAAAGCCTCTCTGTTGGTTGACACGGGGGAGGGGAGGGGATGATCTTAGAACTTGTGGGGTCAACCTTCTTCTGAGAAAGGGAAGGCTTTTTATTTTTCAGTCGTATCAATTCCTCTAGGTCGGGAACATTCGGATTATGAGCCATAATGTCTTGATCTACTTCAATTTCATCGTCAGTGTTTTAGATGTGTGGAGATTGGGGATGAGACTATCCCATACTTGAAGATAAAAAAGTACTAAAAGCTTTTCCGATAGCATCAATAGTAACTCGGCTTGGTTCACTAAGCTCTCTTATCGGCACAACTTTGAAAATATGTCCTTCAAAATTGGTGGCAACGTCGATTGCAAGAGGTGTAGTCTTCTCTTTGATTTACCCCCATAGCTCGATGCATATCTGAGAAGGACCTCGGGAGAATGGGCCCAAGTTTGGCCAAGTAGACCTTTGTAGTCGATGACCTTGTTTACGTCGTCTAGCTTAACGAGGCATTTCTTCCCGTTCTTGTCACAATTTTCGGCTACAAAGAAAAACAAAGAAGTATCAACAAACAGTATGAATTGTCGAGAAGGCACATAGTAGTATGAAAAAGGATCGGAAAACTATAGTAGTCTCGAATCGGGTCGAGATATGGAATTTAGCACGTTCTAGATCATCACGACCGATCTCTCACTTACACGTAACGATAAGAAAATCGTCATTGTTTCACCTACAAGAATCATTCAGATACGTAACAATCCTCTTAATTTCAGGACAGTTCTTTAGATAATACGAATTGGTGCCTTTTTTGACCATACCGTAATAGAACTAGATCTCCCGAAGACCTAAGTTTGTGTTATTTATCTTATTGAGTTCAACTATACTCAGGATACCCCTATATGTATTTATGGATATCTGCATAGGATGCAGATGATACCAACAGAGGACTTCGCGGAGAAGACGATTAAGGGGGAAGCGGACTCCACCCTTGGTGATAGCCATTAGTGGAATGTGGAGCGTGTCCAGATCATTCCCACAACGAGGAATAATGGGGCCATTTGACTCAATAGCAAAATCTTGGGGGATGTCGTATCGTCGTCGAATTTTGCCATTCTTTTACGACGTATTTAGCAGTTGTCTAAATATCTCCATTTGGAGAACGGATGGGGAAGACACAAAATGGAAAAGCAAAAACGATGAGGAATCAAGAGGCGACTTATAGAACTGACAAACTGGAGCTTTTAAGTGTCGAAGAAAGAACAACAGTGAACAGTGTCAAGACTCTGGAACGAACAGAAACAAAGAAGACAAAGGGACTAGACACATAAAGCCCTATTTTTGGAAAAAGAGATTCAAATTAATGGAAAAGGGAACGTTCGAGATAACAGCACGTGCGAGAAGCGCATAATGATACTACGATTTCATGTTACATTAAAAGCGACGCTGCATATTCCAAGTCACGGTTGAGGAAATGTCTACCCAAGAAGGGGATGTCTTTTGAAATGAAAACAATATGTAGCTTCACATGTTCCTTCAGTTCAGTGAAAAGCAAACAAAGTTAGGGGTCAATTGACAGAGCTAAAACTTAAATGATAAATAAATAAGTTTTTGTTCAGATAAATCATTTAGTTCGGCAAGGAACTGAAATGATATCAGGACATACATGTTGGTCACATGATGGGAATAGCCGATGTGAAAAAGGCGGTTTTTGCTAGATCCAAACCGAGAAGGCTGGATCCATGACTAGCCAATCTGAGAAAGATGACCTGATAAGCTGCCGACTTGAGTAAGGCAGTCTGACATCTTACCAACCTGATAAAGGTGGTAGGCAGTTTCCAATCTGAGATAAGACATAATTCTGAGTAAGTCGGGATAAAATTTTAAATAGATATGGATGAGAAGTCCATGGCCAATTCGATTAATATGAGAAGTATTAATTGTGAAACTCGAATGAGAAAAGGTAACTGTTTAATAGAGCTCAAATTAGAAGTTATGTCATTAGTGGCCAATTAGAAGGCATTCCACTTAAATTAGTGTCCTAAGAGAATTAAGATCGTTCAAAGTCTAAAGATAAAGCTCTAAGTCAATAGAGAAAGGTACGCACTAATTCTCTAGCTAATAGAGAATATTAGCTTGATTTGTATTCATCTAGTGAGCTTTGCTTGGCTTAATCATCGGAGTGCCTTCCTACCATAGAGGTAGAGGCTTCTTTGACCGCTTATTATTTTGCAGATCCATATTGAGAGTACAGATCCTATTGAATAGTAAGGTCCTAACTTTCCTCCCTGATTGCTTACAGAAATCAGTATATTTGTCCATTGAAGTTGTCTTTGTGACATTATAAAGTTTCTGTTTAAGCTCATGCACATGTGATTTAGTCAAGGAATTATACCTTGATTCAAGAATTTTCGAAACCTGATATCCACATTCTATTCCTAGAACAAGAGAGAGCGCTAATGATAAACTTGCAGTCAGACAAATAATAACTAAGAATCTATCAAGTTCCACTTCACAACGTCAGAATTTGTAATTAGGCTTCCAGAAGCATCAACAACCACTGCAGGACATTCTATTGATCCATCAATATATCCACAATAGCCATTTGCTTTTGTTGCATTTTGAACTTGAGTCTTCCACAACAAATAATTTGTGGAATCAAATCTGATTGGTACCAACAAGTGAAAATTTGACACTAAAAATATGAGAGAGTGAGGCATGCTTGCTAGATTTGATTTAGCCATATCTGCAATCGCTGAGTTTATTCTCAGATTGAGAATCAAATGAATGTAAGACACTATACCTGAACAGTAGAATTCTTGTAATCAACGATGATTTGTTCTTAGTTTTGTACGATTGTTACCTTCTTAGGATCAAAAGTGTGATTTTATCTCAAGATCAACTTGATGACTTTCGTCAACTGCTTTGATACCATATAGAAAATCAAAAATAGAAACAACTAAAAAATCAACTTACACTTTATTGAATTGAAAGGCAAAATATAGAAGAAGACTGGAGGTAAAAACGTATTATGTTTCTAAGAACATTTCCTTCCCTACTGTGGAAAATTCCCTCTCAAACTATTTATATCACCAACTTTACTTGCCGAACAATTACATCACTAGCTTAATTGAGCTAAACCAACCTATATCTAACTAACTTTTGCAACTCATCATTTCTTATCGATCTTCATTTGTTGAGTAAGGAATAACTGTGAAGGTGTTAACTAGTGAAGATGTAACTGATTTAGTTGTCACTGAGTCAACTGATTTGGTTGCTACTGAGTCATTTGTCTCTATATTATCCATTAGTTGAGAATTGGGATATTTCCACTTATGCACATGTTGCTTTTGGTGTGGGTTTTGCTGTCATAATATGCTTTGGTTGGTTTGTAGACACCAGGAAATGGTTTACGGGGTAGGCCTGTTGATTTTGCGATTACAGTTCATTTATCTTTATGTATATGCCAGTGAAGTACACTTGTAGTGGAGTGCATGCTATATATCGTCAATTTGTTTTGCTTTTTTTTCGATTCAAAGGATATATGTTATTTGGAATATAGATTCTTTTTGCACGAGGTATAGCGATAGAAATGTAGTACATATGTTGTTGATGGCAGTGCGCTCCCATAGCTCATAATATGTAGGCTTCCAGGAATGAGTAGTCAATGAAATATATATTTTTCCCTTAAAATAATTCATCTGAAACAAATTTATAAACTGAAAAATGAACATTTCTTGTCCATTGCTTCTAGATTTTCGATTTTAATTTTCGGTCTATTCAGAAAACAATTAGGAAAAACTTTGAAATCCTAGAATGAAAGTGTACCATATTCTTGTACATCTATCAAAATGTAATTCAGTAAGGAATTATTACGTCTTTCTAATGATACTTATGGATAAAATTTGAAATTTTACGAATGTCATTGCTAATTACGAATATCACGAAACAAAGCATTAGCTATGGAACGACTCCCCTTTCAAAAAAATCAGGGAACTGAGGTGAGAATTGTTGCAGTTGGGATTTCAATTCCCTTAATTCCTTCAGCCATAAACTGTAGCTTGAATTTTCTGCGAGGACGTCTCTAGACACCTCCTTCCTTTCAACAAGTCTTCTTGCATATTTCTCAAACATATCAATATTCTCCCATAGCATAGTGAGCTTCCTAGAATCACTCTCGCTCCTAACATTCTCTATCCACTCTCTCCCTTCCTCCACCCTTGCCCAGAAACATGAATCTTGCGTTAAACTAGCATACCTTCTCCTCTGATTATTCTCTTCCTCACCCACATTCCTATTGCTCCACCACCTATCGAAAACTTCATACCGTCTCTCTCTTCCATGCTTCACATAATGACCTTTCACTCGATGCACTCCGGCTCGATAGTACTCTGCAATGTCCAGTGGCTCGACTAGGAGTTTATAGAAATGGGAAGCATTTACCCATTTTTCTCTCTTGTGAAAATCATGTGGTAGTTGATTTGCATCTAGCATTTGAATTAGGTCATCCCAAAACCGGGCAAGCTTTATCCGGTTCATGTCAACTCTTTGATCCTTCCTTGACGCTCCCCTTAGCTTGAAGGTATCATAGTACCCCATTCGATCATCACACTCATCACACCTTGCTTTATACCACTCTATTTGCGCTCTTAATGGTGTGAACTTAGATAAAACTTTTGCAAGCTTAGCACTCATGATGTTTGGTGCATGCCCCATCCGTTTGGCTGTCTTTAGATACTCTTTTGCTGGTCCCAAAACTGATTCCTGCAATTGTAAGGTAAAAAGATTAGGCAGGTAACTTTTTTTTCCTCATCTGCCTCCATTTTTGTGAAAACATCTTTTTAATATATACTAATAAATGGATTCGTTTGAAGAAATCCTTTTCCAAAAATAGTTTTATGTTTTCCACAAAAATAAAAACTTAAAAAAAAGTAGTTGAATGAAGTAAGAACTGAAATAAAGATTGGCAGAATAGTGGTTTACCGGACTATCTAATTCTGAGGATTGCAATGCTAGTGTAACTCCAACATCATAGCTTGACTTAGGTAACTCCCCTTCCACAACACCTCTACTCTTCAAGAATTCCAATGATACACCTCCAACATATGCTTCGTAGTTGAGATGATCCTCAATACAAGAACTTGCACAACCTGTAGCAAACATCAAATGCAACATTTTTACAACAACCACTGCATTGTCCAAACAAATAGCTCCTTCACTTGTACAAAACATGTAGTTCCCAAAAGGCCAGAAGGAATCTCTCCCAAAGCCTTGTCCTGATTTTGCCAATGCCTCGATAGAAGACAAAACAGAGAGAAATAGTGCATTCTTGTCTTGTTCGGATAATTGAGGTGTGATGAAGAGTCTGGAATATGGGGAAGTCATTGAGAGGTGCCAGTAGTCAAGAAGAGAATGTAGGTGAGGAGTGAGCGAAGATAGAGGAGCTAAGAGAAGTCTTGGGACTATGTCATGCTTTCTCACCACATGGAAGAAATTTCCACCCCATCTTTCTTGGAGGATTGCTTGGGAAAGGGAGTAGTTGCCGAGGAGAGGGGAGCCAAAGGTTATACATAGGACAGCAGTAGCAGTAATGGATTGATGATGCGAGAGGAGCCAGAGAGCTGAAAGTGAAGCAATTGTTCCTCCGAGGGAGTGGCCTGTGAAAACTACTGATTTGCTTTCCTTCATTATTTCAAATAACTGCATCATATAAATTAGTTGAATTGTAATTTAGCATAGTTATTTATGAATACTTAAGAATGAACAATCTGAAAAATTCTGAAAGAATTAAGTGCAAAATTTTACTAAGTATCGGGAATTGAAACAAAAGAGTAAACCAAATTTTGATCACGGAATCAATATTGTTTGTTAGCTATAAATAAGAGGCAAGCGAAATAGAAGCAACAATTTATCCGGTTTAGCTATTTCTTCACTTTAAACGGTTTTGTTCTATTTTAATTTATTTATCCGACAATAGAAGCAACAATTTGTTTGCAAGCTCATTTACTTCTACTTTTCCATTTGGTTTTCCAGTACAACATTTTAGTTTGTCATCATTAATCTATTTAATTACCAAATTCTAACCTTAACAAAAATACATTTCGCTAACTACTATAATCTTCCCGTAAGTTGTAGCACAATTTTGTGATATTACAACTTCAAATTTGGACCTTACGCGTAGACTCATGAATTAGATTACGTCACACTACTTTCAACTCCTCCTCAGAACAACATTTACTTGACAAAGTCCTTTCACAATTTAAGGAACAATTTCGGATTGGACAAGAAATAATTTCAAATTAGTCACAAGAAGTTATTGAATTTCCTAAAACATGGAGCCATGTGAATAAATACCAAGAACATGGAATCCGTATGTAAATTGATAGTTTCAGCACTTTGCAACTTGCACCAAATAATCAAATGACTTGCTGCAAAAATGATTAAAAAGTTGTACCAAATGATTAAATGACTTGCTCTTCTGTAATTTATATGACTTTCTTAAGAACGACTACACACTTGTACCTGATGATTAAATAACTTGCTCCAGAAAGACTACAAGAGTTGCACCTGATAGTTAAGCATCTTACACCAAATAATTAACTGACTTGCTAGCTCCTAGGCAATTAAAAGACATGCACCTGATGATTCAATGACTTAATTGCTCTCTGATGATTAGTCAACTTGTACCTTATGATTAATGACTTGCTCCTAGGTCATGAGAGGACTTGTTCTAAAAAGCCTTTAGGACTGCACCTAATAGTAAACCATCTTGAGCTAGATGATTAACGTACTTGTTCCTACGTAATTACAACTAATTAAAACCTAATGATGAACCAACTTGCACCGGAAGCTCACATCTTATGCTTCTGATATTTATTTACATAATTTTATAACTCTGCTATTTCATAAATGCTTTTCAATGAGTTGAAATTGTTTTTTGTCATTTTCATTTTTGTGATATTTTAATTCCCTACAATTTGTAGGGCAGCAGTGTGTGGTGAAACCAACAGCTTTTGGCAAATTATGAATGAAATTTAGAGCGAGGGATAGGGCGACACATCCTTTTCAAGTAGTCAAAACACGGCTTATTTCCCCACCACCACTACAAGGCACGCGGGGGAATATTTCAATGAATGATTGGCACCCAATAAAATAGGGATTTGATTTTCACAACTTTTTTTTTTTTTTTTTCATTTGTATTTTTTTGTGTCTATATACAAAGTTATTGAAATATCTTTCTATTCAATTAACTTTGTCAAGTAAATAAAAGGATATTTTAGTAATTTTATATAATATAGACAAAAAAAACAAATAAAAAAAAAGTAAAAAAGAACAAAAAATTATCAGTTCCCATAAAATATCATGATGTCGAAGATAAGCTTTTAGCGGTGGAATAAAATTTTGTAGAGAACGTGATGGTGTACCCTCTGCACTAAGTTAAGAGTGATATTTAATATTAAATCCCAGTAAGAGAAAATAAAACTAGCTATCTAGGTTAATCTTCTCAGCTATATATAAGTTAGTTGTTTGTCAAACAAGAGGATATTAATCTACTTAATTTATTTGAGAGATTTCTTTTATATATATATATATATATATATATATATTTTTTTTTTTTTTTTTTTTTTTTGGGGAAAAGAAATATTAGAGCGGCAGATTATATACTCGAACCATAGTATGAATCTATTAAGTTAACAACTTTTTTGCATTACAGTTGTTTTTAACGAGATAAACATATTATATTATTTTCTTATGTTACTTATCTTACACCTAGTTATATAAAATGAAATTTTTTTTTATTGCATTTAAAATGAAATTTGATAATACCAAATTTTATCTCTTCAGCCATATATATGATGTTTTAGGGAAAAGAAATATATGTGTCACTTTACAATCTTCTAAAAACTTCTAACCATGCATGTGTGTCTTATTTGAATAATTAATAAAAATATACAATGAGACTTACGGTCAATAAAGAAAATTAATATAACGAGTTTATTATCTTGAAGACCGATCAAGTATACTCTTCGTAGGTCAAGTCAATTTTCTTAGTTTCAACATTTAACCAAGAGGTTTCACTATAGAGTCATTGAAATTTGTTCTTCATCGGCCAATTAACATAATTTAATTTAATTAGAACCCCCTGAGAATTAAATCTTATGACCCTGTTCAATTAATGTTAGAAAAGGAACACAGATTGTGCTAATACAAAAATATTAGGTATTTATTTATTTATTATTTATGTGTTCCGTTAGTAAAAAAAATATAAGAGAAGAGAAATTAATACGTGTTCAATTTTGTTTTATTAGATTCATGTCGTCCAGGCAGCACAACAATGAAGAAAATTAAGGTAGCGGGCTCTTGTTAACTAACCTGTGTCTGAAAGTTTGTGAAGTTAAGCATGGAGAGGAAGAGACGTAACATCCCGGCGTGAACCATGAGGGGCTCCTCCGCTTCACCACCATAGCGTTGTAACGCCGGGAAATATCCAGCGGCAGCGGTGTCCACAGCCACCAGGGTTGGCCGGCAAGTGGGATCCAATCTGGTAAGATTCTGAACACCGGAAAAGGCGACGTAACTGACGTCTCCAATTCGTTTGGAGAGGAAACTGTGGGGTGCGGCGGCGTTGGCTTGGCTGCAGAGCTTCCATGACTCCGAAAGTAGTGGTGTGGATGCCAGAAATGATGCCAGCATCTCGCTGCTCTCAAACCTGCGCGCCAAATTAATAAGTAACTAGTACCGTAGTTGAAATAGTTTCCATGGATGGATCCCCTCCCAAATTGAATTTTCTAAGTCAAATTACAGAATTTTAGGTACTTACGGTGAAGCTTCTTCGTCTTCCATTGATTTCTCGACTTCTTGATCCTTTCTTTCCTCCTCAGAGTTTTCTTTTTTCTTTTTAAAATTATGGAACAAATAGCTATAGCTAGTGAGGTTAATTAAATTGGGGATCGAGGGGGGTGCTACTGTTGAAATACCATGGGCCCCACGCCTTATAAGTTTTTCCTTGAACAGTTCGATCGACTTTTTTGACTAATTCTTTGTCACAAGGCCACCAGGTTGAAAGTAAACACGTCTCAATAGCGCTTATTGTTTAGGTTTCAAGATCAAAATATTGTTGCGGGGACAAAAAATCAAAAATATTTAGAGATTCAACAAATGCCACAAAAAAAAAAAAAAAAAGATATGACACTGCTTTGCGGTTACAGTGACAATTCTTGTATATTTCAAATTCAAATTCAAAATTGAGAGAGAGAGAGAGAGAGACGAGATACGAGAGCAATTTTCTTTTCAAAGTTCTATTAGATGGAAAGCTTAGGTGTAGCTAGTCAGAATAAATATGTAGGGATATAGCTAGAAGAAACATTGGCGCACAGATCAACTTATTTTTTATTTTACTTTCTTACTTGGTTTGTAAGAATAATTTTGTAACTTAGCTCTTTCAATTCTTGTGTCGATGTTATTAAGGAGAATAATAAACAATTTTTATTGGTTATTTTTCCTGATTTCGAATCGAAGCCACTTTTAGAGAAGTCTAAAATACAAAGTTTAACTAAGTTTTTACTTTTCTATCACATAAACAGTCCCACGTTCTAGTATTGTTTATTTATTATTTCATCATATTTTGCCTCAATCTATTTTGCCTGAGAAGGAAAAATTTTGGAAATAACTTTTGGCGCTAGAAGGGGGGGCATCTTTTTCAATCCAGAAGTTACGGCACCTGAAAAACAACGTAAGGATCGTGTAGCCGTGAAACTGCTGATGAAGCAATATTTGAGGAGAATGTTTACCATCAAGGGACAATGTCGAGTCTAGATCCTAGGGTCCAAGAAGTAGGCTAGCGAATGGCCTTGTTACAAATGGACAAGGTAGTGGCCATATGACTGACCAAGCACAGGTTGTGGATATCTCAAGCCTTGTAAGGAAGTTGGAAAAAACCCTAACAAATCTTCAAGTAGAAATAGTGTGTCACCTTATTGTTGTTACGATAAGAGTTTTTCCACTGTCTGTGGAGGCTACGAATGTGGTTAATGCCCGAACGCATAATGAAAGGTCACTGCATAAGAATTTAGAAGCACAATAGTCACATTCAAATTCAATGTTTGAAATGGTTCTTATTGGTGCGAATAGGACCACATTGGGACCTAGGTTTGTCGTGAGGCTAGATAGGGGATTTGTACAAAATAATCATTTACCAGCATACACAAATCTAGGTATAAATCATAATCAATGTCAAAACTTCAATAGGAATGGCCAAAATCAATACCGTGCACAATTTCAACCACAACAGTTGTCTAACAATGATAGAGCAGGATCCAATAGTAATGAATAGGTCACAAATGATGAAATTGATGGAAGAAATGTATGGTCCATGCCTAAGAATAACTGAGAAGCCCATGTTTACAAAATCATTTCCACAATGGGTTGATAATGTGACGTTTCATAGAGATTATCAAATTCCAATGCTGTCACTATTTATTGGAGATGAGAATCAGTCCAGAATATAGCATATTTGGAAGGTTCGCATTTTAGTTAGGAGAAGTGGGAAATGATGAACTTTTAAGGGTAAAGCTTGTTTTCATATTCTTTAACATGAATCATATTTTCTTGGTTGAGTATATACATGGTAGGAAATAGAGGATCAATTTCATGTTTAGTTTCTTAAAAGTGAACTAGAACTTTCTATGGATGACTTGTCAATGTTAAAACAGAAACCAACACAAATTGCAGAACATTTACAAGTTCAAAAAGGCTAGAAATAGATGGCATTTTTATACCCCAGAGGTAGAGATTGTCAAATTAGCAGAAGATGACTGAGATTATAAACTAAAAATAAAATTTGGAGATGCAAAATTTACGGATTTATTCGATCTTTTAGTGAGGGCAATAGGATATGAGGATTTGCTTATGGAAGGTCAAAACATGAAGAACTCTTCCCTTGAAGTTACTACCGGGATATCTATAATGCCCCAATTTCTCAGAACGTCATTAAATTCATTTTCAAATTAATTGGTCAATAAAAAATCACAATCAGAAGAATTACTTTATTTATACAAAGAATAGTCGCGGAATTACAATTCAAATTATGATCCTTCTAAGTTTACATGTAAAATTGCAAATATGGAACATAGCTACTAAGGGTACGACAACCATGTCTCGTTGTTGTTCTCATCTCTAAACTTCGGCACTTTTACCTCGGGTGGCACCTCCATCTGCTCATCTCCATGTGGCACAAAACACCAGGGGGCAAGAAGTTGCTCCATGAGTGGTGACACTCAGTTGAAAAAAAATTATACTAAAAACAAACATGAAGATATGAAAGATAATAATAGCAATGTAATACACAGAGTAAATAAAACAGCGGAATAGAACACGTAAGTTCATTATAGATCTTGCATTTAAGTTTCTAGGATCATCTACCTCAAGAATTTGAACTCTTACCCATCGACTCTAGTGTAAGGCTCGTAGTTGAAATTGATTATTCCTTACATACCCGACTAGAATACTAACGACCCTGCAAGGATATGACTTTATATTGTCTACTCAGGTCAATAAATACGCCACTCTAGGTAGATCTTTCAACTAGGGTGCAGTATCAAGTCAGGTACTAGCGAACAAGGTTTTGAATACCAGATCGGCTTGAGTACCGATTTGTCTATTGAAACGGTATGTCCTAGTATTGGTCATATACCTGGTATCGTATTGAATTTATCACAACTATCAACACCCCCCCCCCCCCCCCCCACCCATAGAGAGAGAGCAAAAAAAAATTAATTTCTTTTTTTGCAACTATAAAAAAAAAGTTTAGTACCGGTTGATATGACCAGTATTAGTCAGTACGGCCTATATCCGGTTGGTATGGGCCGGTATTTAGAATGATACGATATTAAAGGTATTTAGTATCATTTTTATGCCAAATAATACGTATTGGCTGGTATGGTGCGTTATTGATAACCTTGCCAACGAACCTTAACTGGTTCTCCTTCCATTTTAATGACATTCAAGACACAGACTGTCACTCTTTTAGGATTTAGAGCTGCCTCCGCAGACATCCTTGAAGTCACCTTCACCCATCTCCAACTCCTCATAGTTGAAGTCCTTTTATTACACAAAACAAACGGGTCGATCCCCAATTAACCAAATTGTCATGACAAGGCCACCCAAACCGATTCACATTTCTTCATTACATGTAGGTGTCACTATCCATAAGCTACTAATAACGCACACTCGACACCCTTTGCTGCCTTGTTCAAGTGTCACTCAAACTAGTGTCCTTAACGTGTGACTCTAAATTTTTCTAAATACAATTAAAGACAATTTTAAGAAACTCGAGCAGCATAATGGTATTAGAGCATATCTACGATAATTGGTCGACCCGAAATGGTGTATGGCTCCGGTTCAATCACATTTAATAATCTGGAATCCTTCTACTCTTTCAATGAAAATGTATAGCAGAAACGTTTCGGGTATCGATCCCACGAGAAAAAAGCGGTTAATGCTTTGGCGGGTATGTTTGGGCGATTTTGACGTTTAGGATGCCAATCCTTTTTCGTTCGGATTTGAGGTTATCACTAAAGATCAAGAAACTAAATGGGAACAGTGATTAGATAACAAGGAGGTGTGGTCTTATGAATCACTTCACCTATAACCTAAGCAACCGATATCTCTTTTCTACTCAACCAATAACAAAATATTATGTTCTTAGCCGGAAAATATATCAGTGAAAACCATTCAAATCACAAGATGGGTTGTAGAATGAGTTTATTCAAGAAAAAATAGTCAAAGAATGAAAGACATCGACCTAAACATTGGATGTCTCAAAAGCACTTTGAGTACATTGAGTCAAAGGCTTAACACTCCATTCTAGTTTCAAAAAGAAAGAACAACTCTCATCCATAAACTTAATAGATGTGTTGGATAATGAAGTTGTTGAAGGAAAATAAGTCAAAGAACGAAGGACATCGACCTAAGTATTGGATGTCTTTAAAACACTTTGAGTACATCCAATAAAAGTAGGGGCGAAACAAGAAATTGGCGGACCCAAAAAATCAAAAAAACCAATCGGAATTTTTGGTCCTCGGTTGGTCCATTACTTCGTTTGGTTTTACCAATAGAAATTATTCCGTTTTCCGTTCGGGGTCGATTTTCTATGTTTAGTCCGGTCCGAGCCGAACCGAACCGAACCGACTCGACACAGTTAGGAGACCGAATCAAACCGACTGCCCCAAACTGAACCTATGGACCGGACCGAACCGACTGTGCTAGACTAAACCGAACTAATCCTAGAAGTCTAAAACTTAAGTTCAAACTTTACATTTTAACCTAAACCTTAACGTTTGTTGTGCCTCCCTCCTCTCTCACGCCTTTGACTGAGTCTCTCTCTCTCTCTCTCATCTCTACTTTGATACTCTCTACAGAACGATCTGCCGATCATCATCTTTGACCTACAGCTTCGATCAACTTTGGATTTCTGGTCCAAGAGGCAAGAACAATAGCTCAAGTATGGATTTGATTTATGGTTTTTGATTTTGATCAAACCAACCGTTATTTTTTTATATTCTCGATCTGGACTGAATATTTTTCGCGATTTATGTCATGTTGGTTACCCAGAAGCACTGAATATTTTTCGCTATTTATGGTTTATCTAATTTTTGAACATGTAGGACCATTTTAAATCATTCAACTCGAAAAGTCTAACAAATGCTATATACCTTATGCTCATTAATTAGGCTACTATGTTTATTTTTGTGATTTACTGTGTTTATATTTTTTTTGTTTGTTAATCTCTTAGAAATATCCTAATATATCGTGATAGCTCTCATAGATTGCCTGTATTCTTTTACATGTTGGCCAACATTTTTTTGCTTGATGGTTGAACAAATGATTTCATTTCTCAGTAAACTTTTTATTCGTTTAAGTGTTTGCTATTGCTCTATTCTTAACCAACTTTTTATTTTTTTCTGTATGGCCCAAAATCATTATAGGCCAAATTCAAGCCCAGCCCGAAATTCTTGAAATCCCCGAAATAATTGATCGGACCGAACAACCCCGAACCGACTTTGGTTAACCATTTTTTTTGGTCGGGGTCGGTTCTATCGGCATCCTCCCCGAACCAATTGGTTTGGTTCGTCATGGCCGGAAAAACCGACCGGACTGAACCGATTTCACCCCTAAATCAAAGGCTTAACACTTCACCTAAATTTCAAAAGGTAAGAACAATCTTCATTTCCTACAAACTTTGAAAACCTAAGGAGAAGATATCATGAACAACATTAATGAAAACATACCTTGTATTGAAATGATAAAAAAGATGGAGAATACAAAAATTAACCTTTTATTTCTTCAATGGAACTTGATTACACAGTAGAAAGAGCAAGAAACTACAAAGAAAATAAGACAAAACCTAACTATGGAAACATGAGAAATCACACCACTCTCTCGAAAACTAAATCTAAAACTATGCATGTAAGGTTAAAACATAATGGAAGACTCTCTAAAAATCTAATGATATCCATGGAAAAAATCCCCAAAAAAAGTCTTCAAGAGGTGACACAAAGTGCTTGCACTTCTTAGGCATCATGTTGTCTCCAAAATAGTTTTGGCATGGGACTCAAGATAGCCCAAAACATCTTCCATCAGTCAGAATAAAGGGGCTGTCACCTTTCATAGCCAACTGGATGGTCCAGCTTTGGACCATCTGGATGAGATTGCTTGCAGTATTTTTTCAATTCTTCTCCATTATAAGGCCATTCGGATGGCTCAATTGGTGACTATCCAGATAAGGTTGGTTGTTGCATCTCAATTCTGCTTGTGTATTATAGGGTCATCTGGTTGGTTCAATTAGTGACCGTCCGGATGACATTTCTAGTGAATAGCAAATTTGTCCTCTTGACTTCAAGCCTCGACTCCTCGGCCTTTCTTCAATCCTTGGCTTTTTCCCTAGCCGTTGATAAGTTTGGTGACATACTTTTGGACTCCGAGACTTGATAGGAACCTTAGGGAGTCATATTGACTACCCGGGATGCTCCTTAAGCGTGATCAACCTGTAATAAATATATCAAGAAATACCTTATGTACAATATCAACTATAATATGCAATAAAACTCACGCACGCATGCCAAAATAGATATGATGAGCCTATGGATATGCAATATTACACGCTAATCAATAATCACAATCTCAACAACATGTTACAATAGCCCAAAGACATTATCACTGGACCTTATAGATAGGTTTGTCACTTATGAACTACGTTAAGGAGGTTTATAGTGTCGTAGTGCATAGAAGGAACTGTGTATCATGTACAATTGGAACAACCACGACTTGCATTAGTGGGTTATTTAATAATAGTACTATGATTGTGACTAAATACAAAAGAGACAGATATGGACTTATAACGTGCATTATGTTTTATCATGTTGAACCGTACTTAATTACCATATGTGTGAAGTGGGAGAATGTAAGAGTAAACTTTAATTTAGTGCTATGGTGACCCTCATATTGCATATGGCAGTAGTCCAATGGGACTCTATATCTTTAGGGCATCATGTTTTATGCGATTGGTCGATAGATGAAATGGTTTCTTATAAGACTTCTAGTTTTATGAAAAGTAATACTTATAGTTCAATTAAGAAACTGGTCATCTCTTTGCATACAAAAGAGCGTTTGGTCTTTCATTTCCAAAAAGTAACTAAATTGCTGAAAAAGAAGGTAAAAAAGAGAAACTTGTTTTCTACTCAAGGCACAATACTCTTTGTAAGATCATGGTTGCTTTAATCAATCCATAGAGTCTTTCAAGATCTATAAAAATTGATCTGAAGATGTTGTTTATGTTCATGGATCTGGGTATGCCGCTCTTTAATAATTTAATTCCGTTTAATATTATATATGCAGAGAAAGGAATTGTCATCATTTTCTGAAGGAGGTAAAATCCGATTAAACTTGATTCGTGATTTTACCGAACGAATAAGCGAGTGTTTTGCTCAGCAAAGAGGCGCTCTTGTGTACTGTCGTGTTGTCGAGAATAGAATATTATTTTCTGACTTGAAAAAGGTGGTAAGATAATAAAAATATTGGATACAGAATTTATATTCAAACCGAATATCTCGAGACAAAGATGAGAAATTCTAGGCCAAATTGTCTTACAATGACAAGTTAATAGTTGAAGAAAATTCTAATTATAATAGAAGACGGTTATTCTATTAGCCAATCAATGAGTACTTTTAATTATTTTCTAATGAAAAATTAAAAATTAGATTAGAATTTAGGATTATTGAGGGAGAACCTCTATAAATAAAGTTACACTTCAGGGTGAAAGGTACACAACAAATTGCTTCTCATACACAGTTTTAAATTAATTTCCATAATTAAGTACTAACTTAATCGAAGTGTCCTCCACCTAGAGACGAAGGGTGCTCTGATGGTTTATTATTTTGCATGAGTTATGATTTCAAGTGAATCAAAGTCCTATAATGTGTTCGGCCATAGTTAGAATTTTTAACTTTTCAAGTATGAATTTTTTTTCCTATCTATGTTTTCAAATAAAGAAGAGCATAGGAATTTATTTATGGGATACTTATTGTTTAGTCCTATCTATAAGAGATACCTAGTGTTTCATCTTATACACTTTTGAATATTAAGTTTTGGTCATATTTTTTAAAAAATACCTAAATTACCTTCCATTCTAATTCTGCCAAATTTCAACAATTTTCCCCCTAAGAAAAAAGAATTTCGTCAAACCATTCCTTAACAGTCAAAGCTAGTCGATTTGTAAACCCATCCTATTGTAACCCTGAAAATACTTTAGTCTGCTTAACTTATAGAGGGCCAAAATCACTGTGTACTAACATCCGTAGTAGCCATGCTCGCCAATAAACATGCTAACAATGAACAAATTCTCAAGTTTATTGACTGAAGATAAGTTGTCAATCTTGGTCAAATATAGCTTGCAGAAGAGTTAAACTATAAGAACCCGAAAAATTTTAAATTTTTTAAATAAAATAAAATAAATAAATTTATATTTGGGGATATTCGATCGATTGGTTAATGTGTGTTTCGCAATTTTAGTTATAAGACCCGAGCCCGAGGTCTTTGGTTTTATTTTGCACGCGTTACATACGTGGTGCTTTACGTGGGAGCACTCTTGGTGCCTTAAAATCTGATTTGGAGGGAAAGAAAGCCTAATGCTTTCATTTTCCATAACCCTCTCTCTCTCTACCCCTTGAGCTCTACCTTTTCTCTACCACCACCATCAAACCACCTCGTCATTTTTGAATTCCTTCGATATATAGGAAGCTTAGATGGTGCTTGACGTGAAATCGAAGACGGATAGCGATTTGGAGCTCGGGAAGGAAAGATCCGAAACTTGGAACCTAGGGCTTCTACCTTTTCGCCAAATCTTTTGATTCGAAGCTTGAGGTAGAGATGTCTCACCCTTGTTATATGTATATTCATGGTATTGGTAGTTGAATTCGTTTTTAGATTGGGTATTGTTGCGTTTTTTACCGATTTGGACGAGTTGCGAACTGTCTGTGCGAAACCTGAGATCGACCAAGTCGCTCCAGCGACCTTGCTTTTGTGGAAGTCGCTCTAGCGACTTGTCCAGCGACCATCCAGCAACCTTCATTGATTTTTGGAGCGTCCAGCGACTTTTTAATGTGTCAATAAATTTCGTAGGGCTCGATGATGCCTTTATTCATATTTTCATTTTTCTTTCACTATTAAATTAAAAATGTAATTGGCGTGATATGTGAATGGCCGGCAAAATGTCAAACTATGAATTTTTGTATTGCATTGACATGATGCGATTTCTAACCTCCAACGGGAGATGTGCTAGTTATATAAAAGGTCTAGCCTCCGACGGGAGATATGCTAGTATGTTTTAGTATTGTCTAGCCACCAAATGGTGATATGCTAGTTGGAATATGATAGTTGAGTCGATATGAGAACCGCGAATTGACCAAAATGGTTGACATACAGTACTGCGTTCTAGACTAATGGATTATTTGTCATCCGCATGTTATTATGAATTGTTCATAAATCATGCTATATCATTCCATATTCATATAATATTGACATAGATATCTCTACTGGGTTTTTAGCTTACCCCTTCATTCTTTCAAGTACAATTCTGGAGACTTGACACGGATTGTATGGATGCATGGTGGTGCATGTTTTGAGAAGACTTTCATACTATGAGTTACATAGCATCTTTAGAACTATTTTTTTTGAAAGATGTAAACTAATTCCTCTTTTGTTCCTTCTTTTGTAATTAAAAGCAAATGGTATTGTACTTGTTCAAACTTATATTTTGGTGTGACAGGCCGGGAGTGCCGGGAGTGCCACCAATGAATTGTAATATTTGAAACACTTTATCAATGATAGATTATGAAAATTGTGGTTTGAGTAATTGTGAGATTTTAAAATGGTAAATAGAGTTATGCCATATGTTTGAAAACGAGTGCGTGACATAAACTGTCCGGCGTCTTTTCTTTTTGTTGATACTTTTGTTTTCTCCTGCTCTATTTGCATATCATGGACAATTTACTAAATTTTACGATAGTAACTTACATATTATGGTAATTTGCATCATTATGGTAAATTCCTACAACTCTTTAGTGATGGTCAATTTGCATATCATGGTAAATTTCTCTCGCTCAAAACGGATACGAAAAACAAGAGCCGACCATCTCCAGATTATGGTAACTTGTTAGAACATGGTAAATTGCAGTTAATCCAAAAAAGCACCAACCATCTGTAGATCATGTAAAATTCATAGACTCAAAATGGATGCTAAAAAATAAGAGCGACAATAAAAGATTCTTCACTCACCGATTATCTGAACAATCTTTGAAAAAAAAGTCTTTAGTTTTGACGATGAAATCTTCGTTCTAACTCGCAACACTAAGTTTCCGGTGACAAAAAACATAAAAGTGGCAGGTTTACGTGATACCTGATTAGTAACATAAGAACAAAATTTTGTGCGATGATCTCATGCAAAAATCTAAAGAAATGATAAAGATTTCAGTGAACCACTAAGATTCTGGTGATTTAATCTCAATCTTTCAGAGAAATATGTAGCATAAAAAATTAACATATTTAGTAAACTGTTGGCAAAGATTATGGTGACCTAGTGGCAAAATTACTATTCCAGTGATCCATTATGATCAATGATTTCGGCCAATTAAGTCAATTCTCAGTTAATATTTTTTTCCATATTTGATTCCATAATTGAAACCAAATTTATTGGTACGATTTTAAACTTACCAAATTAGGAATATATGTTCTGACTTAAAAAAGGATAAGAGAGTAAACTAACACTCAAAAGTAATAGCAAAAATATCAAACCATGTAAAAATGAGATGAAAACATAACTTTAAAAAGTGTATAGGATGAAGCCATACGCTGTAAGAATAATAGGACCATGATTTAATTTATTTTTTATTTATCCCTCAAAAAAAGAAGAGCATAGGAATTGTCGTTATTTGGAAAGGAAAGTTATGGGCGGAGAGAGTGTACGCGTTGGTGATACTTTGAAAGGGACATAAGAGGTTGCTTAGTCTCTTGGAATAAGCTAGGGATCATTTTTTCCTTAAACTAATATTGTAGCCTTTGGCCTTTTATTTATTGCTTTGGCAGCTTTTACCTTTTGTTTAATGAATTTGTTTATTGAAAAAAAAAAAAAAACTTCACTTTGACCCCTGCAATTGGGGCTGAACCTCTTATATATCATTTTGCAATTAACATATGTAACTTCCATATGGTTAATTTGTTGGCCAAAAGGCATAGTTAAATTAGTCAATGGTTACCGTAAAAAAAAAAAAAAAAAAAAAAACCATGATGCATGCCTTCCTTGTCTTCATCTTTCTCTTTCCTTCATTTCTACTCTACGCAATGTATATGTAGTAGTATGCTAGCTAATAGAATATCTTGAAACCTAATCAAACCATATATTAGTTGAAATTCCATAAAAATTATCAATCAACAAGTACCACATCTAACTTTTCGATCATTTTATAATTTAATCAACATGCACTTGATTCATATTTAAAGTTTACATGAGCTAGCGTATCTATAGATTCTAAACCTCTTGTATATGTGAGCGTATCTATATATATGAGTGTGTACAGGAGTATTGTGATGCATTAAAACTTGTAACGGGTTACTAGATAATGTTCTAATTTCTTCATTGATGGAACTATTATATATCTATTCCCATTCATCTACCATAAACTAAAAATTAAGAAAGCGAGGTTGTCAACAAATTAAACAATACCGTAAGGTTGTTGGCAACCATGCTTGAAGTTTTTGGTTGTGGTGGGTTGACACAATTTTTGATGAAAAAGGTTATAGCTTTCATTTAGAATTAGGAGACAAACACGTTGAAAAGAGAAAAAAATATACTTCTGCAGTGTTAAATTCTATTTTGCACTCGGTATGCGTCGTACAAAATTTGTCAAATTAAATGAAGATATGTGACGGTGTGTCTCAGTTCACAAACCATATGATAGTTAAGTGCAAATGTAGAAGTGATAGGGGATCAATCGGCATCGCATCAAAATCATAGGGGTCAAAGTGAAGTTTGTCCTAATATATATTATTCACCTTGTTTTTCCATCTGAAATTATTAGTGTTTGTAGGAGCCATATGCATGCCAACGTTCAACTAAAGAATATATTATAAATTTATATGAATCTTTTTGTACCGTTAAAAAGATCTCAAATTTAGAAAAATTAATTTCTGTGAAAAAATCTAAAAAGTTAGTCCTAGTTTACAAAAAAAAAAAAAAATCCATAACATTAACACAACCTAGTAAAAGAATCAACAGTTAATTTGGAGGTTTTAAATTGATCTGTATTTAGATTAGTAAGCCCCTTTTGGAGCCTCTAATGTATTCCAGCTGTTAATTTATTATACATTCATTCAGTCTATTTTTGAGCAACTACAATATTAAACTAAAGATGATGATATTTAATTTTGATTTGATGACACCGGGAGGGTCAATTTCACCATTTCTTAGTGCAATAATAATGGATCAGGACCCCACTAGTTTAGACTTCCTTTTCTAGGTCATTGCCGTGACCAACTTGGACTACTTATTCCGCGTTTCCATACATACATACATATATATATATATATATACATACATATATATATATATATATATATATATACACAGAGAGAGAGAGAGAGAGAGAGAGAGAATACACAGAGAGAGAGAATATGTCGTGTATCATGCATCAACGGATGTTGTCTCTCGCTAATTCTCACTCTCCTACCGTTTCAACGTGCATTGTACGTTTGTGTGTGTGTATAAGGACCTGAAATTTAATTTAATAATAAAAAATTATTAATTTTATTTCGAATATTTAATTTACCCAAAAATATATAGGGTGACATGATTAATTGGAACATAGATTTTTACATATGCCTTGTATCTTATGCATGCCTAACTCATTTCTTTTGAAAGCTCAATCCTTGGTGAAAATTCTCTCTTTCACCGATTGTTGACTAACTTGGTCAGTCCACTCACCACTTTATCTTGACCAATCACCTTTTAAAATTGTACAAAATTTTCATTTAATCAAAAACATAAATTTTGGACCTTTCAACTTAGATGCCATGTTAACGGGCCTAAACCATGAATTGACCCTTACATATATACATGTTCCTGCAAATTCATAATTACATGCATGGATTGTTGATTTCGTTTCCTACTTGTATAATTACACCATTTAAGTTATCCATATCACATGCATAATTTATAATCATGTTAATATTTCTCTTACCTATTGATAAATCTAACACGAATCATTCATCAAAGAGAATTCATGAGTCTAGACAATTGATATTGGTCTTGGTGGCTCACAAGTTTTTGAAAGAAATTTAAAATTTTGAAAAATCATCGACCACATATAGATCAAGAAATAATTTACTCATTGGAAGTTGTGTCAAGATATCTTTAGTCGTAATATGACTTGAGCCAAACTATGTCTGGTATCATGATATCTTTAGCCAAATTGCATCTTTTATCCAAGTTGGTTGTGAGCCGCGTGTTATGTTGTAAAGACCCGGAAAATTTAAAACTTTTATATTAATGTTCGGGTTAATAATCATAATTAATGTGGAGTATGTGAAAATTGGTGTTAAAACATGATTTGGGGTCAATGTGATATAAGGTGATAACCTTGGGGCTTGCGGTAGCATGTTGTGAAACTAGGGGTGTAAGTGTAATTTTTGGTGTTGGAATTGGTTCTTATCAGACAAAACAATTTGGTCCAAACAAAAACCCATTTTTCTCTCTCTCCCTCCCTCACGGTTACTCTCTTCCAAAACCCTCCATCCGAAAAACTTGCTCCAAACCTCGATTCCTTGAAGATCCTACGCACTTCTCTCATCCTTGAGTGATATCCGGTGTTGGTTTGCAACCATTTGCTTGGAGGAGGTGTTCTTGCCCTTTTGCAACATTTGGGAGCTAAAGCTTGAAGTTGGAGCTTTGTTTGTTGAACCCGGAAGTTGAGGTAGGGATTTCTCACACCTATTACGCGTGTAGAACTTGATTTGGTAGTCTTTTGATGTTTGGAAGTGGTGTGGAAAAGCCCTAAACTTAGAGTAAAAATCTGCTTGAAATTGCCTTGTTCGTACTCGATAAACCGGTGCCTTCTTTTGGTGGCACCGGTGTCTTTTGTTCTCTGTATCTCTGATTTTGTGCTTTGATACCGGTGCCTTGATTTTGTTACACCGGTGTCACTTGTTCTCTGTATCTCAGATTATGATTTTTGTGCCTTGACACTGGTGCCTTGGTTTTGATACACCAGTGCCTCCCTTGAATTTGCCTTCTGTATCTCACACTAAGTACTTGACACCGGTGCCTTGTTTTGGTGACACCGGTGTCTCCCTTTGAGATTTCCCAGACTTTGGACCTTACACCGGTGCCTTGTTTTGGTGACACCGGTGTCAAAAGCTCTCTGTATCTTGGTATTTGGCTGAGCACCGGTGCCTTGTTTTGGGCACACCGGTGTCTTCTCCCTTGAAACTTTCCATAGACTTGGGCTATACTTTCGCACTTGTTTTGGCGCAATCTCTTGTCAACTTTGGAACCCCATGAACCCTTAAACGTACTTTCCTTGGACATTAATTATTGTCTTTTATTTAATGATTTAGATTGCATTAAGCGTTGTATTATGCCATAAATGAGAACATAAGAAGTGAATCATGTGACACACTTTGACATTGAACCTAATGGATGAAAGTGATGAATTTTATGACTTGTGGGCATACTTTTATGACACGAACGTTATGTGACACATGACATATGTGAACGAGGTACTGGAATGCCTTCGGGAGTGCCAGGAATGTACTAGAATGCTTTCGGGAGTGCTAGGAATATACTGAAATATTTTCGGGAGTGCCAGGAATGTACTAGAATGCCTTTGGGAGTGCTAGGAATGTACTGGAATGCCTTCGGGAGTGCCAGAAATGACACTTTGACGCATGATACGGACACATTGGAGACACATAACATTTGTGGACTTGGAATTGAATGAATTAGGAAACCCAAGTACATAAAAGAGTTACCTATATGTTCTCTCAATTGAGTGTTACTTCCGTTGACTCTATCTCTCCTTGTGTTGACGTAATTGTTTGTGCGACATATCATATCATGTCATATGCATGTAATACTTGTGTAGACGTTCCTACTGGGTTGTCGAGCTCAACCCTTCTTTCTTTTCAGGTACAACTTGGAGTGATAGCATGGAGTGTTTGGCTTGCATGGATCGACATGCATATTTTTGAAAGCTGCATCGGATGAATTACTTAACATCTTTTATTTACTATTTTTGAAAAGATGTAATGTAACTCGTACCTTATCTATTTCTGTTCGAATGATGTAAACTACTTAACTCCTTTTTGGCTTTGGAGATGATGATCTTTGGTCGAAGTGACCACTTTTGTAATGTATTTCAAACTTCTTCTGATTTACTCTATTATCAATGTATTTTTGGGAAATTTGGTGAGATTGTGAGTCTTTATCAATGGTAAATGTATTATTTATTTATGTTAAAAATTGAGGGCGTGACAACTTGGTATCAGAGCACTAGGATTGAATACCTAGAGACCGTGTGGAGACTTTTAGTCTCATTGGGTTCAAAACTCGTTGCATTTGAACATGACTTGTGTGTGCTTGTGTGCGTAACATGCATTGGCATTGCGTACCATGTCAGTATGATGATATGTGGATGTTGACCCTTCTGTTAGGGATTCCTGTTGGACATTGGCCTTGTGATGGCAATGGTTGTTTGATATTGGTAGTATTGTTTTTATTGCTGTAGAATTATGCCTTCGCGACGTGGGGTAAGGTTGGGTGGACCTCGAGGCCGAGGCCGATGCCCTTATCGCGAGATACCGTTGGAAGATGTTGTGAGTCAACAGAGAGATGTTCCGCAAGCAGGGCAAGTTCACGAGGAAGTGGAATAGAACGTAGAACCGCCGGCCGCTCCGAGCGTGTTCGCAAGGGAGTTTGTGGCGGCGCTAGCCGAGGCCAATAGACTGAATCAGGCTGCTAGTGTCCATCCAAGAGATCAAGCAATTGATGCAATGAGAGAGTTTCGCCGTCTTAACCCTCCTCAATTCAGCGGAGAGGGTGATGATTTTCTCGCGGTTAGTCATTGGCTTTCCGAGATTCGTAAACTATTCAAGGCTTTGAGAATAGTGGAGGATGACCTTCGGGTCTCTATTGTGGCATGTCAATTGGTTGGGGAAGCAAACGAATGGTGGGAATCTATCCTTGAAGTAAGGAAGGATGCGCGAAGGGCCGCTAGACATGTGGCAAGAGTTGATGAGCCGGATGTTGATGACGTGACTTGGGCTGATTTTGAGGTTCTTTTTAAGAACCGATATCTTTCGGAATCCTATCGCGAGCAATTGCGTATTCAGTTTGAGAGGCTAGAGCAAGGGAATATGACGGTGTCCGAGTATGCAGCGAAATTTCAAAACTTGTGCCGTTTTGCACCAGAGTTAGTGAGTTCAGAAGATCGCAAATGCCGTCGATTTGAGAGGGGTCTTCACTCTTCTGTGAGGAGGCTTGTCGTGAGCCAGCACAAGATGAATTTTGAAGAGATTATTGAGTGTGCTAGGAGTGTGGAGTTGCCTAGAGAGGCACAACGAGGTTCTAGAGCTTGGGAACCGAGACAGTCAGGTGTTGTGCAAAATTCGTCATCTTCAGGGAGCTCCGGGAGTCAGGGGCGCAAGCGACATAGAGATCAATTTCAATCTCCACAGAGCCACTCTAATCTTAGGCCACCTACTTTCTCCGATTCTAGGAGTAACCCTTTGAGACCACCTGTTGTGTGTCATCGGTGCAACCAACCAGGCCATGTTCGTAATCAGTGCACGATGCAGCCGAGGGCTTGTTACTCTTGTGGCCAACCGGGTCATGTGGCTAGAAATTGTCCCCAGGGGACAGGTGCACGTAGTGAAGCAGGTTCCGTTCTGCAGCCAGGACAAGGCCGTGGGCAGCAACAACATCAATTTAGGGGTACTCAGAGGCAGCATCAGCCCCACTTCCGTCAAACTACTTCAGTTTAGGGTTCCCATGTTGGTAGGGGTGTGAGTTCGTCGGCACCTACGTCGGGTTCAGGACAACGAGGTGGCTATGCGCAGGCTCAGCATACCCAAGGAAGAGTTTTCAATGTCATGCCTGCTGCTGCACCTTCTTTCTCACAAACTCCAGAGGCTTCAGTTGTGAGGGGTACATTCCTATTGTTTAACTCTTTTGCTCGAGTTTTATTTGATTCTGGAGCATCGCATTCTTTCATTGCTGCATCATTTGTGTGTGCCTTGGAATTAGAGACCGACAATCTTGAGTCACCTTTGTTCGTCGAGACTACTCTTGGAGGTAGGTCTTCACTTCGTCGCATTTGTAGAGCTTGTGAACTTGTCATCCTTGACCGTCGTTTCATCTTTGACTTCATCAATTTGGACATGTCGGGATTTGATGTTATTTTGGGTATGGATTGGCTATCTACTTTTCACGCCACTATCGATTGTTTTAAACGCCGAGTCCGCATTTGTTCACCTGGAGGAGGTTGTTTTGAGTTTCTTGGACAACGTCGAGAACCATTGGAGCCTTATTTGTGGGGATCTCAAGAGCGAGAGTCTATTTATGCTTTGTTGGCAAGTTTGACTTTGGATGAGGATGTGTCCGCACGTGGAGAGTTGCCTTTAGTGGTCCGTGATTTTCCGGACGTATTTCCAGCTGAGTTGCCTGGTTTACCTCCCGAGAGAGGTTGAGTTTGCGATTGATTTACTTCCTGATACCGCTCCGATTTCAATGCCACCTTATCGTTTTGCACCAGCCGAATTGAAGGAGTTAAAGACACAGTTACAGGAGTTGCAAGATTTGGGATTCATTCGCCCTAGTACATCGCCGTGGGGAGCGCCAGCCTTGTTTGTGCAGAAGAAGGATGGATCATTGAGATTGTGCATCGATTATCGTAACCTTAATCGTGTTACTGTGAAGAACAAGTATCCGATGCCGAGAATTGACGATTTTTTGACCAACTTCGAGGTGCGACATGCTTTTCGAAAATCGACTTGAGATCAGGCTATCATCAGTTGAGGGTTCGGAAGGAAGACATTGCGAAGACTGCTTTTCGTACGCGCTATGGACAATACGAGTTTGTGGTTATGCCTTTTGGGTTGACGAACGCACCAGCTACATTCATGGACCTCATGAATCCTATTTTTCGTAAGTACCTTGATCGGTTTGTGGTGGTTTTTGTGGATGACATTTTGGTTTACTCACCTACGGAGGAAGAGCACCAGTCTCACCTTGCCGTTGTACTAGAGCTTTTGAGGGAGCATTGTCTTTATGCCAAGCTCAGTAAGTGTGAGTTTTGGTTATCCGAAGTGAAGTTTTTGGGGCACGTCGTGTCACAGAGTGGTGTATCAGTTGATCCAAGAAAGGTGGAATCTGTGATGAGTTGGCCACGACCGAAGAGTGTTTTCGATATCCGCAGTTTCTTGGGGTTAGCCGGGTACTATCGTCGTTTTGTCCTAGACTTTTCTTGTTTGGCAGCTCCAATGACGCGTTTGACACGCAAGGGGACACGTTTCATATGGGATGATAACTGTGAGGTTGCTTTTGAGGAGTTAAAGAAACGTTTGACTAGTGCACCAGTTTTGATTGTGCCGGAACGGGAAGTCGGTTATTCAGTTTATTGTGATGCCTCAAGGGAAGGACTTGAATGTGTTTTGATGCAGATGGGACGGGTAGTAGCATATGGGTCGCGACAGTTGAAGGTTCATGAAAGAAATTATCCTACGCACGACTTAGAGCTTGCAGCCATTGTTTTTGCCTTGAAGATCTGGCGACACTACCTATACGGTGAGAAGTTTGAGGTATTTTCTGACCACAAGAGCTTGAAGTACTTGTTTTCCCAGAAAGAGCTGAATTTGCGACAACGCCGTTGGATGGAGCATATTGAAGATTACGATTTTGAATTGCAATATCACCCGGGGAAGGCTAACGTAGTGGCGGACGCTTTGAGTAGAAAACCGACGCATCTAGCTAGTTTGGCGATCCATGAGTGGAAAACGATTCAAGATTTGGGGCCTTATGCGATGTGTTTTGAGGAGGCCCGGGAGGGAATAACTTTGTGCAATTTGACAGTGCATTCAACTTTATCGACTCGAGTGGGTGACGCCCAACAGCATGATGAGGAAACGAACGAGTTACGTAAGAAGTTCTTCAGTGGCAATGCACGAGATGGATGGATGATTCATGCCGACCGAAGTTTACGTTATACAGGGAAACTATTTGTACCTATTTCGTGTCGGGAAGAGATTTTACGGGAGTTTCATCACTCTCCTTTGGCCGTTCATCCAGGGGGAACGAAGATGTACCATGACCTGCATAGACAGTTTTGGTGGTCTGGAATGAAACGAGACGTGGTGAATTTTGTGGCGAGGTGTCTTACATGTCAGCAAGTAAAGGCCGAGCATCAGCGACCCGCTGGAGAGTTGCAACCTTTACCTGTAGCTGAGTGGAAATGAGAGAATGTTACGATGGACTTTGTTTCGGGTCTACCGAAGACGCCGAGGGGACATGATGCCATTTGGGTGATTGTTGATCGTTTGAGGAAGACTGCCCATTGCTTACCTATTCAGGTGACCGATTCAGTGGAGAAACTTAGTCGTTTGTATATTCGCGAGATCATTCGTCTTCATGGGATTCCAGTATCCATTGTATCAGATAGAGATCCGTGGTTTACTGCTCGTTTTTGGCAGAGTTTGCAAGCAGCGCTTGGCACAAACTTATTATTTAGCACTGCATATCACCCTCAGACAGATGGACAATCCGAGAGGACAATTCAGATTTTGGAGGACATGCTACGGGCTTGTGTTTTGGATTTTCGTGGTGGTTGGGAGGACCACTTGCCGCTTGTCGAGTTCGCGTACAACAATAGTTATCAGTTCAGTATCGAGATGACACCTTATGAGGCCCTGTATGGGAGGCCGTGTAGATCACCCGTGTGTTGGACCGAATTGGGAGAGACGACTTTAGTCAGACCGGACTTGATTGGAGAGACCACCGAGAGTATGAGAACGATTCGCCAACGACTTTTGGCAGCACAAGAGGAGACAACCAAACAGATCAAGCTGATTCGTCAAAGGTTGCTTACCGCACAGAGTAGACAGAAGAGTTACGCTGATCGTCGTCGTCGCCCGTTATCATTCGAATTGGGAGATCATGTGTTTTTGAAAGTATCACCGCGACGGGGTTTGTCACGTTTTGGGCTGAAAGGTAAACTTTCACCATGATACATTGGGCCATTTGATGTTATTGAGAAGATTGGAGAAGTTGCAGACCGTTTGGCCTTACCGCCAAGATTGTCGGGTGTAAACGATATTTTTCACGTTTCGATGTTGAGAAAGTATGAACCGGATCCGTCGCACGTGCTTGAGTGGTCCGAACTTGAGTTGGAAGCCGATGCTTCGATGGGGAGGAACCAATACGTGTCCTTGATTCACGCGAACAAGTATTACGAGGCAAGACGATACCGTTAGTGCGAGTGTTGTGGAGTAACCAAGGCAAGCAAGAGTCGACTTGGGAACGAGAAGATGAAGTTAGGGAGAAATACCCTCACTTGTTTACTACTTGACTGTGTAATTTGTTGGAACTTGATTGTTGTGGACTTGATAGTCACTACATTGTGATATTTGACTTGGCATTGTTGATGCATGTGACGTGTTATTGCACTTAGTTAATTTCATGGACTTGTTGAGTCATGATTGTGGTATTATGTTTTGGCATTGTTGATGCATGACTTGTGTTGTTATGTTTATACAATTTCGAGGATGAAATTTCCTTAAGGAGGGAATGATGTAAAGACCCGGAAAATTTAAAACTTTTATATTAATGTTCGGGTTAATAATCATAATTAATGTGGAGTATGTGAAAATTGGTGTTAAATCATGATTTGGGATCAATGTGATATAAGGTGATAACCTTGGAGGCTTGCGGTAGCATGTTGTGAAACCTAGGGGTGTAAGTGTAATTTTTGGTGTTGGAATTGGTTCTTATCAGAAAAAACAATTTGGTCCAAACAAAAACCCATTTTTCTCTCTCTCCCTCCCTCACGGTTACTCTCTTCCAAAACCCTCCATCCGAAAAACTTGCTCCAAACCTCGATTCCTTGAAGATCCTATGCACTTCTCTCATCCTTGAGTGATATCCGGTGTTGGTTTGCAACCATTTGCTTGGAGGAGGTGTTCTTGCCCTTTTGCAACATTTGGGAGCTAAAGCTTGAAGTTGGAGTTTTGTTTCTTGAATCCGGAAGTTGAGGTAGGGATTTCTCACACCTATTACGCGTGTAGAACTTGATTTGGTAGTCTTTTGATGTTTGGAAGTGGTGTGGAAAAGCCCTAAACTTAGAGTAGAAATCTGCTTGAAATTGCCTTGTTCGTACTCGATAAACCGGTGCCTTGTTTTGGTGGCACCGGTGTCTTTTGTTCTCTGTATCTCTGATTTTGTGCTTTGATACCGGTGCCTTGATTTTGTTACATCGGTGTCACTTGTTCTCTGTATCTCAGATTATGATTTTTGTGCCTTGACACCGGTGCCTTGGTTTTGATACACCGGTGCCTCCCTTGAATTTGCCTTCTGTATCTCAGACTAAGTACTTGACACCGGTGCCTTGTTTTGGTGACACCGGTGTCTCCCTTTGAGATTTCCCAGACTTTGGACCTTACACCGGTGCCTTGTTTTGGTGACACCGGTGTCAAAAGCTCTCTGTATCTTGGTATTTGGCTGAGCACCGGTGCCTTGTTTTGGGCACACCGGTGTCTTCTCCCTTGAAACTTTCCATAGACTTGGGCTATACTTTTGCACTTGTTTTGGCGCAATCTCTTGTCAACTTTGGAACCCCATGAACCCTTAAACGTACTTTCCTTGGACATTAATTATTGTCTTTTGTTTAATGATTTAGATTGCGTTAACCGTTGTATTATGCCATAAATGAGAACATAAGAAGTGAATCATGTGACACACTTTGACATTGAACCTAATGGATGAAAGTGATGAATTTTATGACTTGTGGGCATACTTTTATGACACGAACGTTATGTGACACATGACATATGTGAACGAGGTACTGGAATGCCTTCGGGAGTGCCAGGAATGTACTAAAATGCCTTCGGGAGTGCTAGGAATGTACTGGAATATTTTCGGGAGTGCCAGGAATGTACTAGAATGCCTTTGGGAGTGCTAGGAATGTACTGGAATGCCTCCGGGAGTGCTAGGAATGTACTGGAATGCCTTCGGGAGTGCCAGAAATGACACTTTGACGCATGATACGGACACATTAGAGACACATGACATTTGTGGACTTGGAATTGAATGAATTAGGAAACCCAAGTACATAAAAGAGTTACCTATATGTTCTCTCAATTGAGTGTTACTTCCATTGACTCTATCTCTCCTTGTGTTGACATAATTGTGTGTGCGACATATCATATCATGTCATATGCATGTAATACTTGTGTAGACGTTCTTACTGGGCTGTCGAACTCAACCCTTCTTTCTTTTCAGGTACAACCTTAGAGTGATAGCATGGAGTGCTTGGCTTGCATGGATCGACATGCATATTTTTGAAAGCTGTATCGGATGAATTACTTAACATCTTTTATTTACTATTTTTGAAAAGATGTAATGTAACTCGTACCTTATCTATTTCTGTTCAAACGATGTAAACTACTTAACTCCTTTTTGTCTTTGGAGATGATGATCTTTGGTCGAAGTGACCACTTTTGTAATGTATTTCAAACTTCTTCTGATTTACTCTATTATCAATGTATTTTTGGAAAATTTGGTGAGATTGTGAGTCTTTATCAATGGTAAATGTATTATTTATTTATGTTAAAAATTGAGGGCGTGACATATGTAATAAGTCAAGTTATGTCATAAGTCGGATTATATGTGTAAGTCGTGTCGTGGTTTTTTTAAATAAAACGTAATGCCATAGAAGGGAGTAGAATTTTGAGTTCAAGCGTAATGTACGAGAAACATAACAGCCGAGAGCATAATGGTTGGGAACATACCGTACGGGAGCCAATATTGGGGATGGTGGCCGTTAGGAACATGATTCAATTACTTAAGGGTCGACAGGACCTTATCGAACGGAAATGTCATGACATTGTTAACAAACTAGAAAAAAGCTAATATGAGAAAATAAGTACCGAAAGAGCGATTTAGGGTGCTAACACTTTTCCTACTAGTGATAATAAATTTTTGAACTCTTCTCTAATTTTTGTACACCAATCATAAGAAGGATTCATTTTATAAATTAAATTTCCAAGATAAAAATTTTAGAGGTTGACTTGACACAACCAAAAATTTCATGTCTAGTAGCAACTCGAATTTTTTAAAAAGTGCTTGTGATCACATAAGTTGAAATTATTTTCAAACTATGATGCATTAAATTCAAGATTTTCTTCCGCCTCATCAAATGAGAGAGGGTTAGGCAATTTTCGGGTGCAATAGAGTGATGTACATGGATATGTATAGAGTTGTTGTAATGCGTAATGATTTAATTGGGAAAAGTAGTTTTTTTTTGGGCACTCCCTAGACGCAGTCAATATTAACTCAGTGTACACGATGTCCCCACATTAAAAAAAAAGAAAAAAAAATGGTCCGATTAACGCTAAATTCACTACAATTTTGGATAGAGTCACGCATCACTATTCCGGGCTCGCTTGACTCGGAATTGAGACACATGGCTTACATACTTGATTATTCTACCTCAACACTTTATTATTCTAAATCCAACCAATAAGGGATTACTTGTTGCTTAGAGTTTCTTGTACTTAGAAATTAATTGCAAGGAGACATAGGAATGACAATGAGACAGATCAATGACAAATTGAACCATCTCCATCCCCAATTCCTGAATTAAAATTTACATTCATCCCCATCTCATTTTCCAAATAGAAAATGAACTCCATCCTCCTTCCAAATGGGAATCCCTTTATTTTTCTAATAGAAAAAAAAAGATCAATCCACCACAGTAAAAGCTAACCACAAACTCACAACTGCAAGACTATACAATTGTACAAACATAAGTTACATAATATAGAAATTAAAACCAACTTTTCAAACAAAAAATCCAGAGCTCAAACATAGCACAACTAAGTTGTTCAAAAAAAAAAATATACTAATTTTAAATTAAAAACAGTACTGGGATAGAATATAAAAGTAAGAAAACATAATTACATAAATCCCATTTTATGTAATTACTTATATTGAAGAGGTAAATAATAAATTATATATTCATTAATTATTTAAAAACAAATTGGTAAATGGGAAGGAAGTATTGAGACCCGCCTTCGATCCGTTTCCCTTTTTTTAAAACAATTTTTTACCTCCAAATCTAACTTAATCCCCGAAAAAATTACAAAAACTTAGATCCAAACGAGGCACAAAACGGAATGAAGTGGATCAAACCGAACAAAATTGTCATCACTAAGGAGACATACACTCAGATAAATTGATGCTAATGGATGTGGTACGATTTACTTCCCAATAGATGCTAACACATATATGATGTTTCCAGGCAAAATGCACGAGGCATATAATTATTAATATATATGGGAAATGCTATATGGACTAACATTTTTTTAGACAAATATTAGACAAAAATCTAAATTCTTCATTCATGATTAAATTTTAATAATCTGAACCGTTCAATGTGTTTAAAACATGTTTTTAAAGGCACCGCGAGAAATCAACTCAAAATATTACTGAAAAGGACTTGATCCAAGTGGTAAAAAATGCTGACATAAACTGCTTTATGAACCACTGTTTGGATCAAGCCATTTTCACTACGGAGACATACACTCAAATAAGTTGATGCTAATGGATGTGGTATGATGTACTTCCCTATATATATATATATATATATATATATATATATATTATATATATATATCGCCAAGTGTTTATTCTATTAAATCACAATAATCAATTATATGAAGTGAAGCAATCCTAATGTGTTGTCGTATAATTGAGACTCAATGATCACTTAATAAAAGAGATAAGGAGACTATCCTCCTATTTACTCATGCGTTTCTATAAGAAGTCATAACCAAGAGTTGTTATCATTGGCGAAATTATTATTATTGCTATTATTTTGTATGCTCACTTTATACATTGAAAGTTTGTGGTACACTATAGAAAGAGTCCTTAGCACTTTTGCACATAGACAAAATCACTTTTTGAGCACTCCTATAATTTGATCACTTTATGTAAATAAAGTTTTTTTTTTTATTCCTCAATAAGACGGTGAAGAAGGGGTTAGGGTCCTAAATTAGTATATTTAAATATAATTGGTGCTTATATATATATATATATATATATATATATATATATATATATATATATATATATATATCTTGCAAATTGCACAAAGGTTGATATAGATTTCTCTGTCAACTTACTAACAAACAAAATACAACGTTGTTTTACTCAAGGAGATAATAAAACAGAGTCAAAATTTATTATGGTATATATCTTCAAGAAATAGACTAAGAAGGGGTCTATTTTATTTGACTAAATAAAGCAATAGTTAATCGACTATCCAAATGCCATATATAATATACGACCCACACAAAGTTGTTCACAAACAAAAAATAAAATAAAATAAAATAAAATGTGTTTACTTGTAGTAAGACTGCTATATATTATATGATGGCGCATTAATTAATATAATAAAAGTAATCGAGAATGCAGTTGGCTGGGAACGATATATAATTTAACATAATGGGAAAAAGAGTGATCTATAATATTAAAGAGAATCTAAAAAAAAAAAAAGATAATTAATGCCTTGCCAAGCACAAATCAAGAGAGGCGGCAACAGAAGTACTAAAGACATATTTTTACCATATCTTTTACGCTCCACAAGGTATCGAACCACTTCCAACCACTTACTATATTCAAGAAATCTAGTACATACATAACATACATACATACATACATACATACATACATACATACATTGGACTACAGCTGACTTCAGGACTTATCAAGCAAGCAGCAAACCTTGAGAAATAGATTTGTACTCTTCTTTCGTCCCAAGGTTTTATCCAAAATTGAATATGAGACAACCCGCACCACATGAGAATAATTTACTCATATTATTTTGCCAAAGATTTCCCCCCCCCCCCCCCCCCCCCCCCCCAAAATTTTTCTTTGACAAGGAAGTGTTATCTAATTAATGACTAGCACACAAAACTACAAGGCACATTAACCTAGGAGCAACACATAGTCAATCCTTTTACTTTCAAGATTGATAGGTGAAACTTCATCTATAAATAGAATCCTCAATTTTCAATCTTATATATCCAAAGATAGAGAGATATACTTCTGTAAAAATTAGAGGAGATCATGAGAATATTTCGATAACATTTTGAAAACTAACCAATAGCAAAGCAAACATTCAAGCATCAATGAATGGTCATGGGCAAGCATAATCTTCCATATGAGAAATGCACGACTATAACTACTAGATTACTCTTGGAATTCATGAGCTAGACTTTCAAATTAATGAAGCTAAATGTGGCTTTACATGGAATATGAACAAAAGTACAATCACCGAAAAATAATATAGATGTAGATAATGGTCAAAGGCCATACCATGTTCCATATAACCTATATTTGTTCCATCTCAAAATACCAATACTAGAAACTTCAGAGGCAACAAGAACAATATTAAGTCTAGAGACACTGAAACACAAAATGTAGTTTTCGTAGCACTAGATTCATTCTGGATGAACTTCACACCCATTTAAAATGAATGCAATACTGCTGATACTGATTTCTTCAGATTATTATTGTGTCTGTAGACTTGCTGCAACACAAAACGCGGTGTTAGTTTTGAGCTATAGATTCCCAAACCGCATCCTTTTTATGTCAGTTTCAGGGACATTTGCATCGTTTCCGTTTCCCTTTACCGATGCTACTGTTTGTCCTTGGACCTGCAGAAAAATCAATATGACAATTCCATAATGTTAACCACCTCATTTGGCTGACATGCTCACCTACACACTAGTACTATTGTACTAATAGTATTTTTATGTGATTTCAATGTTCTGGGAGTTTGGGTTGGGTAGGGGTACATACATAATCAAAATAGAACCTCGCAAATAATACAAAATATAAAATTTACCACGAGCATATTTTCCCAGAATAGTTCAGCATATTATTTATGAAAAAATTACAATGTCTAGTGGAAGCAAAATTTAGACAGATTCCTTGACATCAAAGTTCACTATATCTATCCAGAGACCAGTGGCCAAAAAGATGGTTACCATATTTCCCAGAATAGTGTGTTTTAAGACTCTTTTGGCTATCAAATTTCCATGGAGCATGAACAATGGGGCTCGTAGGTAAATTATTCAACACTCGTGAGATGTTAAAGAGCAGAAAATTAGAAACTTGTGTGCCAAACAAAAGACCGTTTTTTTTCACACACGTGATGTTCAATAAGCAAGAGGCCTGACAACTGTAAGCCCATTTATTAGCAGCTGGTCCCCACATTCCAACTATTTTGACACAAGTAGTGAAGATTGCTGGAAAGTAAACCTTACATTATCATCAGGAACAATTGCATATCTCTCAATTGGAGAAACCAACGCTTTCCCTGCTAAAACAGCGGGAATTTCTAGAGTTTAAAATTCCTGTCCAAACACTAAAGTTGCTAAACAAATACTAACAAGAATGGGAAGCATGAAGCACCTGAAGACGAATCAACTTTTGAGGATTCTATCAGCTGTCCACCAGATCCATCCACACTGAGAGATTCTATGATTGTTGGAACGTTTCTTCACATTTTCAGAAGAAACATGTAAGCTCAAGAATGAAAAAGGATCAACCATTGTTGAGAAGGCATGGTGTCGGACTAAAAAAAAAAAGTAGGTAATGAATGCTGAAATTAGGGACAAAAATATGTGCTCTTATGTTGCTCCTAAAATCCTCAAAATATTTACAGCTTTTCTTTTTGGAAGTGTATAGTTTTTCTTTGTTATCCCTTTTTCCAAGAACTGACTATTCAAGTGTCAAATGGATCGTACAAACAGAAATTGTCAAAAAAGAAAATCATATCTGAAACAAAGAATCGTAGATAGTTGCAACTAAAATAAGGAATGAAGTTGATGAAATAATCACTTTAGAAGCAATAAATATGTTCACAACAACAGATGCAATACATAACAGTGACATCACCATAGTTCAAGTATTCCAATTTCCAACAAGGTTCGCACTTCCTCAACTATCAATCAACTTGTATCGTTTAAGACCTATAAACGAAAAATACACAAAGAAGTAATATAAAGAAATCCACAAAACGTCAAAAAGAAGTAATATAAA
The DNA here is from genome assembly GCA_019985065.2 of Arctostaphylos glauca. NCBI lineage: Eukaryota > Viridiplantae > Streptophyta > Magnoliopsida > Ericales > Ericaceae > Arctostaphylos > Arctostaphylos glauca. The sequence goes on along the minus strand of JAHSPW020000008.1, from coordinate 17,996,280 downwards.
GAAGTCCACAAAACGTCAAACATTTGGACTCATTAGTCATTACTCTTTAATCTTACTGTTTCTTTTAGTTTGAAAATATTCAGTCCACCGCGAGAAGTACAAAACGTACTAATTTACAATTAAACGTTTTGATCAATATAGCTGTTGGGTGTGTAATATAGCAATTCAAATTTTAAATAAATAAAACCGAACCGTCATGCCGGTGTGTGGATTTTTTTTTTGTGTCATGCCGTGGTCAATTCGTGCCTGTGCAACATCGCACTTGTGTCAGGCTGGCAATATTAGGTGCAAAATGGAAGCCTAGCCCTTCACAGCCTTCGTGCCCATGACTTCCTAGCATGCTTAAAGTCATGCCATGCCACAGTTGTTGTTGATGTAGTTCCCTTGCCTGCCTAGACAAATTCACCCCTCTACTTTTGAACTAGTCAAAGAAGCACAAAGACGGACACATGACACACACAACATGGATATGCAACTTTTTTATACATTAGGACACATACACGGTATGGACAAGTTTAATATAAATGTACTTCATATAGGTACATCTTACATACTCATATAAAAAATGTATCATTTTCATCAAATTAGAAATAACAAATACAAATACTAGGAACACCATGAAGACATAAAAACCTAATTCACGAAACAAGTAATCAAGACCTAAGCATCCATGGAAATTTCGACCAAGTCCCAACTTTTGAATTATATTTCAATTTGACGTCCCTAGCATGTCAAGAATTCTATACAAAAACAGCTACATATTAGGTCCTCTTTGACACTTGTCAAAGTGTGTCAGCATTCAAAACATGACAGTGTCTGCATTGAAGACATCGCAGTGTGTCAACATCTGGCACGTGTTGGACACGGATAACTATAGACTTGTCTGTGCATCTGCGGAACTAGTTGCTAAAGATTTAGATATTAAATTGATTCTGCAAGAAGGATTGGAAACATTTATTTAATTGTGACGGGAAGAGTCCACGATTTGGCAACTAGCTAGACAACAATTCGAAGTTTCCTTTGTTGCAAAGGTTGGAATGCTCCTTGTCTTGTTGTTCCCCTTTCTACGATTCTATCTTTGCTTTTCCTTCACTGTTTTGAAGAAAATCCTTTCTACTTTGCAGTGGTTTCCATTGAACCACTTTACCTCCTAGACGTTTGAACACAATTAGCTCAGCCTCTTATTGCTTGGGACTAAACCACAAACCTAACTCTGATAAAATTAGCTGTAGAATCCTTTCACGCGCTTATTATCCTTCTTTTTCCTACTCTTGCCCCAAACTCCTAAGTTTTCTCCCTAATGTAGAGCATGTCGAGACTGCATGTGCATCTACAGGCACATTTTTCACAAAGGAGTTCCAGAGCAATAGTATAGACAGAGGTGTCTTTACGAGCTGAACAGTAGTCTGGTTTTGGGTGGCAAAACTGGACTAGGGTCGGATCTTCTGTTGTGATTCAGAGGCATTCAATGCCAAAATCATTTCATATATTGGACCAGTCAAAAAGATATACCGGTCAAAAGATTCGCCATGCCCAAGCTGTCCATTTGTACCTCTTCCCCAAGAAAATACATTGTGTCTTTCAGTAAAAGCAAGTGTGTGCCTCCATCCGCATGAGATATGAACCACTTTCTGCGAGTGAAAAATCAAACCATTGAAAGCTAGTGATGAGTACAGACTCATATAAAAAATCGATACCAGAACTATTATCCAGAACTAGATATTATTGTCATGGAGTCATGACCATGTTAATCCATCAGAGAGTCATGCGAATAAAAATTGCCTGCTCATTTGGAAATTTAACTTGTAGAGGAGAGCAATGGTCCACATTGTCACCAGCACCAACCTGTCCAAACTGTGCAAGAGAAGAAAGTTTCAACTTCTTAATACAGACAAGCAGACAGCATAACTTCGTTTATTTATCAAGCTAGCAAACAATGATTAAGCAACCAACCTTATTCCAACCCCAACCATAAAGTTTTCCATCAGATGTTACTGCCATGGTATGCCTCCAACCACCTGATATCTGAAAACGTTAAACTGATGAAAAGTTAAGAAATAATGAAGAGTTCTATATCCACAGGTTTACAATCACATAAATATGATATGATATTAACCTAGCCATATGGAAGTATTTTCAGTATTTACGAAAGCATTTCTAGAGTTAATAGAGATTGCTAAAGATCTCACAAAACCTGGAACTGATGACAAGCTCAATCCAAAAAATCGCAGGTAACTCAAACCAGAATACTCGGTATATAGTTTACTGATCCAAAGGTTACGATTTTATCGATCTCACAGTGGTCAATAGCCATGCGTACTAAAGCCAAACTAGCCTACAGCCCACAACTAAACCATTAGTGCTAGCAGGCGGAGTGCAGTAATGTAGGAGTGTTAAGGTTGGGAGTGTTATCTAGGCTATTAATAATCTGTTATGTATAAGAAAGACAGAAAAACAGAAATAAACTAATATGGCAAAAACTTACTTGTTTTTCGGAAAGAATTCCAGTGATCAAGCAATTTGTGGAACGAGTCGGTAGAATACGAATACTTACTGATTGAGGTTTGTGTTTGACACAATCTCCTTAAGACAAAATACGCCCTGCTACGGTGCTACGAGATGAATTGGCGTTTATCTCCCAGGATGCAACGATCAACACTAGTAGTAGCAGCACTGCAAACTACTATTTTGTCGAACCAGAAAGTGCACTGGACTCTCTCTCAAAGAACAGAAATATAGTGCAGGCAAAATGCTATGAATGCAAGGTACGAGGTCTGGAAAATTAAGTGGTTTAGTCGGACTGGATTGGCCTTTATTTATAGGCTGTAAAAAGGTGCAACTCTGTCTAAGAGTTGCACTGGTTCGGCCTAAAACAGGTAATAAGTGCACCGGTTCGGTTGGGTAAACCGATTCAGTTAAGTTGTATTGGTTCGGCCCAAGGGACGCATCCGTTGGGCATTTAAACGGTCAGGAACCATGCCCAAGACCAAACGGTCAAATTCTGTTGGGCCACGCGGGTCAGAAACGGACCAACGGGTTAACCGAATCTAAATAAATAAAATTCTTATTTAATTAATTAAATAATTAATTTAAATAAATAAATTTTCAACAACTCTAAATGACCCGAACCCTGCCGGCCGGTCGGACGGCGGCGGCGGCGCGCGTGCGCGTGTGGTAGTTTGGGCCAAAACCCATGCTACCTAAGTCCTTCCACATCCACAAAAGTGGGGTGCCTCTTGGGACCCAAACCCTTAACCAATGTTAAGCTATATAAGCCACTTGAAAGTTCCACATTTTTCCTATGTGGGACTAACATCATTTTCACCCCAAATTACCAATCTTTGGAGCCTACTTTAGATTCAGTTTTTAATTCACATATAAATGGTTTTGTCCAACCAAATATACAATCTTAAGCTCCATGTGTATGTAACACATTGCCACTTAGATTCACACATAAAAATATGTGGAATTCACTTTTATTTTAGCTCAAACTTAGCTAAAATTATGTTTTGCCAAACCATTTTTCCAACAGGGAGTGCCTATGAAGCTTTAATATTTAAATTTGTTGGTGGGAATTTTTTTTTCTTGGTGCTAATGTATACGTCAAAATTATGATTAATACGCAACTGGTGTTAACTTTTCTTCCACAAACAAAGAAAGTCTATGAAGCAACATAATAAATCAGAAGTTTTCTGTCAGTCATCTGATGGCTGCTACACGTTCTCGTTTACGTCATATATTATATTTCGCTGTTTTGAGATTTGTATGTTAGAGGTTCCATCATATTTGAGAGCAAGTTCTTTCTCAATGGGAGCAAGGTTCTAACATGCTCTAAATTGCAGAACTGAGGTTCTAGAGCAGATTCATCGCAAGTGGCAGGTCACTACAACTAAGAACCAAATTGTCTATGGTCATGAACCTAATAAACAAGTCCTAAGAGACTCTCATATAAAATCATAGGAAAATTAGCCCAATGTGTGGGTGCTCAACCTCTCAATTCAGTGTCTACAATATTGTTTGAGGCTAAATCCACTATATTGTATAAAGCTTGAGTCTTCATCTTTACCTAAATTGCCCGTGTGACGCAACCACACTAGATAGATGCAAACTTGCTAATTTAGATGCAAACCTGCTTTGATAACTGTGGCCACCGTACTATAGTGGCTTCTCTTTCAGTTGGATGTTAAGAATGCATTTATTAATGGGTATATGTCAAAGAAGTCTATATGGCTTGTTTGCCGTTTCCGTCGTGCTCCCTGTGGTCTCAAACAGTCTCCTCATACTTAGTATGAGTTGTTTCAATTTGTTGTACAAATTGGTTTTCTACCTAGTACACATGACTCTACTCTTTTTATTCGTCGCTTTTCTACGGGATTAGTTCTTCTCTGGTTATACGTGGATAATATGATTATCACAGGTTCTGATTCTGCAGCCCTTAGTGAGGTGAAGTCCCATTTTTTTTGTGAGGTTGAGATGAAAGATTTAGGCCCTATTCGTTATTTTCTAGGTATCGAGGTGGCTTCGTCTCCAAAGGGTCATCGCTTATCCCAGATCAAATATACAACTGATGTTCTCCACTGTGCAAATCTCACTGATGACATGGTTGTTGACACTTCTGTCAAATTGCAGGGTCAAGTTCTCTACTTTCAATGGTGTTCCCCTGTATGGTCCTACTTAGTAGCTAGAATTGGTTGGCTGCTTGGTATACCTTATTGTGATTCGCCCTGATATTGCTTATCTCATTCATATTGTTAGCCAGTTTGTGTCTGCCCTGCGTTCTACCCATTGGACTGCATTGCTATCTATCTTTCGGTATATTTGTCATACTATCTCCTAGTGTTTACTGTTCTCTTCTACCTCGAGTTTGACTCTTCATGGTGATTGAGCTAGTGACATTGCCGGTCGGAAATAAACCTCTAGTTTTTGTGTTCTTTTATATAATTCTTTCATCACCTAGAAAAGTAAGAAATAATCTGTCATTGCTCGCTTTACTCCTAAAGCTAAATTTCAGGCTATGTCTTAGGCTATTGTATGGCTCCGTTGACTTTTGTCTAATATGGAAGTTTTCCTTGATTCTCCCACATCTCTTTATTGTGATCCAAATTCAGATTTCCCATAATTTAGATTTCCATGAGCGCACGAAGCATATTGAGATTGATTGTTATTTCGTTCGTCAACATCTCCAGTCCAGCACCATTGTTCTACCTTTGGTTTCATCCTCGCTACAGTAGGCTGATTTCTTCATTAAGATTTGCATGGCTACTTAGCTTCGTTTCTACTTAGCAAACTCACAATGCTTTATCCCCTCTCATCATGTGTTAGTAAGGGTAGTTGTGTCTTTGTCCATTGTTCTTGTTTCCTATATATATAATGCATTTGTGTGTTAGGGTTAAGTTAATAAACCCTAACCTTTTCCAAATAACAGGTAGTATTATAATGTGTTATTTATCTTTCATGACGGACTTATTCAACTTTTATTCTAAGAGTAGGGTAGCTGGTTTCATTAGGGTTAATAGGATTAGTTCATCTAATCCATTCTTAACCTTGTATTATTTTCTCAATTAATCAAAGAGGAGTGCTACAATCTCAAAATTGGAACTAAAAAACTCTCCCCGAATTCAAAATCTAAGGCCATGATTCACTTGGATTTATAGAAACACAAGTACAAGTGAGATCATGACATTTGATTTTAAATTCTCAGATGGTTCCAATCTGGGACTGTAGACTTTTCCTTAATCAAATTGAATAGAAAAGTTTTTTCTCGTTTCACTAATGTACTCTATCTGTCCCATATTGTTTGTCTTTACTCAAAGATTGCTTCATTTCTCTTGTGAAAAAACAAAGCACTTTCTTGCATGACGTTTTGAATTTTTTGTACTAATTTCAAGAATTAATTGAGATCTTCTACTATGGGAAAATGATATGCACGAAAATATTTTATTCTTTGATTAAAAAAAAGTCAAATCTTGAAAATAGACAGACAATATGGGAAGGAGGGAGTATTTGCCACTTCTGCTACATTCCTCTTAGCTACTATGACAATTTAATGATTTTCTTAGCCAAAATGCTGCGCATAAAGAAACTGATACAACATTAAGAAGCATAGTCAATCCAATGAAATCCAAAAAGGTTTACCTGAGAAATAAAATTGTTGTCCAGGGCATCCAATCTATGAGGCACAAGGTGGTCTTCAAAATCCCCATGTCCTAGTTGACCATACTTACTCCACCCATAAGTGTACAAACCACCAGATGAGGACACAGATATCGTATGCCTCCATCCACAAGCCACCATAGCCATCTTCTCCGTCTGAAATTGGTAAATATAGAGACCTGAGTAGTAGTAAGTAGCACTTCTACTATCAATCATCGAACCGACTCCTATCTAGGTCACATTTAATAGGAACAAGGTTTAAAGAAAAGGAACTTGACACTTATGGCTTTAAAGAAACGAAAACTACTGAGAAGCACTAAAACTAAGATGCCCTGCCCCTGGTATGTAAAGATGGCTGTTAAAAGAGTACAACGCAAAAGTACCTTTCTTGAGCGTACATGCTGGGGATTATCTTAAAAGTTGAGAGCAAAAGGCGAGAGCAAGTAAACATAAGCATGCAACTTGAATGCAAAGACAGATTACAAGTTTCTATGCAGGAGAATAACGGAAAAAAAAATGAAGAAAATTTTTTTGTGATGAACAGTTAAGGCAAGCTATTTAGTTACTTGACATTCTGTGGATTAAAGTGATTGTGAATTTACTGAGAAATGCCTTATTTTGCCAAACTTTTACGACACCTAACTTCTTTCAACAATTCAAGGTAGCACTGGAGCCCACAGCCAAAGCTTCCTCAAAAGTTTCCTCGCCAGACCGGTCAAGTACTCAAGTCTTTGCTCCGTCATTCGGCTAACAAGAGCTACAGCCCTAATCCCCGACTGCATGCCATTTTGTAGCATCAGTAAGCCAAGAAACAACGAAATTCCTCATGATTAGCATGCTGTAAATCCAATGTACAATAGTTGCTGCTAAACATAACCATATCCTACCTACTCCTTTTGTATCTACCAATGCCCAGTTAGCTGATATGTTTACTAAGTCGTCGTTCAAACCACGACTGGAGTTATCTACTCTCCAGCTTAAGGTGGAGTGTTCGAATATTAGATTAAAATAATTAGTTTAGTCCCACATTGCTTACAAGAGAAAACATATAGCCTATGCACTTAATATAAATAAAGCTCTTGTGTTAGGATGTTAATCATCCGATACACTTTTATCTCTGTCTCTCTTTCTTTTTCATCTCATTAACAATCCCCATGCAAAAAGGCATTTTCAAGATTGAGCTGAAATAAAGGTCAATTAAGATTGGCAACAAGATAGATAAGGAGTTAGACAAAGCCAATCTTGGCAAAGGTAGAAAAAGTCTAAGCTTAGTCAAAACCACTAATTTAAGTATAGCCCTTGGCAACAAATAGGCTTTGTACTACTCAACTGACACATTCGGACGATATTTGACAATAAACATCCATCGACACCCGACATGAATTTACCAAGGGGAAGAGTAACCAACTCCCAGGTTTCATTGTGATAAAGAGAAGATATCACCTCCTCCATAGTTGTCCTCCACTCAAAAATGGACAAGGTCTCTTAAATAATGTTAGGAACAAAGACAGAAATAGAAATAGCAAAGGCACAAAGCGAGTAAGAGAAGTGATCATACGAAGTACTATGCAATCGGATGAGAAGTACGAGTACAAGCACCTTTGCGAAAGGCAATAGCAAGAGAGTTAGGAGAAACTTGACGATCTGGTGATGGAGCAGCAAGCAGAGGAAGAACGGGTGGCACTTTAGAGCAACGAACATACACCTACAATGGTGGCATTGGACAAAGTGGGACAAGGGATAGTAGGACGGAGGAAACTAAAGTGAGCATATATTGAGACAAATAATTAGGTGGAGAACACGAGGAAAAAGGTAAAGACTCGATCAAGGTGACATCAGGACAGACAAAGTGATGACAAAGAGAAAGAGAGCAACACTAGTACCCTAGTTGGGTGCGAGAATACCCCAAAATACGCATTTGATTGACAGAAGATCAAGTTTGTCCCAACTCAGATCAATAGCGTAAAAATAGCACGTGCACCCAAGTACCTTAACGGATAAGGATGAAGAGGACAATCAGGAACAAGCACAACATAAGGTATTTGCGCTGCTAAGACCATAGAGGGCATCCGTTGACAAGGTAATCGACAGTCAGAAGAACATCACTTCAAAAAGATTTTCACACATGCATTTGAAATAACCGAGCCCATGTGACCTCTAGCAAGTGTCGCAACTTGCATTCCGCAACTCTATTTGCTAGGGAGTCCAAGCACAATAAAACTGAAGAGAACTGATAGATAATACCATGGTCATCAAAATTGTGAATAAAGCAACACGAACATATTCCTAAGCATTATAAAAACGAAAAGAAGGATCATACCCAAATAATCTCACATGTGTGTGCCATGGCACGATACTCAGCTTTTGCGCTAGATCATGCAACATTGTTTCTTACTTTTCCAAGTCATTAGATTATCTCTTAGGAAAACACAATATCGAATAGTTAATCTCATGTCAGAGAGTCCTCCTACCCAATCTGAATCAGTAAATGCCTCAACACGTAAATAACCACTGGCTCGATAAAGCAAACCTGTCCTGGATGAACCTTTAGATACTTCACAATACACAGAACAATCTCCCAATGACAGAGTCAAGATGCAGACATAAACTGGCTCACCAAACTGATTGCAAATGAAATATCAGATGGTAAGATAATTTAACTTACCAACTAACCGACGATACCGATCAAAACTAGGAAGCAACTCTCCCTGATCAACACACAGCAAGAGATGGAAGGGGATCTGGCGACAAATAAGAAGACGACATAGCAGGCTAAGGCAGAGCGGGCAGCACTTTGGAGAGGCAAACATATACCTGCAAGGGCTTCTCAGGTGGAACCATAGGGAAGACATTATGAGATGGATCAATAGGATCTGTGGAGCATAGAAAGAGAGTAAGGACTCATTAAATGTAACATCTGCACATACAAAATGATGACGAAGGGACGGAGAATAACATTCATATCCTTTTTGGGTGCGATAGTGACCCCAAAAGACACACCAAATGGCTCGGGGATCAAGTTTGTCCCAGTCAGAATTTAGAGCATGAACATAACATGTGCACCCAAAAACTCACAGTGGTAAGGAGTTGAGAGTATGGTCAGGAAATAAAACCATATGAAGGATTTGTCCCCAAGAACAGTGGAGGGTATACGATTGATGAAGTGGTAGGCCGTGAGAACAGCATTATTCCAATAAAACTTAGGAACCTGCATTTGGAATAAGAGGACGCGTATAACCTCAAATAAATGACGAATCTTGCATTTAGCAACCCTGTTTTGTTGGTGGTCTGAGCACAAGAGGACTCATGAATAATACCATATGCATAAAAAATGTGAGACAGAGTTGTATGAAAATATTCACGTGCATTATCAGAATGAAACACATGAATACAAATATCAAACTGAGTTTCAATTTTCATGTAAAATGACTAAAAACAAAAAACAACTTTGACCGCTTTCTCATAAGATAAAAGTACGTAACATGAGAGAAATCATCAACAAAAATAACATAATACTATAAATAAAAAATATTAGGTACCCGCATAGGACTCCAAATATCTGAATGTACTAACAGAAATGGACGTGAAACACAACTCTCAAGCCTAGGATAAAATGACACTCTACGGTCTTTACTCAACTCACAGACTTCACATGACAATGCAGCAAGACTACTACATGAGGGAACCAGACGTTTAAGGGTCTGTAAGGATGGATCACCAAAAAGGCAGTGGTGCTGATATGGTGACACCAAAGACTAGAGAATAAAAAGCTAGGGTGAATATCATCAACAAAGTAGTACATGCCAACATGCTTAGCACCGCCACCAATCTTCCTTCCCGTCGTGAGATCCTAAAACACACAACCATGAGGAAAAAATGTGACAGAGCAGTTTAAGGACTAGGTAAGTTTACTAATGGACATAAAATTAACTAGAAAACGTGGAACATGCACAACAAAAGTCAAAGTAAGGGAATGAGTTACAAAAATAGAACCCAAACCAGTAATGTCGTGGTCGAACTATCGATGGGAGTAACGCGAGAAGGTTTACCAACAGGCTGACGATCAAAGAAAACAGTAGATATACTAGTCATATGATCAGAGACGCCATAATCAATAACCCAAGTGAGTAGGAGAAATAGAAGATGCAATACAAGCAACTGAAGGACTTGTTTGAGCGAACATAGCGGTGGAAGAAACACTTGCAAAGAAAGTCTGAAGAGACACAAGACGCTGGTACTTCTCTGTAGACATGGTGACCATGATATTAGTGGAATGAGTAACATGTCCAGTGTCCTCGGAAGTGATGGCCTGATGGCCTGATGAGCCTGAGAAAAACCATGAAGATCATAACAATACTCCACTGTATGATTGGTCCCTCCACAATTAGTACAAAAACGAGAACCACAACTCGACCACGGCCACCTCCTCCCGATTGGCGATCGCCACGACCACGATAACTGCGAGCTCCGCCCTCTAACACAACCATGGCCAGTGAAAGAGGCAAATCCACCAAAAATAGAAGAAGCCAAAGCAGAAAGATCGGATGGAATGCAATAATGGTGATGGTATCGGAAACAGACTCCTGATGAAGCCGATTGAAGACCTCACACAAAGATGGTAAATCACAAGCCCCCAACAATTGGGAGCGAATAGGATCATAAGAGGAGGGTAAACCAAAAAAGAACCAAGCCACATGCATAGACTCATGTTGGCGTTGTATAGCATTAATATAATAAAAAAAGGCTTACAAATATTGAGCTCCTCACAAATACTGCGAAACTAGGCATAGTAATCCTCTAAAAATAGTTCACGAAGTGCAAAAGAAGAATATATCCAGTGAAGATCATAGATCCTCCGGAAATCATTAAAACCGTAATACAATTCCTGAACCTGGCGACATACAAGTTTAGCAGTAGGTAAGAAAACCAAGGTACCACTCATCTGCGGCTCCATATTGTTCCACAATTGAACACAAATCTAAGCATCCTCAGCATGTCAATCAGCGTACCTATGAGTGAAACTCTTTAGGAGGATCATCTGGCAAGTACTAATATTGTTTATTGCCCATAAAGTACACCTCAACAACCTTCGCCCATTTTTTCCATTCAACCATGCAAAAGTAATAAACACCAGAACAAGATCAGAAAAACCGGCAGGAATAGTACAACGATAGGCCATTTTGAATAAAACATGACAATGGAGGGAGCCCAACTAATCAAGAGATCAACGACAACTTACTAATAAACAATCAACAAACCGAGGAGAGGACAATACGAACATTAGATAAGAAGAATCATTACCAACATCTTTACCAACAACTAGGCGCAAGTAGGAGGAAAAACCGATTCGAACAGTGCAGTTGCGACATAACCTCTAACAAAGAAACGAGAACAACACATTCATTATGCCGCAGAATTAGACTGGCTTCAGACCCAAAAAGTTAAGCCAAGAGCCGTACAGAATCAGATTGGATTTTAGGGTTTCATAATCTGGAATTTTCAATTTGATTTCAAGGTGGGTTAGGGTTCCACGATGAGAGTATTTGAGGTTTTGGTATTTCCCAATCTGTTTGCAATCTAGGGTTAGGGTTTGCGATGGCGACGACTAGGGTTAGGGTTTGCGATGGCGATGGTTAAGGTTTCGCGAGGGTTAGGGTTTGCAATGGCGACGGTGACAAGGTTTCGCGATTAGTCATATGATGGCGCCGACCCTCCCCCGTCAATAGCGACAGCTAACGGTGAATGGTTGGTGGAAATACTGGTTAGGTTTAAGGTTTGACTTTGGTACCATGTTATTAGAGGTTAAACAAAGTGTTTAGGGTTTGTTAATCATTCCCTAACACACATCCATTATATATAGACAGGAAGAATGCAAGGGAAATGACATAAATACCCTAATACTACTAAACACGCATTACGATGACTCTTAACAGAGATCATATACCGTAGATGATGGTTGAAAATCATAGATTGGCGGTAACTATGATTAAGGTTAGGGGGTTTCAACCATGTTATGATAGTAAAGAAGAAGTGTTTTTGGGTCTTAATTAACCCTAAACCACAAAATGTTATTCATATAAAAAGGGAGAGAGGTTCCAAGCCTAAAGCCCAATCTACCCTCACTTCACAGGAATCAATCGTGCAAGAGTCATATGGTTACACGAGAAGCGCGCCGCGGTGCGACCTAGATAATGGGTCAAATAAAGCTTATACGTCACAATGTAAAATCTAAATGACATTTTCTATCCACAAAATAGATGGTACTTGAGAATTGGGATATACTGCCATCAACTAACCAAAAGATCATTAAAGGTCTAATAGAAATTTTGAAACACCAATCTATAATTGCTAAAAAGTTAAACAAAGAAAAAGATTTGAACCAAATTTGACAAAAATTGCTAAAAATGTTACATATTTTGGAATTCAAATAAAGCCCAAAATTTATGTTCAGCCACCACAGACAATTAATGAGTTTTTACTCTAATCATCTGGAAAGAGCAAGCTCCTACGAAAGTTTCTCACTACAACTAGATTTTATTCAGCCAAATATGAGCTTAAACTTGCACAAACAAAAGCAATCTAAAGATTTGGTTCCTTTCAACTAAAGACCGCTGTATTTCTCCAAATTAGTAAAATGCAATAGAGGGAAGGCCTTTCGTGAATAATCACAAAGAGGATACATACCTCAACACTAACAACTTTCTGAGGAACTAAGCGATCATTTCTATCACCTAAACCCAAGTTTCCATATCTGCCCCAGCCCCAACCATAAAGCTCACCATTGTCTGTAACAGCAGCTGTATGTTCAGCACCTGCAGCAACCATTTTGACGGAGATCCCCTACGAAAAGATCAAGGAAAGTAAGTGAGGTGAAATCATCCACATTCAGCACTGTTGTACTTCATTTACTTAATATCAAGCTTCCATATAACATCGCATGTTAAGCTACAGTTACCCTACTCTATTTTAGATATACATGAGGCAAGACACAAGAAAGGAGCTCAAGAGTGACCATAATGTCTCTCCTTTTATTGGAGTGCAGTCACAATGCATGAAAAATAGGTATTACTGAACATATCAATGTGCTTGTAACCGTTTTCTGATTGCCTGGCAACAAAGTTACTTGAAATGAGAAGCCCTTGCAAAGTGGAGCGTGGCAATGATGGCATTTTCCAGTGAGACCAACCTTACAGGGTATTTTGTATTTAATTTCGTTGATATTTCTTCTTTCTATATGAACGTTAGCCTTCAATTTCCAGCCTTCTTCCCAACTACATAGAGACGCCCGTCCTCTTTCGTATCACTATCCTCTATGCCATTTGATCTATTATTCCAAGAAAGAGAAGGACTAGGCTAGAACTTTCATCTATTTCTGGTAGTTTTAAACATAAAACATTAAACATAAAAGTTCTGAAGTAAGATCAGACTTAAAATTCAAAACATCTAGCATTTAATGTAGTCATGCACATTTAGCGATCTTCAATTGATTGTGATTCGTAATAACAAGGAATCCTTAGAAGGGTTTTGCGAAGGAGAGAGACCCGAGACTAGTTTCAATGAGGTGTGTAACCAAAGTCTTGGTCAGAAATGTGATCTCGAGTGCTTCTGTTGACGTTCATAGAGGTCATGGATAATTTACAGCAGATTTGGAGCATTGTTTGAGAAATTTCAAGGGTGATTTTCAGGCAACGGTTGAGATCCAGATGAGTATATGAAGGTTGTTGATTCATATTTTGGCAGTTTAAAATTTCAAAGAAGGTATCTTTAGTAAGTTGAGGATGCAAGAGTTAAAGACATTCGGAGAGGATGGTGAGACCCCAAGGATGATTTTTGTGGCAAGAAATTGTGGCGAGTGTTTCTCAAAACAGTAGCCCAAAAGGAAGAATCAATTGTGGTTCTCAAGGGGGTCCAAACATGGGTTGCTAATCTTTCTCTAAGTATTTTGAATTTCATATAAAAAATCTATTCAGGATAAACCATATGGAGCCCATAAACCATAAACCATATGAAGCCCATCCAAGTGCTTCTAACATTATAACTGATATTGAAGTTGACCACCATATAATTGAATTTGCTTGAGCAAAAAGCGTACCCATATTGACAATAAAGGAATGGCATATCATCAAGTTGATTGTCATGGATCTAGTGCAGTTCACCTCTGGGGTTTGAAGCATAGAAAATTTGTAAAATGTAAAGCATCGTCAACTAATTAAACCTCCCCCTTCTTTCTTTAGGGATCAATATTGTCCTTTTCATCGATAGGGTATGGAACGTAATTTGCATCTATCCATTAGAGCACAGAAAAGGTTGGGTGTGTGCGCGTGGTGGTGGTGGTGGTGATGGGGGTGGGGAGAAAGTGTGATGGTAGGGATAGCGTGGTGGTAAGGATAGTGTATTGTGGTCGGTATGTAGTCAGAAGTTTCAGATAGCCACAATAACTCCGAAGGAAGGGCTAGGAATCTGTCTTGTCCTCCCCTTGCTTGGGTCATTTCCAAGAACATAATTTTGTTGTTCAACGCGGAGAAGGTAGTGGAGGTTAAGGAGCTGAAATAAGTGATGGATGACAACAGTCTAGTGGGAAAAAGGACTCATCATGTTTCATCCTTGGCAATCCCTGATTTAAGGTTTTTAATTTGGGCTAAGAAAATTTACCGGAAAACTTGGGTTTGCAATTGACGAATGGAGACAGGGAAGAAGATACAGGCTCAGCTAAGGGAAACTATTTTGTATCTACAGTCCTAAACTCGATGTTTGATTAACAGGGTAACTGATTTCTTTTACTCCAGAACGCAGGCATCATTACTGGTAATGAATAAAATTCTCAATCACTTGGGAAACAGAAGAAGTTTCTGCCAAATTGGTAGCGACTAGTGAGGATAAGGAAAAATGTGGAAGTTAAGGACATAAAAGCTGAGCTGAATTGGAGAGGGTGGATTAAATCATCTTGAAACAAAAAGAAACTCAAAAAGCCTGCAATGTTTGATTAACGATGATAGATAGAAGGACGACAAATATTTACAGTGGCACTTGTCAGGGTAATTGCCTCAATTTTGAAGTCTGTCTGTTTATTTTTCCTTTTGGTTTGTAGTTGGGTTTTGGGTCTTCCAATGCATTTTTATTTGCACGTTTTTGCTTCTTGTTTTGGTTAGGAAAAGGGAACCCACTTCGTGGAACCAAGTGTAAAACCCCTAGTGTACACTTGTGCCCTTCAAACACAAACAAGCAAAGCTGGCAGGCTCAGACAAATTGCTTCATTGGCACATAGGTCTTACAATTAAGCTACATCCCGAGGCTCAGTAAGTGTTTCCTGTTGTTTTATTCTTTTTCTTCTGAGCGAATAGGGATTTCCAGCCCCCCCCCCCCCCCCCCCCCCCCCCCCACCCCCCACCCCACCCACACAGCACAAATTTTCTTTTCATTTAATTTTGCACCTCTAATTTATGTGTGTGCTAACAATAGGAGCAAACAAATGCATTCATCAGATGTGAGACATTCCACAAGACTAAGAGATAACACTATTGATCGGTTGACAATTCTCAAATCTTGGTAAAAAAGGTACAGCGAATGAGTAATGAACACGCATACAACATTTTCAGGAGAAGAATTAACTATAGTACCTGAAAAGCATCAACTTTCTGTGGAACAAGAGAGTCTTCAGTAGTGCCAAGACCAAGTTGACCATTTTGATTCCGTCCCCAACTTCAATCAGAATAAAAAAGAAAGAAAAATCAGTTTACAGTACGTGAATTATGAACATAATATGTTTACAACGGAAGGGTAATACAACCGTCACAAAGTAAATATAAATCCAGAAATTAAAATGTTGGTAGTATTTTGTTCGAATATTGGCATTTGTTATTTGATTTTGGTGGCAATAGACTGTTTCTCAAAAATCCCTCATTGCGCTCTCTTCCTTCCCATGTCGCCAAGTTCTATTTAATGAAGTTATCAAGCATTATCGCCTTCTGAAATATTTCTGTACATAGATCCATCAGTATAAGACTAATCTTTAGTCTTTACATCTTGTCTTTAGTCTTTTATGTATAAGTTTTAGTAGCATTGTAACTGGTCAGAAATGGTATGTGACACTTTTCAGTTATGTATCTCTGTTACTCGTGGTAGTTTTATGGTCCTCTTTAAGTAAAGAAAAACTTAGAATTACAATATGACAAAAATTGTCAAACTAAAATGGTTTTCTTGCAAAGAGGCCAGTGGGCCTGGCAAGTTGCCCGAGCACTGCTACTCGTGCTCTTGTCGGATAACCACTCAACAGTGTGCTCATGTGCTGCAAATCTCGCAAGGTGTGCTTTAAGTGTTCCTGACATGAGTCAAGCGCTGTCGCTTCAGTAAGACTTGATATTTGCCCACTCAATGTGCAGTTGAGAGTCTTCTCAAGCACTCGTATATACTCACTACGGAAAAAAATTCATCAGCATATTCAACTAAACTTTTAGTATGTTTAGGGTTAATGACGTAAACACCAGCTAAAGAGCATTTCTGGAAGACATGTAAATGGCCTCATCACTTGATCTCTGCCTCTTGATTTGAATCCCACTATTACACCAACAAAAGGGCTACCCAATGCACGAGGCTCCCGCTGCTGCAGGGTTTGGGAAAGGTTTTGATGTACGGAGCCTTATCCTTGTAAGCGAAGAGGCTGTTTCCACGACTCCAACCCTTGACCATCAGGTCACTTTGGGGCTACCTTAAGACTACTCCTGGCCGCCTGTCAACCCATATACATGTGCTCTAGGCTTTGGATTTTGTATGTCTTGAGTTGAACATTAGTGCACAAAAACTGACTTCAATACACACTTCCATTATCCTGTAAACCCCTGAACGTTGTAGTAAGGAGTCATTTAAACTTTCTATTTAGTTCAAGGCAGTTTGCATCATCGTGGCACATTGAACAGAGGGTAGCTTTTTTAAGTGTGACAAGGACGACAGTAATTTCATTTTGTTTAACGTCCTATAATCTTTCGATTCAATTGTAGATCTAGTTGGGTGGTTACATACAAAAAAAAAGTAACAACTTCAGGATATATCGTAGATGAACAAGGGATCTCTCTTAGCACATGCATGCTACATATGAAGGGTAATGAAGTGTCGATAATTATTCATCCTCTAGTCTTTTCGATAATTAGTATGGCTTTCTCAATGTGCTCAATGATGACGTAGGTCACTATGGGCGTCCTGATCTCATCATTCTCAAGGTAATTTGTGTCCCTTACAGCCTGTTTGCTTTGGGTGAGGAGGTTTTATCTAAAGACCCAAAGTATCTAAGATGACAACACCCCCCCCCCCCCCCGCCCCCCCCCCGCGGAGCCCCCGTGCGCGTCTTAGTTAAAACCAGCCTAGGGAGTGTTGTTAATGAATACCCCTTGGCAATGGACCAAAATGTCCCCCCAAAATTACATCTATATTACCCACATCATGTATGTATAGATTGCATAGTACATATATTTATGTGTGTGTTTATATGAATACACCTTAGCAATGGAGCAACATGTTTTTAAGGGTACCCGCCAAAAATCAACTCAAAATACTATCGGAAAGGGCTTGATCCAAGCAGTGATTCATAAAACAATTCATGTCAGCATTTTCAACCACTGTTTGGATCAAGCCGTTTCCGGTAATATTTTGACCTGATTTCTCGTAAATACCATTAAAAACATGTTTTAAACACATTGAACAGTTCGGATCATTAACATTTAATTAGGAATGAAGAGTTTAGATGTTGGTCTAATATTAATCTAAAAAAGTGTTGGTCCATAGAGCCGGCCCCTATGTATAGGAAAGACTCCATGGACCAATATTTTTTTAGACACCCACTCCAAGCCCTTTCCGGTAGTATTTTGAGTTGATTTCTCGCGGGTACCCTTAAATGTCAATGATTTGAACCGTTCAATGTGTTTAAAACATGTTTTTAAGGATACTCACGAGAAATCAACTCAAAATACTAGCGGAAAGGGCTTTGTCCAAGCAATGGTTCATAAAACAATTCATGTCAGCATTTTGAACCACTATTTAGATCAAGCAGTTTCCGGTCAACCAATACTTTTTTAGACCAACATCAGACCAACATCTAAACTCTTCATTCCTAATTAAATGTTAATGATCTGAACCGTTCAATGTTAAATTCCTAATTAAATGTTAATGATCCGAACCGTTAACATTAAACGGTTCGGATCATTAACATTTAATAGGAATGAAGAGTTTAGACGTTGGTCTAATATTGGTCTAAAAAAGTATTGGTCCATAGAGCTGGCCCCTATATTTATTTATATATGTGTGTTTATATATGTAAACAGATATATAAATTATACTATACATGTAAATATACATGTAGTTCTATATACTATATACAGTTTATAAATATACATATATATGTATATACAATATGTACATAGTTATATATGTGTAAATTTAAATATGAAATGTGTACATCTACTTGTATTTATACATAAATATATACATATATACACGTGTATATATATGCACGCACACATATATACATACGTAAATACACACACACACACACAAGTATATAGGTATACATACATACATTTATTATATAAACACGTATACACATGTATATGTTTATATAAATATGTATACACATGTATAACACATGTGTATATTTATGCACATAAATTATGTATACTTCGATATATGTATGTATGTATACATATATACTTATCTATGTATATGTGTGTGTGTGTGTGTATTTATGTATGTATATATAAACATGTATACACATTCTTAAAGCCTTATCTTTAGATTTCAGCCGGTCCCAAGCCCGGATAAAGGAGGAGGGTTGTGCGTTAGGTAGCTGACAGCCAGCACATAAAAAGACCCGTTAGATCCCTATGACATGAATCCTAAACTTACAACGAGAAATGCTAGGGCGTTCCCTTTAAGCGACGCGTTGTGCCTGCCTTCGGGTGCTTCGAAAAATGAGCAAGGGGCGCCACATCGGCGCCCGGGTGTGGTGATAAGTGAGCAAGGGTTCCCGCGTGTGTCTGGACGAGCGCGGGTAAAGAAGCTAGCCCAGAACTATAGGATCCGCTTAGCAACTTGGAATATAGGGACCTTAACGGGTAAGTCTAGGAAGCTAGTTGATACCATGATTAGGAGGAGGATTAGTATAGCTTGCCTGCAGGAGACTAAGTGGGTAGGGGAGAAGGCTAGAGAGATAGAGGATACAGGGTATAAGCTCTATTATACGGGTGTGGATAGACATAGAAATGGGGTTGGCATCGTAGTAGATAAGCACCTTAAGGATTCGGTAGTCACAGTCACGAGGAAAGGAGATCGGATTATTTTAGTCAAGCTTGTGATTGGAGAGAATATAATTAATGTCATTAGTGCTTACGCGCCCCAAGTAGGCTTGGATGATCTTACTAAAGAGAAATTTTGGGAACAGATGGATGACGTGGTTCAAGGGATACCTTTGGGGGAGAAGCTTTTTATAGGAGGTGATTTCAATGGTCCTGTGGGAGTGCAGAAGCAGGGGTATGAGAAGGTACATGGTGGATTTGGATTTGGAGACCAAAATGAAGGTGGTAGGAGGATTTTGGATTTTGCGGTAGCCCTTGACCTTATAGTAGGGAATACTTTCTTTAGAAAGCGTGAGGAACATTTAATTACCTTTAAGAGTGGAGTCAATAGAAGCCAAATAGACTACTTTCTTGCAAGAGGCGCAGATCGGTTGCTATGTAAGGATTGTAAGGTCATTCCCGCAGAGTGTCTAGTGGCACAACATAGACTTTTGGTGTTAGATATTGGCCTCAAGGGAAATAATAGACCGAGAAAGGAAACTAGATGCCCACGGACTAAATGGTGGTTCCTAAGAGGGGAGAAACTAAAGGTGTTCAAGGAACGAACATCCCAAGAAATGGAGTGGGGAATGGAAGGCGATAGTGATAGTATGTGGAGGACAATGGCCGATGGTATTAGAAGGATATCGAAAGAAGTTCTCGGAGAGTCAAAGGGGAAAGGTCCAATTTCTAAGGAGACATGGTGGTGGAATGACGAGGTTCAAACCATGGTAAAAGCCAAGAAGGAATGTTTTAAGAAGTGGCAAAAGGACCGGAATGTGGAAAATTTTCAGCAGTACAAGCAGGCTAACAAGGAAGCTAAGAAAGCCGTTAGAGAGGCTAAGTTGAAAGCCTAGGAGGATTTTTACGCTAGACTTGATAGTAAAGATGGGGAGAGGAATATCTATAAACTCGCCAAGCTGAGAGAAAGGAAAGCTAGAAACTTCTCTCAAGTTAAGTGTATAAAAGGTAGCGATTCAGTAGTGTTGGTGAAAGATGAGGATATCAAGGATAGGTGGAAGACGTATTTCGAGAAGTTGTTAAACGAGAAACATGAAGAAGGTTTTGGTGAGGAGGAAGTTGACGTTCCTAGCGAGAGAATGGAATACGAGTTTTATCGGAGGATACAAAAGTCCGAAGTGGCCAAGGCTTTGAAGAAGATGAAACCGGGTAGGGCCTTAGGACCAGATGGTATTCCTATTGAAGTGTGGAAAAGCCTAGGTGATTTGGGGGTGACTTGGTTGACAAAGTTGTTCAACAAAATTATTTTATTTAGGAGGATGCCAGACGAATGGAGGAGGAGTACCTTAGTACCTATCTACAAGAACAAAGGGGACATTCAAAATTACAGCAACTATAGAGGTATTAAGTTGATGAGTCATACGATGAAGCTGTGGGAAAGAGTTATGGAGCATCGTTTGAGGATGGTGACTATGGTGTCGGAGAAACAATTTGGGTTCATGCCTGGGAGATCGACCATGGAAGCTATTTACCTACTAAGAAGAGTGGTAGAGAAACACAGGTCAATGAAGAAGGATCTTCATATGGTCTTCATAGACCTAGAAAAGGCTTATGATAGGCTGCCCAGAGACATTATATGGTGGGTTCTGGAGAGAAAGGGAGTAACCAAAGGGTATATCGATGTTGTTCGAAACATGTATGAAGGTGCTGTCACTGCCATTAGATCACCAGCAGGGGAGACGAGTGAATTTCCCATCACAGTAGGATTGCACCAAGGGTCAGCCTTGAGCCCTTACCTTTTCGCTTTAGTTATGTGTTGGAAATAATGTTGTATATGGTAGTATATATATTGTAATTAGGCAAGTTAGTCAATTAGGTAGGTAGCATCAATTAGGGATTTAATTTCCTCTTTCCGTATTATTTTCTTTCCTTATTCATCTTGTACACAGTCTATATATTTCCTCATTGTGAGAAGAATAAATCATATCGTTCGTATATTTCGACATGGTATCAGAGCAGGTTCTAGGAACCTGACTTTCTCCTCTTCGTTCTCTCTTTTTTTTTTTCTAAAACCATCAGTCGTCGACGTAGCCGTTGCCCCTGGCCGCCGTTGCCCCTGGCCGCCGCCGCCCCTGGCTGCCGCTGTTCAGTCCTGCCGCCGCACTCTCTGTTTTGCGCCTGGACGTGTTTTCTGGTCTCCGTTTTTGGCGATCTGGTCTCTGATTTGCCCTCTCTGTTTTGGCAATCTGCTCTCTGGTCTCTGCTTTGACTCCCGCAAGTTGCCGTCACCGGCCGCCACCGTCCTTTCTGGCGACCCCTGCTGATCTGTGGTATTTGAAACTAACCCTTTTTTTCCTGTGGGTAACTCTCGGATCTCTTCGTTTATATCTCTGATTTATTATTTATCATGGGTGATAATAAGAACAAAGATGCTGAGAATAAAGACATTGGTGCATCAGGCACCAAGGATGTTGTTCGGGATTATCGTCGGTCTCTCACCACGATTAAATTAAATGGATCAAACTATTTGCCATGGTCCCGCGCAGTAACTGTATCTCTGCGCGCTAGTGGCGAGACTTCCTACATCACTGATGATGCATCTACTGATCCCACTTGGACCCAAAATGATGCTCATCTCATGACTTTACTTTGGAATAGTCTTGAACCCGATATTTTTAATAATGTTGCTTGCCAGGAGACGTCCAAAACTGTTTGGGACACTCTCAAAGAATTATATTCATCAGATCAGAATACTTCTCGTATATATCAAATTTATCAGCAGATTTTCTCTTTCCAACAAGGAGATCGATCACTCGATGACTACTTCTCTACATTAAAAGGGATGTGGGATGAATTAAATGTTTATCAACCGTTATCCACAGACTTACGGGTTCAACAGAAGTACAGGGATGACTTTCGTGTTTCAAATTTTTTGTCTGGCCTAAATTCAGAACTTGCTCCTCTAAGTTCTCAGATTCTATCTGGCAAGGAAGTTCCTACTGTTGGTGAGGCTTTTTCTCGTGTTCGACGGGCTGCTACCCATTCATCTGGTTTAGAGCGACCGACTCCATCTGCTCTTGCTGCTCCCATTACATCCCATACTTTATCTTCTGGAAATTTTGGCAATCACAATCCCCCCCACAGTCATAGTAGTTCCTCTGAACGTGGTGGCCGGCGTGGAGGACGTGGGGGGCGTGGTGGTCGTGGCACCAAGAAGTGTACTCATTGTAATGCAACCAACCACGATGTTGCGTTTTGCTGGAAGCTTCATGGCAAACCAGCTTGGGCTAACCAGGCTACACTTGAGGGGGAGCCGTCTGCACCTGCTCCTCCTACTCATTACTATATCCAAGACCGAGTACGATTCTATGATTCAAAGGGCTAATGCATCTTCTTCTTCTTCCACTGCGACCCATGTCTCTTCAGGTAATACTTGTCTTCATTCATCTTCTCGTACTGGCAGTAATCCTTGGATACTCGATTCTGGCGCATCTGATCATATGACAGGTGACTTGTCCCTTTTAACTAATGTTGTTACCCCTTCTGTTCCTTCCTATGTTACTATTGCCGATGGATCTAAAATTCTTGTTCATGGCATTGGTACATATTCCTCATCTGGTCTTGTTTTTCCTTCTGTCTTATATTTGCCACAATTCCCTTTTAATCTTATCTCCATTCATAAACTTTCTCATACTCACCAGTGTTCTGTACGTTTCTATCCTTCTCATTGTGAATTTCAGGATCTAAAGACGCAGAGGATGATTGGTGGGGGGTATGAGAAGAATGGTCTGTTTTATCTCTGGGAAGAGAAGCAGCAGCAGGCGTCCAACTCTTCCATGTTATCTGCTCTACATTCTACTGTCACACCTTATCAGCGGCATTGTCGTCTTGGGCACCCATCCTCTGCCAATCTTCGCAAGCTAGTCCCTAATCTACCTCATTTTTCTCCTTTTAGTTGTGATACTTGTGAACTCAGTAAACACCGTCGGGTTTCTTATCCTTTACGTACTGAGTCACCATGTTTAGAACCTTTTGCTTTAGTTCATTCAGATATTTGGGGACCTTCGCGCACTACGAGTTTGTGTGGTGCTCGCTATTTTGTTACATTTATTGATGCTTTTTCTCGTATAACTTGGGTGTATCTCCTCAAAGATCGGTCTCAATTATTTTCTGTGTTTTCAAAATTTCATGCTGAGATTGTCAATCAGTTTAATGCTAAATTACATATCTTACGAACTGATAATGCCCAAGAATATCTTTCTAATGAATTTACGCATTTTAATGAGACTCATGGCATTATTCATCAAACTGCTTGTGTCACCACTCCGCAACAGAATGGGGTTGCGGAACGGAAAAATGGGCCAGTTTTAGGTGTAGCTCGTGCTCTTATGCTTCACATGAACGTTCCAAAACTTTTTTGGGGATATGCTGTTCTTACAGCAAATTACCTAATAAATAGAACACCTTCTCGAGTTTTGAATAGAAAAATTCCTTATCAGGTCATGTTTCCTGCCAAGGATCTTTATAGTCTTCCCCTAAAACTTTTTGGTTGTGTTTCGTTTGTTCATAATTTATCTCCTGGTCGTGATAAGCTTGATCCTCGGTCTTACAAATGTATCTTTCTTGGTTACTCTCGCACACAAAAAGGGTACAAGTGTTATAGTCCCTCATTACGGAAGCACTTCGTGAGTGCTGACGTCACATTTTTTGAAACCATCCCATATTATTCCCTTGAAGGTGGACAGGTGCGACCACCCATGTTGGCTGACCTTGGTCAGTCCCCTTGTCTCCCTGAGCTTACTTCTCGACCACCAATTACACAGGTTTATGTTCGTCGTCCTTCCGCTACCGCTCCAACTGTTGCTACTACAGATCCAGCTTCTGTACCCACACCATCTCCTCTAGCGTCTGCGGATCCTACTCTCGATCTTCCTATTGCTCAGCGTAAAGGTACTCGTTCCTGCACTTCCCATCCTATCTCTCACTTTGTCTCCTATGATCATTTATCTCCCTCTTTTCGCGCTTTTTCTGTCTCTTTGTCCTCTCTTGTTGTTCCTAAGTCTTATCAGGAGGCTCTTTCTCATCCTGGATGGCGTTCTGCTATGGAAGAAGAGATGCGCGCTTTATCATTGAATCATACTTGGGATCTTGTTCCCAAGCCTTCTGGAGCTCATATTGTTGGTTGTCGTTGGGTGTTTACTATCAAACACAACCCTGATGGTACTGTTGATCGTTTGAAAGCTCGTCTTGTGGCCAAAGGTTTCACCCAAACCTACGGGCTCGATTACACTGAGACTTTTTCTCCGGTTGCCAAACTCAATTCTGTTCGAATTGTTATCTCTCTTGCGGCCAACCTTAATTGGCCTCTTCATCAACTTGATGTCAAGAATGCATTTCTTCATGGTGACCTCTCTGAGACTGTCTATATGGCTCAACCACCCGGTTTTGAGTCCAAGGGGGAGTCTGTGTGTCATCTTCGCAAATCGTTATATGGACTCAAACAATCTCCCCGGGCTTGGTTCGATAAGTTCAGTAGTACCGTTGTGTCTCATGGTATGACTCGAAGTCAAGCTGATCACTCTGTATTCTTTAAAAAGACTACTCGTGGTATTGTGATTCTCGTGGTTTATGTGGATGATATTGTCATCACCGGCAATGATGGTGTTGGGATTGAAATATTGATTCGTCATCTTTGTTCCAGTTTTCTTACTAAGGATCTAGGCAAGCTTCGGTATTTTCTCGGCATTGAGGTTGCTCGTTCCAAAGCGGGCATTAGTTTATCACAAAGGAAATACACTCTCGATCTCTTGAAGGATACAGGTTATCTTGGTTCTAAACCTGTAGCTACTCCCATGGACACTAATCTTAAACTAATGCCGGAAGATGGTGAATTGGTTGATGATCCTGAGATGTATCGGAGACTTGTGGGTAAGCTTATTTATCTCACTATTACTCGACCTGATATCTCCTATGCAGTCAGTATTGTCAGTCAGTTTATGACGTGTCCTCGAGTTCCTCATATGGAAGCAGTTGTTCGTATCTTGAAGTATCTTAAAAATGCACCTGGACGTGGACTTCTCTACAAGTCATCTGGACATCTTCGTATCGAAGGATATACAGACGCTGACTGGGCTGGATCTCCTGCTGATCGTCGTTCTACTACTGGTTATTGCACCTTTATAGGTGGCAATCTTGTGACTTGGAAGAGTAAGAAGCAGTCAGTTGTGGCACGTTCTAGTGCAGAAGCAGAGTATAGAGCAATGGCTCATACCACTTGTGAGTTGACTTGGTTGCGTACACTTCTACAAGAGTTTGGGATTCCAGTGCATGGTCCCACTCCTTTGTACTGTGATAATCAAGCTGCTATCCACATCGCTAATAATCCAGTATTTCATGAAAGGACCAAACACATTGAAGTTGACTGTCATTTCATTCGGTCAAAAGTGGAATCCAAAGAGATTAGCACGCGTTTTGTTCCTTCAGGCTCTCAACTTGCTGATATTTTCACGAAGGCTCTTCCCAAGACTTCCATTGACTCTATTTGTCTCAAGCTTGGAGTATACGATGTATACGCTCCAGCTTGAGGGGGAGTGTTGGAAATAATGTTGTATATGGTAATATATATATTGTAATTAGGCAAGTTAGTCAATTAGGTAGGTAGCATCAATTAGGGATTTAATTTCCTCTTTCCGTATTATTTTCTTTCCTTATTCATCTTGTACACAGTCTATATATTTCCTCATTGTGAGAAGAATAAATCATATCGTTCGTATATTTCGACATTATGGATGAATTGACTAGTCAGATTCAAGAGGATATTCCATGGTGTATGTTGTTTGCAGATGATATTGTCCTTGTAGATGATACTGCTAGCGGTGTTAATACTAAATTAGAAATTTGGCGGGATGCACTAGAGTCTAAGGGCTTTCGGATAAGTAGGAGTAAAACTGAGTATATGGTTTGCAAGTTTAGTGATACCCGAAGTGCGTACGAAGAAAAAGTGATGATTCAAGATCAGGAGATACCAAAGAGTGACCGTTTTAAGTATTTAGGCTCTATTATTAGTCAAGATGGAGAGATTACGGATGATGTGACCCATAGGATCCAAGTGGGGTGGCTCAAGTGGAGAAGTGCTACTGGTGTACTGTGCGACAAGAGGGTACCCACAAAGTTGAAGGGAAAATTCTATAGAACTGCTATAAGACCAGCGATGCTTTACGGGACAGAATGCTGGCCTATGAAGAAACAACAGGTGACCAAGATGAGTGTAGCGGAAATGAGAATGTTGAGGTGGATGTGTGGTAAGACTAGACAAGATAGGATTAGAAACGAAACAGTCCGCGAGATGGTAGGCATAGCACCTATAGACGAGAAGTTGAGGGAAAATAGGCTTAGGTGGTTTGGACATGTCTATCGTAGACCTACGGAGGCAATAGTTAAGAAAGCGGATAGGATAGCTTTGCATAGCAATGCTCCGGGGAGGGGAAGACCCAAATTGACATTAGATGCGGTAGTGCGCAAGGATTTAAGTCTACTAGGGCTAAGTGAGGAAACAGCACTTGACAGAACTCTTTGGAGGAAAAGGATTCATGTAGCCGACCCCAATTGATTTGGGACACAAGGCTCAGTTTGGTTTGGTTTGGTTTATGTATACACATATATAACACACATGTATATTTATACACATAAATTATGTATACTTCTATATATGTATGTATGTATACATATATACTTATGTATGTGTGTGTGTGTGTGTTTGTGTGTATTTACGTATGTATATATGTGTGCTTGCATATATATATATATATATATATATATATATATATACACACACACACGTATACATTTTCACATATGTATTATGTATATGTATGAAGGCGGGCCTTGGCGCAACTGGTGGGTGCGCTGGCTTTCCGCCCCCAGGACCAAGGTTCGATCCCTGGAAACAGTCTCTTGGCAAAAATGCTAGGGTAAGGCTGCGTACATATAGGGTTCCTTCCCCTGAGCCCACGTAGTGGGAGCCACTTCGGCACTGGGGTCCGCCTTTATTATGTATATGTATACATATGTAATATAGATATTACATGTACATCTATACATGTGTATGTGATATATTACATATGTATACATATACATAATACATTTACGTTACATATATAATACATACATATGTGTGTATTTTATGTACATAAATAAGTACATACGTATATCAGATATATATACATATGTGTTTATGTACATGTATATTTATATATGTATAAATAAGTATGTATCTATATCAGATACATGTATATTAGATATATGTACATAAGTGTTTATGTACATGTATAATTATATGTGTATGTGCACAAGTATATATTATATGCATGTGTGTGTGTATTTATATGTATATTTATATGTTTTATATTTATACATAAACACACCTATAAATGTATATTATGTGTTTACATATATAAATACATAACATATAAATACACTTGTATATATAATTTTATTTATTTATATATGTAAACACATATGAGTTCCCTTCTAATAAGGGATCCTTTATTTTGCTATGGTGCGAACCTCCCATTTCCTAACCAAATTTTGATGATCCGAACCGTTCAATAAAATTTAATATATATGTGTATACATATTTATACATATACATACATACATAATACATTATATGTTACATATATAATACATATATATGTGTATATTTTACATACATAAATAAGTATATACGTATGTCAGATATATGTACATATGTGTTTATGTACATGTATATTTATATATGTATAAATAAGTATGCATCTATATCAGATACATATACATGTGTGTTTATGTACATGTATACATATATGTGTATGTGTATAAGTGTGTGTATATATATATATGCATGTGTATGTGTATTTATATGTATATTTATATATGTTTTATATTTACACATAAACACACGTATAAATATATATTGGGAAAGGCTCAACGTGGGTACGATGTTGGTCTAATATTGGTCTAAGAAAGTGTTGGTCTCTTGAGCCTTTCCCATAGATATTATATGCGTTTGCATATATAACTACATATATAAATGCACAATGTATAAATATACTCTTACATATAATTTTATTTATTTATTATGTGTGTGTGTGTGTGTGTGTGTATCACATGTAAATGTATGTATATCAAATTATTTACAACAATATAATACAAGTACTATCAACTAACCCAACTTTTGCTTAACACCCCCTCTTATCCAGCCACACAAGCCACCAACCAAACCAAGTCTTAAGATTTTCCCTCCACCCCCCAACCCCCCTCTCGCCCTCTACAAAATTCAACCAAACACCTTAATTAAGCACCCTATTTAACCTGCCCCTCTACCATATCCACCCTCTTGCTAAGACACCCAAATTTATGTTCCCATCCAAACGGGCTGTTAAGGAATGTCCTCTTGACATGCACTGTTAATCATACTAGGTTATTGAATATGGTAGATAAAATAGTGGGAAAAAACTGATCCCACAAGAAATATGGGCAACAACGAGAATTTAACACCTTTTTTAAACCATATCCATGTACTAAGCAAGTCATGAATTTCCAGTATCTCTAAGAGAAGAGAGAGGATGCTCATAGATTTGATCATCTCAAATGGATTATCCAACAGACAAAGGAACTTTTAGAAGACAGGCAAACACGTGTTATTCCCATCCTGTAGGCAGCAGTTAGTCACACAAAAGAAAACAACTGACAGGTACTTGAGAGACAGAGCTGTTATCTTGTATACAGGGTTGGAATATCTGCTTCACATGGACAAATTTAAATGCCAGTGTTGATTGCTTCATCAAATGAGACCGCAAATGCTTACGAAGTTTAATATAGAGATCAATTGCTTCAAGTACACAGAGGTAATGAGTCTACCATAGAAGTATAGAACTGTGAGTTGATGCAGGACGATCAAGAACAAACTAAATAAAGACATTAGGAATCAGCACCTAAGGAACACTAAAACTCCACACCAGCAATGAGAAAATATTCCCTTTCATTAAATGAACTGCTAACATAACGTCCTTTAAATAGGCTCTCCGAACAACTAATCAAGATTAAGATAAGATTACCCTAGCAATATTCTCCCTAACGGAAAAATCCTAAAATAGCTAAAATATACTAGATAATAATCTTTATATCAATAATAGCTCACTAATAGAAGACCGAATCGAATACGCATATCATGTGGGGACCTATTCCCTGCCATTTGTCCTTGTGACCTCCCCCCCACCCCCCCACCCCACCACCCACACACACACACAACAAAACAAAAAAAAGT